>CM067372.1:66883445-67605530 GCA_034401795.1 Chaetoderma sp. LZ-2023a
GATGAAGCGGATGGTAAAAAGAGAAAGAAAACCCAAAAGTGTACAAATAAACCCAGTATGTATAATAACCAGATGACTAAATTTGAAAATCCTAGTAGACATGCTAGGTGTAATGTAGGCATAGGTTTTGGTAATTTTTTCACTGGCATGAGTCCAATCTAACACTCAAATATCTGCTGTCATAACTAAATTATGTCACATATTGGTAGCCTTGCACAATTATTGCTTTGAGTGATCACGATCGGTTATCTAATAATAATCGTGATTACTCGATTAATCAGCCTGGGTACAAATTACCTAGACATAACAGCAAAGGTATATCAATAACGAAAGCTTCAATGGTGTTGTTGAGCAATGTTCATTCGCAAGCCAAAAGAAGAATATTTTTGAAAATGTACCGCTGGAATGTCTGACTCTATCCTCGAGCCAGTCATTCCAGTGATACATTTTCAAAAATAGCCTTCTCTTGGTCTGCAAATAGACATACATTCACTAAGCAAAATGTAAATTTTTGTGACCAATTGCATTAAAGCGTAATTAATTATGCAGTGGAAATTATTCGTGATTAATCAATTTTAATCATATAAATTCACAATTAAAAAAAGATTATCGTGATTTTCGATTTAATCGCATAATTGCGCAAGCCTACATGTTGGCAGACGTCGCAATGAAAATGATGTATGTCCGTCACAAAGCTTGAAAATTTCATCACGAATCTTTCTCACTTGTATTTTGTTTATGTTTTGAAACTAGTTTTACTGGGAGATGTTGCTTTCATAGGCAGAAAAGCTTACTGCCTACATGTATATGTTGTTTTCAGAGGCAGCAAAAGCTCCCAGTCAAATTAGTTTCAAAATATTCAACAGTGTACCTGTATAGTTATCTTGAAATTTAGATTCTGGTTTCAAAGTTTCAAATTGGTTCTAAAATGTGAACCAGGACTTAGCTAGAAATGGATCCTTTTATTCATTTATGTATTGGTCAATATTTGGCAAGAACATTTTACTTTGTTCTTATTTGATGTCCATTTTGGCGGTCAAGAGGTTACTTTTAGAAATTTACCACTGAAATGACTGGATCGGTTTTCAGGGGCCTGAAATTATTCTAGTGATAAAATTTCTAAAATAGTCTTATCTTGGCTTGCACGCGGTTATATGTTGGAATTAAGGCCATTTTTGGCAGTCATTTAACCATTAAGGGGTTATTAAATTGTAGCCCAAGATTCTATTTCAGGAATATAAATGTGTAATATTTTCTTATCAAATTAACAATATCTTTCCTAGCATATCACATGATCTTATATGGGCATTAACAACTTGCTACAGTACAGCTCAGAAATAACTGTTTCCAAAAATTAAATAAAAACATAGGCGGTTCATTCCATGTCAAATCAGCCAGAGCATCTCACCTCACCGACTCAGATTTTTCTGAAATTTGGTGCATAAATACGTTGAGATGTGTAACGGAGACATGCTAAATATGAGGTCTTAATTCCTTATAGTTTTCAAGATATGCCACTCTGAAGATGGACACCCCCCATATCATCAATTTCCAAAAATGACGAAGTCCATTGGCAATTCATAACTCGACTGGTCTTTATACCAAAGTCTTGAAATTTGGTAGGTCACTAGTATAATGGATGGGGATTCCACACATGGTATCAGAATTATCCTAGCCCTATGCAATCGTGATTTATTTTTGTTCAAACTTTGCAAAAGATTTGAATTTTCATTTTTTCAGCAGAATTTCAAATGTTATGTTTCACTAATTTTTCTAACTAGATTAATATGATTACTTCACTAGAAGGCATTTAAAAAATCTTTTTACATTGACAAATTTCTTGGTAATGTGACTTCATGGTCCTCTGCTAATAAATTAAATTATGCATGCACAGTATTAGAGTATTATGCACTGTCATGTACAAAAAATTACATTTGGCATGCACAGATCTTTAAAAAAAATTAAATTTTAAAGACAACAATTTTCATTTTGGTCACAATTTTCCTTTTTCAGGCCAAAAAATTTCAACGAGGTAAATGCAGCTCAGTATTAAAATATTTTTTTCATGTAACTACAAGCTCTGAGCTACAAATTAGCCACAATTTTATTTTGTTTTTTTTCACTAGAAGGCATTTAAAAAATCTTTTTACATTGACAAATTACTCTCATGATGACAAAGATTTTTTAAATTTCGACAATTTTTGTACGTGGGGGGGGGGGGGGGGGGGCTGAGCCATCACTGAAGTACTTTATATGTGTTATTCCTGGATAATTTTTTACCACGTAAGTCACAAGATTTGTAATAAAGCAATGAACAGTTATTACATCATGTTTTAAGTAGTCACTGGTAATGCACAAGGAGATCTCACAAAGTTTGACATTATTATCCTTGATATACACTGCAAAAGGATGTACATGTAGTGTGGCTTGACTATTGTCCCAATAATAGCTTTGGGAAGCATCTTGTATTACAAAAGAGTAATTTTCTGCGAAGTCCATTAATACAATTGCAGTATCTGATGGTAGAGATTCTTTGCAATCATGCAAATAAGTAGCCTGACCTTTAGCGATATGGTGATGAGAACAGAGATCACTGAGCTTTTTAAATGAAGCCCTAGACTCCTGTTGTGTAATAATTGCTGATCTATCCGTATGTTGCCACTGGCTGAATTGAATCATATCTTCTTCGTCTATATTATTTTCATCAAATATTTTATTTATATGGTTATGAATTACAGCATCTGCTGGGCAATTTGGATATCGGAGTAACATGCATTCCCGTGTTTCAATGTCACACACAATTTTTGACAACAAGTCCTTATATTCAAGCTTTTCAGGTAACGCAGCTAAAAGTAATTTGACATTTTGACAGAATGAGTTCCAGCAGCACCTACAGTAACACACCATTTTGGTCGTAGTGATGCAAACATTGAAAATCCAATTTTTATTTCTGGTTGTCTTTTGTGAAATTCCACATACAGTTCTTTCAGGTTAACTAACAAGAGACGTTTTTGTTTTGAGACCTTTTCCCCATCGATTCTTACAGAGAGACAATCTTTCTGGCCTGGGCAAAGTCTAGAGAATTCATGATCCTGGTAGAAATCATAAACTAGGTCTTTTACAGTTTGTAATAATATTTTGCCTTGTTTTGAATGAGGAAAGGCAATAATCCCTTTTTCTGATTTTAATAATCTGGCTTTCTTCACCATGTATTTTTGTTGTTTTAAATTCAGACACAGTTTGTTCTATGTTCCAGCTTGCTGGCACAAGAGTCAAAATCTGCACACGTTCATGTCTATTAGCCATTTGGAATCTTTTAATCTGTTTAAATCTTTGGAATCACCACACGTACACTTGGCTAAACTAGTGTTACCGTGACAAACAAAACCTAATTCATCAGAATCATTGTCAATTGCTTTTGCCAGCTTAGATCTCAACATCATCGTAGCTTGTTCAAATTTTTGTTTTCCGTATGACAGCTTAGAATATTTATTGACTTGTCCTAACTTTAATGGTGAACAACCTAATATAGTTATGCTGGTATTCAGCTCATCTGTTTGTCCTTCATCTTCAAGCAAAGAAAATTTGCTTGCCGAACAAAGGATCTGATTCTTCTGTGTCATCCTTGTGTTGTAATCTAGTTATACAGTTACAACAAATCTTTTGTCCTGGTTTCACATCCACCTTTCTAGATTTCAGGGTTTTTGCCTGGTCGATGGTCATAATGCGTAGCTGTTCTGAAAGAACCAAAACAAGATCTTTAAAAGTAGCACATTTTTATTGTTTTAACAAGATGTTTTATTCGTAATCCAAGCATGGTCTATATCAATTATTGTAGCTATAGTTGCTACAGTTATTGATGTACTCCATGGGGGCCATCCTTAAAAAATTGTTGCTCTCAGGTAACCCTACCTACCCTAAAAAATCCTACCTAAAAAAAGAATTTTGGGTAGGCATTTCATAAAATTCTTTTTTTCACAATAAACTGCACATTTTTCTTCATTTGACCATGAAAATCCGGCTTTTGACAAATTGGAATTAAAAAATTAAGAATTTGCCTACCTACAGTACCTACCCTATCTCAAATGTTCATTGAGTTCATTACCCGAAACCAACAATATTTTAAGGATGGCCTGGATACAAAAATATGTACATTCTTATAACCCACTCATAGACCTCTTTTGCACTGATCACATTTTAATTTTATTTCAAGATTCAACAAAATCCAGGCATACACAGTGCACCATGTTAAATACTAGTTTAGCCAATGTAATGAATAGCAATCTCAAAATTTAGGTTATCACACTCCAGAATAAAAGTTTAAAAAGTATCATGTAGTAAAATCTGTCTACACCTTACATTGTATGAACCATCAAAGTGTTATCACTAAACATCACAAAAGACTGGTGATCGATCAGTAAAGTCATTTATCATAGGATATGTCTTTGGACTATATATTGAAGAATTTTATGTACTTACTCATGCTTGTTATCTTCCTCTTGTGCAGTTTAAATGGATCACAGCAGCTTCTATATAAATTTTCGTACTGCTTTGTCAGATACAGTTTTTCAGAGCTTGTAGTGGCATATCTTGAAAACTATAAGGAATTAAGACCTCATATTCAGCATGCCTCCATTACACATCTCAAGGTATTTATGTACCAAATTTCAGAAAATTCTGAGTCGCTGAGGTGAGAAATTGATAAAAATTTGGTTGATTTGACTATAATTAATTTATGGTTGGTGGAACATTGCTCTTTATCAAGCTATGTAATTGGACAGTGGCATTTTGGCGTTAAGTTATTGTACCTGTCTAAAATAGCTCATACGCAAGCCAATTAGTAAAGTATTTTTTAAGAGGCAAATGAAAAGATTTTATTTTATTAGCTCATCAAGTGAACTTATGCCATGGCAACAGTCCCTCATCTGTTTGTCTGTTAACTTTTGCTTTAAAAACGCTACTCCACATTAATTTCTTGGCAGATTTGAGCTGGAAGCTCCTTGGTTCAGAACATGTATACAGAATTTTAATTGTGCAATCTTTCTGGTGGCCATCTTGGATTTTCTGAAAATTTCTTTGGAAATCAGTTAAAAACTCAAATTCTAATTGTCCAGGTGAGCGTCACATGCCCTTTGGCCTCTTGTTGCTCTTAATGATCACCTTTCTATATAAGCATATCCATGTTTATCTGTACATAGTTTATTGTGTTGGGAGGGAAGATCAGTTTACTGATCATATACCCTCGATAAATAAAGATTATTATTATCATCCACTGTGTTGTACTAGATAAAAAGATGGTAGGCTTTCTCTCGGGCAGCGATGGCAATGACTGGGTGTGGGTGATGGGAGAGCATAAAAGTGACAAGTCAATTGAGCAGATCTTGGAGGAAGAGGCACAAACGGCGGCACATATACAGGCCGAGAAAGAAGCAGAGAAATGCAGGTATGCCCACTGCCAAAGAGTGTATTATGCCAATACAATTTTCAGTAGCAATTTATAACATATACTTGAAATAAAATAATCTTTCACAAACAATGCATGCACATAGAAATATTGTGTGCATAAATTAAAGATAAACAGTGATTGCAAATTTGGATAAGCACAGAACGGACATTCTAATTCTGACTCTTCCAATTCCGACAATCTTTGATGTGCAGTGGAATGACATTACTTTTTTCACTTCAAGAGTATACTTACCTCCCTAACACTGTTTGATATTTCCAAATATCGACTTTCACTCAATAAACACTCAGATTAAAAAAGTTAGGTGCCCCTACAGGGCAGGTAGTCAGATGACAGTTGGGCAGATGCCAGCCCCAACCTCGTGCATGCGCAGACTAGCACTTCCCATTTTCCAATTTATTGGCAAAAGAGACGCATGCATTAATTTTTTCTTAAGAGTTTTCTGCTTGTTGTCGACACTTTCTATAGTATTATCAGCTGAGATTATGTCCGAGCGTGGGAAGTTGCCAGAGGAGGGCCCAGGACCAAGTCATCAGGTGATTTCAACTACATACTTGTCTAATTTAGCGTTTTTAGTCTCGATGTAATGTGTTTCCGAGATTCACGATTAGACGTGATAAGTGCCTAAAAAACTGGTTTATTTCTATATGGCTCTATGAAATGCTAATCTCTCTTTGTGTTTATGTCCACAGGTATCTATCTATGATTGAAAAGAACAGCACATCATCAGAGGGTTTGTTTTTCTCTCCACCAAGGTTCCATTTCCTACTAACATGTTAGAAAAAAGAACTAATCAAAATCTATGTCCAGTGAGTTGGAGGTCTCATAAGAAGATCTCACTTTGCCCTCTTGGTCCACTTCCATTCCTTAATGGTGGATAGATTTAAGAGGTCATAGAGATTGGTGGAGTTTCCAGTTCATCAGATCGGATGGCTTGGCTATGCTAAAGATGCAGGTATTCTAGTTATGATATTGGGCACTTTAAAATATTTAGAATTTTTTCTAAAATCTGCTACCAATTTATCATTGTTTATCTGATGTTTGCATAGTTTGTATCACTATCCTTTACAGTTAGTATGTTCTGGATTATGAATACAATTCGTCCTTACACCTGGAGGTTGTTTTCAAGTCGGAGTAACTACTATTTTTTGAAGTTATGACGTCATAATCAACCCTGCACCGTTATTAACAATTTAAAGTTTTATCCAACGCTGGTTTATCTGTTAGGTAGTGGTCTTTATGGCCACCAGTCTTCTTTCTTATTTTGGTTTTGAGTTACTAATTCATTAACTAAAATTCTCATTGTCTTCGTCTTCTGGCCTTTTTCAGAAGCCTGGTTGTCCTTCTTGTGGAAGGTTTTTGAAAGAGAGATTCGCCCCTCATTTATGTTTCCAATGAAGTCCTTGTCATCCATTGCTAAACTGTGACATCTGCAAACAGTGGTGGGGGGGGGGTAGCTAATGTCAGAATTTCTATCATTGCAGGCCAAGGGGAAGGCATTAGAGGAGGAGAGACGAGCGAGGAAAGAGGGTCTTGGTAAGAGGAAGGCCTCATCCACCATGGATACGGAGGCCTTCCATCTTGAGATGATGGGAGAGATGAAGAGGACAATAAAGGATTTGGTACCATAGTTGCTCTGTGGCATGCTTCTTGGACCAAATCCTTTATTGTCGTCTTCCCCTGCTCTGGAGCAGATAATCCCCACCTCTGAATCGGCTTTCCTTATGGATTTACCAGTTTTTGTCCCAGATTCAGAGGTGGCCCCATTAGATGGGGCAGTCCACTGTGAGGACACTGGCAGCAGGCTTGCCGCACCGGTTGTTCGTGGACAGGTGTCGCTGGAGCCTGGGTCCCGCTTATCGGGTTCCCATGTTTATCCGCACCCTACAGTTACTACTACCTCTTATCGTACCTTTCCTGGCCAGTCTGGGTTGGCATTCTTCGCTGACCCGGAGTCTAACCTTTCTGGCCAGGAAGATGAGGATTATCTGTTGGGTTCTCCTTCTGGTGCCGTGGCCATGGAGATTGACATACGTGCACCCCTCGCGGGGAGCACAGGCAACAATTTCCATGGGACTACTTGGCTTGCCGATGGTGTAGCTGGTTCTGGCCAGGACCGTAGTGTGGCGAATTTTCCTCACGCAATACCACGACGCCTGCTCCCGGTCAAGCCAGCCGGTCTAGTATGCCTGCTCTCTCGGGCCTGCATGCTTTCTCTGGCTTCCTGGGAGTATCGGTTCCTCCAGCCATGTACACGCCTGCAATTGCCCAAGAGGATGACGAAGGCCCGCGCCTTGTCGAGCAATCACAGGTAGCCACTGAGTAAGACTGGTCGGACGCTTGTCATTGGCTAATAAGCGTCAGGCCAGGTCTTGCTGTGGATCAGTTGGCCAGCCAACGGGACCAGCGCCCGTGGCTGGCAAGTAAGCTAACTGCTACCGTTATGCCATCTCTGCCGCTGGCTGAACATATTGTAGATATGTTTACAGCGGCGGAGACGTCCATTAAGGCGCATGGACATCTCGCGAAGGCCCCTCGCGAGGTGACGAAACGATGTCGCATCGTACCTGAGGAGTATCAAAGGTACGGTGTGGTGCCTAAGCCGAGCGCGGATGACCACGCGGCGCTAGGCGAGGATACGTGGCCAGGCTCCTGGTCTGACATGGGAGCGCTTTGCGTTCGGCTAATATCACGTTGCGCAATGCGGAGGAGAGTTCCAGGGCGTCTATTGCAGCGCTTTCGCACGTCTCCCAGCTGTTGCATCCGCATTGCACCGGCCTAGTCTGGTAACAGTCCAGAGAGCCATCCAGGATGGAATTAACCTGGCTCTGGATTGTTTAACCCAGTCTGTGACCAGGAGTTTCCGGGTGCGGCGCACGTTTACCTTGAACAACTTGTGCCCATCCCAGGGCCTTTATAATAGGCTGCTGCGTACGCCTATGACTGGTCCTGGTCTCTTTGGAGGTGAGGGATGTAAGCACCTCCAGGAGAGTCACCCTGGTCAATAACCAGAGGGAGTTGCCTGAGCAATTTGAGGTGCTCCGCAGAGAGCGCGTTCGTGCAGCTCCCCCTGCATATCATCCCCTGCAGGCTCGAGGTAGCGGTGGTCAGAGGCCAGCCACCAGCGCAGCGCCAGCCATGGCTGCACGTGCTTCGGCCAGCAGCGAGATGTGCGCAGGCTCCTCCAGCGCAGGCAGCCGGCCACGCACCGAGGTTCGCGCGTGGCCGGGCCATGGCGCGCGAGGATCTGGTCGTGGTAGCCATACCTGAAGGGTTGGTTGCCACAGTAAGAACCACTCCAGTGCTTCTGGACCAGGAGACAGTGCCACTCTTGCGCTTCTTACAAGTATGTCCACCTCTGTCCCTAGGTGGTCCGGTGTGGGGGGGGGGGGGGGAGGGGGAGTGCCGATTGGCCCACCACAAGCAAGAGAGGGAGCTGTTGACTCAGGATCGCTTAGTCTTGCCATGGCTTTCAGTTGGGTATCATCCCGACTGGATTGCAGGCCCGCCATCGCAGGTGTCTCTGGTACCGATCTGGACACAAAATCCAAGAGATCCAGATCAATGGTTGTGTATAGAGGCGGAGATAAATTCCCTCATACTAAAAGGAGCAATTCAACCGGCACAAAGATGCCCAGGCTTCTATTCAACCGTGTTCTTAGTGACAAAGAGCACTGGCGGGTGGAGACCAATTCTCAACCTGAAGCCATTGAACAAGTTCATAGAAACACTGAGTTTCAAAATGAAGACAGCGAAAACGGTGTTGGCAGGGTTGGAGAAGGGAATGTGGACGGCATCAATAGACCTGAAGGATGCTTATTTCCACATTCCAATGGCACGGAGTTTTTGTCCGGTTCCTGAAGTTCGCATTCCAGAGCCGACAGTGGGAATTCAGGGTTTTACCCTTTAGAATTTCGACAGCTCCTCGGGTCTTCACCAGGGTGGTTCTTGCTATAACAGCATACCTCCGCAGGAGAAACATAGCAGGCCACATGTACATAGACGACTGGCTGTTAAAAGCACACAATCAGGAAGGTCTATCAGCAAATCTGGAAATAGTTTTGAAAACTCTCACAGACTTAGTAGGCTGGATAATCAATTTTCAAAAATCAGAGCTGACTCCATCCATCCCAGAAGATTGTTTACCTAGGAATGTTCTTCGATCTAGAGATAGGATATGTGTATCCTACTCATGAGAGGGTACAAGTACTCCTCTCGTTAATACAGTCAGTGTGCAACAGTCGTCATGACCTGGCATGGGTTTACTTGAGAATGCTGCGGTTGATGGTTTCTCTGCAACCAGTCATTCCTCAGGTGGCCTTATGCAGGCGGCCTATCCAGTTATTTCTCATGACTCAGTGAACCCAGAGTACAGGATCACTGGACTCAAATGTGTCAGTGTTGGAGCCTCTTATTCACCAACTTGGTCGTGGATGAAGACAGAGAATCTCCTGGTGGGGTTGATGCTAACCCTTCCCCACCCTCGGTTAACAATGTATACAGATGCAACGATGGAGGGGTGGGGAGCTTGCCTGGAAGAAGCCACAGTATCACGGCTTTAGAATCTGGATCAGTCACAAGAACATATCAATGTACTGGAATTACGAGCAGTAGTCTTGGGCCTGGAACATTTCATAGCGAAAGTTCAGGGCAAGATTGTTCTAGTTCGATCAGACAACTCAACAGTAGTGACTTACATAAACCGCCAGGGCGGAATGAAGTCGCCCAGTCTCTGTATGATGACTTAGAAATTGCTTTGCTGGTGCCTGGAGCAGATAATCCCGAGAAGGTTAAATCTGCTAGCAGACTCATTGAGCTGAAGGATGAGTGTTTTACCTATGGAATGGCAACTAAATCAATGTGTGGCAGATCGTCTGTTCAACCACTGGGGGGAACTCAATATAGATTTATTCGCAATGAAGAAGCATGCGAAGATGACGACGTACGTCTCCGATTCCAGATCCGAGCGCTATCGCAACAGATGCGTTAGCTATCAGCTGGGTGGGAATGTATTCCCTCCAGCAATCCTGATTCCAAACTTCTTCAGAAAATCAGACAGAAGGAGTGCCAAGTGCTTCTGATCGCCCCAAATTGGCCACGCCGATCATGGTATACGGATCTGCTTGACCTTCTGGTCTGCAATCCGGTTCCTCTGCCTCTGATGGACAATATTATCTTCCAGGGCAATGCCCTTCACAACAATCAGTCAATGTTCAGATTGACTGCGTGGATGTTGTCGAGGAATCTAGAATTAAGGAGGGCTTTTCTGAGCAAGCAGCCATGTTCATGGCAAAAGCCAGAAGGGTGTCTACCTCCAGAGCATATAATTATATAATCAACAGATATGCAAAATAGTGCTAAAAAAGATGTATTAATCCAATGGATTCATCTATTCAGGTAGTAGCTGATTTCCTCTGTCACCTGTATGATGCCTATAGCCTCAAGCCTAACTATATTGCTGGCTATAAGTCAGCTTTAATGACAGTTATCCCTTGCTTGGCTAATAGGGGAAGTGATGAAGTAAGTACATTAAATACTTTAATTAAAGGCATGGTCAATCTAAAACCAAGGAATCCTCCACTGATTCCGTCTTGGAGTTTATCACTAGTGCTTCAGGTACTAGCTGATAAGCCATTTGACCCACTAAGTTACATTTCTATGAAAATGTTGACACTTAAAACAGTATTTTTAATTGCTGCGGCCTCGGCAAGGCGGACATGTGAAATTCATGCCTTATCAGCCGAGGCGGACTGTTATGTGGTTACAGGGGAAGGCCTTAAGCTTCTACCTAGGATAAATTTCATGGCTAAAAACCAGACTGACATATCCAGGTCAACCCATATTTTTACCTGCTTTGGCTAGATATGATCCTAATTCAAAAGCATGGTGTCCAGTCCGCGCATTAAACTGGTACAAACAACATACTCAGGAATGGCGGACAGACCCAACGGCGTTATGGTTGTTATATATTGAACCCCATGGTAGGGTGTCTAAGGACACCATTTCCAGGTGGATTGTAGAATGGATTCAGTTTTGTCATAAATCCGCCACAGGTAAACACTACTGCCCCGTTTAATGGGGTTCCTGTGGATGAGATTATATCAGTAGCCCAGTGGCATTATGAGTCAAGTTTCACCGACCATTACCTCCGTGACACCTCGAATCCTCTCGCCTTATCAATTTTGAAAAAATAATTTAGGTGTACATATTTTGATGAGGTTCTCTCATTTTTTACATGTTTCACCATTTATCAATGGTAACAACCACTTATCTGGACTTCATCAGTCTTCACCTATGGGAAGATGATGACAGCAGCTAACGTTTCACAAGGTCAGTCTTGTTTATGTGATGTTTGTTGTGTTGTCACGTGACCCTTCATTATTAATATGGTGATGGTATGTGATTTATGTGGTTCTTTCTTGAGAGTATACGAAATTGGAGCCCTTTCGTTTAATGTCCTATAGGACATGGCACTTGTACGCAGAGAGCGTATGGGACATTAAGATCATTCTGTCTTCCTCCCAAGAAAAGGGGGGGGCAGGGTGGGGTGGGGGGGGGGGTGGCTTTGAGCGCATATGACATATGGTCTTCTCTCAGCCATCGGTTGTGTTATCCGATGTTCAAATCTATCCCTGGTTGTGTTTTCACATAATTTCAGAAGTTTAAGTGCCTTAAACGCAGAAAAGCGCATAGGGAAGAGCTGGTCTTTTGACCTCACCTCCCTCCCGCCGAATTCTCTGACGAATTCTGGCAATATCAAAGAGTGTTAGGGAGGTAAGTATACGCTTGAAGTGAAATAAACGAAATCACAGATTTCTTTTTTCACGAGAGAGTTGATACTTACCTCCATAACATGGACCCGACCTCTCAACCCCACAGAGGCTCGGTCTTCAGGCTTTATTAAAGTTGCATAGTGTCAGCCAATAAATTAGTCAGAGGAAGTGCTAATCTGTGCATGCGTGAGGTTGGGGCTGGCATCCGCTGGACTGTCATCTGACTACCTGCCCAGTAGGGGCACCTAACTTTTTTAATCTGAGTGTTTATTGAGTGAAAGTCGATATTTGGAAATATCAAAGAGTGTTAGGGAGGTAAGTATCAACTCTCTCGTGAAAAAAGAAATCTGTGATTTCGTTTAGTGCACAGTTAATTCATCCCCCGTAAGAATCAATAGTAAACAAGGCTTACAGTGGAAGCTGTGGAAGAGAAATGGGTTCTATAGTAGTTGTTCCTTCTAAGTGTGACTCACAACTAGTATAAGTCGGGCAGTTTGTAAAATATGTGATACTTCTGAGAGAGTCATCTCTATGGTTACTATACATGCTATAGTATGTCACACCTGCTCTGTAGAAACGGTTTTTAGCTGATATGAGTGTTAAAGGATTAAACATTCTGATATGCACTAATCGGGTAGCAAAATGTATAATACAAGGGAAATAATTAATGTTGTTTAATAAGACAGCTTTTGTACACACGAATTATTGTTTATTTGCTCAACTGCCCTTGAAAGGCCACGTGAGCTTAAGCTGTGGTGACCGCCCTTCGTCTGTCCATCCGTCCATCAACTTTTTCTTTGAAACAACTTCTCAAGAACCACTGGACCGATTTCAATTATATTTGGCAGCAAGCATCTTTAGTGCATAGAGATTCAAGTTTATCCTCCAGATTTTTAGTCAGAATTTTAATTTGTTTGTTTTTGTCTTGAAAATCTTAGTTTTTATAAAAGATTTATCGGAAATTGTCAAAATGCATCGCCTCCTTAAATGCTTGATGGATTTTAACAAAATTTGCATGGATTGATTCTATCATGCTGGACTTCAAAACGCATCCACTTAACCGCTTAATGGTGGTCATCTTGAATTTTCCTAATGTCCGGAAATCCTATAGTCAGTGTCAGGCAGGGTCAATGAAGAATACAAAGAAAAAAATAATCTTTTTGAAAATGACAGTACTGAAAGATGTTGCTTCTTAGAGACCTTGTAAAAATACTTATTATATACCTATTTGATGGTTGAATGACACTTCGCTTAGATGACACCTAATTAAAGGATTTTACGCTTCATTCTGACTCAATGTTATCATGGTGAATAATTAACTGGTAATGCCAGTCTCTGATTCCTAAAAGTTAAAACTATTGAGAACAGAAATTGTAATTGTACAGTCAAATTTTGTACACACAGGGAAATAAGATGATTTAAATGTACCTACCTAGCTATTTTACATGTCTTAAGTTTTTAATGATTAAGTGGGCTAAAACTGGATGGTGCGCTCAGCTTGGAAAATACTCATTTGCAAAGTAAGCGAGAGAAGAACCTTCTAGTGACACGTTTTCTAAAATATTCTTCCATTTGTGTATTATTAAACCTTTCTACTTTATCAATCCATCGTATGATGTCATAATCAACTATGCGACGTGGAATGACCTCATAATGAATGACGTTAATAAGTACGTCATGAATGCATATTTGAAGACGGACTATGCGTTGTTGTACGAATTGTATGTCTACTATTTAATAAATATCCTGTTGAATATTTTGAAACTAATTTAACTGCACGCTGTGGCTGCCATAGGCAGCAACAGCACCCAGTCAGATTAGTTACAAAATATTTAACGACTTACCTGTACAGTTTTCAGGAAATTGATAGTTAAGGCATTCAGGGATCGATCAATCCCAACATGGTTAAGTGTGGGTGGAGCCTAGCTAGAGGTGGGCGGGGCATAGCAAAAATTGGAACTGTGCATTGCCATTGTTTATGAGTGCCATACTACTCAGAAATAAGTTTCCAAAACAAAAACAGTAACATGGTAGTAAGCAGTGTTCTGTTGACTATTTTGAACATAATTGGATTGGAAGACATTTCTTCCAATTCAGTTATGTTTAAAATATTCAACAGTATGTTTGATGTTTCTTTCAAAACATGGTATTTCTAAGCTCTACGGTATATTTACATTGCTGTGACCAATTCTGACTGATTTTCAGTATCTCAATGGCTGTGGGATATGGTTAATTTAGTGCATGTGTGCATATGTTTGTTTGTAAAGGGAAGAAGAGGAGGAATGCCTTGCAAGGGAACAGCTAGAAGAGCAGCAATCTTTCGAGGAGGATGCCATTAAGAAAGAAGCAGAACTTCAGTAAGAAATCTGTCCAATACCTTATTTTGTTTGTTTTATTCATAAGTGTGTGCATGCATGTGCACAAGCGTATATGTGGTAAAATATCATAAAAATTCTGTCAGTCAGGCTCTATCGTAAATCATTTGGTAGGATTCAACCAAATTTGTTCTGCGAGTTACCCATTTGACTGTGGATTGTGAGATAACATTTAGCATAGGCTCAGCACCTTGGGCCCCTAGGGTGGTGGTCAACTGTTCAAATATAATAATAATTCTGTCCATCATGCTACCTCCACGGAAAGCTTAGCCAAATCTGTTATGTGGTGGGAGTGGTGGTGGGGATGTCAAAGTTGCGGAAAGCATGGGGATTTGGGAGAGTGCCATTAGCTGTATGCTCTAATTTACGTTTTACATATTATTTTGCACAGAAAGTAGCTCCGCTGATATGTTTAATCAGAACTTGTTTTACCATGGGATGGTTTATCTATTGATTTTTTAATTTTCATACATATGGTGATTTTTATTATGATGTGCAGAGCCATAGCAGAAGAAGCCGCTCTCTATCAGTCATTGAAAGAGGCTCAGATAGCTGCTGAACAAATGGTTGTGGAAAGAAGACGAAGTGACGAACGTGTCAAACTCAGGAAGGAACAGTCTCGAGTTAGTACAGATGTATATTAAGAAATTTAGGCCCTACAGTACAATCCAGAAATCAGATATTTCCCAGATAGAATAAAACGTACTGCTGAATATTTTGGACTTAAATTTGATTGGAAGCCATTGCTGCCGTAGGCAGCAATGGCTTCCAATCAAATTTAAGTCCAAAATATTCAACAGAACATTTCTTACATTATGTTCAAAATTGTACTAACATCTTAAGTTTAGTGTTAACTTTTTTGTGAGCTGTACTGCATATACCAAATACAGAGACACCAGCAAGGGAGTGAAAAACTCAGCATAAATAGGAATTCATATTACATAAGAATGCCTGTATGTGAGATATAAAGGATCTCATATGAGTTGTCATTTTGTATCAAATTTATCTCGCAATTTGAGTAAGATTTCATTTGAAATGAGCTTTACCTCGTTACAAATGAGATCTTAGTCATTTACTCGGAGATAAATTTGATTTGAAATGGCAATGATATGTATTACATAACCTATTGTTTTGAAATTTCACATCAGTTCTTGTAAATTTCTTAACCGTTCGCATTATTTTTGACAGTTTTTTGCTTAAAACAGTAATGCTTCACTGCTGAGAATGATAACAAATGTACCACAAAATTTAGTGACAAATGCAGCATCTTATGATTTCAGAAGTTAAACTGGTTTTGATTGATCAATTGATTTTCGGAGTTTTTCATTGAAATTTATCATAGTATTTCATAATTACTAGCATATGTCACATTTTGTCCATACCAAGACAAGTTACGTACGTCATTGCTGCTAGGCAACATGTTTGTTAAGTAGGTCATCATTCGTAAATAAGGCTTGATAACGCATCATTTTCAACCTATGTCGCTAGCAGTAGCATGATATGTAATGCTTAATTAACTATCTGACTGCTACAAGCCACCTGATAATAATTTCCATGGGGTTTAATTCTGGATATGCTGACTATTTTGAAAACAATTTGACTGAAAGTTGTTGGTGGCTAAGCAAACCAACAACATTCAGTCAAATTGTTTTCAAAATGTTCAGGATATTCAGAGTTAAACCCCATGGAAAATATAGTCTGCAGAAATTCAGCGGACAGTTAATGTTATGCTATGGGTTATAAGCTTACTTATGCGTAATAATTAAATCAATGGAGGAATGCGATCTGTCGCTCAAGTATCTGACCTCATAGTCAATTACGTCACTAGTTATCTTGCTTCGGGGAATTCTGGTTTCAGAGCTTTAAATCAATTTCAAGACGCTTAAAAAGTTGTCAGAGCTTGCCTACAAATGGAACATAGCTGGAAATGGAAATACAGACCCTGTATTCTATGAGATGTGTTCAGTTGCTAGCGTGTTTCATTTCACTGTACACAATCAGGGTTATGCCCAGAATGAAATTAGTGCTGGACAGTTTTGAAGCAGTACAATCAGGTGTATGTGAGTTGCTCAAGCTTTCCATAAAATGATGAAATTTTGATGCTATATAGTGGCATCTGACATGTCTGAAGCATTATCTAGCCTATTTCACTGCTATTTCCTTGAAAAACTTTCATTTTAAATGTTCAAAACTTATTTTCATAAAATAAGTAAAAAAATGGATGGTTGGAAATGATAGTTTAGTCTTTAGTGGTGGGCAGAGTTATTGAGTGGTGGCCATGCCCGTCCAGAGCCGACAAGCGTGAGCAGAACCCTGCACAATAAATATATCTGCTGTATTACTAGTAGGGCAGATATGTGAAAAAGATGGTCCATTCTGGCAGAAAGCATGAAATTTGGCATATATGTGGTTTAAGGTATCCTGATCATAATTAGATGCGGTGCCACGTGATTCTACCAAGGGAACCCATTCAAAATGACGGATTTAAAATGGCCACCTTCCCAACAGAAAATTTGCATTACTCAAGCTCTAGACGGAGTAGAGAGATGGGATTAATATCAAATTAGTGATTTCATGGGTCAATCGTTATAATTCTACTCACTACAATACTCTAAATATGTAAATATCAATCCTTTCATAGCGACCATCTGTGTTTGATGTCAAAAGACGGTGGCTCTTTAAGATGTGTTATCTAAAAGATCCATCTCTTGAGAACAAAAGCAATATAGCATCTAGAAATAGTTTAAATTACTTGATTTCTTAATATCGAACCAAGTAATGGTCGTTATAGATACGTTCAATTATCCTATTAGAGTATGCAACGCTATACATGATGCTGTTGATTGTTGAATCATGATTCACAGACATCACACACACTGTGCACCGCATGAGCACAACTGTGTACACGGTAAGTTGGATTTATAGCATTTGGATCTGCCTTTGCAATTACTTTTGCAAGCACATTTCACGAGTTCGCGGCATGCCTTAGATGCGTCTGCAAGCAAACTCCATTGCAGTGACCAAGTGTCTCCATCTCTGACCCAAACCCAGTCAGCTGGCGATGACGTTTTTGCATTTGCGTGGAGTGATTGGCCCTAAAGATGACCTGCTTGGAACGCAGCACATTTGGTGTGTTGCAGCAGAGCTGCACTGGTCGGAGGAATGTTTTCTAGCTGCCTGTTGTCAAAAGCGAAAAGCCGTTTTCGTGCCTCATTAACCTTTGACAATGGTGATGTGCCTTTGTACAGTAGTACGACAAACCTCTCCAGCGTGTCCATGTCATTGTCACACAGACGGCGGGGCATCAGACAGTCACCTAAATAGTGACTTGAATAGATCTGAAGTCCTCCAAACTTCCCATGCTGTCTTCTTGCCAATCCCACAAAATGCAGACACAGTGTCACACCCAGAGAAAGCATGCATAAATAGCAGTCCTTGTGACGCTTCTGCACCCAAAACTGTTGCAATGTCATGAGCTGATACATAGCGGAAGGTCTTCCCATGGCCAAATGCGACCCAGCGATCACGCCCATGAAGAAAGTTTGCTGTCCGTAGGGCTAGGACTACGATGTCTGTATCTGTAGCATGAATCATTATTGTTCGATAACCTTGGTGATATGCATGGAAGGCGTGGAGCAAGATTCTACCATCTGCTTCATCTTGCATGCATGGCGCGAGTTGTGAGACGTCATGCTCTGGCCTCATCAGCACGTTTTCCTCACATGTTGTGACGAGTACATGTATCTTTCCTTCTGGTAGCTCGAATGACTCCAATGTTTGTGCGAGAAAGGTGAAGAGGCCTGTTTTGTTTGCATCAACTCGTAGGAAAGTTTTCCAATTTTGAGGGAGTCTAGTACTCGATACAACACGAAGAGCTTCACCATGTCCCCGTAATTCTCTAGCGTGTGTCTTCAAGCTTCCCGCCTTATACACTTCCCATACAACATCCAATCTTTTAACCGTCTGTAGTTGTCTAGCAATGTGTGGGAGGAAGACGTGCTCTGCAAAATCTTTGAATGTGTTCACAACCACGTTTGACTTCTTGGGATCTAGATTATGCATCATAGCTGCTCCGTCAATGATCTTCACTTCAATCTCTGGACAATCAGCTGCACGAGCTACTAATGCTTCCCATCAGATCTGATTTGCTGCCTTGGCGCATTGCGTTGCTCTCAGCAAGTGATGGGGGCCATGGATGATTCTCATGCTCAAAGAATGAATCAAGGCCTCCGTCTCTGGATTGGCAGGAAATGTACAGTCTAGAGAATAACTGTACATCTCTCTTCATTGCAACAAGCTTCTTGTTGGTTCTGGTACTCTTCCTCTGTTTTGATTTGAACAAAGCCAAATTGTTCTTTTAGATTGGGTCATATACCAATTTTGATGATACAGATAGTCGATCTGCGACGAATGCGTGGTACTGTCTGGTGCCTTGTTCTTCTGCTGTTCGGATCGCATTCACTACAGACTCGGACAAAATGACTGGTATCTAGAGTTACTAAGTCAAAACTCATCTAAAAATGGTTTTCCCATTTCCTCGATTGCATCAATAAGACAAATTGTGTTTAAAGCAAACAATTTCTGCTTACTCGGAATCTGCTCATGGTGACAGTTATCATTGATATTTCTGTGTGTATGTTTAACTTCGTAATCGCTGATCATCCTTACTATTTCTGGGCCTGACACCATCCACCATTTCAAAGCAGCTTAATTTTCTGTGATTCTGATAATTCCACCATCGCCCTTCAGAATAGAATTTTGCTGCTCATGGATTTGATGTGCCAAGGCTGAGAACTTGTGAGCCATTTTCTGAGTAACGAAGTTTCCTTCAACAAATTTCCAATGTACAAGTGGGCATCGGTTCTCAAGTTGCAACAGATCAGCCACATGGATGCTGAGCCATCGTGCATAGACCAATTGTTTTGAATAGCGAAACCTTGTTTCTAAAATGTTCCGCCCGGAACATGTGTGTACAAACGTTTAGCAATAATACTACTAATTTACAAATGTTACGGCAACGACGACCACAACAACAACAACAACAACAACAATAATAATATTTTTCAGCATGTTTATCTATTTAGAGTATTGTAATGGGTAAAATCATAACCAGTGACCCAAGAAACCCTTAATTTGACATCAATTCCAGCCCTCTACTCCATCTAGAACCTGAGTAACGCAGATTTTCCGCTGGGAAGGCAGCCATTTTGAATCCGCTATTTTGAATGGGTTCCCTTGGTAGAATCACGTGGCACCGCATCTAATTATGTTCAGCATACCTTAAACCACCTATATGCCAAATTTCACGCTTTCTGCCAGAATGGAACATCTTACCTCAAATTTGTTACATATCCCCGCCCCACTATACCGGGTATATATTTCCTTGAATTTTGGAGTCTAAACTTCTAGTTAACTTTGTTCCAAAGTATTACGCCACTGTTTGATTTCTTAGATTTAGATACTGATTACTTGTATGAAAGTGTTCATTATGTGGCAACATAATGGTTTATCTGCCCAAGGAAATGTCACCAATGCCTTTAATAGAATTTCATTTCTGCGCAATGACTACACGTCTACAAACACAGTCTATTGCCCACCTAATGGAGGAATCCATCTTTAGCTGTGCCCCGCCCATATTTAGCTAAGCTTCACCCATGCTTTGCAATTGATCCCTGCACTCTGAATCTCATGTCCAGAAAACTATACAGGTAAGTTGTTGAATATTTTGAAACAGCGCCCAGTGAAATTAGTTTCAGAATATTCAACAGAAGTTATTAAATGGTAAAGACATACAATTCATACAACAATGCTTAGTCCGTCATCAAGTAAGTGTTTGTGACAAACTTAGCTACGTCATTCATGACATAATTGATTATGACGTCATCCTACACATCATGTAGTTGATTATGACGTCATAGGATTGATGGATAAACAGGACTCCTCTATTCATTTAGGAAGTGGCTATTATTTGTTGTTAAATGGTCAATGTAAACTTCTCCTAAGAATAGAATTTTCAGTTCCATGCAATAACTCCAGTTCACCTGGAAGACGTATCATATCATTGTTTGGCTCAAAAGGTTAATGTAAAATCTAATTGTCACTGTCATGCTGACAAAGTACATGTACATACTGATAGTATTAAAGCACAGACAATCAGAGTTTGATCATATTTGGTAACTGGGTGGGCTTCCTATTATGTAGATGAAGAAATATATTATTTTTTTTCCGCCAAGGTTACTGTTGCTAAAAATGTAATTTTAAATTCTCTGCAACAATTAATCTACCAAATTGGTTTATATGGATGAGTCCAGTTTTAGCTTTGACACACCCATCTGTAACTTAGCTCCACCCACGCTTCATGCGTGTTGTTCTCGATCAAACCCTGAACCTCAATTTCCAGAAAACTCTACAGTTAAGCTGCTGAATATTTTGAAACTAATTTGATTGGGTAAAATTAGTTTCAAAATATTCAACAGAATGGTTATTAACTAGTAAAGACATACAATTCATACAACTTGACAGACAGACTAGTCCATGTTTATGATGGACTATTTCTGTCAGTTATGATTGTGGATTGTGACACTCGATTGTGATGTCTACCTATATGTGATGTAATTGATTGTGACGTCAATACTTGAATGACAGATTGGATTCCTTTATTGTCACAGGGTTGGACATTCTGTAATTATGATAGCGAGTTTTTGGTCTTTTTGCACTGATTTAGAGAATATTCTCTTGAATATTTTGAAACTAATTTGACTGGGATGCGTTGCTCCTTGCTGCCTATGGGAACAACAGGTTCCAGGCAAATTAGTTAAAAAATATTCACCAATTCTCCTGTGGAGTTGTTTTAAAATTGAGACACTGGACTATCAAGGGTTAAAGGGTTAATTGGGAAAATAATGATTGACTGATCTACTGTATATACATTGCAGCAAAAATATGAAACCGAGAAGCGTCGAACTCTGTTACGTGTAGAATCACAGAGAGAAAAGCGAAGTTCAGAAATCTATACTACCTGGCGCAAGTCTCGTCGTGCTCTTGAGATAGTTGCAGAACAGGCGTCTAAACAAGCCGACCAGGATTGGAAAAACCAAGGTATGATAAAACAAACAGAGGGGATGGGGGAATGGACCTTTCCAGTTTATCTATCCAACTTCTGACGTCATAATCAACTAAGTGATGTGTAGGATGATGTCAAAATTAATTATGGTATGAATGACTCGATTTAGTCCATCTTTAGCGCTTAATAGCCTAACAAATTGTGTGAATTGTATGACTTTACCATTTAATAAACATTCTGTTGAATATTTTGAAACCAATTTGACTGTGTGTTGTTACACCCAGTCAAATTAGGTTCAAAATATTTAACAGCTTACCTGTATAGTTTTCTGGAAATTAATTGTCCCGGAGTTCAGGGATCGTTCTATCCTAACACGAGCGAGTTGTGGGTGGAGTTTACCTAGAGATGGGCGGGGCGTAGCTAAATCTTGAAGGATCTATTAGCAACTGGTCGCTAATAATGAGTTGGCATTCATTACAAGTCAGCCACGACTTTAGATTATCAACTACTCATGACAGTAAATGACATGCCAAAATTAAATTCACCCAAATTATTCAGTTATTGCTCTTAAATATACATCAATTTTGTTTTTAAAAATCCTACTAGATGAGGAAGGTGTTAGAATAACTTGGGTTTTAGGAGGAGTCGATGTTTTATGGCACGGATTACCATGAAATTTAGGACGTTCTCCCATATTAACACATATCACATTTTCATATTTGTGACAGATATATCTCAGTTGACAATCCACATCTTAGTAATCTGGTATTATAAAATGCTGAATGTAGGGCTAACCATGGCTAGCATTGGTCATACTGGTGTATATCTGTATAGTGGTGATAGAAACATTGGCTGGCAAGGTAGATGTAGATGGCTGGGAGACCTGAAGGGAAGTCATGAATCCTTCTAGATTCATTCCTATCATCCTATCATTTCCATTGTGTGGAGCTGGTGGATCCATTGACCTTCTTTTTATCTTCTCATTGGGTGGAATGTGGATTTGTCAGGTCAGAGGATAGGAAATTGATGATTCTAAAGCACATGCTATTTGTATTGCGCCTGGCTTGGGTGAAATGACGAGATATCTGTCGAGATTTGTGTTATATCTTTCACGTTTACATAGGTTTGTGATGGATCTAAGACATTCTTAGATCCGCAATTTGAAAAGCCTCAGGGTTCCTCCAATGTACTGTTTGTTACAGACGTTGCATGTTAGAAGATCAATGATTTTGTGTGTTTGGCAATGTCCTATGATCTTGGCAGTGTAAGTGAGCCTGGTTTGGGAGCGTCTGTTTTTCTCCATTTTTAGCTCATCTGCATCAACTTTTTCTTTAAACGACTTCTCAAGAACTACACGGTCGATTTCAGTTATATTTGGCGGGAAGTATCCTTGGGGATAGAGATCTAATTTTTCATTATGAAGCGGATCGACCAATTTGTCCGACGACCATCTTGGATTTTGACCCGATTACTAGAAACCTCTTTAAAAATCCTCGAAACCGCTTGATTGATCAATACAGAATGCCTGAAGCATCATCTATGGCAAGCGCTGAACTAAGTTTATTCAAGGGAGCTTGATTGGCCAAATACTTTGGCGGCCATCTTGGATGCCATAAACTCCCATAGTAAAGCACAATAGGAAATGTAACATGACTTTTCGAGAACCACTCAACCAATTTTAGCCCGATTTAGTAGGATACATCCTTGTTGTTAACATTGCAGGTCGGGACAAACCTTAGGGTTCTACTTATAATTGATGACCTTTTTAATTAAAATGCCTATGTTACAGGTGAGCGATACAGGCCATTGGACCTCTTGTTTTAGGCATGCCTGGTCAATGACTTTGTGCAGAATTTTGCTGGAGTAGCCTCTGCCGACAAAGTGTCCTAGAAGGGTTAGACTGTTTTTGATATAATCTTCTGTATTGGAACAGATTCTTTTCATTGAATTGTCCATATGGACTGGCGTCTCCAGCTAGAGGGGTGAGCGAACTCGTAATGTAAGTAGCTGTAGGTGCCTGTAAGTTTGGTATGCAGATCGAATGTGATGGAGTTAGTGTCCAAAGGTTTGACCATGGTGTTCAGGAAGGATACGTGGGTGCGTAAAGATTGCGTTGTGAATTTGATACTTTTAACCTGTAAGTCGGGGAGGGTGAGAACTTATACCTCAAAAGTTGATTCATGAGTTGATTTTAACATCAACAGTCAATTCTCATGTGACGAGTAATAGACCAATGCCAGTGGTGACAGCTACTTGAAGTTAGTTAACCGGACTGTCACCAAACTGTATGGTGACCATCTCCCCTCTGTCAACAGTATGGAGGAGACATGTTCCATCTGCTTGGCATGTGAGAAGCGCTGTCGACCAACAAGACTCCAACCTAAAGGTTTATCACTCTCCATGTTGTACAGCAAAGTGAAGCAGAAAAGCCGTAACATACCCATATAGGCTTACCAGTGATGTTGCTCTCCGTCCAATGGAGATTCACAAACAAAAGTATGCAGGGAACACACACAAGTTGCACTATCCATTCCATCCACGGCCACACAATGATGATAATTTATGAATAATAAAATTATTATAATGCTTTATGACGACATGAATTCTAATGGAGATATTTCAGTAATATTCGATGTGGTGGCTTTCATTCAAATTGATAATCCACTAGTTACCCATTGTTATAGTGAATAAAAGGAAATTTTCTTATTTATTTACCTCTGCTTAATTATTCATATTCACTCTTTTGTAGAAAAGAAAGCCAAAGAAGCAGATCGGCAAATGCGTGATATTGCTCGTAAAGCACGTGAGGAGCATAAGCGAGCCTTGAAGACGACTTCAAAGTTCATCAATGCTGTGAATGCATTCTCAAGGCTATCAACCAATGATAAACCTGCACCACCATTACCCCACAAGTCAGTAGATACAGTGTGCAGCATAGCTAATCTCTTAGACCTATCAGGATTATTATCACATCTTTATAGTGTTTAATTTTTCTCCTTTTATATCCAGGCATCACACTTACATTTTATATGCCCTTTAAAGCAAGACGTATTATGTGATGGCGCTCATCGTCCGTCTGTCCATCCATCTGTCTGTTTTGTGCCTGGACCATATTTCGAACAGTTTTGAACATACATGTATGATCACAATTTTTTATCTCACCTGGGAGGTAGAAAGTGAGACATATGTATCACTTTTCCGATGGCGATGATGTCGGCGGCAACGATGACGGGCCAACGATGTTATATTTTTAGCTCACCTGGCCAGCTCACCTGGCCAGAATGGTAGCCAGCCTTTGTGACCATCCGTAGTCTGTCCATCCTCCAACTCTTGCTTTAAACCTAAACTGCTGGGGGATTTTAACCAAATTTGGCTGGAACAATCCTATGGTGGTAGGCTCTAGACGCTCTATTCAGAATATTGATTGGTCAATTTTTTGGGTGAAAGTTTTAGATTTTATGAACAATTTGCTGCAAATTAAGATTTTATGAAAAATTTACCACATATTGTCAAAATGCATCCCTTCCTTAGTCGCTTGGTGAATTTCAACCAAATTTGACTAGAAGAACCTTATGGTGGTATACTCCTGAATTTGTATTAAAGATTTTAATTGGTCAGGGTTTTTTTTATGAAAATCTTAAATTTTGTGAAAAAGTTACTGGAAATTATTAAAATGTACCTGTTCCTTATCCACTTGATGGATTTCATCTGAATATGGTTAGATCAAGATGCTGACGTCTATCGATGGCTTCAAGCATAAGAAGTAATTTCAAATACTAATGTTCCAGGTGAGCAGCAGCTTCTTGTTGCATTTAGCAAAACCTCTCAGCTTATATTACAGGATCGGTTAATCATATTGCAACAAAACTTGGCTACATGGTTGCCTATACTGTTACGAAGCAGCATGGTGGTAATTAGTTCACAATGTCAATGGTCAAGGTCATTGTGACCTTGATGTAAAACTCTGTTTTTTCAATGTCAAGTTTTCTCGTTTACCAAAACTTGTCAGCTTATATTTCTGTATTTCGGTAGCCTACTGGAACACAGCTTGGGTACATTGTTACTTATACCATGCGGAGGCAGGTTGATAACAGGGAGGTCACCAAGTCAAAGGTCAAGTTCATTCTGACCTCTACAAATTTGTGTTATTTTTCAACGTTAAGTTTTTGTGTTTAGCAAATCTTATTAGGTTATATTTCTAGATTGGTTAACCCTAATGGAACATAACTTGGCTACACCGTTGCTTACACCAAGAGTATGCAGGATGGTAATAGGGAGGACACCAGGTCAAAGGTCAAGCAGAATTACTTAATACTATCAGAAGTCGTCTTGGACACATGGTTCCCTGTACAATAAGGAAACTGCATGCTGATAGTGACATCACTAGGTCAAAGGTCATGGTCATTGTAGCGTTGATATTTGACCTCTGTCATGTCTGTATTGCCAATGTTAAGTTTTTGTGTTTGCCTATATTTTAAGATTGCTTAATCGTACTGGAACCAAACTTGGACACATGGGGTTCATGTACCGTAACGAGGCAGCATGATGATGGTGAGGTCATTCAAGGGTCAAGACCATTCTGACAATGCTATTTGGCCTCTACATTTTCAACGTTTTTAGCAAATCATATAGTTATATTTCATGAGTGGTTAATCCTATTGGAACTAAGATTGAATATGTCGCTACCTATAATGCTAGGAAGCAGCATGATAACATTGAGGTCATGTGGTCAAAGGTCAACGTCATTGACAAACAGGAGAGACAATGTGTCCTGATTTGGTTTTGGTCAAATCTGTTCATATTCATTGAAGTTATCTCCCCTGAAAGCTTAAAATTCAATGAAAATCTCATATTCCCCCCATTTTTTAACAGATTGGAAAAAATGTTCTCAGTGGATATATTACGTGAAGACGATGTGTAATGATTTCAGTTCAGCAAAACCTGTTAATATTTACCAAAGTTATTTCTCCTGAAAGCTTAAAATTCATTGAAAATTTTGTCAGGGCCATATTTCTGAGTTTTGAACTTACGATTACATAAAAAAAATTTTCAGTGAATATATTGCGTGAATACAAATTGTCATGATTTCGTTTCGACGGAATCTGTTCATATTCACCAAAGTAATAATAAGTTCAAAACTCTTTCGAAATATGGCTCCGGACATGAAATTTTCAATCACAAAATTTTCGATGAATTTTAAGCTTTCAAGACAGATAGCTTTGAAACTTAAAATTAATCAAACATTTTGTGATCGAAAATTTCATGTCCGGGCCATATTTCGAAGACTTGAACTTATCATTACAATTCTTGTGTGAAAACATAGCTTGATTTTGATTTGGCAAAACCTGTTGATTTCACCAGTTATCTCCGCTAAATACTTAAAACTCATCGAAAATTTCTTGTTCCGACATATATTGAGTTTCACTAGAGATCATGCATCACAAATAATAGTAGCTCTGGTAAATAATTTATTAGTCTCAGGCTAACGGTTTAGCGGCGTTAATTTCAACCCAGAGTTATTTGTGACTGTCTACTCATTATAGTTTGTATGTACTAATATTGTTTTGTTTTATTCAGATCAAATAAGGATGCTGAAGAGCCAGTTGTTAAGTCAAATAGATCACGGTTAAAAACCAGCGCACGACCACCAAATAGAAGTGCTGTAATACAGTGGTTCAAAGAAGATGAGATTCCCAAAGCTACTGAGATTGATCCATTAACTGGAAAACCAGCTATCTGGTTTCATGGTATGTTACTTCATGCCAATAGAAAGCTATTGTGCTTGTGTTCATATCAGACAGGAAGAAATAACACGTCCTTGATCTAGGGTTGCACGATTATTCACTTTTCATAATCGCAATCATTTAAAAAAAATAATTGTGATCATACGATTAATCATGAACTATATTAACTATGTCAATGCTGCTTAGAGGACGTTATTATGCTACTGCAGATTGTAAGATTATGGGGTAGGCACATGGGTATACATACATGGACAGAATACGCCAGTTGGTGATTGCAAACAAAGGAATGTATCAGGATTTTTCTAGATGGAAAACGGAAGTTACCGTATTTCGCTTAGTTGTAGCCTATGCTCTAATACAAGCCCACCCCCTAACTTTGACATATGAGCTCCAATGAGTTCTTAGCAGTTTCAAAGCGGCAAAACTCTATTAGAAGTCCACCCCTCTAACTCAGTTGATTGTATTAGGAAAATTTTAAGAGCAAATTTGTAAGAATAGCGTGTATAATAATAACAATCGTGTCACAGGGTGTGTCTACTTCACACTGATCTCTGCCCTGATACATTTCCGGCCCCTCTAGAAAATTTTTAAATCTCGACCACCTATTAGATTAATACTAATAGTAGGCCACGTATGTTCAAGATATAATAAAGTTTATTCCACACTTTCGTCGTTAAAATGCGCTTAAAGGGGAACACAAGAAGGGTCACCATAGATTACATAAATCACGTAGTTCTATTGGAGAGCCCATATGTAAGCTACTGTGTAAAAATTTCCTGTTACATTTAATTATAAATCCGATTAAAATTGCGTTAAAAAGCGCTATATTGCTCTAATTTTCTGCGAGTTAATTCAACCTATGACGTCATAGGCTGAATTCCGTCCGAAAAAGACCACGATAACCCTGGAGAGAAACCCCTGATAAAACGCAATTCGCAACGTTATTGCAATACGACAGCGAGAAAAACATTCAACCTATGATGTCATGACCTTATTATAGAATAGAAATTTGGCTAACGTTTCACATATTTAACTAACAAATATATCTACTTCTAATTTGAGCACAAAGCTTATAATTATATCTTTAAAAACGTTACGGCCTCTAGATTAATTTTAAACGAAGTAGTATAGGGGGTCTGGTGATTCCCTTTAAAGCAGTCTTGGCGTGATTAAATACCTTGCTTATAAATTTATGTACCAAACAAGTACGGGAGAAAATGTGCATCAATTTTGTAACACCGATCAACATTAAATGATCCAAATTGAATTATTACGAACGACAATATAATTGGCTTCTTAAGTTGGTGAGCCAGCGGCTCTTTTGCGATGGGAGGCGACGTGTTCTCGCGAGATATTATACGCTAATGGGAGTTTAGTAAACGGGTACCCATTATTCAGATCAGCATAATACTCAGTTCCTAGCACGCAATGATAATATATAGAAATTCCCCGAGTTCCGAGTCTCCAATTCCAGAATATTTGTATCCGAGTACTCGCTCTAAAAGAAACTCTTCAAATGGAGGCGAATCACGTGATTTGTATTTTTTCGCGACGCCATTTTATATCAAATTGTGGATTAATTTTGATGTAATAAACGACCTTTATTAAAGGATACGCAATATTTAGGCACTCAAATCAAATAATTTCACTTCCCCAGTGATGTTTTGAGGTATACATTAAACATAGGCGTAGGCAGTGAGAATTTTTACGGGAGAACTTTTTTGGGAAAACTGTTAGCGCATAACTATTCAGAGAATGGGGAACGCGGGATAAGCATGTATGATTACAACAACAATGAGAAATAGCGACCAAGTGAACAATCTTTGTTCATCTAACACTAATCATGAGTCAATACAAACAAATCAGTTATTTATTTAGTTTATTTAATCATTCACACATTTGCTGATAGCCGGATGTTTGTTTCCATGATTGGTAGCGCGAGCAGAGTTTCTACTTCGAATAATACTTACCAGATGTACTATTATGATAATGCCCATTATCTAGTCTAGCTCAAAATAAATGATTAAAAACTCCGCACTCTCCTGGTCCTGCCCATACTGTGTCCGGGAATTACCATAGCCGCAGGTACCGAGTCAATTCCCAATCACAGTCAGATTCGCTTATTTTGCTGACTTGGAAATTCGCATGTTTTTTCTAATTTAAAATTTGCTCAAATTTTCGGATTTACGCATGCTCTCGCCTATTCGTTGCTGGCATCATGGAAGGTAAAGGAAAGTCATTACAGGGGAAGGTTGTATCAATCTATAATTTATACATTCGTGCCATAATGATTGATTGAAAATTTCTTAAATTGGCACATTATTCTAAAATGGTAGCCATTGTTGGAGTCACTCCGGTACTCGTTAACTGTTTAATCTTATCCGGGTACTCGGTTAATTTCTCTTGCGCCTCGGTTCCTTCCAAGATGGATGCGCCCTTAGCCAAGATGGCAGCGCCCATGATTAACGTTTCGTTTTGGCTTGGCGTGTCTATGCACTCTGTTTTATGCCGATCTTTAGCTCTCGCTTCATTGTCGAGGGGGTTTGTAGCGCTCGGCATTTATTTCATGGCTTTATTAACGTTAGTTTCAAATATTTCCTGCCTAAAGGCTTGATTATCATTAGTTTAAGAGAAAGTTAATGTTTTCTAAGTAATTCTATCTTACAATCAAGTCAATTGTGCGTATTGCTCGTCATCGTAGGTCATGTGCAGCGTTTTAATTCTTACTCTGTGTTCGCAGAAGACCAAGAACCAGAACACTGTGTCAAAAGTGTAACAGGTTCATGAAGCGCAAGTTCAGTGGTCATCACTGTGTGGCTTGCGTGAAGTGCAAAGTGGGAAGTCCTTGTGACGTGTGCACGAAGTTGTCATTGGAGTTGGTGGCAGAGTTCGATTGTGATCGACGTGCGCGTTTGGAGAGGATCGCGAGGAACAAGGCGGCCAAGCTGGATCAGGCATCTTTGCAGTCCACGATCCCGACGATGCAGGCTGGTGCATGGCAACCTTTCGGTGGTCCGGCTAGTTCTGCGGAGGGATGAGCACCTGTCCCTTCTCCAACCTTGGCTCAAGAGCCGACGGCGGAGGAGGAAGATCTTCTGCTTATGGAAGATTCCGGCATGCCGGATATTTCGTTAACGGCTCAACCAGGTACATCCCAGGGATCTCCCTCGGGTTTTGTATGGGTTTGGCAGGTGGGTGGTGATGTCGACGTTCCGTCGGCCATCTTTCACCCGGATTTTGCTCAACCCGCGTTGTCGTTGGAGCCATGTTTTGCGGTTCGTAGCGGCATCCCGGCGGCGTTAGGTGCGGCTCCTCTCAGAGTTCCGTCATCTACCATAGTGAAAGCGGCTGTAGTCTCGGCTCCCGTACTGGAGCCGATGGACTGCGGTGAATCCATGTCCGGCAATTCGCTGGACACTGGTGCCGCTATTAGTCGGGCTATGGACGCGCTTCATGTTGGAAGAAGTGTGGGTCATAGTTCTCAGCATGGATCGTCGGTGACCTACTCATCCCAAGGGTGAGCAGGAAGATGAGAACGGTAGTCCATTGATGGACAAGTCCTCATTTTGCACCGAAGGTGAATGGGTGCAGGTCCTTGACTGGATGACCGGCCGTCTCGGGTTGACATCGGATCAGGGATCTCAGCGCGATCCGGCGATGGAACAGATGTCAGAGCGAGAGGCTAGCTCTCTGTCAAGTCGCTCTTCGGCCATGCTGATGCGCCCCATGGACACACAGACTTCTGACATGTTGGAAGTTGCGGCGTATCGTCTGGTTCAACCAGACTATTCGTTGCCCAAGGCTCCGAAGGGGATAAGGAGTAGGGTCCGTTTTCCTGAGCAGGCCTACCATCAGTATGCCCGGGTTCCATGGCTTTCCGTCGGGGAGCGAGAGGCGTTGAATAGGCCGTTGGCTGGCAAATCGAATGGTCGTTCTCGTCCCTTAGTTTCCCAGGCCAGTAAAGATCCTTTTAATGAGTTAGCGCTCATTGAGGATGCGGCGAGGGCAGCCATGGCTGCACTCTCGCACGGATGTACCATCCTGCAGGGTATGCTGACCTGCGTGGTGGAAGGTGGTGAAGTGCCAGAGGCTGCTCCCGGAGTTGTCCGGGACACCATTCGCTTGTCCCAGGATTGCCTGGCCAGGGTGATCAGCAGATCATTGGCGGAGCGTAGGGGAATGGTTCTCGATTGTGTAGAACCAGGACCTGAAATGAGGGCTGCGTTATCTTCTGCGCCTTTCATTGGTCCAGGCTTGTTCGGCAGCGCCAGAGGTCGCCCTTCTGTCCTGGCCGTGATGCTCATCGGGCATCCGGATCGCAGGGACCTGGCCGTTCGTCCTCATACAAGTCCTCTAATAAGAGGCCGTATGAGGAGAACAGGAAGGGTGGCGGTTCGGGTCGCGGCGGTTATCATAAAGATAGTCGTGGCCGCGGTCCTGGACCGTCATACTCCAAGAAACCGTGGCATGGCCGTGGAGGTCAGGCCTGACGGGTTTCCGGCGGAATCAGTTTCTGTGACATCAGGAACAAAGGGAGTCGAGAATCTTCACCCAAGAGATTTAGCGTCTTATCATGCAATATCGACCGCCAGCTGTGTGCAGATTCCTACCGTCTGAGGCAGACTTCAACTGTTCTCAAGCCAATGGGAACGGGTCGTGCGAGATTGTTTAGTCTGTCAGTGGTTAAGAAACGGCTACGAACCAGACTGGCTCATGGGTCATTCCATATAAGGACCAAAATTTTTTAAATCCGTCAAGTCAGAGTTTCAGATTTCCTTCAAACTTTGTCAGAGTAAGCATATGTATGTATTAACAGGAATTTCCAAGTATTATAGTGAAAGGTCAAATACTTTTTGAAAACTGGCCTATCCAATACCCCCTGCCTAAAATTGACAAAAATTTGTAACAAAATTTCTATGTTTGAGGCTTCATATCTCACCGACTACAGTGCTCACAATACTAGGTCTTTTTATTTTAACAGTCTGGTCACCATAGTTCGAGAAAATCACAAGCATTTTGTGTTGACCTGTTTTAGGCATGTATTAGGGGTCGTCAAAAATGCCAAAAAATGTGATTTTTCATATTTTAATCCAAATTTGGTGATGCCGTAAAATGTATTTGTATTTGGTTTACACAAATGATTTCTATCCTGTTAACTAGAGCTACTGCTACTTTAGTGATATTTAATACCTAATGGCAAGATATGCTCCGCAAAAATTTTGTACCTGTTCGCCAAAATGGGGTGACTTCATAACATCTTTTTTCAAAATAACCCCTTTCAATTTTTTTAATATTTTGGTGAATGTTATATATATGGTCAATGGTTACAGGGCCAAAAGGTTCACTCTTACATTTGTTTCCTTTTAGAGCTATGGCAAATACAAAATCTGATATTTTTTTCGAAAACTTGTATGATATTCGATTTTGGGGGGTTAATAATTTTAAAAGTATACACTCTAGAAGTATGAAACAAGAGATGTAGCGCGTTTCCCTGCCTTATTAAAAGAAACAACCAGCATTTCCCTTTTACAAAATAGATAAACATGGATTTTAGAGATGTCAAAACCTTACTTTGTTAAAATTTGACATTTTTGTGGGTAAACTACAAGTCATTATTCAACAACATTTTCAATGGGAATAACATATTGCCTGGAGAATATTTAAAAAACAATTTGACTATAAGTTGTTGCTGACTTAGCCATCAATAATTTTCAGTCAAATCATTTTCAAAATATACCAGGTACAGAGTTTGTCCTGTAAGCTGGTCGAGCTGCAACAGCTCATCACTCAGTCTTGAGTTATCCAGTGCTAATAAAGACTGAGAGATTTCATATCTAGAGAAAATAACTCAACCTTCAGAGCTTTGTATATAATTAGGTCAATTGCTGTAATAGACATAGGTAGTGAGGTGATATTGATTAGTCACATGGTCTCAGTTTTTCTCAGAGATCTGCATGCAAGTATTGCTATCAACAAGAGTTCAGTCAAGCATTTTAAGTGATCAAGATTAGGCAGCATGACCAGTGAAAGTGTTTAATAATTACTGCTTTGAAACATTGACATTGTTGCTGATACACAAATGTTTAGATATTTACTTTAGAAATTTAATAATTCACTATACATTTTAATGATAAATTAGGCCTTTTAATTTGAAAAGTGTAAACCTTGACTAGGACACGTTGTAAAATGGCTGAATTACCAGAGACATTTTGTTCAGTTGGACGTCTCACTAATGATAAATGTCATAAGTTTACGGATAAATGCTCTGTAAATGATGTTGTACAATTGACGGCTACAGATAAAACACTTGTTGCAATGAGAAGCGGCCAGAGTGAGGATAGTTTAGAAACAGTGTGCTGTTGCCGCAAGAAACACTATCTGCATATATTCCCGATGATGAAGCAGAACACTTCATGTTGTGATCCCCTAAAAGTTCACAAAAAGCTTATTAAAAAGGGACTAGTTAATATAGATCAAGAAATTGTGGCATTAATACAGTCGAAAACTAGAGAGAGAAAACAACCTGGCCAAAAGATTTGCCATCATTGTTTGCAGAAAATTAATAACCTGACAGATTGTAGTGACAGTGAACCGGAATCAATGGCCATAGCAGATACTTTGTACAGTAATGCTGAATGCCTCAACTCTAGTTTCTCAGCAGTTGGAGTTTCTCCCCTAAAGAGTGTCCATTCAGAAAGGAAAGTATCATATGGTAAACGAAAAATCAAACAAATGGCAGAAGCAACAACAAGTCACGTGGCATCCCACCTAGGTTTTCCACCTAATAAATTAGTTGCTGACACTTCATAAACTGAATGTACATGTGATTCTAAGTTAGATGTGGACTACTTGGTATCGAACATGAATGAAACACTGTCTGTGTCATCACGAAATCAAAAGATACAAGTATTGACTATTACACCTAAATCATGGTCGATAGATAAAACTGTTCAGGTTTTTCAGGCATGTGGTGTTACGCGTTATATGGTGAAACAAGCCAGACAACTTGCGCAGAATGATGGAATACTCGCTGATCGTGAAACCTTTAAAAGAAATAAGCTTGATCAGCATACACTAGATAGTGTTATTAACTACTACCAAGATGATACTGTATCTAGACTATTACCCGGGAAAATTGATTTTGTTACTATAAGAATTTGTGGTACCAAAGAACATAAGCAAAAACGGCTAATCCTGACAAATTTGAAGGAAGTACATGCTAATTTCAAAACAGAAACTGGACTTAAAATTGGTTTCTCTAAATTTGTTGAGTTAAGACCCAAATGGTGTGTAACTGTTTCTTCTAGCGGCAGCCACAATGTTTGTGTATGCGAAAAACACCAAAATGTAAAGTTTATGGTGGATGTTATCTCTGAAGACTATCATAACCTAATTGACTGTATGTGACAGTAGTTCTAGAAATTGCATGCTGCAACGATGTGAAAAGTGTCCAGGAACTGCATTTCTCAAAACTTACTTAGAGCAAGACCTTTACGAGCAAATGGATGAGGATGACATCATTAAATTCAATGAATGGGTATCCACAGACCGAATTGAAATCATGCGCCGAGAAGTATCAGTTGAAGATTTTATTTCTATATTATGTCAATGGATCCAAGAATTAACACCACATTCCTTCATAGCGAAATCTCAAAGTGAATTCTTGAAAGCGTGCAAACATGATTTAGATGACACTACTGCCATTGTTGTTCTCGACTTTGCTGAAAATTATAGCATTATTGTGCAAGATTGTGTACAGGGATTTTATTGGAACAATTCTCAAGTCACGATACATCCTTTGGCATTTTATGTTAAGGCTTATGGAAAGTTGAATGAAGAAAATGTATGCTTCATCTCTGAGTGTCTGAAACACGAAACAAATACTGTGTACTGTTTTCAGGAGATTTTTACAAGATATTTGAAGGAAAAGTATCCCAATATTCATATAATTAAATACTTTAGTGATGGGTGTGCAGGACAATACAAGAACTTCAAAAACTTTATTAATGTCTGCCATCATTATTCAGATTTTGATATTAAGGCAGAATGGCATTTCTTTGCTACCAGCCATGGTAAAGGTGTTTGCGACGGTATCGGTGGCACAGTGAAGCGCTTAGCCGCAAGGGCTAGTCTGCAAACAGCGCTTATACGAAATGCTAGTGAATTGTATGAATTCAGCCAACAGAACATAAGCAAGATCAAGTTCTTCTTAGTTAGTAAAGATGAGATCCAGATCCATCATACAATGTTGGAAGAGCGGTATCTCCTTGCCAAAACAGTGCAAGGAACCAGGTCATTCCATTCGTTTGTTCCAAATGACACTAACTCTATCACAGTAAAGCGAATTTCAACTGATGATGTTTCATACACTCGGTCATTTTCTAACACACAACCTGGTATGTCATCAGAGATTCAGAATTTAAATATCCCTATGGAACTGTCTTTGAGTGACTATGTTGGTGCATTGTATGACAAAAATTGGTGGGTTGGCAGTGTTAGAAATTAGTCTAGAAAATGAGGACTGTCTCATTTCGTTTATGAAGCCGCATGGACCAGCTCGATCCTTTAGTTGGCCAAGGCGCACAGACCAGTGCTGGGTTCCTTTTTGTGACATTCTAAGTAAGGTGTCAACACCATTGACAGCAACTGGCCGGCAGTACACTTTTCCACAAACTGATATCGACTTTATAAATGGACTATTTAAATAATTTGGAGGAGCGGTATATGCTGGATCATGTACCGTATCATCAATTATTGCTGAGGTATGTAGTATTATGTACTATCTCTTAACACTTTTATATTATATCATGTGTATTAACCAATGCCTGTCTCAGTTTATTAAATAATTCCATGAAATGGGTGACATTTAGGCATACTTTAGTATGAGAGCTTACACATATTGGCCTGGTCGCAGTGTGTCAAAATTGTCTATAAATGGCCATAGAAGTCCATGTAGCTGTACTAATATGACCATAATATACCATTCAATGTCCACCTATGATGAAAAAGTATCTAAAATGCTAAAGTGGAGATATTTTAAACTTTTTAAAACAAATTAGATTGTCACGAAAAATGTCATATTTTAATAGAGTCAGGTCTTTGGGTCTAGAAAATCGATGTTTATGTATTATATAACCAGGGAATGCTGATTGGTTCTTCTAATATAGCAGGAGAACTGGTTGTATCGCTTGTTTCATGCCTCTAGGCCCTATAATTTTAAAATTATTAACCCCCAAAAATGGAATATCGTACAAGTTTTACAAAAATATCACATTTCTAATATGCCATAGCTCCAAAAGGGAACAAATGTAAGAGTGCAACTTTTAACCATGTAACTATTGACCATATATCTACCATTCACCAAAATAAAATAAAAATTGAAGGGGGTTATTTTGACTTAATAGGCGATGAAGTTGGCCCTCTTTTGTGAACGGTGGTGGTGCATTGGGCCCCCCAAATTTTTTGATGAGCAGACCTTGCTGTTAGTCAGTAAATATTACTAAGGTAATATTTGCTCTAGTGAACTGGGTAGAAATCATTTAGTTACAGCAACTATAATATACATTTTACTGTATCACCAAATTTCGTTGAAACAGGAAAATTAGCTGTTTTTAACGTTTTTGGTGACCCCTAAAACACACCCAAAACAAGTCAACACATATTACTTGTTATTTTCCTCAAGTATGCTGACCAGAGCATTAGAATGAAAAGATCTAGTATTGTAAACAGTATATTGGATGAGATATGATGTCTCAAACATTGGATTTGTACTTGAAACTTTTGTCAATTTTAGCATAGGGGTCTTTGAGAGGGCATTTTTCAAAAAGTATTTCACATATCAGTTAAAAAATTGTCATGCTCAACTAAAACATCCATATGCTCACACTGAGAAAGTTTGAAGGAAATCTGTGACTATGAGTTGACGGGCATTGGTCCATCTTATACGGAATGACCCTCATGCATCAATCGTTAGTTCCGTTAACATCGACTCCAGTGTGGACTCCCATTCCAAGGGAATCCGATCGTCTAGATGCCATTTGCTCAGAAATCGAAGCTCTTCAGCGGAAGAACGCGATTCATCTAGTCCGCAATCAATCCTTTCTAGGCCTCTATTCGATGATGTTCCTCGTTCCGAAATATACCGGAGGTTGGAGACCAATTCTGAATCTCAAACTGTTGAAGAAATTTATTCTTTCTCCAAAGTTTCAGATGGAGACTGTAGCAGCGGTGATGACAGGGCTGAGAAAAGGCATGTGGGCAGTGTCGATAGATCTGAAGGATGCATATTTTCATATTCCGATGTCAATTCCTTTTCAGGAATACCTTCGCTTTGCATTCCAAGACAATGTTTGGGAGTTCAATCCGCTTCCATTCGGCCTGACCACAGCACCGAGGGTTTTCACCAAAGTGGTTCTCGCCATGACTTCTTATCTTCGCAGGAGAACCATAGCTGTTCATACTTACATAAACGACTGGCTGCTGAAGGCGGGGAATCCAGTCACTCTGCGCAACAATCTTCAGGTAGTCCTAGCCTTGTTAAAGGACCTAGGATGGATAGTGAATCTAGAGAAATCAGAATTGACTCCATCCCAGGAGTTTGTCTATCTGGGAATATTTTTCAACCTCAGGGATGGTATAGCTTTTCCGGCGGAGAGCAGAGTCAAGAGTTTGATTGCAGTACTGGAGTAAGTTTCTCTAGGAGCTTTTCTGACAGTGCACCAATTTCTCAGGATACTGGGTTTACTAGTGTCTGGAGAAAGTGGTTCCTTATGCGGCACTCAGGCGCAGGTCGATTCAGATGTATCTAATGTCATTCTGGTCTCAGAGAACGGATCCGTTATCTCTGAGAATTCCAGTAAAAGAGCAATTGATATTCCACCTTCAGTGGTGGTTATCAGAACAGAATCTCCTGCGAGGTGTTCCTCTACAACCTCCTCAACCACAGATGTCCATCTTCACAGATGCATCAACGACGGGTTGGGGAGCAATATTGGACGATCAGTCAGTGTCAGGGGAATGAGATCGGACCAATGCGCAGAAACATATCAATGTTCTAGAATTATTAGCGTGGTATTAGCACGTCGAAAGTTCGAGAATTTAATCCAAGACAAGATTGTCCTAATAAGGACAGACAACTCAACAGTGGTGTCTTATTTAAACCGCCAAGGTGGGACGAGATCACCGGAGTTGTTTGATGATTTGGGACCTTCTGCTGTGGTGCTAAGAGAGGAATGTTATTCTTCGGGCAGCACACATTCCAGGAAGACTGAACATCTTAGCAGATGCTCTCAGTCAAAAGACGGTTTGTTGTCCGACGGAGTGGCAGCTCAACCAATCGGTAGCGGAGGTTCTATTCAAACATTGGGGCAAGCCAAATGTGGACCTGTTTGCGATAAAACAGAACGCAAAGATGGTCACATACGTGTCACCGATCCCGGACCCACTAGCTTTAGCAGTTGACGCACTGGCGATAAGTTGGAAGGGAATGTACGCGTATGCGTATCCTCCAACGATTCTCATCCCAAAAGCTCTGGCAAAGATAAGAGAGGGTATGTGCCAAGTACGGCTGATCGCACCTTATTGGCCAGGCCGATCATGGTTTACGGATCTGCTGGACCTTCTGGTCTGCAATCCAATCCCTCTTCCAGACAGAAGATATCGGAAATGTTCAAATTGACTGCATGGATGTTATCAAGCAGCGTGCAATTAAGGGTGGCTTTTCTGAGCAAGCAGCGAAGTTTGTCGCTGCATCCAGGAGAGGGTCAACCACCAAGACATATAATTATAGAATCAACAAATTTGCAGAATGGTGTAAGGGAAGAGATATCGATCCCTTTTCTGCATCTGTTCAACACGTAGCAGATTTTATCTGTCATTTATACAAAGTTGACAAACTTGTACCTTCAACCCTAGCAGCATATAAGTCTGCATTAGCTTCAGTCATTCCCAGTCTGGCCATTGAAGGAGTGGAGAATGACACTTTAGATGAAGTTATTAAAGGAATGAGCAATCTGCGACCTAGACAGCCAATTCCTATCCCAGCATGGAATCTATCTCTTGTTCTACAGGTTTTAGGGCATGCTCCCTTTGAACCAATTAGATCTATAGATATTAAACTGTTAACTATTAAATCAGTTTTCTTGGTTGCTGCAGCGTCGGCGAGAAGGAGAAGCGAAATACATGCGCTTTCTGCTGAACAAGACCGTTTTGTCGTCACGGGTGAAGGTTTAAGACTACTTCCACGTCTTTGTTTCCTGGCAAAGAACCAGTCACTTAAATATCCAGGACAGCCGATCATTTTGCCAAGTTTAATTAGACATGACCCAAACTCTTCTGCTTTGTGTCCTGTCAGATGTCTGAAAATGTATAAGAAACGTACTAAGGAGTGGAGAGATGACCCAAAATCTCTGTGGTTATGTCTCAAAGCTCCTCATTTGCGCGGGTCGAAAGATACCATTTCTCGTTGGATAGTCGACGCTATTCAGATGTCGCACAAAATCGCTACAGGAAAGCAGATTGATCATGCGAATGCCCATCAGGTCTGAGCACTAGGAGCATCATCGGCCCTTTATACGGGTGTCTCATTAGAGGAGGTGATGTCTGTAGCACAATGGCATGCCGAGTCGTCATTTACTGATTTCTACCTTCGCGACATCTCCAGCGCACTTAATCCGGTAGCCGTCGCCAATTTATCAAATCTGAACTAAAGTCACATCCGACCACTATTTCGCACGCTTCACGAGTTTCTTCCACTTGCACTGAACAATGGCCCTGCACATGACCCGAGAACGACCGTGGATTAGGCCGAGCTCCTGTGATGAACAAGAAAGACCAAGTACTCAAAAATGGTGAGTGTTTGCGTTAATTAAATGACTAATTTTAAGTTTACTTATAGTCGAAATATCAGACTATCTAAGTAAATAGTCTGGACAAGAACATCTTATTCTTTTAACAGACATTAGACTCATTCCAATTTGAAAATCTAATCAATATACTGAGTTTTTTTCCAAATTTAGAAGTTGTAGTAGCTTCTTTGCACTCTACTGGACTGCCCTAGCTGAGACTTGGGGCTGACACGGGTATGGTGGGTGTTGCTCCCCGTTTTGACAGCCCTCTGGAATTTGTGCGGACAATTGAGGGGGTGGGGGGGGGGGGGGAGCGCGATCTAGACCATGGAAGTTTAGCACTCTATGAGTCAGATGGCAGAACCCAAGCGTATGCCAGGGTTCTAGTCTCTTCACATCCTTCTCTGTCGGATGGTAGATGAGTGCTGGTTCGAGCCTCACCTTCCCACCGGTATTTCTAGGCTGTCCGAATTCGGAGTTTATCATAGTAGTACATCTGGTAAGTATTATTCGAAGTATACTTGTTTCTACGAGAATTCTTAATACTTACCAGATGTACTATGGCCCTACCTCAGGCTGAGGTGAGGCTGTGCTACTTTCACTGTTTGTCAAGGCAAATATAAGACGAATCTGACTGTGATTGGGAATTGACTCGGTACGTGCGGCTATGCTAATTCCCGGACACAGTATGGGCAAGACCAGGAGAGGGCGGAGTTTTTAATTGTTTATTTTGAGCTAGACTAGATAATAGGCATTATCATAATAGTACATCTGGTAAGTATTAAGAATTCTCGTAGAAACAAAAGCGGATGCTTTTTTGATTCACAAGCGTAAGTGTCTTGACAAAAATTTCAACATGGCAATTACACAATTATTTCATTTTATAATCATCCACAATCATTTTGAATTATATAATCGCGATTAATCGAATAATCGAAAAATCGTGCAACCATACCTTGATCTTTCAATATTACAGACTTAACTCTTACCACTCTGATGTCAAACTTTTAAATTTTCAAATTAAATTAAAAGATGAACTGGTGTTCATTTTCCAACAAATTTGGTGGAAGATGTTGCTGTCATAGACAGCAACATCATCCACCAAAATTGTTGAAAAATGTACACCAGATTCTTCGATGTCAAATCAATAAAAAAAATAGAATTTTGGCATCAGAGTGGTAAGGGTTAACTCTTTAACCTTCAAATTTGTTAAAGATAATTTCAGTTTTCTCATAGAAAATGCCCATTTGCAGACCAAGAGAAGACTATTTTTGAAAATTTATCACTGGAAAGACTGGTTCGATTATCAAGCCAGCCATTCCAGTGGTATTTTTTCAAAAAATAGACTTCTTGGCCTCCAAAAACATTTTTCAAGACCACTAAGATAGGCGGCTCGACCATTAAACCAGCCTCAGCATTAAAGGGGTCATGCAATTCTCTTTTTTATCAAGTAAATGTTATGCAGTTTAATATTTTAACGATAATTTTCCTGGAAGCCTTTGATACAGCTTAAAGTCAAATTATTTTCAATATGGTCGGCAACTCTTTATAATATGATTCTCCTGAAATGCAGTAATCGGTTATAGCAAGCCTTGTCCATTTCATTTCAGAGTAATTAGTCGTTTCCAAAATAAAAGTTTAGAAAATGTGATCTTGAAATTAAAGTAGGTGGAGAATGCAATTTTTGTTTCGCCTTTAAAGCAGAATGCGGGACCTCGGCATAACTTTTCCGATTACGAAGGCAGTGACACCGTCAAAGTTAATTTTTGTCGAAGTGGAAGTGAAACATAGGTATCACTATTCCGCCAACGTCATTGTCAAGTTTAAGTTTTACATTTATCAAAACATCTCAGGTTATATTTCAGGATTGGTTAATCCTAGTGGAACTAAGCCTGAATACATGATTACCTATGTTGTTAGGAATCAGCAGGATGACATTGAGGTCACACGGTCAAGGTCACTGAACTCTAATTTTCTAATCATCAATAAGAACAAGCAAGACAGTTAATACTGTGTTTGTTAGGTTTTTGCCTCTTGCCCTATATTTCAGGATTGCATGCTTCAATGGACGTTTCCAATCATATGACATCATAATCAACTACATAATGTGTAGTATGAGGTCATTATCAATGACATCATGAATGACGTAGGTAGTCGTGACGAACCTAAGCGGTATTGTACGAATTGTATGTCTTTTGTCTTTGCTATTTAATAAACATTCTGTTGAATAATTTTTAACTAATTTGACTCGGCTTATGGCAGCAACAGCACCCAGTCAAATTAGTTTCAAAATCTTCAATAACTTATCTGTATAGTTTTCTGGAAATTGAGATTCCGAGAGTACAGGGATCAATCAATTCCAACAGACGATGAAGTGTGTGTGGAGCTTAGCTAGAGATTGGTGGGGCATAGCTAAAACTGGATTCCTCTATTGGAGCTAAACCTAGACACACTTGCCTATACAATGGACCTTTCCGGTTTTAGCTATGCCCCGTAGGGCTGGGCGGTATACCGGTTTCACACCGTCTCATGGTTTTTTATGGCGACAGTTTAAAAACCATTACGAAAATAAAAAACCGAAAAAAAATGCCCATAAGATCACCATTGCGCAAAATCTGGTGACTGTTCGAAACTAGTTTGTTCTTGATTTGCAGTTTAATATTGTCATCTAGTGTAACCATTTGCTACTAGAGACATAAAATACAGTCATCTATAACTATTAGCCGTGGGAAAGCAAGGGTGTTGGTGAAATCCCAACAAATCAGCCGAAGACGATCCTCGGCAAATATGATTTTATTTGCCAGCAATGAATTTTACATGACGTAAGCTCTGCGGGTTCAATGTAAGATTGAATAAAATGAAAATCAAGTTCTTTTTTGCAACAAATAATCCTTTTTTCAATTCGAGTTTGTACTCTGTTTAATTAGGATTCCAAATGTGACATGATACAAAAAAAAATCAAGAAATGCGCTGCGAACACTACCTCGCTATACAATGAACTCCCAATCCAAACAAATCATTATTTCCCTTAGATTTCGACAAACATAAAATGATCTATCACAGACTACGAAAACGATTAAGTCGCTTCTTACGCTGGTGGAGTAGTTACAAGTAAAATACACCTCTTAGCCTCTCAAATACGAGCAGGCGTAATGTGATTGGTTGTTAACAAATTCTTCCGCCGGGATATACACTACTATCGATTTTATGAATGAAATTTGTAGTATTTTTTATCACGTGACTTTTCTGCTCGATAGGTGTTAGAATCACATCGTTTTGTTTTACGGCCCGGTCTTTTTCGTCTTCGTATATCTTCAAGTACGAAGTGTTGATTTAAGTAGATTTAAGTTAGATTCACGAATCATTGCGTTTATGTTATCATAATCTCTTTATTATATGACATATGAACCTCGAAAAATACTTAAACACATTTTTTGTGAGAATTCTTGAGGCGCGATTTCCGGGAAATGACTACTCTTTAGTTACGTGCTGAATGACATTCACCCGCTTGAACGACAGTTTATTGAGGCGTATTACTAAATACTGAGTACTCGAATACAAACACATGACTTACTAGACTAGATCATACTGTAGGTGGTTATACGAACTCTAACCGTATGTGCGGTACTCTACTAGGAGCCTAAACTCGCTCTCATATCCGGGTTCCTACTTACACGCGTTAGATTTTACTACGCTTTCGAAAATAGTTACCTAATAACAGTGTTGAAAATCAACATTTTAGTAGTGAGTGTTATTTTCACGACATCACATGAACCAGACTTTATTGATTTTATTTATTTTAACTACTGTTTTGAGATAGATAGCGTTGAATTGTGCAGTCGTACGTAGTTACCGTTCTAATTTCATGGCAATTTACGTCAGTTGTCAAATCGCAAAATACATGTACTGTAGCTAATGAAAACGGCATATTTTCATATTTCAAATTCTTTTCCATCATTCTAACCCCTTAAACCGGTATTTCGTTAATACCGGTTTAATTAGTGATACTGTCACCGGTTTTCTTTTAGGCCAAACCGCCCAGCCCTAATGCCCCGCCCATCTCTAGCTAAGCTCCACCTACACCTCACTCATGTTGGGATCGATCGATCGACCTCTGAACACCCTTACTATCAATTTGCAAAAAACTACACAGGTAAGCTGTTGAATATTTTGAAACTAATTTGACTGGGTGCTGTTGCTGCCTAAGGCAGCCACAGCGCCCAGTCAAATTACTTTCAAAATAGTCAACAGCATTTTTAATAATAGCAAAGGATTACAAAGACATACAATTTATACAACGTGTCAGACTCATTGAGATTTGATGATGGTCTATATGGAACTTTTTGTGACGTAATGATTGTGGCGTCATCATACACGCGCTGAGCTGATTATGACGTCATGTGAGGTCAGGTGATGGAAGGATACTCTGGAAAGGTGAATTGGTTCTCAAAGTTCACGGTCATTTTGACCTTTGACTTTTTTGCGTTACATTTGGCCTTGTATTTCAGGATTGCTTGAACCAAATGGATGGATCCATTTCTACATATGACCCGCCCATATCTAGCCTTGCCCCGCCCATATCTGGCTATGTTCTGCCCACTTTGTACATGCTTGTTATCGATTTTGACCCGGAATCCCCAGAGTTGGAATTTGAAGGTAACTATTCAGGCAAGCTGTTGATTTGAAATGGCAGCATCATCTCTAAATCAAATTAGTTTCAAAATATTCAACATAATGTTTATTAAATTGTAAATTTATCGAAGACACAATTGTTACACTTTTGTGATGGAATTTTTTACTTTTGTGATGGAGCTACATCATTTTGATTTTGACGTCAGCTAACATCTGATGTATTTAATTATGATGTCACATACTTTAGTGACAGATTGAATACTTCTATTGGAGGCAAGTCTAGATACATGATTACCCATGTCAAGAAGAAGCGACTCTCTGAGAAGGATGTCACTGAGTTAAGGATCACGGTCACTTATACATTTGAAGTTTACTCTGGTTTTTGCCATGTCCTTTTATTTCATGATCAAAATATTTGTCAAAGGTCACGCTTAACGTCTCCCATTGATAAATGTATTCAATCATCTGTGTTAGCAGGCCACGAAAATGACATGTTCCTGCGGTATGGGGCAACCACTTTTTACTGCAGGGCAACCAAACTAACACACTGGTTGTTCTGAGGGAGAACCTAGATAATTTGTTATTTTCAGGGCCTGTATATGTACACATGAGTGAGTATGTATTTAGCTCACCTGGCCTGAAAGGCCAAGTGAGCTTATGTCGTGGCGACCGTCCATCGTGTGTCCGGCATCCGTCGTCCGTCTGTCCGTCAACTTTTCCTTTAAAATGACTTCTCAAGAACCACTGGTGCTGATTTCAATCATATTTCGCAGGAAGCATCCCTAGGGCATAGAGATTCAAATTTGTTCAAATGAAGCCGATCGGGCAAACTCCAAGATGGCCGCCGGCCAAAATAGCCGATTTTTAGAAACACTTTAAAAAATCTTCTCCAACAATGCTGGAGAAATTGATTCAAAACTCATAACACATCATCTATTGCAACGGCAGACCCAAGTTTGTTCAAGGCAACCTGATTGGCCTATTTGCCTGGTGGCCATCTTGGATGACCTAGTTTTCGCGAAAATGACCTCCCAAACTGCTGAAGGGATAGAGCTGAAATTTGGTAAATATGCTTAGGAACCAACGTCCATTCAACTTTGTTCAAGGGAAGTTCGTATGTTAAAAAACATGGCCGCGATCAACCAATCAAAATTTAGCGTTTGTTGGTGATATTGGCTTTTTTGTATTTGATGTATTTTGATGGCGAAAATTCCTTTATTTATGCTTATCATTGTGGCGAGTTCAAATTATGCCACTTTCGAGACTATCGGATAAACGGTTTGGCTGCCATCTTGGTTTGTTTTCGCGCCATAGGCTCCCATAGTAAAGCAATGGGCCCATAGTAAAGCAATGGGGAATTCTTTAAACGACTTCTTCTCAAGAACCACTGGGCCAATTTCAATTATATTGTGGAGGAAGCATTCATAGGGCATAGAGATCTAAGTTTGTTCAAACGAAGCGGATCGGTCAAAATCCAAGATGGGCGTCGGCCAAAATGGCTGATTTTTAGAAACACTTAAAAAAATCTTCTCCGAAACCACTGGAGGAATTGATTCAAATCTCATAACACATCATCTGCGGCAGCCGTAGACCCAAGTTTGTTCAAGGCAACCTGATTGGCCGATTTGCTTGGCGGCCATCATGGATGACCTAATTTTCGCGAAAACAACTTCTCCCGAACTGCTGAAGGGATAAAGCTGAAATTTTGTAAATATGCTTAGGGACCAAGTGCCTTTCAAGTTTTTTCACGGGAAATTTGTTCATTAAAAAACATGGCCACCATCAACCAATCAAAATTCAGCATTTCGAGGACATATTGACTTTTTTGTATTTGATGTATTTTGATGGCGAAAATTGCTTTATATATGCTTACCAGTGTGGCAAGTTCAAATATGCCACTTTCGAGACTGTCGGATAAACACTTTGGCTGACATCTTGGTTTGTTTTCCCACCAAAGACTCCCATAGTAAAGCAATGGGCCCATAGTAAACAAATGGGGAATTCTTTAAACGACTCCTCAAGAACCACTGGGCCGATTTCAATTATATTTTGGAGGAAGCATTCATAGGGCATAGAGATCTAAGTTTGTTCAAATGAACCCGATCGGCCAATTTGTCCAGCGGCCATCTTGGATATAGGCCGGTTTTAGGAAAACATCTTTAAAAATCCTCTCCGAAAGGGCTTGGGGGATTGATGCAAACCTCATGAAATATGATTTATGGCAAGGGAACTTGATTGGTCAAATGGTTTGGCTGCCATCTTGGTTGACCGAGTTGTAGTGAAAATGACTTCTCCGGAAGCGCTGAAGGGATGGGGCCGAAATTTGGCAGATATGATTAGGGCCTAAAAGCCATTAAAGTTTGTTCAAGAGACATTGATCCGTGAAAAAAACATGGCCGCCGTGGGCCAATCAAAATATAGCATGTTTGGTGGCCATATTGGATTTTTTTTATTTGATGGATTTTGAGGCCGAAATTGTTTTTATATGTGTTTTTGGGTATTCTGATCTCAAATTTGCAATTTTCGAAACTGTCGGATAAATGGTTTTGTGGCCATCTTGTTGATAAAGAGCATTCTAGTTGAAATGCCTATTGTCCAGATGAGCGATACAGGCCCCCTGGGCCTCTTGTTTATTAGTCCCCTACCGGTAAAACCGGGGGTGGGGGGGAACTATAGGTTTGCGCTCCGTCTGTCCTTCTGTCCATCCATCCGTCTGTCTGTCTGTCTGTTGCAGTTGGTTTTCTGCACTTTTTTTCGCAGTTCTTCCAAGATATTCAACTGAGAATTGGTATATTGCTTTGTTATGAGAAGTTACAGACCAAGTTCGAGTTTCAGGCTTATGCGTCAATTTTTGATGGAGTTATGCCCCCTTTCGACTTAAGAAATACGAAAAATATCAGCTTTCCGCACTTTTTTTCGCACTCCTTCAAGCTATTTAAGGAAAAGCTGATACATCGCTTTAATCTAAAGGATTAATGGAGTTTTCGACTGTCAATCTCTAAAGATTTATATCACCAGCAATACTTAATGATGCTTAACCTTAACCACCCCCCCCCCCCTTTCGACTTATGAAATACGAAAAATATTAGTTTCCCACACTTTTTTCGCAGTCTTTCAAGATATTATACTGAGAATTACTACATTGCTTTGTTCTGGGAAGTTACAGACCAAGTTTGGGTTTCAGGCATATGCGTAAATCTGTGATGGAGTTATGCCCCCTTTTGACTTAGGAAATATGAAAAATATCAGCTTTCTGCACTTTTTTTTTTTTGCACTCCTTCAAGATATTTAAGGAAAGGTTGATACATCGCTTTAATCTAAGGGATTAATGGAGTTTTTGACTGTCAATCTCTAAGGATTTATATCACCAGGTAGGGGACATGTATTGCAAAGCAATACTTACAGAATGCTTGTTTAGTCTTAACCATTTATCACTCAAATTTGTTCACAGAAAATGTCCATTTGCAGACTAAGAGAAAACTGTTTTTGAAAATTTACCAATGGGATGACTGGCTCGGTTATTGAGCCAGTCATTCCAGTGGTAAATTTTCAAAAATGGTCTTCTCTTGGTCTGCAAAAGATTTCTCAAGACTACTGCAGAAGCCTTTTTGGTATAAAGGGTTAATAAATGTGGCAACCTGGAAGGACAGTTGGGCAACCTAATTTAAATGGTGTACTTGCCCCTGGGGCCAACACAATATTTTTCTAATTTTCGAGCCCTGGTTAGACATGCTAAATTTGTGCTTACCGTGGTTTCTTATGATTTTCTTTCAGGATTGATAAATCGACAGAAAGCCGAGTCCATGCTAGAGAACAAACAGGTTGGCAGCTATTTAGTACGAGTTAGCGAGCGTATTTGGGGCTATGCTATCACGTATCGTGCAACTGAGCGCTGTAAGCATTTTCTGGTTGAGGCTATTGACACGGGATACCAGTTTCTCGGGAGTAATGCGAATACATACAACACCCTAATAGACCTTATCGATTATCACAAGGTTGGTAGATAGATATATTGTTGCTTAGGCCAGATCAATTTACGTTTTTGTTTGACAATCACTCCTAACTTAGTTTTGCCATACCTAAAAAAATAATGCTGTAAATTGATGACATTATTTCTAGCATCCTTTCCATCCTACAATTGCTGACAGCCAAATCCTTATCACTTGGACCATTTCAGAGTTTTCCATAACGCTTCTCTGTAGCTTTAGTAACCCTTTAATAGCCAAGCCCAACAAAATGGCTGCTGCAGTGGTCATGAAATGTAGGCTAAGATAAGATTATTTTGAGAAATTTACCGCTGGAACCAAGCGTGGACGCATGGTTTCATGTACAATACCAAGGCAACACGATGATAACGAGGACATTATGTCAAAGGTCAACCCCTGGCTCATTAATCAATGTAGTGATGGACATTTTTCAAGACATCTGTTTCAGCCCAGGGGGGAGGGGGGGGGGGAACCAAATCTAAATATCGTCTTGCAAAACGGAATCATATGGGTAACCCACATACCAAATTTTATTTAATTCCACTGAATGGTTTGGGAGGAGATAGCTTGACGGACTGATTGACAGACGGATGGAGGCGATTACAATTTCTACTTCGAATAATACTTAACAGATGTACTATTATGATAATGTATATTATCTAGTCTAGCTCAAAATAAACAATTAAAACTCCGCACTCTCCTGGTCCTGCCCATACTGTGTCCGGGAATACCATAGCCGCAGGTACCTAATCAATTCCCAATCACAGTCAGATTCGTCTATTTTGCTGACTTGTGAAAGTCGCGTTTTCTAAGCTCGTTAAAATTCTCAATTTCAAACAGAATTCAGCGTTGTTGGAGTGTTCTATTGCTGGCATCATGGAAGAGAAAGGGAAATCATCACAGGGGCAGGTTGTATCAATCCAGAATTTATACATTCGTGCTAGGCTTGCACGATTGTCTGATATTATCAAAAAATCGCGATTTTTTTTTCAGCCACGATTTTTTACGATATGATTTTGAAAAAATCTAAATATCGCCAAAATTTTACTGTCATGCCGTATTCGGTCTATTTGTAGCATAGGTGTCTATTACGGCAAGCTGTTCAATTTATTTCCAAACCAACATCTCAGAGGAAGGGGTGGGATTATACTAGGAATAGGTTAAAAAAGTTGAAGTTCCTTCTCTAAAATTGCTTTAAAAGATGGACACTAATACCAACATTCCACGCAATCTACCGGTATAATTTCTTGCCGCCTTACTGTATACCTCAAAACCATGATCGCGGGAGTGAAATTATTACCTGGGAAGGTATAAATATTGCATGTTTTGTAATAAGCATGGTTTATAAAATCAAAATTAATCCAAAATTTGACATTAGATGGCATCGCGGGAATATATAAATCATGTGATATTGCTTACTCTCCTGTTTTTGGAGGCGAGGTGGTGCGTTCACAAATGTGATAGCTAAATGAGATGGTTGGTATACACGCTTTAGGAAGCAAGGTGAACTATCTGAAATGTTTCTGAAGGCTAACTATTATTATTAACCGGGTACTCGGTAAATGCGGAGCAGATCTAAACATTAGATATCTATGGATCTAAAGCACATTCCTAATATCACGTGATTTGTATATTTTCACAAAGACGACATGAAATGCCAAATTTTAGGATTAATTTTCATGTAATAAACGATGATTTTAACAGAGTACGCCATATTTAGGTTGTCCAATATAATTATTTCACTCCCGCAATGATGAATATGTTTACATTAAGCCACGGTGTAACGCGGCAAGAAATTATTAATTGTGTCCTATTTTCGTGTTATTAATGATCGGGTCTTAGTTTAAGCATCTTGGCGACTGAATTTCAAGTTTTTGTTGAAATTTACCAGTTAGAAGTCAACCGGATAAAACTTATATGAAAACTCAGAGCAAAACCGATATGTCTACAGTCCAACTCAACCCAAGACCAATTCACCCCCCCCACCCCCTGTGAATTCATATACCTTAAAATAGGCTATACGTTATATCGAAATATCGCGAATTTTTCACCACGATATATCGCGATACCGCCTAGGACAATATCGTGCAAGTCTAATTCGTGCCGTAATGACTGTTTGAAATTTCCTTAAATTGGCACATTGTTTTAAAATTGTAGCCATTGTTGGAGTTGCCCAGTACCCCTCTTTAGTCTTAATCTGGGTACTCAGTTAATTTCTCTTGCGACTCGGGTCCTTCCAAGATGGATGCACCCTTAGCCAAGATGGTGGCGCCCATGATTAATGTTTCTCTTTGGCTTGGCGTGTCTATGCACTTTGTTTATGCCGATTTTTAGCTCTAGCTTCATTGTCGAGGGTGTTTGTAGCGATCAGCGTTTATTTCTTGGCTGTATTAACGTTAGTTAACTTCAAGTTGTGTTTATTAATTTTCACTCAAAAAAGTTTCAAATATTTCCTGCCTAAAGGCTTGATTATCATTAATTTAAGAGAAAGTTAATGTTTCTAAGTAATTCTATTTTACTATCAAGTCAATTGTGCGTATTGCTCATCATCGTTTGTCATGCGCAGCGTTTTTATTCTCTGTGTTCGCAGAAAGCCAAGAACCAGGACGCGTGCCACAAATGCAACAGGTTCATGAAGCGCAAGTACTCAGGCCATCATTGTGTCGCTTGCGCGAAGTGCAAGGTGGGAAGTCCGTGTGATGTGTGCGCCAAGTGGTCGTCGGAAATGGTGGCTGAATTCGATCGTGATCGTCGTGTGTGCTTGGAGAGAATCACGAGGGACAAGGTGGCAAGCTGGATCAGGCGTCGATGAGAGGACTGGAAGGTCGTCTGAACGAGCGTATGGATTCAGCATTGGGCATATGGGCGGCCCAGTTCAAGGCAATGTTTGAGTCATTGCAGTCCACGATCCCGACAATGCAGCCTGGTGCAGGGCAACCTTTAGGTGGCCCGGCTAGTTCTGCGGATGGACAAGCACCTGTCCCTTCTCTGACCTTGGCTCAAGAGCCGACGGCGGAGGAGGAAGATCTTCTAATGGAAGATTCCGGCATGCCAGATATTTCGCTGACAGCTATGTCTAGTACATCCCAGGGATCTCCCTCAGGATTTGTACAGGTTTGGCAAGCGGGTGGTGATGTCAACGTTGCGTCCGGCATTTTCCACCTGGATTTTGTTCAACCCGCGTTGTCATTGGAGCCGTGTTTTGCGGTTCCTAGCGGCATCCCGGCGGCGTTAGGTGCGGCTCCTCTCGGAGTGCCGGCATCTACCATGGTAAAAGCGGCTGTAGTCCCGCCTCCCGTGCTGGAGCCGATGGACTGCAGTGAATCCGTGTCCGGCGATTCGCTGGATACCGGTGCCGCTAGTAGTCGGGCTATGGACGCGCCTCATGTTGGCAGAAGTGCGGGCCACAGCTCTCAGCATGGATCGTCAGTGGCCTACTCATCCAAGGGTGAGAAGGAGGATGAAAACGGTAGTCCAATGATGGACGAGTCCGCTTTCTGCACCGAAGCTGAATGGGTGCAGGTCCTTGGCTGGATGTCCGACCGTCTCAGGTTGGCATCGGATCAAGGATCTCAGCGCGATCCGGCGACCGCCTCCCGTGCTGGAGCCGATGGACTGCAGTGAATCCGTGTCCGGCGATTCGCTGGATACCGGTGCCGCTAGTAGTCGGGCTATGGACGCGCCTCATGTTGGCAGAAGTGCGGGCCACAGCTCTCAGCATGGATCGTCAGTGGCCTACTCATCCAAGGGTGAGAAGGAGGATGAAAACGGTAGTCCAATGATGGACGAGTCCGCTTTCTGCACCGAAGCTGAATGGGTGCAGGTCCTTGGCTGGATGTCCGACCGTCTCAGGTTAGCATCGGATCAAGGATCTCAGCGCGATCCGGCGATGGAACGGATGTCAGAGCGGGCGGCTAGCGCTCTGTCAAGTGGCTCTTCGGCCATGCCGACGCTCCCTTTGGACACGCAGACTTCTGACATGTTGGAGGTTGCGGCATACCATCTGGTTCAGCCAGAGTATGCGTTGTCCAAAGCCCCGAAGGGGATAAGGTGTAGGGTCCATTTTCCGGAGCTGGCCTATTATCAGTATGCCTGGGTTCCACGGCTTTCCGTCGGGGAGCGAGAGGCGCTGAATAGGCCGTTGGCTGGAAACTCTTAAGGGACGTGTTCTCGCCCTTTAGTTTCCCAAGCCAATAAAGATCCGTTTAATGAGCTGACGCTCATTGAAGATGCAGCGAGGGCAGCCATGGCTGCGCTCTCGCACGGATGTACCGTCCTGCAGGGTATGCTGGCCTGCGCAGCGGAAGGTGGACAAGTGCCAGAGGCTGTTCCCGGAGTTGTTCGGGACACCATGCGCTTGTCCCAGGATTGTCTGGGCAGCGTGATCACCAGATCGTTGGCGGAGCGACAGAGAATGGTTCTCGATTGTGTAGAACCAGGACCTGAGATGCTGCGTTATCTTCTCCGCCTTTCATTGGTCCAGGCTTGTTCGGCGGCTCGGCACGACAAGCCTTATCCAAGGTCGCGTCAATGGTTGCTGAGCAGGAAGTAGTCGGCAAGTCGTGGACGTCGACTAAGAGGACACAGCCGCAGCAGTCCTACAAACAGCATCGGCACGAGCAGCAGAGGCAGCGATGTCAGGAACGAAGGGAGTCGAGAATCTTCACCCAAGCGATTTAGCGTCTTATCGTGCAAACTTGACCGCCAGCTGTGTGCAGATTCCTACCGTCGGAGGCAGACTTCAACAGTTCTCAAGCCAATGGGAACAGGTCGTGCGAGATTGTTTAGTCTGTCAGTGGTTAAGAAATGGCTACGAACCAGACTGGCTCATCCGTCAATAGTTAGTTCCGTTAACATCGACTCAAATGTGGACTCCCGTTCCAAGGGAATCCGATCGTCTAGATGCCATTTGCTCAGAAATAGAATCTCTTCAGTAGAAGAAAGCGATTCATCTAGTCCGCAATCAGTCCTCCCTAGGCTTCTATTCGATGATGTTCCTCGTTCCGAAACGTACCGGAGGATGGAGACCAATTCTCAACCTCAAACCGTTGAACAAATTTATTCTTTCTCCCAAATTTCAGATGGAGACTGTAGCAGCGGTGATGACAGGGCTGAGAAAAGGCATGTGGGCAGTGTCGATAGATCTGAAGGATGCATATTTTCATATTCCAATGTAAATTCCTTTTCAGAAATACCTTCGCTTTGCATTCCAAGACAATGTTTGGGAAATCAATGCGCTTCCATTCGGCCTGACCACAGTACCGACGGTCTTCACCTAAGTGGTTACCGCCATGACTTCTTACCTTCGCAGGAGAAACATAGCTGTTCATACTTACATATACGACTGGCTGCTAAAGGCGGGGAATCCAGTCACTCTGCGCGACAATCTGCAGGTAGCCTTACTAAAGGATCTAGGATGGATTGTGAATCTAGAGAAATCAGAATTGACTCCATCCCAGGAGTTTGTTTATCTGGGAATATTTTTCAACCTCACGGATGGCATAGCTTTTCCGGCGGAGAGCAGAGTCAAGAGTTTGATCGCGGTACTGGAGTCAGTTTCTCTAGGAGCTTTTCTGTCGACTCGCCAATTTCTCAGGATACTGGGTTTACTAGTATCTCTGGAGAAGGTGGTTCCTTATGCGGCACTCAGGCGCAGGCCGATTCAGATGTATCTAATGTCATTCTGGTCTCAGACAACGGATCCGTTATCTCTGAAAATACCAGTAAAAGAACTATTGATATTCCACCATCAGTGGTGGTTATCAGAACAGAATCTCCTGCGAGGTGTTCTTCTACAACCTCCTCAACCACAGATGTCTATCTTCACAGATGCATCGACAACGGGTTGGGGAGCGGTATTGGACGATCAGTCAGTGTCAGGGAAATGGGATCGGATCAATGCGCAGAAACATATCAATGTTCTCGAATTATTAGCAGTGACATTAGCACTTCGAAAATTCGAGAGCTTAATCCGTTACAAGATTGTCCTAGTAAGGACAGACAACTCAACAGTGGTATCTTATTTAAACCGCCATGGCGGGACAAGATCACCAGAGTTGTGCATGATGATTTGAAACCTTCTGCTGTGGTGCCAAGAGAGGAATGTTATTCTTCGGGCAGCACACATTCCAGGAAGACTAAACATCTTAGAGGATGCTCTCAGTCGAAAGACGGTTTGTCGTCTGACGGAATGGCAGCTCAACCAATCGGTAGCTGAGGTTCTATTCAAACATTGGGGCAAGCCAAATGTGGACCTGTTTGTGATGAAACAAAACGCAAAGATGGTCTCAGACGTGTCACCGATCCCGGACCTGCTAGCTCTAGCGGTAGACGCACTGGCGATAAGTTGGAAGGGAATGTACGCGTATGCGTATCCTCCAACGATTCTCATCCCAAAAGTTCTGGCAAAGATAAGAGAGGGTCTGTGCCAAGTACTACTGATCGCCCCTTATTGGCAGGCCGATCATGGTTTACGGATCTGCTGGACCTTCTGGTCTGCAATCCAATCCCTCTTCCAGACAGAAGAGATCTAATCTCTTAGAACAGGGGTCTGTATTTCCACGACAGACCAGAAATGTTCAAATTGACTGCATGGATGTTATCAAGCAGCGGGCAATTAAGCGTGGCTTGTCTGAGCAAGCAGCAAAGTTTGTCGCTTCAGCCAGAAGAGGCTCAACCACTAAAACATATAATTATAGAATCAACAAATTTGCAGAGTGGTGTAAGGGAAGAGATATCGATCCCTTTTCTGCATCTGTTCAACATGTAGCAGATTTTATCTGTCATTTATACGAAGTTGACAAACTTGTACCTTCAACCCTAGCAGCATATAAGTCTGCATTAGCTTCAGTCATTCAGTCTGGCCATTGAAGGAGTGGAAAATGACACTAAATGAAGTTATTAAAGGAATGAGCAATCTGCGACCTAGACAGCCAATTCCTATCCCAGCATGGAATCTATCTCTTGTTCTATAGGTTTTAGGGCATACTCTCTTTGAACCAATTAGATCTATAGATATTAAACTGTTAACTATTAAATCAGTTTTCTTGGTTGCAGCAGCGTCGGCGAGAAGGAGAAGCGAAATTCATGCGTTTTCTGCCGAACAAGACCGTTTTGTCGTCACGGATGAAGGATTAAGACTACTTCCACGTCTTTGTTTCCTGGCAAAGAATCAGTCAGTTAAATATCCAGGACAGCCGATCAATTTGCCAAGTTTAACTAGACATGACCCAAACTCTTCTGCTTGGGGTCCTGTCAGATGTCTGAAAATGTATCAAAAATGGACTGAGGAGTGGAGAGATGACCCGAAATCTCTGTGGTTATGTCTCAAAGCTCCTCATTTGCGCGCCTCGAAAGATACTATTTCTCGTTGGATAGTCGATGCTATTCAGATGTCGCACAAAATCGCTACAGGAAAGCAGATTGATCGTGCGAATGCCCATCAGGTCCGAGCACTAGCAGCAGCATCGGCCCTTTATACGGGTGTCTCATTAGAGGAGTTGATGTCATTTACTGATTTCTACCTTCGCGACATCTCCAGCGCACTTAATCCGGTAGCTGTCGCCAATTTATCGAATCTGAACTAGGCCACATCCGACCACTATTTCGCACACATCACAAGTTCTTCAACTTGCACTGAACAATGGCCATGCATATGACCTGAGAACGACCGTGGATTGGGCCGAGCTCCTGTGATGAACTAAAAGACCAAGCACTCAAAATGGTGAGTGTTTACATTAATTAAGTGACTATAAATAATTTACTTACAGTCGAAATACCAGACTGCTTATGTAAATAGTCTGGTGTAAGAATATACTTATCCTCTCAAACAGACATTAGACTCATTCCAATTTGAAAACTTAATCGATATACTGATATTTTTGTCAAAATTAGAAGTTGTAGTAGCTTCTTTGCACTCTACTGGGCTGCCCTACCTGAGACTTGGGGCTGACACGGGTCTGGTGGGTGATGCATTCCCTTTTCGACAGCCCTCTGGATTTTGTGCGGACAAAAGAGGGAGGGGGGGAAAACGTGGTCTAGACCATGGAAGTTTAGCACTCTATGAGTCAGATGGCAGAACCCTAGCATATGCCAGGGTTCTAGTCTCTTCACAACCTTCTCTGTTGAATGGTAGATGAGTGCTGGTTCGAGCCTCACCTCCTCCCACCAGTATTTCTTGGCTGTTGAAATCCGTAGTTTATCATAATAGTCCATCTGGTAAGTATTATTCGAAGTAGAATCAAAAAAGCATCCGCTTTTGTTTTACGAGAATTCGTAATACTTACCAGATGTACTATGGCCCTGTCTCAGCCGCCCCGCTGAGGTGAGGCTGAGCTGCTTTCGCTGTTTGTCAAGACAAATATAAGACGAATCTGACTGTCATTGGGAATTGACTCAGTACCTGTGGCTATGGTATTTCCGGACACAGTATGGGCAGGACCAGGAGAGTGCAGAGTTTTAATTGTTTATTTTGAGCTAGACTAGATAATAGACATTATCATAATAGTACATCTGGTAAGTATTACGAATTCTCGTAGAAACAAAAGCGGATGCTTTTTTGAATTCCCGACGTGTTTCTTTTCAAATGTGGGGATAATGACACGATGTAGTCCATCACAAATGCTTAATAGTGCATCAAGTTGTACACATTGTATGTTTGTACTATTTTATAAACATGCTGTTAAATATTTTGAAAGCAATTTTACTGGGTGCTGTTGCAGCAACAGCACCCAGGCAAATTAGTTTTAAAATATTCAACAGCTTAGCTGTATATTTTTTTGAAAATTGATATTCAGGGAGTGCAGGAATTGATCGATTCCAATATGGACAGAATGTGGGTGGGCCCTAGCTAATACTGGATTCCTCCATTGCTATTGGACAAGATGCAAAATGACAAATGTACAAAAAGACAAGCTGTGTATATAAACATGCACGCACATGCGCACACATCTTTTAATAAAAGATCTAAGATTTGCCATCCGTATTTGATCGCATCACTGTATTGTCTTCAAACCGAGATACTGGAATTTCAGGGGTTATATAACTAAGTACAGATGAACATATTGTGTCAGGTTGCACCTTTGAAGATAGCTCAGCGATTCTTTTATGACACTACTAGAAATACCTGATATTTATCTACCGGTACTACGTCATAGGACTTCAACACGCTCATTATCAAATTAAAAATACTTCTTTGTCATATAACATCAGTGTGATAGTGTGATACTTTATGCTAAATGGTCGTAGAGTATGGCAGCCCATTTGAAACCGTAGAGGTAGATGTTTACATGATATCTTGTTTAATGTGTACACGTGTATCAGGCAGCTGTTTTTGAGTCACATGATTTTGAGGATCAGTTCATGAGCACGCGTTTAAGTAACGTCAACAAATCATGTGCCCTTATATATAGATACCATATTTTTACAATACATTTGTAAACATGTGTTCGTTTTACCCCTTTAATGGTCAAGCCAGGTAAAACCGGCTCCTGTAGTGGTCTGGAGAAATGTCCATTTGCAGACCAAGAGAAGACTATTTTTGAAAACTTACCACTGGAATGACTGGCTCGAAAACCTGGCTCGAAAACCGAGCCAGTCATTCAAGTGGTCAATTTTCAAAAATAGTCTTCTCTTGCCTGCAAATGAACATCCATTGAGTAAATATATGAATATTTTAAAACAAATTTGACCATTAAAGGGTTAAACAGGTTTGTAAAATAACACTTGTTTTCCCTGTTGTATTTCAGAATAATGTAATCTCATCTGGGCTAGAAATACTACTGTATCCGTGTGGCCAGGAAACAGATCCACCGGACTACAGTGAACTATTCCATGCTGGCTGCTCAGAATCCACCGCCTTATAGCTGGATACACATTTCTAACACAACCGTATTCCATATTTTGATGCAATCTTTAGATCCTTAACTTGTACAAATATTCAGTTTTTTTAAATTTTATTTTTATGTGTTGTGAGACATTTATTTCTATTTTTAAAAATAAATTTAGAAAGTTAGTCTGTCAAAACCAGCCTCTGCAATTGTCTTGAGTTTTGAAATTTTATCCCTGGACTGACTGGCTCAATAAGTGAGCCAGTCATTTCAGTGCTAAGTTTGAAAAAATGTGCATTGGATAGATTGTATATTTAGTCCACCTACAATAGGTTGTCAATGTTTTTTATAGTGCTTAAAGTTTTTGTGTCCCATTAAATATAGAATCTTTGCACGAGATATGAAATGCCTGTTGATCTCACTTTACCCTGTATGCAATGCTACCCAGAATACAATGCTACCCAGCATGCAATATCCTGACTCCATAATCGTTCCTGGAGCGGTCATCTCAAGATGCAGCAGATGGCAGATCTTTCTGTCCTTTAAGAAGGTGGCCAAAACTGAGCTTTGCAGTTGTCTTGTGAAATGTCCATTTGCAGGCCAAGAGAGGACGATTTTTGAAATTTTACCATAAGAATGACTGGTTCGATAACTGAACCAATCATTGCAGTGATAGATTTTCAAAAATACTTCTCTCTTGGCCTGCAAATGGACATTCAGCAAGACCACAGAAGAGCTGGATTTTTGCCGGCTTGACACTGAAAAAGGGTTAACTCTTTGAACCCTGAATTTCCTAAATCGTAATTTGAAACACGGATACAGGTAAGCTGTTGAGTATTTTGAAACTAATTTGACAAGAACATGTCGCTGCCAAAGGCAGCAACAGCTCCCAGTCAAATTAGTTTCAAAATACTCAACAGAATATTTATAAAATCATCAAGGATTTTGGTGTTTTTGGCTTTTCGAGTTCAGGGGGTTAAGTTTCACGCTGTGAGGGCTGTGTCAGTGATTGAGATTAGTTACGTGACATTAAGAGGGGTAATTAATTCAAGCATGCCTGTATCTGTATAATAAAGTTCTTTAATATGTATTGAATATAGACAATCATTAAAGATGTCATGTAATAAAATCTTCATATATTTTTATACTTTGTTAGAACTGACCCAGTTAGATTTTTTTTATATACAAACTATGTACATAATAATAATAATAATAATAATAATAAAAATCTATTATAATTATAATACAGCTCATAAATAAGTTAAATTGTTTCCAAAAGAAAAAGCAGAAACATGTTATAAGTTAGTACAATTTTGAATGCGATGAAAGAAATCTTCTGTTGAATATTTTGACCATAATTGGATTGGAAAAACTTTAGGCAACAATGTCCTACAATCCAATTATGTTCAAAATATTCAACAGTGAATTTTATTTTGTTTTGGAAACATGATGTTGTTTCTGAGCTGTACTGTACCCTTTCCTGGTGATATATGCCAAAGGTGATTCTATATAATAATGAAAATTAGTTGTACCTCTCTGAGATATCAAATTTTTGTGACGATCTCGGTCAGTTCAGCACTAACTGGCAGTGCCTGGTTACTCTGGTCAGTTCTTGTGTCATGCGAGACCTCTGGTATACTATAGCCCTCATTTCTGATCATGTTGGTTAGTGTTTGAAAATTTTGATGCCCCCCCCCCCCCCCCTGACCCCCCCCCCCCCCAAAACCTACCTTTTCCCTTGAATAAGTTGGTCTCAATGTTGATGATGGAGGCATTGCTGGCCTGGATTATATACACCTGTGCAAAAGTTAAGCACCACCCTATTTTTACGCACATGCGAGGGTATATTCATGTGCTATGAAGAAAGCAATAGCATAAACATTTATGTACCCATCCATTTTAGTGCAAGAGGTAATAATGCAACTAGAGGAATGCTGATTATGATGGTGGGGAAACACTGTATGTTTTTGTTTGAACTTGAAAACGAGGCCTGAATATGGTTACGTTGACACAACTGACAACTATTGCCCTACAGTTGACACACGTGGCTAGATTGTCATTAATGGTGTCTGAAAACGAAGTTTAACATCTGTGCACGAGTTTGAGACTGTCATTATTAATACCGGGTATATCCACCTTGTGCCTGGATGACGGCCTGGACACGACGTCTCATGCTGGTCACCAACCGACTGATACGCCATTGTGGTATTCGTTGCCATTCAAGATGGAGTGCGTCTGTTAATTCCTGTAGGTTCTGCACAGGAGGATCCCTCCTTCTCACCATGTTTCCCAGAATGTCCCAGATATGCTCAATAGGGTTCATGTCAGGGCTCCTTGCTGGCCATGGTAGGGTTTCGATGGCATTCTGGCGGAGGTATTCATGCACAGCTCTAGCACGATGTGGTCGGGCGTTGTCATCCATGAATATAGGGTGGGTTCCAGGTGCATGATTTACAAAATGAGGGACCACAACTCTATCCAGTATGGAATCTTGATATCTTTGTCCATTTAGTGTTCCAGGTACAGTCAACAGATCCAGCTTACAATCAAATGAGATGCACCCCCATATCATAACGGAACCTCCACCAAATGGAACTTCTTCCATGATGTTACGTTGGTCATACGCCGTGCGTCTGGACCTCCATACACGAGTTCGACCATCTGTGGCATGAAGCAGGAACCGACTTTCATCGGACCAGTGTACCCGTCTCCAGGATCTCATGTTCCAGTGTCTTCTTTCGTTGCACCACCTCAGACGCTCCTCTTTGTGGTGTGCAGTGAGGAGAGGACGTCTGACAGGTCTCCTAGCTTTCATGCCAGCAGCATACAGTCTCCTTTTGACGGTAGACATTGACACTCTATTGCGCGTTTCCCATTGCTGGCTGAGCACTCTGCTGTTGGTGAATGGAGATCTCCTAACAAGGCGTACTAGGGCTCGATCATCACGGGCAGTAGTCTTCTTCGGTCTTCCAGATCTAGGCCTGTCCTTCACCTCGTTAGTTTGCCCATGTTTTGAAATCAAACGACTGATTACAGTATGGTTAATGTTCAGCTGTCTGCCAATCTCTCTGCATGACATACCAGTGGTATGCATGCCTATGATTTGCCATTTCACACGATCACTTAACCTTCGTCTTGCCATAGCGGTTCACAATCAAGAGCTAATTCTCTCTGTACAAATAAACCACGGTCATGAACACAAAATTCCTAATCTTGTCGCCTAAATCTGTATGTAATGTTCTACACCTCAAACTGGACTTTTACATAACTGAACACGTGTGCTGTTTCCCGCCACGCACGGACATCAAGCGGCGTGAAGTCATGCATGCATGTGCATTTCGTACTTGGAATTATGTCAGCTAACGCGGGGACAAAAAGTATGGCAGCCTAGTTGTACCATCATGTTTCTACGTTCTATTGTTTTTGCTGGTGCTTAACTTTTGCACAGGTGTATATATCCAGTGTTTGTTGTGCTCTTACACATCCAAGTTGGAATCGAGGGATCCTACCTGTCACTTAAGTATCTGATGTCATAATCAATTAACCTTTCCAAAGTATCCATTGATGATCTGACGTCATAATCAGCTAAGCGTCGTGGAGGATGACGTCATAATTATTACATCATAAATGATTCTATTAGGCCCGTCTTTAACTCTTAATAGCCTAACGTGTTGTAAGAATTGTATGTCTACTATTTAATAAACATGCTGTTGAATATTTTGAAACTGATTTGACTGGGTGCGGTTGGTGCCGATGCAGCAACAGCGGCCAGTCAAATTAGTTTCAATATATTCAACAGCTTACTTGTATAGTTTTCTGGAAATTGATAGTCAGGAAGTTCAGAGATCGATCGATCCCAACATGAGTGAGGTGTGGGTAGAGCTTAGATAGAGATGGGCGGGGCATAGCTAAATATGGAAAGGTCCATTACATCACTTGCTACTTGACATCACAATCATATTGATCTATAGCTCTGTCACGAGTCCATCAGGAGTGTATGAACTGTATCTCTGATGATGAATTTACAATTTAATAAGTATTCTGTTGAATATTTTGAAACTAATATCACGGGAAGCTGTTGCTGCCATAGGCAGAACCAGCCCCCAGTCAAATTAGTCCCAAAATATTCAACAGATTACCTGTATGCTTACTTTGAAATTTAGATTCTGGAAAATCAGGCTTCAGATAGGGCTGCGGTATACCAGTATTGGAACCGTCACCGGGTTTTTTTGTGACGGTTCTAAAACCGGTGTCATTATCTCATAACCGTAAAACCGCATATTTATGAAAAGCGTTTTTGGCAATATATCTTTTTAAATAGTATGTTCGTATTGCATAAAATTTAATCCATATGGCTAATTGTTATATAAAATCCGCTACATTATACCATGGCAAAGGTTTTTTTAGCTCACCTGGCCTGAAAGGGCAAGTGAGCTTATGCCGTGGCGACCATCCGTCCGTTAACTTTTGCTTTAAAACGCTACTCCTCCTTAACCAATAGCCAAATCTTAACAAAATTTTGGTCAAAGGATGCTATTGTGCTCGGATCCGGAGCTTCCATTTGGAATTTTGATTCATAAATCTTTTGGGTCAAAATCTTAGATTTTATTTAAAATTTACCGGAAATTGTTAAATTGCTTCTTCTCCATACCCTTTTGACCGATTTCAATCAAATTTGGCTGAAAGGATCTTATGGTCATAGGTTATAGAACCTCCATTCAGAATTTTGATTCATAAATATTTGGGGTGAAAAAACTTAATTTTATTAAAAATAAATACCGGAAATTGTCAAATTGCTTCTTCTTAGAATTTTGACTGATTTCAACCAAATTTGGCTGAAAGGATCCTATGGTCATAGGCTCTAGAACTTCCATTCAGAATTTTGTTGCATAAATATTTTGAGTGTAAATCCTAGATTTTATTAAAAATTTACCGGAAATTGTCAAATTGCTTCTTCTCCATACCAATTTGAACCAAATTGGGCTGAAAGAATCCTATGGTCATAGGCTCTAGAACGTCCATTCAGAATTTTGTTGTGTAAATATTTTTGGGTGAAAATCCTAGATTTTATTAAAAATTTACTGGAAATTGTCAAATCTCTACTTCTCCTTACCATTTTGACAGATTTCAACCAAATTGGACTGAAAGGATTCTATTGTGATAGGCTCTAGTACTTCTGTTCAGAATTTTGATTCATGAATTCTTTGCATAAAAATCTCTGATTTTATGGAAAAATGTACCAGAAATTGTCAAAACACTGCTTCTCTTTAGTTGCTTGACATATTTCAAACAAATTTGGCTAGAGTGACCCTATCAATGTAGACTAGAATTTCTATTCAGAATTTTGATTGGTAAATTTTTTGGGTGGCCATCTTGGATTTTCCGAAAATTATCCATCATATCTATTTAAATGCAAATGGTTCAAATGCTAATGGTCCAAGTGAGCGCCACAGGCTCTTGGGCCTCTTGTTTTCATTTGTATATCATGAGAATGTTGCTAGATCGCATTGCTATGTATGTTCAGAATGTGTAATCTGCTAGCATTTTATTAACTTCTATGATACATCCTTGAAAGCGTATCATAAGTGATCTAGTGTTTCTAATATCTATATTTATTATGAATTCTGAACGCGCATCTGGGACTCTAAACCGGGAAGTGATCTAAGCTGCCAACGTAAGTTGAAATCGAATTTGTCTAATCTCTCGGGCGATCAAGAGTAATTTCTTGTGAAAAATCATGAGCTAACTCAACGTATGTTGGACGATAAAATTAACACTCGATGCGGGTCGATATACGTTTTTAGCGGCAGAAAACAACTTTTACAGCTTACACAGTTTTAAGTCCTTCCAAATTGTGCTTATGATCTATATGAAAATGTCTGATTTCCTTTTTCGTGGAAAATCTATGCTAGTAAACAGTCTAAATGGCCGCGTTTGATTATACATATCCGTTTACGTATCCAATTAATTGGATCAATAAATTCTAGTTACTACACATGACACGCGTATATGACAGGTAGATTTGTACCACGTGACAGTATTACTACGTCTGTAACTAAATTCGACCTAAGCGTGTTATAAACGTAGGCTATCGGGATTCGGGAACTAGTCTCTATACATTTGCATAGCGCTTCTCATCTGACTGGTCTCCGAAATTGAGTCTGTGTAACAGTCCAATTAGTGCGCCATCTTTCAGAATTTATCACTGGCTCGTCCTTTCCAAGATGTGAAATGACTAACTATCGAGTAGTAATTTTATTGAATGCTCCACAAATGTTCTAACTGCAGTTTGAAGTCATCCAATTGCATACATTTGTAGTTTCCACTCCGCGAACTGCTTGAATTGGCTGCTGAAAGCCACAGTAAATTTGGCAATGTATCTGTCTACTCATTATCCTAGAAGGGGGTATGCGAATTGCTAATTCGCTTACATCGCGATGAATTTAAAAGCGCAAAATCTAATGTTTTAAATAAGTTTAAGTAATGATTTCACTATATCCTCTAAAATTGTATTGGATACTATAGTGACAGATTTAAGTCTATCGTTAAGAACATTCTGTTTTCGTGGTATTGGGAATTTTTTTTTTTTTTCGCGAAAACTGAAAATATTTCCAGTCAACCGGATATCCGGTTAAAACCAGTTTCATGGCCAGCACCGTCACCGTTTTTGTTTTTAGCAAAACCGCACAGCCCTAGTTTCAGAGTTTCAAATCAGTTTCAACACGCATAAAATAGTGGGCAGAGTTTAGCTAGAAATGGGAGGGACATAGCTAGAAATGGATACATTTATTGGCTTTGAGGTGTTCTTTCGCTCTGGTCCTGAGAGGATTTTGGATTCACCTATATATGTGCCCACAGATTGGTCACACAGGTCTTATAGATGACTCAGTGTTCATCGGTGGTGAGCTTGTCTTTAGCTCTGATTAACTGCAATCTCAAGCTGTTGATCTGTTTGTGGTAGCTTTTGATGTCAAATTGCCTGAAGAGTCTGGCCATGGTTCTGTTCCGATTGGTCTTTGATATATAATAGATAGATCTTGTATATATGGCATAAAATATATCTAGTATACTGAAAATAATTATTTAGTGAAAACAAATAATTTGGAGAACTTTCTATTGATTTCACTGTCTCTTTAACCCTGCAACACTCATATCAGCCAACCAAAAACGACTTCTGCAGTGGTCTTGAGAAATGTCCATTTGCAGACCAAGAGAAGACTATTTTTTTTAATTTACCACTGGAATGACTGGATCGATAACCGAGCCCGTCATTCCAGTAGTAAGTTTTCAAAAATAGTCTTCTCTTGATCTGCAAATGGACATTTTCTATGAAAAAATTTAAATTTTCCTGAAAAAAATTAGAGGGTTAAAGGGTTATAAAGCCTGTTAAATCACTGAAGAACTCACATAAGTGTAATCTTTCCTTCACATAACTGAATTAAGAGAAATCAGCAGAGGCACATATTCAGTAACAATTTAGTTTTAGAAATCAGCAGAGGCACATATTCAATAACAACTTAGTTTTAGAAATCAGCAGAGGCACGTATTCAGTAACAATTTAGTTTTTCACTAGTTTCCTTTTTGTAGCCATATTGTTTTGATTAATCTTTAATGAAATCCATTGTTTGGTGTAGATATTTGATGAGAACTTAATTAATATCTTTTTATTGTAACTGAATAATCCCAGAAATATCCCTTGATAGAAATAGAGATATCTTATATATAAATCAACTACTAATATCTGATCTAACATTATTAGTTGTAGGTTAATAACATGTATTCATTTTACCATACAGAATCTATAATAATTGGTTGTTTTCTCTGGTCAGTCAAGTGAATGTGTATTTATACCTGCCATATGTTAAGATTACATCAACCTCACACAATTGACAATGATTACATTAAACCCGTCTATAGCAATCACGCAGAGACATCATGAAGTCGTATCTCAAAATGTCTGATCCAAAGACAGGTGTTCCACGGTTCCCATCATGAGTGAAAGCATCGGCGAATTTTGTTTTCTCAGTAAATTTCAGGGAAGAGTCAGGGAATTTTATATTGATAACTTCTGTTATGATTTTACTCTAAAAAATATTGCTTCCACGTAAAGAAGTCGAGAATTGTTGTGTGTTCAGTATGTTTGGAAAATCTACCTTACTCTACCTCTTATTTGTGTCTACAAATGCAGCCAAATTGGTTTCAAAATATTCAACAGATTATTCCTAAAGAATTTGTTGTTTCTGGTCTATATAGCTTAACAAGTTAAGTTTGAACTCTTGCCACTTAAATTATACCTGACAGAGAGAATTGTCAATAATATGTGCTTTGTGAGTGATATGCAGACCATCATTCTTCCATTACATATGATTGTATGTAATAGGATTAACTATAGCATAAAATAAGTCTTGTGAAGTTGCATACACCGTTTCTGTCAAGGGATAGACAACATAATGCCATAACAAATCATATTTTGTGAAATTCAATGTGCTGAAACTTTATACCTCAAAATACATAATGTGTTTCACATATTGTGTCTTATGCCCTGTGAGATTGTAGTATCTCATTAAATAGTATAAATTGTATTTGGTGTATATTCAGCTGTACATACCATAGTTGTGACTTAACCCTTTCAACACCATAGATACAGATGCAGTTTCCTAGCATAATTGAGGGATCCGTTTCTAGTTAGGCCCCGCTCATTTCAAACTAAGCTCCGCCCCTTTGTACAAGTGTTGGAATCGATCTGAACCTTTGAAACCTGAATCCGCAGAATCTAAATTTCAAGTTTACCATACAGGTACGATGTTGAATGTTTTGAAACTAATTTGGAATTTCATCAAAGACATACAATTCATACACTTTTGTGACAGACTTTGTATATTTTCGTGATGGAGCCATGTTATTTTGATTGTGACATCGGCTAAAATGTGACATACCGTATTTGATTGACATCAGGTATTTGAGTGACAGATCGGATCCTACGTTTCTCCAGAAATCTTTTTCATGTAGATTCTGAATGAAGAGGGTTAATCATTTTAGAGAATAAAAGAATGTCAGAATAGATATACACATTATTTACACGTACATACATGCTTTTAGAATGCGCACAATAGATTATGTAATATTTAAATTTAAATCCTCTCATTACTGATGCCATTGATATCAATCGTCTGACTGTGGAGTTTTTGCATACGACACATTCCAAGAGTTATAGCTCTGGAACTGCTAAACATGTTGAAAAAAACTTGACTGAAAGTTGTTGGTGGCTAAGCCACTGTTTTCAGAATATTCATCAAGTTAAGAGTTTTGGCTCATTGAAATTATTGTCTAGTGGATTGCTGCTCGTGAGCCAGTTCCGGGCTGGTCTCCGATGTGGAGTTTGTGTAACAGTTTACATCCTGTCAGGGAACGCATAATTAATTATCCGTTGGCAATTTGACATCATAAAACCATTTTGACATCATCATCAGCAAAGATTGTTACATCAAAATTGTGCTGCATTTTGGGGATTCCCCCAGTTTGACTTGCGATAATCAAACCAAATCGTGCTATAATACCAACAGATGCGAATGCAGGAATTCCCATCATGTATCCTGAATGTGCAGTGGCCAATCCAGTGATATTTAAATCAATGACGTTTACATGCATCAAGGGAGGTAACTCATAGTCCACTATTGGAAGCAAAAAACATAAGCTTTGAAAATTTTTCACTAATATGACTGGGTTGTAATGAGCCAGTCATATCTCTGAAATTTTCAAAAATTCTATTTTTTATTTCCTATAGATTGGTATCTTCTATGATGGAGGGTTACCTCTCTTACTTTTATGTAGTCAGTAATAAGGCTGAGTTAGTAGTCATGAAGTTGACATTAATTAGTTCAAAATAGAACACAATATAGCATATATACGAGGCCTTTCAATTCTGTGTTGTGCAAAACTTACATTTTTTCATTGACTTATATTCTTTGTATATTTGTATGATATATATGTTGTCCTTGCTTCTCTAATTGACAGAAATTTGTATTAAAATTTATTTTTTGCTACATAATATTTGACATACATGAAAACTGTATCACTGACATAAGGCCCATCTGGATGACTCTATGCAACGTTAGATAGACCATTCATGTGATGAAATGATCAACTGCTGATTGTGGGTTCTGTCCAGAAAATATCCTTGATTTTCATCTCTATCTTCCATCTTGATATTGGAATAGAGAATAAATATGCTAATATTTCTGCATGGTGTCTGTATCTGCCTGTTAGCGAGTTCATGTCCGCACCAGATCTCGAAGAGTTTTGGAACCTATATTTGAAATTTTGTCCCAGTCGAGATATTAGTTGGGGATGAAGTGTCATGATCTAGTTTTGTCGAGATCCATTAATATTTGGCACATTTTTCCCGCTGAAAAGTTTAAAATTGGTCAAAAATGTATTGCATAGGCCAGATCTCAGGCATTTTAACATACACTTGAAATCTTATTCAGTGGATATATTAGGTACAGCCGAACTGTCAAAACGTTTTATTTGCCGAGATCTGTTCATATTTGCCAGAGTTATCCCATGAGAAGCTTAAAATTCATCAAAGACTGGCATATTAAGTCCTGTTAGGCGGCGCTTTTGTAGGGTTTCTGTCCTATGCTTTATCGGAGATGAATACTTAAATTGTGCTGAAGTTGATACAACAATAAGCATGAGCATCTTGTTTTCTATAAGATCATCACAATAACGTATTGCAAACAAACTAAATCATCTATTTATTCTACTAAATGACTCATCTGAGCTCTGATGTTTACCAGCGACAGGGAAGCCAGTTTTAGCTATGCCCCACCCATCTCAAGCTAAGTCCCACCCACGCTTTTCCCGTGTTGGGATCGATCAATCCCTTATCTCCCTGACTATCAATTTCCAGAACACTATACAGGTAATTAAGCTGTTGAATATTTTGAAACTAATTTGATTGGGTGCTGTTGCAACAGTGTTTTAAAATATTCAACTGAATGTTTATTAACCCTTACCACTCTGATGTCAATATTCTATCTTTTATGGTGTCAATAGCAAAAAACGAGTGTACATTTTTCAACAATTTTGGTGGAAGATGTTGCTGTCTACGACAGCAGCATCTTCCACCAAATTTGTTGAAAAATAAACACCAGTTCATCTTTTACTTTAATTTGGAAATTTTAAATTTTGACACCAGAGTGGTAAGGGTTAAATAGTAAAGACATACAAATCGTACAACAAAGCTTAGTCCGTCATCAATTAAGCATTCGTGATGAACTTATCTACGTCATTAATGACGTAATTGATTATGATGTCATCCTACACATCACATAGTTTATTGACATCATATGATTGACTGAGAAACTGGAATCCTCCATTCTGCTGAATTTTTGTTAGCTCACCTGGGCGAGCTTAGGCAATCACGATTTGTCTGTTGTCTGTCTGTCAACAGTTGTGGCACGTTTTGCCATTTATTGTTGGACTAAACCAAATTTAGCAGATATGTTCCAGCAATGTTCCTTTAGTACGGTTTAATCATTTGACAATATTGTCAAGGATCCATGGCTGCCCAATTGATCAGTGGTACTTTTATTGTTGGTCAATAATGCAAGAATATTGGCCCCCTCATCGAAATTTTTTAATGTAATGATTGTCCCTTTGTTAAATATCAGTCTTGGGATACTTGAGACATTTGACAGTGTCAGGGATGGCTGCCCCATTGACCAATGCTACTTTTCCCGTTGGTACATAATGTCACGGCCTCCAATATTCTTGCATTTCCTCATCCAAATTTTGTATTGTGACTATTGTCACTTTGGTAAATGTCATCTGTTTGGACACTTCAATCATTGGTCAAGTGTCGAGAACGGCTGCCCCATTGGCCAACAGTATTTTTCCCATTAGTCAATAGTGTCAAAGAGACCAATATCTCTGTATTACCGAGTCAAATTTTTACTTGTGACCATTGGTAAATGGCATCGTTTGGTACACGTGAACCATTTGGTAAGTGTCAGGGATGACCGCGCCCATTGATCAATGGTACTTTTCCTGTTGGTCTATAATGTCAAGGATTCCAATGCTTTTGCATTTCCTCTCTAAGTCTGCCTGTGACCATTACACCATTTGTAAATGACAGCTGTTATGCGTGCTCTATGAGCTTTCACTGGTGGTCACAAGTATCAGGCATACACAGACTTTGTGTTTCCCACACAAATGTTCATATTTCCTGCCCATGTGTTTTCCAGGGACTCTTGCCCTATTTGTCCATGCCATCAGTTATGCTTGCCACATTGACCAACACAGCTTGCCTCATTGGTCAGTACTTTCAGGTAAATCGTGTCAATGATACTGGACTCATTGGTGAATAAGGCTTAAGGACCATGGTTCATTGACAAATGGTGCTTGTCCCATTGGTTAATAGTGTCAGTGACACTTGCGTTGTTAGTCATTTGTGGTAAGGACGATTGTCTCATTGGTCAATAATGATAAGGACCATTGTCCCATTTGTCTATGGCAATTGTTATGATTGCCTGATTCACCAATGTGCTTGTTGTGCATTAATTAATGTATAGTTGTTTAGTTCCTCATCAGCCAAGTGAGCACTATGGCTCTTGAAAAATGTAATGATTAGGCTTCAATCACCCAATTCATGAATCCATTTCGTCATTCAATCATATGATGTCATAATCAACTAAGTGATGTGTAGGCTGATGTCATAATCATGACGTCATGAATAGTCCGTCTTTAATGCTTAATAGTTTGACATGTATGAATTATGTCTATCATTTAATAATAATTGTTGAATATTTTGAAACTAATTTGACTAAGCACAGTTGCTGATAGGCAGCAACAGCACCCAGTCAAATTAGTTTCAAAATATTTAACAGCTAATGTGTATAGTTTTCCGGAAATTGATAGTCAGTGCATTCGGGGATTGATTGCTCCCAACATGGACAAGGTGTCGGTGGAGCTTAGATAGAGATGGGCGGGTCATAGCTAAAACTGGAAATGTGAATTCCTGATCATGTTATCATGGTATTGCTGAAGGCTGTTACTTGCTGTGACAGCAGCAGCTTTTTAACAGCACCGTTCCATCCATGGCCATCAGTTTCCATTCCATTATTTGTAGTAATTACAGTAATATAGTCTACTAGTATTAATAATTACAGTAAGCGCATAAATAAGTTAAAATCTTTCCAAAACAAAAACATATAAGTTAATACAACTTTAAACATGATGTAAGAAATGTTTTGTTGAATATTTTGAATATAATTGGATTGGAAGACATTGCTGCCTTAGGCTTGCAATCCAATTATGTTCAAAATAGTCAAGAGTACGGTTTATTATGTTTTGGAAACAGGTTACATTATTTCTGAGCTGTACTGTAGATTTTGGTTTTCAACACTGCAAGCGAGGGTTACGGTATAATTAAGACCGTTTAATTAATGCCATTTTCTTCTGTGATAAATATTGATCGTGCTATGGAAAATGATTCCACTTGCTCTTATATACAAAAATCAATTTATTGAAGATCTTAAAAATTTTTTTATTGTAAATATATTTTATAATGGTATCGATGAGTTGTAAATTGACTGTCGCTATGCTGCATGTATTTTCATATTCAGTATTGAAATATGTACACTGCTTTTTGTCGGGCGCTACGAGAAGCCGAGGATAGCTCAACATAGTGATCCAAATAGCACCACGTGTGTACCAAGAAATAGATAAATGTTAACAGTATTTCAATGAACATTTAACCCTTCAATGGTCAAGCCGGATTCTGCATTGTTCTTGGAAAATGTTCATTTGCAAGCCAAGAAGACTATTTTTGAAAATTTACCACTGGAATGCCTGGCTTGATAGTCAAATCATTCCAGTGGTAAACTTTCAAGAATATTCATCTCTTGGCCTGCAAGTGGACATTCAATAAAGAAATATTTTAATATTCTTGATGAAATGTGACTATTAACCCTTTAATGGTCAAATTTGGTCAAGAAAATTAAATTATTTTCTTATTGAATGCCCATTTACAGGCCAATAGAATACAATTTTTTAGAATTTATCACTGGAATGACTGGGTCGGTTATCGAGCCAGTCATTTCGGTAGTAAATTTTCAAAAATTGTATTCTCTTGGCCTGTAAATGGACATTCAATAAGACCATAGTAGAGGCCGGTTTTGGCCAGTATGACCATTAAAGGGTTAATTCATCAAGGGCTTAGGGCGATTTCAATAAAATGCCCGGCCGTGTGATACTATGCCATAGCATACTTTACCAATCATTATTTCTTTGAGCAAAACAAAATGGCTCGACACACGCTATGCAGTTCTTATAGTTTATTAACCCTTGTGCTGCTCAATTGTTACCGTAGCTTCACATAATCAGTTATCAGATGTTAATTTGTTCAATATCACCTCCAGTCATCTTGCGACAAGTTCCTGACAAGTATATCAGTGTTCACATAATTGTTATATTGTCTGGCAGACATGAAACTTTTTAATGACTGGTTGCCTTAGGAAATTTAAACCTTTGCTTAGTAAATGTTCATTTGCGGAACAACCTAAAACTATATTTGAAAATTTACCCCTGGAAAGACTACCCAGTGGTAAATTTTCAAACATTGTCTTCCGTTGACTTGCAAATGGACATTCCACTAGACCACTGCAATGTCCAGTTTGACAGGCATAAACACTAAAGGGTTTAAAAGTCCATTTGCAGACATTTGTTACAAAATATTGTAGTACAGTGGCAAAACCTGTCTTAAGTGACCAGCATCTATGGAACACCAACAGGTGGTCTCTTAATACTAGCTAATCTCTGTCCTCTATTTTTTAAACATGTTCGAATCGATTTGAATCTTTGAAAGCTGAATAACCAGAATCCAATAATACGGGTAAAATGTTGAATTCTTTAAAACTAATCTGACTCGGGTCGGTTGCTGCTGCATATGGCAGCAACAGCCAAATTAGTTTTAAAACATTCAACAAAATGCCAAGACCAGTTGAACAATGTTTATTAAATTGTAAATTCATCAAAAACATACAATGCTTACACTTTCGTGACAGTTTTCGGTTTTCATGACGGAGCTACATTCTTAGCTCAACTGGTTTCAGGCCAAGTGAGCTTATGCCATGGCGACCGTCCGTCAACTTTTGCTTTAAAACGCTACGCCTCATTAACCGCTTGGGCGATTTCAACCAAATTTGGCTGAAAGTACCCTATGGTCGTAGGCTCCAGAACTGCCATTCGGAAATTTGATTCCTCAATTTTTTGCATGCAAATCTGAGATTTTATGAAAAATTTACCGGAAATTGTCAAATTGCTACCCCTCTTTAGCTGCTTGACATATTTCAAAAAATATTTCTCTAATGGGTTCTATGGTGGTAAGCGCTAGAAAATCTATTCAGAATTTTGATTGATCAATTTTTGGGGTGAAAATCTTAGATTTTATGAAAAATTTACCAGAAATTGTCAAAACACTGCTTCTCCTTAGTTGTTTGACATGTTTCAAACAAATTTGGCTAGAGTGACTCTATCAAGGTAGGCTAGAATTTCTGTTCAGAATTTTAATTGGTAAATCTTTCGGGTGGCCATCTTGGATTTTCTGAAAATTATCCATCATATCTATTTAAATGCAAATGGTTCAAATGCTAATGGTCCAGGTGAGCGCCACAGGCCTTTGGGCCTCTTGTTTGGATTGTGATGTCAGGTAACAAGTGACATAATTGATTATGACGTATACTTGAGTGACAGATCAGATCCCTCATTTGTCTTTGGGACTATAAGAAGGTGGTTCTTATGACCACTTGTCTTAATGAACCACCATCTTGTGGCATAAAGTCAGGTGGTCTCATGACCAGGTCTGACTGTATATCATATGATGACATTAATGTATTGTAGCGTCTTTAGCAATAACTCTCATACTATCATAGCAGAGGAATCTATCATTGAACACCCGATATTACAATCATCATCATTAATCACTGGTTTTAATTTTGACAAATGTACAGCTTTAGATGTTCCTATCATATTATTGTTACATGTGGTTGTAAGATTTGACATCATATTAATACTTGGTCAAGTAATTTACATTTTTGTTTAGTCAGTGACCATGTGCAGGCCAAGAGAACTAGAGAAGAGTATTTTTGAAAATTGAACACTGGAATGATTGGTTGTTATTGAGCCAGTCATTCCTGTGGTAAATTTTCAAAGATAATCATCTCATAGTATGCAAATGGACATTACTAAAAACACATTTTTGGTTCACTTGACCAGTCGAGAATTAAATCATATATATTTTGATCACCTTTCTTATTATTATTACATTTGTATTCTCATTCTACACTAATCTAATAACCCCACTGATATTTTGTGGGAAATACTTAATCGTGAATTAAAATGCAGTATTTTCTTGTAACTGCTCATAAAACAATTTTTATTAAAAAATTTCATTTTATTGATCTTTGTCAATATTTAGATAAATCTCTACATGACTATTTTCTATGGTTGTTCATTTAATGTATTATATAAGCTATCAAAAATTACTTTAGAAGTTTTATTTATGATTGATAATACAATACCTCTGCATAATCAAATTATTGTTTATTATCTATGCCAGGCTTAGGTTCCATATGTGCATGGAATTTCTGAGTAATCAGAGGGCCTAGATAAATGGTGGGTATGGGTTGTGCTGGCTTTAATTTTTCTCACACATGCATAGGATGTTTATAAGAAAAGGATTATTCCATCTTTAAGCAGCATTGGAGCTGGCGGGTAGGTAAGAGAAATGTAAATTCTATCCATGGAAGAACAGGATTGTAGAAGGCTAAATTGTAAATCGGCATTACATGTGGTTAGATGTTAAAGCTTTCATGACACAATAAAATAAGAGCTAATATGCTTGAAAACAAGCTGTATCACTCACAACATCAGTATTTCAACCTGGAACACAAATATTATGAAAATTGTGGCCCGAAATACAAACATGAACATTTCGATAAAACCAAAAATGTGATTGCAATGCAACCATCCAGCTCGACTTTATGATTTTGAAATGAACTATTAAGCTTAAAATTAAATATGAAATTAATATAGAAGGCTTATCAGTATACTTATCAGTGACCATGACCTTTGACCTTTTGCTTCCAAAGTCATTATGTCATGCCTTCTCATTGCGCAGAACAATGTGTCCAAGTTTCGGTGCAGTATGATTAAAGGTGCATATTCACACCAGAATGCTTGAAAAGAAAATGGTTAAAATTAATATAATTTTTTTAAGTTTTGAAATTGAATTAGAGGCATGTACTCCTATTTCATCTTCACAATAAAAAAATTATATTAATTTATACGGAATGAAATCATCATTTGTTAAGATTCATTTTGTTTCGTTACAATGAGGTATACAATTTAAGCTTCTGAATGTATACAATTTAAATACTTTAATTTTCGAGCATTCTGGTGTGAATATGCACCTTTAAGCCAATATGAGATATGAACCTCTAAGTTGAGCTAAACACAAAATGTTACTTTTGGAGAAACTAAGTTTTGTCACTATCACACTGACAGTCTTTGATACCAAGATGATTGCATTATGCCCCCTCATTATTAGGAAGCATGTGTCTTAATTTGGGCCATGTATACGTAATCAAGCATGAGATATAGACTGCTAAGTTGAGCTAAATGCAAAATGTTAATATTGAAAAATACACAGTTTTACCATGGACAGAGTAATCTTGACAAAAAATGTGCACCCAATCTGTCATTCCATTTCATTTTAACCATTTAATGGCCATACCGGCCTATGCTATGGTCTTATGGAATGTCCATTTACAGGCCAAGAGAATACAATTTTTGAAGATTTATCACTAGAATGATACATTTTCAAAAATTGAATTCTCTTGTCCTGTAAATGGACATTCAGTAAGAAAATAATTAAATTTTCTTGACCAAACTTGACCAGTAATGGGTTAAAGAAACATGTGTCCATGTTTGGGTCCAGGTAAGCCAAACACAAAATGTTAATGTAAATCAAAGTTTACGATGGTTACAGTGACCTAGCCCTCTGAGCTTTTGACCCCGAATGACATTGTATTATGCTCTCTCATTATAACTAAGTGTGTCCGAGTTTCAATCCAGTATTATTAAAGTTCTCGTCCCATTAAATAGACACTTAAACGAGATATGTACGAGGTGCCTGTTGATTTCTGTTAAATTTATCTAGCATGCAATGCTACCCAGCATGCAATGCCCAGACTCCATATTCGTTGTAACTATTGGAGGCCATATTCATTGAGTCTGTTATCTGTACAAGCCAGGATTTCTCAAACATAAAAAATCAGCAACAAGCCAACCAACTATACAGTCATATGATGAGCTAGCTGAAGATAAGGGCGTGTGATAAGCTATCCAGGATGACGGTCATGCGATAACCTACCCAGATAAAAGGTCATGTGGGAAGCTAACTAGAGTTTCAGTGATGTCTTGTAAAATAAAAGATACTTCCCCGTTAACACTGTAATGGTCAAGATTGACCAAGAAAATCTAAATGTTTGCTTAATGAATTGCCATTTGCAGGCCGAGATTATTTTTGAAAATTTACAACTGAAATGACGCCCAATTCTCGAGTCAGTTATTGCAATGGAAAATTTAATAAAAAATCACTTCTTGACCTGCAAATAGATATTTCTCAAGACTATTGTAGAAGACATTTTGGCCAGATTGACCATTAACCCTTTAACACTCATCAGCCAAAAATGGCTTCTGCAGTGGTGTTGAGAAATGTCCATTTGCAGACCAAAAGAAAGATATTTTTGACAATTGACCACGAATGACTGGCTCGATAAACAAACCAGTCATTTCAGTGGTAAATTTTCAAAAATAGTCTTCTCTTGGTCTGCAAATGGACATTTTCTATGAGAAAATTTGAATTTTCTTGAATAAATTCGAGGGTTAAAGAGCTAGAGGTCAGTGAACCAGGAACAGTATACTGCCATCCAATGGTAAATCTTAGTTTGTTGATGTTTCTGGTGTAGCGCGGCTCAGCCAGATGGGTATGGCCGCTTAGCTGGGTACGGGACGACTATTCCGGGTGTGTTCCAAGCACGCGCACGCACGCACGCACGCACGCACGCACGCACGCACGCACGCACGCACGCACGCACGCACGCACGCACGCACGCACACACTATTCTCAATACTGTGATAGTTAGTTATATATGGCAGCAGCCATCCTAGTTATTTGTTTTGTTTATTTTATATAAAACACGAGGACTGCAGTAAGCTAGGCTATACTATACAGCAACAATAAATTCGCATCACTTTTCCCCCAGCATCAATTTTACACTGAGGTCACTGTTCATGTTCTCATTGTGCGAACCTAACATGTGATCGACTAAAGCTGGCTATTTTAGCTCGATAGGATAGGTTTAAATGTAGTTAGGGACAACCACTCCGTAGGAGACATTTGTGTAAGCCTCTTTTCCGGATGTAGCAGATATGTAACACCACACACCGGCTAGATTGTGTAAAATTGGCCAGATACCTTAGGGCCTCTTATTATGATGCGTGATTGTCTCTTTCTACACTCCTCCAGCCGCAAGGCTTATTAATTGTCTGGAACTCCCATCGACATGATCCGACTTGGGAAACTATTGGGGTTTCCAAGCGGTGAAGACCAAAGTGTCGATTTTGCATACACCACCCCCCCCCCTCTGTATCTTCAGATACCAGTTAGCATAGATAACCCGCCAAAGTAGGAAGCAGTTGCGAAAAGATATTTAACCGGTCAGCAGTGCATCTCTGGGCATCCTGGAACTTAACCCTAACGACAGGCAAATGTTAGCTCCCCAGACCCGGATCTCGAAATGATCCACCCCGACACACCGGGTGACGGATGGGATGCAGATCTCCATCTATCTCTGTACAGTGACTGGGTGCGGTCTTGGAACCCACCACGCCCTTACGGGAAGGTCACTAGAGATGGATATCTGCCTCTTATTCCCTACCATAAACTTTTATGCGCTTGCTTGTGTAATATTGACTTGTCCTAGTGATGTTATATATGGTTGCGGTGTGGTATGTAACCAGATCGTTATATGATTCTGAAACTGCCACTCCGTAACATGTTTGCTCACTACCTTTCTGAGGGAGATGCTCCGGAAGGTGATCTTAGGGAAACCGAGCATCTTTGCCAGTCAGGCTCATGTGTCAAAAGATAGGTAACAATTCCTGCCACTTGCGGCCAAAGCTAGTATATAAATCTAACTCCTAACCGGTAGTTTGAGATTTAGCAGAAGGGCCACAAAAATAAAAGCGGCAACTACCAATACAGTATCTTGGACTTAGATAAGATGACGGTGTTGAATTCTATGGAAATCATCCACCCCATCTTCACGTAAAACAGCGTGCATCACAATAATTATAATTTCACTAGGTTGACTCACACTACACTTAGCATATGTTTGAACAAGAGAGTGGCCCTTTTTGCCAGATCTCTTCCTCCGCTTCGGCGTTGAAGGCATTTTCCTGTGATGGAAGCCCGCGCGAGGCACTTTCTTCTCGCAACAATATTTTCATTAGTGGTATAATGGTTTATGTTAAACTCCAAGTGACCTCGTTAGGACGCTCCCTTGCAGGGATACCTCACGGATATATACGGATCGGTGAGGTACCTTCGACGAATCCACGTTAACAAGACACCAACTTAGTTCTATGTACCGTATATTTTCTCTCATGCTAACAAACGAGTACCATTGTTTGTGTAGTATATATTTTTCTAAATTGAGTTATGGACCGTCATACCAGTGACACTAATAGTTGGGACGGGACAGTGAGGTTCAATCTCGGTGGCAATGGTCGCACGGCCCCACTAGAACGTTACCGGCCCTCCCGCGCATCCTGTACATGCGGTGCAATGGAGCGGAGCAGTAAAACGGACCAGCGCATATCCCCGCGAGCTCCACTGGCACAAGTAACTTTATTTGTACAATTGACTTTTTCATGTAAATCATTCCAACTGGCTAAGTAGAGGATGAGAGTCTGTTTTCATAAACTCAATGCACTCCAAGATGGCCAACAAATCCAGTAGACCAATCAATTCTTTTCTATAAAAATTACGCAAAAATTTAGTTGTGATTGGTCGAGCACTTCGGGATAAGTCTGGTTCAAATTAGCAGTGATTCATGAGACTTCAGTAGTCGCTTAAAACTTCTACCTCTACAGGATAATGGACCTTTCCAGAGTCAAATTAGTTTCAAAATATCTTAATAACAACATAGACAAATGATATTCAACCAATGGACTGAATATAGCCTGACGCTTGGATACAGTTGTGAATCCAGAAGTCTGAATGGTCTGAGGCTGTTTTTTCAGCCCCTTTTATACCTTCCTGGGCCGAGCCTGTGGATTGCATCAGAAATGCCCATATATGGGTAAAGAAAAGTGGATTTACCGATTTGGATGGTCGCCATTTTATGGCGGTTGTAGCCATTTTTACCGGTTGTGGACTTTACAGGTTGTACTGTCATGGCGGCTCGGGTGGTTTTTTACCGGTTGATCATTTTTACCGGTTGAAACTGTCATGGGGGCTAATTTTTAGTGGTTATTTTTTTACCGGTTGCTGGTTTTACCGGTTGTGTATGTTTTCACCGGCCCATAATTTGTGTCCGTTTTGTTCATATTTTTTGGCGGTTGAGACAAAAATTTTAATTTTGCTGGTTGTGGCGGTTTTCTGTGTAAATTTTATGGTGGTTTTGTACTAAAATTCTTATTTTTAATGTGTGACAGTAGCCGTTATCGTTCGGGGTATGACCTGTGGTATGTCGGCTTGAGCCCTAGGTTTGGGCCCATGATTCTATCATGATGTCAAAGAGGAACTAAGGGAGGCCCAGGTGTGGGAGAAGAAGAAAAGGGGGACAGGGTGATAGTGAGGCGAGGACGGGTGGATGGGGGGGGGGGGGGCATGGGATGTGGGAAGAGTGGAAGAAATTTCAGTGGAAAAACAAAATGGGAAAAAGATTAAAAAATTAAAAGCAAAACTTCAAGGGTGAGTATTCTTGTTCTTTGTTGTTTCTTGTTGTAAGAGATATTCTTAAAGGTGTTTAAAGACGAATATGACAGTGAACAGAATAATTAAATATAAAATGTAATATGAAAAGAACACAGAAAGTCAGAAATATTCAAAATGATGGTGCACTAGCGGCTGGTGCGCGTGGTCAGCATGATCGTGACATCACTGGATATGGTCATAATTCCATTCGATGTGTGCACACATTTCATCCATCATAGATAGGATCCTATCCCATTTTGCGTCCGGTGCGTGATTGTTCTCTGACCTTATAGGGACTACACAGTGGTGAGAGTTTAAATTGAAATTATGTCTCGAGAAAATGTTCTGTATAAAGACACATGCTGCTTTGATATCTGCATTTCTCCTGGTCACCACGTCTGGTGAATGCGGTGACGCTTGTGGCGAATTAGCGCGCGAGTTGTAGCTGAGTGCGAAGTATGTGAGTCAAATGCACTGAATTTGTTTTCAGGCGAGTATGATGGTTGAAATATATTGGTGGTTGGTGAAGATGGTGGTGACAATAATGGTGACGGCTCTGGCGACTGCGCAAAAGGTAATTGTCCCCGAGTTGTATGGCTGTATTTGCATGTAGGACCTGTTGGCTGGTCGTTTTCCATGGTGGCTGGCAGCGGGGTATCTTGCAATGGTGCCGTCTGTTCTGGATGGCTGGCATCATTTGATTCTGGTCATGGTGTGCCCTGTATAGACTGGTGTCGTTATTTTTTTTGTGGGTTCACTGGTCGGGAGGGTCCAGCGGTGGAACATGAAGCTCCCATCTGTTCATTAGAAAAGTGATCTAGATTCTGACTCAAGTTGGATAGAATGGTGTCCATGGCCTGATGGTCAGCCTCACTACACAGTATTTGCATAGGGTTAGTATTGGTTAATTTTGGGATTACATACCCTGTAATCTTAAGATCCATCCAAGTACAAACATGAGAGATATGACACCCCAGTTTCAAGACACTTGGGCATTCTAGAATGAACATGTAATTCAGAATAATACAGGTTCTGTCCTCAGACCCTGATGACGAAGTCTCCACTAAATCAAGAAAACAAAAGGAGTGCCATTGGATACACCAGCTCCACACAATGGAGCCAATAGGCATCAACCTAGCAGGGTAAGAGTCACTGCCTTCCCTGGGTCGACATGCGCACCATACACGTACTGACCCTGTACGTTGTTATTATCCTTAGTTTCAAAATAGTCAACACCTTACCTGTATAGTTTTCTGGAAATTGATAGTCAGGACATTCGGGGATCGATCCCAATATGAGTGAGCTGTGGGTGGAACTTAACTAGGGATGGGAGGGGCATAGCTAAAACTGGAAAGGTCCATTGAAACCTCAGCAAAGAATATACACTTGTCATGATTATTGATGAATGACGGAAGATTGCTAACTGACATAAATGGATGGAATGAATAGATGTGTAAAGTTTAAGGCAGACATATCGCCTTAATAAAATGTATTGATTAATTTTAAGATATTAAATAATATAAAAATATATAATCAATTTGTTTTGACTGAATACAAAAATAACATTTTCTCATAAGTTTTTGTGATAAAATGTTTAGTTTGAGAAGAGATGTTTTTGCTTGCATATATTAGCTCTATCATCCATAGCTGCAACCATCATCTTCCTTATCGTCAGCAATATCATCTGACACAAGAACTGGGAGGCGACTTCCACACGACATAATCAGGGAATAAACTGCTCGGTAGAGGTGAGGAAAACTGAAACATCAATATCATAAGACTGTAGAGAAAAACAACTGACGCTTGAAGACTGAGTTAATGCAACATAAAACAAGACCAATCAATGATTGGCTCACCCTACAGTTTTTTGGATCATAAAAAAATTTCAGAATTTTTGTATCATGACCAAAGTTGTGAAATCCTAGCATATGCCAAATCAGACTTTGTAGTTTTCAAGATATCCATTGATGCAAAATTTCATATGATTCAGAAACAGGTTTTTAATCCAGATCAGGTCCAACATCTGGAAATCCTTTTTTGTGTGGAAATTTTAGTCCAATTGTATGAGTAGTTTTTATCTCAGCTTAGCAAGGTGAACTACCACAGAGGGCTATAAATATTTGGACCGCACAATTTCTGATATACATGTAATCTTAATGTTTCGTATAAAAAGTATTCCTTAAATAAACAAACACTTTGGATCATTGCAATTTAGTTGATTTTGACCTTGTGACCACAAAATCTATATAGGTCTCCAAAGGTCAACGTTCAACCAACCTCTGATCGAGACCCCTCCAATAGAACTAGAGTTATCACACCAGATATTGTAGTCAACAGAAGTAGTCAACGAGATCATAGAAACAGGGCCCCATCCATCCATCCATGTATATATGCATGCATCCACATTTGCTCGATAGTTTGACTTATCCTGCCTGCATTCAATTCAAAATTCAGAAATACATCCATCCACATGAGACATTAACTGAGATTACATTGGTCGAAATCTGGATGTAATCACCAGAGTAATCGCCATACCCTGTATTCAGTTCAATTTTAGGAAATACATGCCTCTGCATGATACCTGGTGCCTCTGCATGATACCTGGTGCCTCTGCATGATAACTTTACCGTTTATCCATCCATCATATGATATAATCAACTACGTGACACATAGGATGACATCATAACCAATTACAGCATGAATGACTCCATTTAGTCCGTCTTAAACGCTTAATTTAGTCCGACACATTGTACGAATTGTCTGTCATAGGCAGGAACCAGCATTCAGTCAAATTAGTTTCAAAATATTCAACAACTAATGTGTACAATTTTCTCGAAATTGAGATTTCAAGAGTGCAGTGATTGATTGATCCCAACACGAGCTTACCTAGGGATGGGTGGGGCATAGCTAAAATTGGAACGGTCCATTGCATTTGTCTGAAATCGGATCAGGATGTGATCAGCAGAGGTATCCACAGTGAATGCTTGAAAAATTTGATCAGTTAGCCTATATGGATTCAGTTCAAATTCGGGAAATACATGCCAGAGACCTTGACTGCAATTGTCTTATGCCGAAATAAACGAAATCACAGATTTCTTTTTTCACGAGAGAGATGATACATACCACCCTGATACTCTATGATATTTCCCAAATATCAACCTAGCTTCAATAATACTCAGAATTAAAAAGAAACTGCCCCTACTGGGCAGGTTACTCAACTGACAATCCAGCAGATGTGCGGCCCAAACTCGCGCATGGGGGGGGGGGGGCTGTCTCATTCTATTCCAAAATACTGGCTGACATAATTGCAACATAAAACGCCGATAGACTGAGCTTCTGAGGGGCGGAGAGGCCAGGATTGTATCAGGGTTGTAAGTATCAACACTCTCGTGAAAAAAAAAATCTGTGATTTCGTTTATTTCACATCAAGAGTATACTTACCACCCTGATTCTCTATGACGATGATATAGCCAGAATTCGCAAGCGAATTCGGCGCGAGGGAGGCGAAGGTCAGAAGAACGGCTCATCCCTGGAAGAGCAAGCTCTTTTGCTTTTGGAGCACAAAAACATCTGAAATTGCGTATGTAAACACAATCAGGAAATGATTTGGACATCGGATAACACGAGCGATGTTAAGAGTAATGACCATTTAACATTCGCTCCCCCACCTCTTTTTTAAAGAGGGAGCGATGACCTCAATGTCATATATGCTCTCTATGTACTCATGCTAAAGTACTATAAGACATCAGACGAAACCTTCATTTCGTATACTCTCAGATGGAATGACAAAGAACACAAACCATCACCATTTTAGTAAATAATAAAGAATGCGACAAAAAATAACCATCACCAAATATAGGACTAACCTATTTTGATGAGACTCTCTTTAATCACAGCAGGCGATGATAGGTACGGTATGGAAAAGCAAGGATTCCCCCAATAAATTGCACTGTGTGTGAGTCAACAGCCTTATGTACAATATTTACAAATATATACAGTTTAACGTTTATGTAAAATCGATAAGGCAAGCGGATTAGACGTGTCACGGAGGTAATGGTCTGTAAAACTAGACTCACAGTGCCATTGTGCTAAAGACATAATGTCATCCACCGGCACGCCGTTAAACAGAGCCGTGGATGTCACTACGCCACGGACACTGTGAGCCTTGGCCATGTCAACTTGTTTTCCCGTGGCGGCTTTGTGGCAATGCTGGATGCATTCCACAATCCACCTAGAAATGGTATCTTTAGAAGCTCTCCCATGGGGTTCAATGTAAGACAGCCATAAAGCACTAGGGTCTGTCCGCCATTCCTGTGTACATTGTTTATAACGTGTTAATGCACGGACAGGACACCAAGCCTTTGAATTAGGATCAAACCTAGTCAAAGCGGGTAAAACAATAGGCTGACCAGGATATTTCAGACTGTTTTTTTGCCATAAAGTTAACTCTAGGTAGAGGCCTGAGGCCTTCCCCTGTAACCACAGAACGGTCTGGCTCTGCTGACAAAGCATGTATTTCAGTTCTTTGTCTGGCTGAAGCTGCAGCAATCAGAAAAACTGTTTTAATTCTCAACATTTTCATGGAAATGGAACTTAGTGGTTCAAAGGGTTTATCCGCTAATACTTGAAGTACTAACGATAAACTCAAAGACGGAATCACTGGAGGATTCCTTGGTCTAAGATTACCCATGCCTTTGATTAAAGTATTTAGATTACATACTTCATCACTTCCCCTATTAGCCAAGCAAGGGAAAACTGACATTAAAGCTGACTTGTAGCCAGCAATAGAGTTAGGCTTGGGGATATAGGCATCAAAAAGGTGACAGAGGAAATTGGCTACTACCTGAATAGATGCATCCAATGGATTAATACATCTTTTTGATCACCATTCAGCAAATCTGTTGATTTTATAATTATATGCTCTGGAGGGAGACTCCCATCTGGCTTTTGCCATAAATATGGCAGCTTGCTCAGAAAAGCCCTCCTTAACTGCTGATTCCATAACAACATCCACACAGTAAATTGGAACATTGATGGGTTGTTGTGCAAGGCCTTGCCCTGGAAGATTATGTCGTCCATCTGAGGCAGATGAACAGGATTGCAGACCAGAAGGTCCAGCAGATCCGTATATACCATTATCGCCTTGGCCAATTTGGGGTGATCAGAAGCACTTGGCATTCCTGCTGCCTGATTTTCTGGAGAACTTTTGGAATCAGGATTGCTGGTGGAAATGTGTATGTATACATTCCCTCCCAGCTCATAGCTAGCGCATCTATTGCGATAGCGCTCGGATCTGGAATCGGAAAGACATACGTCGTCATCTTCGCATTCTTGTTCGTTGCGAATAAATCTATGTTGGGATTGCCCCAGTGGTTGAACAGATGGTCCACCACACATTGATTTAGTTGCCATTCCGAGGGAAGAATGCTCATCCTTCGGCTCAATGAGTCTGTTAATAGATTTAGCCTTCCCGGAATATGAACTGATTTCAGGGGAATCCCATGATCTAGGCACCAGCAAAGCAGTTTCCATGTCATCATACAGAGACTGGGCGACTTCGTTCCGCCCTGGTGGTTTATGTAAGTCACTACTGTTGTATTGTCTGATTGAACCAGAACACTCTTGCCCTTGACCTTCTCTAGGAAGGGTTCCATGGCTAAGACTACTGATCGCATTTCCAGCAGATTGATATGTTCTTTTGACTGATCCAGATTCCAAAGCCATGATATTTTTTTCTTCCAGACAGGCTCCCCATCCCTCCATTGATGCATCTGTGTACATCGTTAACTGAGGGTGGGGAGGTGCCAACGTCACCCCCGCTAGGAGATTCTCTCTCTTCATCCACCAGTGGTGGTCAATAAGAGGTTCCAACACTGACACCTTTGAGTCCAGGTACCCGTACTCTGTGTCCACTGTCATGAGAAATAACTGGAAAGGCTGCCTGTGGAATGACTGGTTCCAAAGAAACCATCAACCCAACACTCTCAAGTAGACCCGTGCCAGGACATGATGACTGTTGCACACTGACTGTATGACTGAGATGAGTACTTCTACTCTCTCTCTCTTGAGATCGGTAAACATACCCTACCTCTAGATCGAAGAACATGCCCAGGTAAACAAACTTCTGGGATGGAGGCAGCTCTGATTTTTTACAGTTGATTATCCAGCCTAGATCTGTAAACGTTTTCAAAACTATCTCCAGATTTGCTGATAGACTTTCTTGATTGTGTGCTTTTAACAGCCAGTCGTCTATGTACGTGTGGATTGCTATGTGTCTCCTGCCGAGGTATGACATCATAGTTTGGACCACTCGAGTGAAGACCCGAGGAGCCATCGATATACCAAATGGGAGAACCCTGAATTCCCATTGGCGGCCCTGAAATGCAAATCTCAGGAAGCTCTTTGCAATAAGAATGTGAAAATAGGCATCTTTTAGATCTATTGATGCTGTCCACATTCCCTTCCTCAATCCTGCTAACACCGTTCTTACACTTTCCATTTTGAAACTTGGTGTGAGGATAAACCTGTTAAGAGGTTTGAGGTTGAGAATTGGTCTCCCCCCTCTAGTGCTTTTTGTCACTATGAGCACGGTTGAATAATAACCTGAGCATTTTTGTGCGGGTTGAATTGCATGTTTTAGTATGAGGGATTGAATTTCTTGTTCTATACACAACCGTTGATCTGGATCTCTTGGATTTTGAGTCCAGATCGGAACCAGAGACAGGTGCGATGTCTGGCTTGAAATCCAGTCTGGATGGTAACCGACTGAAAGCCATCGCAAGCCTGAGTGGTCCTGAGTAACCAGCTCCCACCCTTGCATGTGGAAGGCCAGACGGCCTCCCACGGGTGCACCTAAGGATAGAGGTAGACATGAAAAGTGCAAGAGAAGCCCTGTCTCTGGTGACTGTCCTAGCAGCACCGGTGTGCTCCTTGTGAGTGCTGATCCATCAGGTTCGACTCCCATGACCATGATCCTGTGCTCCTCTACCAGTGCCACGCACACCTCAGTACGCGGGCTGCCTGGCGGGTTGCGCTGGAGGAGCCTGCGCTCCACCACCCCCCACCCCCCTAGCTGGCTTATGCTGGCATTGCCGTGCCCGATGCTGCGTAGGTGGTTGGCTTCTGACAAGGCCACCACCACCTCTAGTCTGCTGAGGGTGGAAGGCAGGGGGTGCTGCTCAAACATGCTCCCTGCGGAGCACTTCAAACTGCTCTCGCAGCACCCTCTGGTTGTTCACCAGGTTTATGGTTTGTTGGAGGTGCAGGCATCCTTCACCTCCAAACAACCCTGGACCTGCCATCGGCATCCGATAAAGCCGAGTGTACAGATCCTGCAAGGGGCACAAATTCTCAAGGGCAAATGTGCACCTCTCTGGTTACGGGTCTCGTCATGCAATCCAGAGCCAGCTTAATACCATCCTGGATGGCTCTCTGAACTGAAAGAGGAGACGCTTGGCAGACCACGGATACTGCTACTATCCCCTGTAGCAGCTGGGAAATATGCGAGAGCCGATATGTCCCATAATGCGGAATTTGCCGCATGTCTTCGCCAAAAGCCGCACGGTCATCTGTGCAAGGCTTCGGGAAGACGCTGTACTTCTGATACAGATCAGAACAGATACAGCAGCGCCGTGCCACCTCGCAATGGGCCTTCGCAAGGCGTCCCTTCGACTGAATGGACGTCTCTGCCGCAGCGAACATATCAACAATATGCTCCACATATGGCAGAGATAGCATGGTGCTCGTTACCAGTTTCCCTCCCAACCACGGGCGCTGGTCCCGCTGGGAGGCCGGTGGATCCACCTGGAGTTCTGGCTTGATGCTCACCAGCCATCGGCAAGCATCCAGCCAGTCCTCCTCGGTGGCCACCTGTGAATGTTCGACGAGCTTAGGGCCTTCGTCGTCCTCAACCGCATTCACTGGTGGGGTAATGGCCGGAGCTGAAGATACTCCTGGATAGCCAGGGAAGCTATACAGACCCGCAAGGGCCGGCATGGCTTGTGCCGTGGCTATTTCCAGAGCCAGATCTACGGCGTCATGGGGGGGGGGGGGGCCTAAATGCATGACGTGATAGTCCGGGCCTTCCTCACGGTAACTCTTGGCAAGCCGAGGGATACGGTATGGACGGCCATCGGCTCCTAGCCGGCCTAGCCATTGAGCTGTGAAACCTACTCCCAAAGTAGTTCCATGGAAAAGGTCACCCATGGGCCCCTGTGGGGGCCCATGGGTATCCATTTCCGTGACCATCGGCTCATCGGTAGGCCATAACAGTGTCCTCTTCTTCCTGCCCAGAAGGATTAGATGCCAAGCTTGAAAAATGGCTCAAACTCAGCCCGGGCAGGAGGGGTATCGCATGAGGAGCTGATACCATTAGCCTTAGGCTGCTCTACAGTGTCGATGAGCGAATGCCCAAGGCCATGCCTTCCGCTCCACACTCTTTTTCCAGTCGCCCCTTCTCATCTGCCACCTGGTCCTTCACCTGCCGATTTAAAAAATCAATCAAATCCTCCACCCGCCATGACTCACACACACGGCAATTTAGTAAGGGCCCACATGTACTGCACCTAGTGCAGTTATGAGGGAAAAAGCGGGCCTTCACGAAACGGTGGTAGGAAGGGCATTTGTTGTCACTAACCCTCTGAATCGACACAAACGGAAACAATTAGTTTTTAGTTACCAATTGCAGAAGGCTAATAAATTCCATAAGGAAAAACTTTGACCACCAGATTAAATGATAAGCCAAGGCCATAGAGAAAAAACTGGGCCTGACTAAAGGTAAACAAATCCTAAAAACTTCTTATTCTTCTTTAAGAAAACAAGGGAGATATTAGAATTTGAACTTGAATACTTGAGAGGCGATTTTAGACTCCACAGCTCAATACAAAGATTCATTAGTAGTTGAACTTTATAAACACAATGAACCTATGCAAACCACCAAGAGACATAAATAACACAACACTCAGTCATAAAATCTCTAAAAAAAATTTAGAAATAAAATGACAGAAAATTTTTTCTCTCCAAACTTAACCTCAGAAGATAACTCCTGAAGAACGAAAATGAAGTCTGATGAACAACAACAGGAATACCTGATCCTGAATCCAAACCCTGTGGTGGGGGAGAATGCGGAAAAATTTCATCTTATGGTAATAATTCCCTCTGTAAACTCATAATAAATTAGATGGACCCAGAAACCAAGTACAAATATTGTTCAAATAAAGGACATACTTCAGAAATCAGCTAAATGTGTCTGAAAATACAAAGCACAACATGCGTTAGCTAATATATAGGCCTCCCCTAAAAAGAGCTAGCCTAATAAAGACGCATCCACAAGTTAGCGCGAATCCCGGAAATACCATCCGAGTCAACACACAAATTTTTTATCAATAAATTTACTAAAGTACACCTGATGGCTAGGACCAGGAGCATCCTCCGGCGACTTGGCAGCATCAGACATACTAATAATAGTCAAAATCAAGTTGCAGAACAACTTAAAGCTTCAAAAAGATCAAAAGCAAAAGCTAGGCTAGAAAGCGTGTTGCAATGGCAGGTCAATATTTTAGGAAGAGTATGAGACAGACCCGCGCATGCGCGAGTGTGGGCCGCACATCCGCTGGATTGTCAGTTGAGTAATCTGCCCAGTGGTGGCGGTTTCTTTTTAGTTCTGAGTATTATCGAAGCTAGGTCGATATTTGGGAAATATCATAGAGTATCAGGGTGGTAAGTATACTCTTGATGTGAAATCTGGTTGTAATCACCAGCGTTATCCCACTTGATTTCTTGAAAGAATGTAAAATATTTAGATTTAAAAAATTGGCGTTGTACTAAACCACCAGAGTCTGGGACATGTGACCTGAATTAGTCTTATTTACCTTTTCAATGACTTGACCTTTGATCTTTGGACCACAAAATTGATACACTTCTTCTGAACCTAACTTGCATTATCTCGCTGGACATACACACAGACAGACATGGCTATTACGGTAACAATAGTCTTGTGGTAAAAGCCGATAATTCTATTGCGATCTCATAAAAAATTTCTATAAGGGAGTAAAAATTGTTCACAGCCTATATACACAATAGCTTCTTAGACTACAGAAAGGCAGTTCATGATTTGACATTTTGCTGATGATGTCTGAAGGCTAATACTCATATTTTTATTCGGATCCATTTTTGGGCAAATGAATGCAAAGATCTTTAACCTTTGAACACTCATATCAGCCAAAAACGGCTTCTGCAGTGGTCTTGAGAAATGCCCATTTGCAGACCAAGAGAAGACTATTTTTTTTAATTTACCACTGGAATGACTGGCTCGATAACCGAGCCAGCCATTCCATTGGTAAATTTTCTAAAATAGTCTTCTCTTGGTCTGCAAATGGACATTTTACATGAGAAAGTTGAAATTTTCTTGAACAAATTTGAGGATTAAAGGGTTAAAAGAGCAATAAGGTGGTTTATAATATTATATTAGCCCTCACCTCACAGAATGCTTCATTTGATCTAGTTGTGGCAGTAGCTGCAAACCCACTTCATCCATAATATATTCATCCAAGATGAGTAACTCTCTCTGGTGCTGCAAATCATAATATTTCTGTAATTCATGCAGACTACTGTATTTGTATAATCCTGACAGCGGCATTGGAATGTGGCTTGAATGTGACGGTAATTGATCTATAAAGGAAATGAAAGACAGAAAGATTAAGGACACAATCTCACGCAAATAGTTGCTTAGATTATATAGAGTAAAGACCACCCATCATAACCTTTTAATGCTTAGGCATCAGACAAATTATTCAACAGCCCATCTTATTTTGCTTTAGAAATATGTCCCCCATTTGACTACATACCTGTTATTGATTGCTGATGAGGCGGGACTGAATGCGGCTTTTCTATGTGCTCAAAAGATGCTACTGTTGTGCAGGCTTCATCAATGAGAGCGGTGTTGGCTGCTACAACATAAAATGTGAAAGAATACAGCCTAAAACAATTATTCTCCATAAGCAAGATTCATACTCATGTACAAAATCAACAATTTACTCGTCACATGCACTATAAGAAATCTTTTTGCGACAGAAACAGTTTGTCACATGTAGTCTATAGTGAGAGGAGGGTTAATAACAGACTCATAAAATGCCATGAAAGTTCTGTTACCTTGCTATAAATAAGTACATGAGGTACCATTAAATAAACGAAATCAGGGATTTCTTTTTTCACGAGAGTGGATACTTACCACCGTGATACTCTATGATATTTCCTAAATATCGACCTAGCTTCAATAATACTCAGAATTAAAAAGAAACCGCCCCCACTTGGCAGGTTACTCAACTGACAGTCCAGTGGATGTGTGGCCCAAACTCGCGCATGCGTGGGGCTGTCTCATTCTATTCCAAAATATTGGCTAACATAATTGCAACATAAAACGCCGAAAGACTGAGCCTCTGAGGGGCGGAGAGGCCGGGATCGTATTAGGGTGGTAAGTATCAACTCTTTCGTGCAAAAAGAAATCCATGATTTCGTTTATTTCACATCAGGAATATACTTACCACCCTGATACTCTATGATATAGCCAGAATTCGTAAGAGAATTCGGTGGGAGGGAGGCGAAGGTCAGAAGAACGGCTCATCCCTGGAAGAGCGAGCTCTTTTGCTTTTGGAGCACAAAAACATCTGAAATTGCGTATGTAAACACAATCAGGAAATGATTTGGATATCGGATAGCACGAGCAATGTTGAGATAATGACCATTTAACATTCGCTCCCCCACCTCTTTTTTAAAGAGGGACCGATGACCTCAATGTCATATATGCTCTCTATGTACTCATGCTAAAGTACTATAAGACATCAGACGAAAGCTTCATTTTGTATACTCTCAGATGGAACGACAAAGAACACAAACCATCACCATTTTAGTAAATAATAAAGAACGCGACAAAAAATAACCATCACCAAATATAGGACTAACCTTTTTTGATGAGATTCTCTTTAATCACCGCTGGCGATGATAGGTACAGTACGGAAAAGCGGGGATTCCCCCACTAAATTGCACTGTGTGTGAGTCAACGGCCTTATGTACAATATTTACAAATATATACAGTTTAACGTTTATGTCAAATCGATAAGGCAAGCGGATTAGACGTGTCACGGAGGTAATGGTCTGTAAAACTAGACTCACAGTGCCATTGTGATAAAGACAGAATGTCATCCACCGGCACTCTGTTAAACAGAACCATGGATGTCACTACGCCACGGACACTGTGAGCCTTGGCATTGTCAACTTGTTTTCCCGTGGCGGCTTTGTAGCAATGCTGGATGCATTCGACAATTCACCTAGAAATGGTATCTTTAGAAGCTCTCCCATGGAGGGTTCGTCCGCCATTCCTCTGTACATTGTTTATAACGTGTTAATGCACGGACAGGACACCAAGCCTTTGAATTAGGATCAAACCTAGTCAAAGCGGGTAAAACTATAGGCTGACCAGGATATTTCAGACTGTTTTTTTGCCATAAAGTTAACTCTAGGTAGAAGCCTGAGGCCTTCCCCTGTAACCACAAAACGGTCTGGCTCTGCTGACAAAGCATGTATTTCACTTCTTCATCTGGCTGAAGCTGCAGCAATCAGAAAAACTGTTTTAATCGTCAACATTTTCATGGAAATGGAGTTTAGTGGTTCAAAGCGTTTATCTGCTAATACTTGAAGTACCAACGATAAACTCCAAGACGGAATCACTTGAGGATTCCTTGGTCTTAGATTACCCATGCCGTTGATTAAAGTATTTAGATTACATACTTCATCACTTCCCCTATTAGCCAAGCAAGGGACAATTGATATTAAAGCTGACTTGTAGCCAGCAATAGAGTTAGGCTTGAGGCCATAGGCATCTAAAAGGTGACAGAGGAAATCGGCTACTACCTGAATAGATGCATCCAATGGATTAATACATCTTTTTGAGCACCATTCAGCAAATCTGTTGATTTTGTAATTATATGCTCTGGAGGTTGACCCCCCTTCTGGCTTTTGCCATAAACATGGCTGCTTGCTCAGAAAGGCCCTCCTTAGCTGCTGATTCCTTGACAACATCCATGCAGTCAATTGGAACATTGACAGGTTGTTGTGTAAGGCCTTGCCCTGGAAGATTATGTTGTCCATCAGAGGCAGAGGAACAGGATTGCAGACCAAAAGGTCCAGCAGATCTGTATGCCATGAGCGGCTTGGCCAATTTGGGGTGATCAGAAGCACTTGGCATTCCTGCTGCCAGATTTTCTGGAGAAATTTTGGAGTCAGGATTGCTGGCGGGAATGTGTATGCATACATTCCCTGCCAGCTGACAGCTAACGCATCTATTGCAATAGCGCTCGGATCTGGAATCGGAGACATACGTCGTCATCTTCACATTCTTGTTCGTTGCGAATAAATCTGTGTTGGACTTGCCCCAGTGGTTGAACAGATGGTCCGCCACACATTGATTTAGCTGCCATTCCGTGGGAAGAATGCTCATTCTTCGGCTCACTGAGTCTGCTAATGGATTTAGCCTTCTCGGAATATGAACTGCTTTCAGGGAAATCCCATGATCTAGGCACCAGCAAAGCAGTTTCCATGTCATCATACAGAGACTTGGCGACTTCGTTCTACCCCGGCAGTTTATGTAAGTCACTACTGTTGTATTGTCTGATCGAACTAGAACACTCTTACCCGTGACCTTCTCTAGGTAGTGTTCCATGGCTAAGACTACTGATCGCATTTCCAGCAGATTGATATGTTCTTTTGACTGATTCAGATTCCAAAGCCCTGATACTTTGTTTTCTTCCAGACATGCTCCTCATCCCTCCATTGATGCATCTGTGTACATCGTTAACTGAGTGTGGGGAGGTGACAATGTCACCCCTGCCAGGAGATTCTCTCTCTTCATCCACCATTGAAGGTGGTGAATAATAGGTCCCAACACGGTTTCCAACACCTTTGAGTCCAGGAAACCCGTACTGTGGGTCCACTGTGTCATGGGAAATAACTGGATCGGCCGCCGGTATAAGGCTGCCTGTGGAATGACTGATTCCAAAGAAACCATCAACCCCAACATTCTCAAGTAGACCCGTGCCAGGACATGACGACTGCTGCACACTGACTGTATTACTGAGATGAGTATTTCTGCTCTCTCTTGGGATGGGTAAACATACCCTACCTCTAGATCGAAGAACATGCCCACGTAAACAAACTTCTGGAATGGAGTCAGCTCTGATTTTTGAAAGTTGATTATCCAGCCTAGATCTGTAAGTTTTCAAAACTATCTCCAGATTCACAGATAAACTTTCTTGATTGTGTGCTTTTAACAGCCAGTCATCTATGTAGGTGTGGACTGCTATGTCTCCTGCAGAGGTATGACGTCATAGCTTGGACCACTCGAGTGAAGACCCGACGAGCCATCGATATACCAAATGGGAGAACCCTGAACTCCCATTGGTGGCACTGGAATGCAAATCTCAGGAACTGATGAAAGCTCTTCGCAATGGGAATGTGAAAATAGGCATCTTTTAGATCTATTGATGCTGTCTACATTCCCTTCCTCAATCCTGCGAACACCGTTCTTAGTTTCCATTTTGAAACTTGGTGTGAGGATAAACCTGTTGAGATGTTTGAGGTTGAGAATTGGTCTCCACCCTCCTGTGGTTTTTGTCACTAGGAACATGGTTGAATAATAACCCGGACATTTTTGTGCAGGTTGAATTGCGTGTTTTAGTATGAGGGATTGAATTTCTTCCTCTATACACAACCGTTGATCTGGATCGCTTGGAATTTGAGTCCAGATCACGGGGCCCATGGGTATCCATTTCTGTGGCCATCGGCAGGCCATAACAGTGTCCTCTTCTTCCTGCCCAGAAAGATTAGACGCCAAAGCTTGAAAAGGGATAAAACTCGGCCTGGGCAGGAGGGGTATCACGTGAGGCTCTGATACCCTTAGCCACAGGCTGCTCTAGAGGGCTCGATAAGTGAGCACCCGAGGCCATGGCTTTCGCTCCCGGGTCGCTCCCGGGTCCAGGGGCGAGGCAAGCCTCCGCGCCGGACCAACAGGAGCTGTCTCTGAGTCTATAACGAAAACTGGCTTACTAAGAAAACCAGACCCAGAGATGGGAACACTGTCCCGGAGCAAATGAAGAAGACAATGACGAACTTGAACTGGGAAGCAAGCTGTGAAGCAACTCCGGGACAAGATCTGTGATTGTCTTCTTCATTTCTCCCATCATTTCAAGGCGGAAGGCCTCCATGTCTGGCATGGATGCCTTCCTTTTCTTACCACACTCTTTTTCCAGTCGCCTCTTCTCATCTGCCGCCCGGTCCTTCACCTGCTGATTTAAAAAATCAGTCAAAACCTCCACCCGCCATGACTCACACACATGACAATTTAGAAGGGGGCCGGACGTACTGCACCTAGTGCAGTCATGGGGGAAAAAGCGGGCCTTCATGAAATGGTGGCAGGAAGGGCATTTGTTCTCAATTACCCTCTGAAATGACACAAACAGAAACAATTAGTTTTTAGTTATGACGAACCAAAAAACCAATTGCAGAAGGGTAATAAGTTCCATAAGGAAGACTTTGACCATCAGATGAAAAGATAAGCCAGGGCCATAGAGAAAACTATCGGCCTGACTGACGGTAAACAAATCCTAAAAACTTCTTATTCTTCTTTAAGAAGACAAGTGAGACATTAGAATTTGAACTTGAATACTAGAGAGGTGATTTTAGACTCCACAGCTCAACACAAAGATTCATTAGTAGTATAACTTTACAAACACAATGAACCTATGCAAACCATCAAGAGAGATAAATAACTCAACACTCAGTGAGTCATAAAATCTCCTGAAGAACAAGTGAAGTTTGATGAACAACAACAGTAATACCTGATCCTGTATCCAAACCCTGTGGTGGAGGGAGAATGCGGAAAAATTACTTCTTATGGTAATAATTCCCTCTGCAAACTCATAATAAATTATTTGGACCCAGAAAACCAAGTATAAATATTGTTCAAATAAAGGATACACTTCAGAAATCAGCTCATGTGTCTGAAAATACAAAGCACAACATGCGCTAGCTAATATATAGGCCTCCCCAAAAGCAGCTAGCCTAACAAAGACGTATCCATGAACTAGCGCGAATCCCAGAAATAGCATCCAAGTCAACACGCAAATTTTTTATCAATAAATTTACTAAAGTACACCTAATGGCTTGGACCGGGAGCATCCTCCGGCGGCTTGGCAGCGTCAGACATACTAATATTAGTCAAAATAAAGTTGCAAAACAACTTAAAGCTTCAAAAAGACCGAAAGCAAAAGCAAGGCTAGAAAGCGTGTTGCAATGGCAAGTCAACATTTTAGAAAAAGAATGAGACAGCCCCGCGCATGCGTGAGTTTGGGTCGCACATCTGCTGGACTGTCAGTTGAGTAACCTGCCCAGTGGTATCTTTTTAATTCTGAGTATTATTGAAGCTAGGTCGATATTTAGGAAATATCATAGCGTATAAGGGTGGTACATGTAAGTATACTCTTGATGTGAAATGACAGGACAGTGCAATATTAAGGGCTTCCCAGGGATATTAACCCTATAATGGTCAATATTTGGCAAGAAAATTGTAATCTCTGCTTAATGAACATGTCTATTTGCAGGTCAAGAGAAATCTATTTTTGAAAATTTACCACTGGAATGACTGGCTCGATAACTGAGCCAGTCATTTCAGTGGTAAATTTTCAAAAATAGACTAAAATAGTCTTCTCTTGGATGGCAAATGGACATTCCTCAAGAGCACTGCAGAAGGTGTTTTTGGCTGACTTGACCATGAACATGTTACAATATACACAATGTAGTATCATGCACAATTACGTGATCAAATCGAAAATCGCTATTCTGTTTTAATCGTGAATTTATATGATTAAAAATTAGATAATCGAATAATCGGGAATATTTTCTATTGCATAAAATATTCCAAAACCTAACTTTCAATTACTTTTTAATGCGATCAGTCATGAAAAATGACATTTTACTTAGTGATTGTATATCCATGTGCAGGGCAAGAGTAGGGCTTCACAGTATTAGAAAAATGAATATCGGTATCGATATCAATTTTTATACCGGTATACCTTTAATACCGGTATTATTCCGATGGGAAAAATGGGGAAAACAGTGCGAGGCTTGAGTAGTATGATTCCATATTCAACGTATATCAGCGCTGCTTAAATAGTCACCGCAAATTTCCACAATAAAACCAAGAAATTACATGAATCCTGATATTAAACACTAAATTTTAACTGTCTTCAGTTAAATCAAATCACAAAACGGCTGAAATGCCTCCAAATCGTCCCTACAAATGATTTGAATTTGACACAAAATTACACCTATTTCCACATGGAGATTGCAAGATACCGGTAACCAGTGACCGTCTCGTCCCGTATAAATTCGCCCAGTAAAACTGCGAACAGCTAAAGCTGTTGATATTTGACTGACAAATATCAATATTATCAGTCAAAACGTTGGATATGAATGTAAACATACGTTTTACTAATTTTCCTGGCTATTTGCATTGATGTATATGTTATAAAAATAAATGAACTTTCCACGATGGCCTGTGCTTTATTGGATGAATTTGCAATGGGACGTGTTAGAGTAGCTCGTATCGATTGATATCTAATGATACCCGCCAACATAAGAAGTGAATAAAGCTCGCCGGGAAATTGAGAAGTTTTTCTCATATTGTCAGGTTCCTCTACTTGGGCTGTTGGGCGGTCTCTACAAAGGCGCACAATTCTGGCAAATCGCGGACTAATCAGGCTGTGTTAATTGATATAAAATATCACTCAAAATATTCATTTCATATTATGATTTATCTAGCAAACAGGCCGAAATTATATAACATTAGTGCAGGAAAGGATAGGTTATAGACATTTTTAACCATCCGATGTCCTATGATGGTAATTAAAATAAGTTTTATTCAATTTTTTTGCGAGAAGTGCATTCTTATACGTAGGCAACTTTCGTAGCCGTAATCGTTAATTTATCAATTACTCTAACACTAGCCTCAAAACAACAATTTGACAGCTCTGGATAAATAAGAAAAGTGTGATCGCTAAATACAGGTAAAATATCATTTTCCCGTACGAAGAGCAGTAACTGATATCGCTAGACAGATATATACTATTGGCATATTACTATTGGGAAGCAGATTATCTGCCTAACAAAATGTTATACCGGTTTTATCTTATATCTAGATATTTCAGTATCAGCAAAATCATATCGGTATGACTAACGGTATAGCTATGATACCGGTATTCGATATAATATTGGTATATCGTGAAGCCCTATGCAAGAGAAGACTACTTTTGAAAATGTATTACTAGAATGCATGGCTCGACAGAAATTCCAGTGATACATTTTCAAAAATAGTCTTCTCTTGCCCTGCAAATGGACTTTTCTAAACACCATTGCAATTTTCGCCATTGATCTTCTTTTGTTGTTATGTCTTGGTAATTTGTATCCAAGCTGATTAATCGAGTAATCACGATTATTTTTTAATAATCGATCGCGATCATTCAACGCAATAATCGCACAATCCTATATCATCATGCTTTGTAATTAAATACTTAATCCTGTACTGGTCAAGATTGGTCAATAAAACTGAAATTATTACTTAGTGAATCTACATATGCAGGCCAATGGAAGCATATTTTTAAAATTTCACACCGGAGCTACTGGCACAGTTATCCAGCCAGCCATTGCAGTGGTAAATTTGTAAATTTGTAAAAATATGCATCTCTTGGACATTTCTCAAGATAACGGTTGGTTTTAACTGGCTTGATCATTAAACGTGTTAACCTATTCATCTATGAAATCATGCGGTGCTAATTTTAAAGCAACAATAACCTGTGGCTTAACTGTCTGACAGCTGCATGGGCAATAACTCAGGCCAGTCCTCCCAGTCATAAATTTTAAAAAACATTCTCTTGGCCTGAAAATGTACATTTCTCAAGACGACTGCAGAAGGCATTTTTGTATCAACCCTTTAACACCTGAAATTCCAATCCCTCAAATACAAGAAAAATATACAGGTAATCTGTTGAATATTTTTTAAACTAGTTTGGCTGGAACCTGTTGCTGTCATAAACAGCAACAGCTCTCAGTCAAATTGATTTCAAGATTCAATAGAATACACCCTACATTAAAAGAAATTTGTCATTCCTGGTCTGCAATGGTTAAAGAGTTAATACAATATTTACCATGGCGATTGTGCTATACACTTACCATTTATGAGCCATGTGACAGTGTCACAAAGCTCCTGATACCTGAGCAGAATCACCTCAACAGTCTGGTGAGCAGCGCACACTGCTTCCATACCAGAATCAACTAGAAACAGGAATTACACAGAATTAACCCATTAACACTCATATCAGCCAAAAACGGCTTCGGCAGTGGTCTTGAAAAATGTTCATTTGCAGACCAAGAGAATATTTTTGAAAATTTATCACTGGAATGACTGCCTCGATAACCGAGCCAGTCATTCTAGTGATACATTTTCAAAAACAGTCCTCTCTTCATCTGCAAACGGACATTTTCCATGAGAAAATTGAAATTTTTGACCTGCTGAATGGTTAGTGTTAAACAAATGTTTCAGTTGTCTTCCTCATTGTCTATTAACATTAAGGCTCAGATTAAATATATTTGGTTGGATAAATAGAGTCTAATTTGGGTGCAATATAGAATAATAGAGATTTAATATTATAAGGATTCCGCGGAATTAAATGTCTCGCCTGTCTCCTGTTTGTCACAGTGGCATTGACATTTGACCTTGTGACCTCTGTGTTATCATGTCACTTCCTAACATTAAAAGCTACCATATATTCAAGTTTAGTTCCATTAAGATTAACCAATCCTGAAATATAAATGATTTGCTGAATGGAAAAACTTAAGGTTGAAAAAGCAGAGTTCAAATAGCAATATTAGAATGGCCGTGACCTGTGTCCTGGTGACCTCCATGTCACCATCCTGTATCCTCTTGGCATAAGCAACCATGTACCCAACTTGTGTTCTATTTGGGTTAAGCAATCCCGAAATATAATATGATAAGATTTGCTACGCCTAAAAACTTAACATTGAAAAGTAACAAAGTTTTGTATTAGTCAGAATGACCTTGACCTTCAATGTTGTGACTTCAGTGTCAGCATGCTGCTTCCTAACATTATAGGTAACAAGTTATCCATGTTTAGTTCCAATAAGGTTAACCAATCCAGAAAGATAAGCCAAGAGGTTTTGCTTAACAATAAAAAAGGAGAGTTTTGTATCACGATCAGTGACCTTGACCATGTGACCTCAGTATCATCATGATGCTTTCTAACAGCATAAGCAACCTCGTAGCCAAGTTTAGTTGCAATAGGCTTAATCAATCATGAAATATAAGCTGAGGTTTTGTCAAACGCTAAAACTTAATGTTGAAATAACAGAGTTCTGTATCAAGGTGACGTGATGCCTGCATCAGCATGCTGCTTCCTTTTGATGTATATCACCATGTACCCAAGTTTGGTTCCAATTGGATCAGGCATTGCTGAGATATAAGGCAATAACCTTTGTTTAACGCAAAAACGTAACGTAAAATATTAACAAAGATTATACTGTAACCTTTGACCCCTGTAACTGTGACCTCATGGCCTTTTTATCAGCGGGCTGCTTCCTTTTGATGTATATTACCATCCACCCAAGTTTGGTTCCAATTGGATCAGGCATTGCTGAGATAAAAACTTAACGTAAAAGTTTACGCCGCCGCCGCCGGAAAAGTGATACCTATGTCTCGATCCTGCTTCGCAGGCGAGACAAAAACCGTTTAGCACTGATATCAGCCAAAAACGGCTTCTGCAGTGGTATTGAGAAATGTTCATTTACAGACAAAGAGAATATATTTTTTGAAAATTTACAACTGGAATGACTGTCTTGGTTATCAAGCTAGTCATTCCAGTGGTAAATTTTCTAAAATAGTCTTCATGGTCTGCAAATGGACATTTTATCTTAGAAAATTTAATTTATTTTAACAAATTTGAGGGTTAAAGGCCTAAAGAAAATTCTGGTTTATTTTTGTACCAAGCTCAGTATGACCTTGACCTTCGATCTTAACCATTAAATGACCACTCATCTCCTCCAGTGTTTTACTTTGATGGCCGCAGAACGGGGCTCTGCGGTGCCCTAATTTTGCAGCGATCTGCCCCAAATCTCACTTTTAATTAATCTTGACAACTCCCCTAATTTTACAGCAAAAACGCCTCAGTAGCACCCTGTACTTCTTGTAGCACCCTGCTCTTTTGTCAATCAAGGTAAAACACTGTCCTCAAATGAAACATAAGATATGATAGTGTGCACACAGAACCTGATATCCTCGGTAGACAATTTCCCAAAAGACACTAGCCCCTCCAGCGAAATGCTTATTTTCTGTGTCCATCAGCTATCTCTTGACATAGCTTACTACTAAATGGATTAAATAAACTATTGAGTTAAAATCACAACTACTTGTAGTCCAGGGTCTGCGTATATCGAACCATTTTGAAAAACTGTAGTATTTTACCTAATAGATGTCATTATATGAGTCTATTGCTAGATATGCCCAGCCCCTTTCTAGCTAAGTTCTACATTTTTCCACGTGATGGAATTGATTTGAAACTTTGAAATCTGAATTCTAAGAATCTAAATGTCAAGGTAATATCCAGCTAAGCTGTTGAATATTTTGAAACTAATTTAACTGGGGATTTTGATGCCTAAGGAGAGATCCGATCTGTTACTCAAATATATAACATCATCAATTACATCACACGTAGGCTGACCTCACAAGCAAAATGCATAATGAATGATGCATCTACATGTAGTTCCATCATAAACATAGTCCGTCAAGTGTATGAATTGTATGTCTTTATACTATTTAATAACCATTCTGTGAGTATTTTGAAACTAATTTGACATAGTCAGCAACAGCACCCAATCAAATTAGTTTCAAAATATTCAACATCTTACTTGAATATTTCCATTAAAAATGGGATTCTGGGAATCTGATTCAAAGTATATAAACACATGCAGAGTAGGCGGAGCTAAGCTAGAAATTGGCAGGGCATAGTTAGAAATGGATGGATCCCTCGATTGTTTCAAATGCTAATGAGAATGAGGACAACTCACCAGTCATGTTTTCCATATGTAAACTGTGCAGCCAGCTGAGAAGCTTCTTTAACTCATCTATTGTGCTTAAGATTTGACCGACAATTTGCACATCTTTACTCGTGTCTGTCTACAAATATGAAATATTTCAAAATCAAATTCTGTTAATTCCACATTTCATAACTTCAATTTTACATTCGAAAAGCCAGATTATAATTTACCAGTATCATGCTGCATACTCAGAAACTGTGTTTCACTGGAGATTTAAGAGGAAAGTTCTGAGGATATTTTGAAAATAATTTGCATGAAAACATGGCCTGATCCAGGATCATAGATTAGGCACTTATATGAGTGAAGAAGGTGAGAAGGAAGAGTATGGGAGGGTGATATTCAGGAGAAATGTCTCGAGAACTTCTTTTTTTCTTCATTTGGTTGTGCAAACTGATACTGCCCAATGCTTTTATACACAGGATTTGTATTCATTTCCCTTTGAAAAATTCAATGACGCTTCCAGGACATTCCAAGATGAGAACTGCAACATTTCATGACCTTGGTACTGTACGTATTTGGACAAAAAATCTCAATTTTGAACTTGAAATATCAAACATGAAAAATTAATTCTAATTTAATAAATATTCTTTTCAATGCTCTGAAATTAATTTGATTGGAAGCTGATGCTGCGATAGGCAGCAACAGCTTCCAGTCAAATTAGTTTCAGAATACTCAACATCTTCCATGTGTGGTTTTCCTTGAAATGGAGGTGATGGGAGAGCAATGTTCAAATGGTAAACGTTCCATGACTTTTTAATGACTTCTGAGAAAACATGCCGATGTTATATGATTTCCACATCTTGATTCTAAATGATCAGATTGCAGGATTTTCATGGCCAGTATGAACACTTTGCTTTATAGTGGCTTAAACCTTTAATCAACAAATTTGGTCAAGCTAATCTAAATATTCTTTTATTGAATGACCAATTGCAAGCCAATAGGAGACTATTTTTGAAAATTGACCAGTGGAATGACTGGCTCGATTATACGTGCCCCAAAACGACTGCAGAGGCTGGTTTCGGTCAGTGACACCATGAAACGGTTACGTTATTCTGCTTGCTCAAAGACATTAAGCAAACGCGTACAATTGAGACAAATAATTTTCAAAATATTCTACATGACTTAGCCATAATGAACCACTCTAAGTGCCTACACTGGTACTGTTCATTTTCAATATGTCAGTACATGTAAGTGTTAAACATGCTGGTAATGAATTTGACCTATGAAGCACTTGTATAAGAAGCTGCCTAAACCAGTAATGGCTTTTAGTGAAACCGTTACTAAATTAATCACTAAGCATTATCCTACAGTATGTTATAAATATACTCTTCAAGTGAATGGAATAAGACCCAGAAATGCTAGTATTTCAATTACAAAACAACCAGACTTGTAAGTTGTTAAATATTTAAAAACTAAATTGACCTATGGGAGCAGCCGCCTTGAGAGTCAAATTTCTTTTTAAATATTCAATGGTATATATCTTACGTTGGAAGGAATGTACTGTATCTGTTATAGAGGTGGAAAAGGGAGTAAATCTGTCTACATGTAAAAGGTCATTATGAAAATACAGTGTGAAATAATAACAAAACAGTTTTCACCATTTGATTTAGATGCTTTAAGAATTTCTCCCTTTCACATTCCTGATTGACTTTCCTTTTAATGAGCGCATTCCGTGCTTTCAGTCGCAGGCGATGATTCATGCGGGCCAAACGATAAAGTTCTTTTGGAATCTGCAGCCCGGATCTGAAACAATTATCACAGGACAAGCATAAGTGAGCATTAATATACAGCCCAACACATACATGCTGGAGGAAAGGTATTATGTGAATAGATAGTGTTTGAAAACAAGGAATATATATATATATAATTATCAGACTACAACTCATATTAGAGCACAGTGGACCTTTCCAGTTTATCCATCAATCATATGATGTCACAATCAACTACATGTGTACATGTCGTGTAGGATATGATATCATAATCAATGACATCATGAATGATGTACATACGTTCATCACGAACGCTTATTGGATGATGGACTAGGCGTTATTGTATGAATAGTATGGCTTTACTAATAATAAACATGCTGTTGAATATTTTGAAACTAATTAGTCAAATTAGTTTCAAAATATTCAACAGCTTACCTGTATAGTCTTCTGGAAATTGATAGTCAGGCAGTTCAGGGATCGATCGATCCCAACCCGGCGAAGTGTGAGTGTATCTTAGCTATAGATGGGCGGGCATAGCTAAAACTGGATTCCTCAACTATATACGTCTTCCAAATAGGGGACTATAGCACCCGCAATAATTAACCCATTAACCCTCAAAATTATTCACGAAAATTTCAGTTTTCTCATAGAAAATGTCCATTTCCCGACCAAGAAGTCTATTTTGAAAATTTAACACGAGAATGACTAGCTCGGTTATCGAGTCTGTTATTCCAGTGGTAAATTTCCAAAAAATAGTCTTCTCTTGGCCTGCAAATGTACATTTCCCAAGACTATGTCAGAAGCCATTTTTATGTTATACCTTGAATTTTATGACGTGTCAAACTTCATGACAAACCAAAATTTTAACAATGATAGAGTTTGTGAAAATATGGCAACTTCTTTTTAAATTTATAAAACATGATAAAATTTAATTTTTGGTGTTTTATTTTATTGAAATTTAATTTTCATTTGGGATCCCCTTTAAACATGTGTGGAGCCTACAGGCAGATGCATGACCATACAATGGAAAATCTGGCACATGATATGCCATCTTTCATTAATATAGCAACTTACAAAGAATTTCAAGTGTAAGTTCAAAACTCTGAGAAATCTGGCTTGGACAAAAAAACAGGATGGAATTACAAATGGGATGATGAATATAGACATGATAATCTGATGCATGACATTGTATCTCCTCCTAATCTATACACATGGAAAGAATTGACACTTCAGGAACAGGAATTCCAAGATTTTCTGAATAATGCTGTTCTGAGCTCAAACATGAATTTATTATATAATACTGAGACTTCTACTAACCGAAGCCAACCTTTGTCACAATTTTGAGTAAGTATTTAGATCACTGCATAAAGTTAATGGATTTTTCCATTTTTAGCAATGCCCCGGCCATCTCTAGCTAATCTTCACCCACACCTCGCTCGTGTTGGGATCGATCGATCTCTGAACTCCCGGACTATTAATTTCCAGAAAACTATACAGGTACAAACTATTGAATATTTTGGAACTAATTTGACTGGGCGCTGTTGCTGCCTATGGCAGCGACAGCGTCCAGTCAAATTAGTTTCAAAATATTCAACAGCATGTTTATTAAATAGCAAGTACATACAATTCGTATGTGTCGGACCGTTAAGAGTTAAAGATGGGCCAAATAGAATCATTTATGATGTAATGATTAGGACGTCATCCTGCATGCCACTTAGCTAATTATGACATCATATGATGTCAGATGATAGATGGATACTCTGGAAAGGTGAATTACCTTCACATTAAATTCTTAAAATCCATGACTCTTATAAAATATCAGTAACACTGTAAACGTACCCGCTTTTCTTAACATCAGGCATCGCATTGTCTTCACAAGTTATTCTCATTTTATCCCTGTCACTATATGTAATTTGTATATGATTATCACAATGGCTAGTTAGTACATGCTCAGGAAGATGATGAGAGGAGCCAGCATCAGTAGACTCTGAACCAATCATATTACATGACGCTTGTTGCTGTTGTTGTAGTACAGGTACTCTGGAATGTGGATCTGATAAATGGGGCTGATGGCTTCCAGAACAATGACCTGATATTATACACTTATCATTGATATTATCGGTCATACTATTAACCGCTCTATCTAACGAGACATGATTTTGTTTCTGTAGCACATGATTTAAACTATCCTTATGAGATGGCAATGATGTTTTTATCACAGACATGTTTTTACGATTTGATGAATGTGCTGATGTTGACTTCAGGTGTCGAGAGTTTGCAAGATGATCCAATGATGATGCCCCAGAAGATCTCCGTGCCGATGATGACTTTACTGTCAATTGCAATGGACGTGATTTGAATTTTGTTTTTCTAGCCTCCTGTGTTTTAAATGGTGCAGTCATGTGAGCTGGAAGTACTGTCTTTGTTTTGCTGGGTAATGTGGAGCGTGGTCTAGAAGAGCACTGTAATGTAATCTGTTCAAGTCGCGATGCTGATATCACAGCTCCTTCAATAGGCACATAATCATTCATTTGATCATCGTGAGTTTTATCAGGCAAACAAACTTCATTTTCTAGGAGAAAAGATAGCGAAATTATGTATGTACAGATTATATACAGACTATGGGACAGATACATAGATACAAACTTCCTCAAAAACCCACCTGGATAACCATTTCATGACGAAGCTTGCGAAAGTGGCCTTTGCAGTGGTCTTGAGGAATGTCCATTTGCATGCCAAGAGAAGACTATTTGTGAAAATTTACTACTGAAATGACTGGCTCGGTAACCGAGCCAGTCATTTCCAGAATTAAATTTTCAAAAATAGTCTTCTCTGGCCCTCCAAATGGACATTCAATAAGGAAATATTTAGTTTTTCTTGAGCAAATTTAGACATTAAATGGTTAAGCAAACACCTTGCTACATCAAAAGGCAATAGATGGATCCATTTCTAGCTATGCCCCGCCCATTTCTAGCTATGCCCTGCCCATTTTTAGCTTTGTCCCACCAATTTCTAGCAACGCTGCGCCCACCATTTATGCACGTTGGAATCAATTCACATAAATTGAATCTTGAAATTCTCAAAATCCCAATTTCAAGGTAACTATACAATTAATCTGTTGAATAATATTTTGAAACTAATTTGACTGGGTGCTGTTGCTGCCAGCAATATCTGGGCAAAATAGCACCCAGTCAAATTGGTTTCAAAATATTCAAGAGACTGTTTATTAAATAGTAACAATTTCTACACTTGACAGACTTTTCAATGTCCGTGACAAAACTACATGTGCCCCTATGTATTGTGATGTCAGCCTATATGTGATGTAATTGAGTATGATGTCACATACTTGAGTGAGTACATCAGATTTTCCCATTTCTATGACAGTCAACAGATAAACCCTTCATAGAAAATGTCTATCTGTAGACCAAGAGAAGATTATTTCTGAAAATTTATCACTGGAATGACTGGCTCAGTTCGGGAGCCAGTCATTCCAGTGGTAAATTTTCAAGAATTGTCTTGTCTTCATCTTGAACATACCTCAAGACCATTGTAGAAGCCAGTTTTGTCCAGTTTGGGGTTACAGGCGTTACGGGCTGGAATTCATCCAGATATTTTTTGATTATTCCACGTCTATTTACGTGAGAAGAGAAGACAATTTTTGAAGATTTATCACTGGAATGATTGGCTTGGTAATCGAGCCAGTTATTCCAGTGGTAGAATTTAAACAAGAATGACAATCATAGATTGCTAAGGTATGGCACCCCCATTCTGCCAAGCACAACCTCCTACCCAAAATTGGTAAAGATCCCTTCAATAGAACTCGAGTTATCATCCGGAAATGCAATATTACTTCAACATGATCTTGACCTTTGACCATTTGACCCCAAAATCGATCATGTTTTTCGGACCATCAAGGACAAGCTCCCATGTCCACTATTACACCAGATTGGTAATGATCCTGTCACTAATACTTCAGTTATCATCCGGAAATGCAATATTATGTCATTAATTAGGTCACTGTGACTTTGACCTTTGACCATTTCACACCAAAATTGATAGGATTCTTTGGACCACCAAGGACAAGCACCCACGCAAGATTGTTAATAATATCTTCAATAGAACTCGAGTTATCATCCGGAAATGCAATATTATATCATTAATTATGTCACTGTGACCGTGACCTTTGAGGTTTGACCCCAAAATCGATAGGATTCTTTGGACCACCAAGGACAACCTCCAACGCCAGATTGGTAACGATCCCATTAATAGAACTTGAGTTATCATCCGGAAATGCAATATTACATCATTAATTAGGTCACAGTGACTGTGACCTTTGACCCAATATCGACAGGGTTCTTTGGACCACCAAGTACAAGCTCTGGTGCCAGATTGGTAATAATCCCTTGAATAAACCTCGAGCTATTATCCAGAAACAATATTATGTAATTAATTTGGTCACCGTGACCATGACTGTTTAACCTCAAACTCGAGTGTTCTTCGGACACCCAAAACCAACCTCAAAATTTTGGTGAAAGTTGCTCCAGTAGAGCTAGAGTTATCCCACCTGACAGATGGATGAATGAACAGACAAATGAACGGACAAAGCAAATGCTATATATACACCATATATCTACATATGGGGATGGGGGGGGGGGTGTAGGAAAATAGTCTTTTCCCGGCCTGCAAATGAACATTCCACTGACAGACCACTGCAGAGCAATTTGTGCTGGTTGATCAATAACAGGTTAAGCAATCACTTATTTTGTTGCTGCTAAGGTGGTCATTATAGACAGTATTTATTATTTCCTACGCAATAATGATGTAATGATGATACATGAAAACTCACTACAAAGGCCACCTCAGTAATAAGTCCATCTTCATTAAACTTTTAATGGTACAGATTAGTAAAAAAAATTAAAACCTTTGCTTAGATGACAAGAGATGGCTATTTTTTAAAATTTACCACTTGAATAGCTTATCAAGCCATGGACATTTCTCAAGAGAACTACTAAGGTCATTTTGGGGCAAGTTGACAATGGCGGAATCCAGTTTTAGCTATGCCCTGCTCATCTCTAGCTAAGCTCCATCCATGCTTTGCCCTAGGGTTGCACAATTATTCAATTTTCATAATCGCGATCATGATCATTTAATACAAATAATCGCGATCATACGATTAATCATGAACTACCGTATTTCGCTTAATTGTAGCCTATGCTCTAATAGAAGCCCACCCCCTAACTTTGACATATGAGCTCCAATGATTTCTTAGCAGTTTCAAAATGGCAAAACTCTGTATTAGAAGCCCACCCCCTAACTCAGCAGATTGTATGGGAAAATTTTTTTTAAAAGCAAATTTGTAAGAATAGCATGTATAATAATAACAATCGTGTCACACAGGGTGTGTTTACTTCAGACCGATCTCTGCCCTGATACATTTCCGGCCCCTCTAGAAGTCAATACAGGCCTCGGATTTGTAACTCTCGACCACCTATTAGATTAATACTAATAGTAGGCCACGTATGTTCAAGATATAATAAAGTTTATTCCACAATCTTGTAGTCAAAATGCGCGTAAAACAGTCTTGGCGTGATTAAATACCTTCCTTATTGTAAATATATTTTAAGACCAAATTTATGTACCCAACAAGCACGGGAGAAAATGCGCATCAATTTTGTAACGCCGATCAACATTACATGATCCAAATTGAATTATTATGAACGACAATATAGCCAGCCGGCTTCTTAAGTTGGTGAGCCAGCGGTTCTTTTGCGATGGGAGGCGGCGTGTTCTCGTGAGATATTATATGCTAACGGAGTTTATCAAACGGGTACCCATTATTCAGATCAGTATAATGCTCAGTTCCTATCGCGCAATGATAATATATAGAAATTCCCGAGTTCCGAGTCCCCGATTCCAGAATATTTATATCTGAGTACTCGCTCTAAAATAAACTCTTCAACTGGAGGCGAATCATGTGATTTGTATTTTTTCGCGATGCCATTTTATATCAAATTGTGGATTAATTCTGATTTATTAAACAACCTTTATTAAAGGATACGCAATATTTAGGCACTCAAATCAAATAATTTCACTTCCCCGGTGATGTTTTGAGGTATACATTAAACATAGATGTAGGCGGTGGGAATCTTTACGGGAGAAAATGCCTTGAATTTCTGTGGTATCAGTTTTAGAAAACTTTTTTGGGAAAACTCTCTAATATAAGCCCACCCCCTTTCTCAGAGATAGTGGGTTGGAAATTGAACACCTCTTGTCCTAATAGAAGCCTAGGCTTCAATTAAGTGAAATATCACAGAAATTCAACGCATTTTCTCCCTAAGTATTGACTTAGTTAATATACAAACAAATCAGTTATTTATTTAGTTTATTTAATCATTCACACATTCGGCCGATCGCCGGATGTTTGTTTCCATGATTGGTAACGCGAGCAGAGTTTCACAAGCGTAAAAGTGTCTAGACAAAAATTTCAACATGGCGATTATACGATTATTTAATTTTATAATCATCCATGATCATTTTGAATTATATAATCGCGATTAATCGAATAATCGAAAAATCGTGCAACACTACTTTGTCCATGTTGGGATAAATCAATCCATGCACTCTCTGAAACTCAATTACCAGACAACTATACAGGTATGCTGTTGAGTATTTTGAAACTAATTTGACTGGGTGCTGTTGCTGCCTATGGCAGCAACAGCAACCAGTTAAATTAGTTTCAGAATATTCAACATTGTGTTTATTAAATAGTAAAAAGATACAATTAGTACAACCTAACAAGTATTAAGTGTTACAGACTAAATCGAGTCATTCATGATGTATGGTAACTGATTATGACGTCATCCTATGCGTCACATAGTTGATTATGATGTTATATGATTGAAGGATAAACTGTAATCCTCCATTACATTGGTTAAGTGACCACTGATAGTATTAAATGCATTGATTTATGTGTCACTTGTTAAGGTCACTTATCTAATATAATAATAAGATTTCTTCTTCTACACACTAAGCGCCAATATAAACCCTTTACTGATAAAGAAATTGAAGGAAAATAATTCCTACAGTATATATCTGTATCACATCTCAAGCCTCGAAATATCTCACACAGATCCTGAAATCACTAGTTGGCCACTCAGAGCACCACATCAAAAATAGCAAAGATTTCGCCACTAAAATCAGTCTCTTGAAGTCCCGCCGACACACAAATTAGTTTCCTTTGATGTATCTTCACTCTTCACCAGCATCCCAGTAGTCCGGGAGCCAATTTTCAAAAGGAGTCTAGAAGAATGGTTTCGTAGCACACCCAGTATTCAGAAGGTTTGTCTCTATATTATGCTAGACCGATGTCTTGGGTATATTCTGAGCCGTGTTGTACAAGAAAATTGTGGTATCACTAACCCGTGAGAAGCCCATTTACAATAGGTGTTGAATGTAGTTTTCAGACAATTTTCACAATGGTAAATTTTTCACAAACTTAAGCGCATGTTATATCAATACAATCTTAACCAAAATGGAAAGGAGTGATCGTATATCGCAGATTTATACATAATCAACCTCGTTTAAGACACCCGTATGTTGCTTTGTACATATTGGGGCACTTAGGTCTTCTTGTGACTAGCAATACTTTAGCTACAACAATGCCCATGTTTTCTACATTTTTCATAATTAAACTTTTAACTGACATGCAGTGCATGTCTACACAAGCTGGCAGGACATATTTATCATGTGAGCAAATGAGAGAATGTTACTCATCCGTGTCAGAGTCATCTTCGACAATTGTATGCTGAACATTGTCACACATTTCACCTCCCATACAAAGGCATGCTTCAGTGCAGAGTAGATTGTTAGCCTTGCATTGACAGAGATCTGTTCTTTTGCAGGCAGACTTTTGACATCTACATGATGTGAGTTCAATTAATCCAAATGGAGCAGGATCCTTTGACATTAGAACAGGCTTGAGTAGACCATCCACTATACTCCAGCCATGTCCATTTGGAGATGGAAGATTCTGAACAGCTTGCAATGAACGTCTCCAAACAAGAGCTTGAAAATTGGCCCTTTCGGTGTGATGCTTTAGACTATTCGATGTAGGTGGAAGATTTTCATTTCTTTGTCTCTTGACAAAAGAGCCAATAACGGGTTTCATCAGCTGTCTTTCCCACATCCCTGGTGGTATACAACTCACAGACAAATTTCTCACATAGAATTGCAGTATTCGGTGATAAGTCAACATGTTCGCCGAGTTGGGCTAAGCTAAGCTGATGACATTCAGATGACTTTAAGAGATTGAATGATTTTCTCTTAGCGACTCCAAATAATGCACTAGTGCTATCACAACCTGTAAGAAAATGAAACCCAGGCAAAGACAGACAGATAGCTGGGCCCAGTACTTGAGCAACTGTATGTATTGGTATGTATCGCAATTTGTCCTTTGTGCCCGTACGGAACCATAGTTCAGAACAGTGAAGCGAACGATACGTATATATACTAATTACTGTCACGTCTGTATCAGGAGACTGTATAACAACACGCATGTGGTCTTTTGAAGCGTGTAGCGCGTGCAACATCATACGCATATCTGCTTCCTCGTGATCTGATCGAAGTTCTTCCAAATACGACGAATTGTTCGCTGAAATGACAACAACATCCATTCCATCGTTAAAGCCACCAGCAAGAATGACGCAATTGTCGGCAGATAGCATATTTGGACCAGTATCACGCCACCGCTTGCTGAGAAATGCAACCAGGTTACTTTTGTTGCTTGGATTGCTGATGTACTTGGCCCATTGTTTTGGAATGGGAGTATTTTCTCCAGCAATCTTTACTTCCAATGCTGTTGATGACCCACGTTTTAGCCGCTCTTCCGCTTTGAGAGATTCCAGTCTATCATATCTGTCAAAAACTATATCTACTCTGTTGCAGTCTTCTTGATTCAGTGGAACTGTAAAGATGTGCCAGTATTTATCAGCCAATTCTCCAAATGTAGATGTACCTCCAGTTTTAACCATTTGCACAATTGCCATGCCATCTACTACATAAGCTGTTGCGCCTGTCTTGTCAACAGGTGGAAGCCGTCCATCAACATTTACTTCCTTTTCTAGTTCACTTAACAAAACACTTTTCACATTCTTTCTTAGAGTCCCATCCGTATGTGACAATGATAGTGGAACAGCAGACAGTTCATACGTCATCACTAGTTTTAAATCAACATCTCTGGACCTTGCGGCAATAATTAATCGACCAAATAGTTTGCGGTCAGATCTCACATTGTGAATTTTTTCATCATTTGTTTTGAGTTTTTTCTTCTGTGCTAGGCTGGCAAATGTTTTAAGTTTTAAGTGTGGCAACGTGTCGCAAAAGCTTCTCGTGTTAGTGTCCAGCCGCTCCTGAACAAAATTGTCCATAATCTCCTTACCAATGTCACAGGCGGAAACAAGTCTCTTGGCGATTTCACTAGGCAATACCACACCAGTTGCAATGTTTACAAGCGGAAGACACTCGCTGTCGTCGTTTTCCGCAATATTAAAGGGATTGGTCATTATATCTGATGAGAACATCGAAAGTATCTTCTGCACATCGGTTTCATCCCTGTTCATTCAATTAGTCCCCATTTCCTTATGTACTCCAAACATGTGACTATCTTGTAACCCACACATTTGCTTTGTGACCGTTGCAATGGCTGCCCTCTCGTGGCTAGTTAAAAACCACCTCTCCAGAGCTCCTGGCTTTTGTGTTATTCCAATAATACCACCTCGCTTTTTGGAATCCAAATTAATCGATTGCTCTAAGGCCATATCTGTCCACACTTGATTGAATGGATGGTGTGAGCGACTTACGGAATGATTTCCATTCAAGAATTGTTCATGTACATGGGGATGTGTACTTGGAAGCATCTTCATGTCCGCAAGATATATTGGCAGCCATCTTGCATAATTTGTTCTGTCCATGCTGTAGAAATATGGCGCCATAGCAGCAGTAGCAGATAGGTGTGCCTGCCAATCTCCAGTTCTCTCAGCTCTTATGAATCCAAGCAGCAGCTCTACCATATGAATATATGAGTTCCAAAATGCGAACAGGTGTGATTTCGAGCGTGACTCAACTTTAAAGGATTTGAACAGCTGTTGCAATTTATTCACGTACATACACACCTCTTTGAAATTTTCTTGCAGTGCGTCTAAGTCGTCAATGCTGCTTCGGCACATCTTAATTTTCTCATCCAGACTCTCCAAATCTGTTGGAGTAATGTGGTCTTCATGTTGTCCATTTTGTTGAACCCATTTGGAAAAAGACTGCCATTGTAATCGCAGCAGCGCTTCCAGAACCAATTTGTGAGCCCTCACTCCTCGATTATATGACTTCCCTTTAACTAGAGCAGCAGCCGTGCTGCTACCATATGTGTTGGCCTCTATGAGGAGATCTTCTAAGCCAGAGTCATCAAACATCTTTCCAATAACAGCTAAGTAGTTTAGCGCAATGTGGAATCCCCCCAGTCTGATCACAGTGTCACTAAACTCTTCTTTATATCGCCACTGTATCTCCTTTGCCTTGACATATATGGCCAAGTCGAATGTAATGACCGAGTCATTCTGTCCTAGTGTTGTCATCATTCTTTGAACTTGTTTCATGACCGTATACACCGTATTGAATTCAGTTGGTGATCCGGAAATCATTGGACAGTAACCGATTTGTGTAAAAGGTTCGTTAGCACATGATACAAGTGCATTAAATCCACTCCAACTAGGGACTGTTTGTGTTTCTGTGGTCATCATGGGTACAAGATCTACCGCAAACAATTTTATTGGACACATTCGAACGATGGCCCATGCAAGATCCATCACTAATGCCTGTTCCTGGATTGAGCTATCACATTGGTACCAATCCTTCTTGACAGTGTCTATGAACGCGGTCACAACTGGTCTTCTATATAACCTTCACATTTCACCCTCGCCTTTGGTATATGCATGCAAATGAGGTCGATATCCGTCTAAATATCATATATGGTGAATCTAATATGATATTACTTTGAGTTATGACACGATCATGCTTATATCGTTGTGCACTGTGGATACAGCCAAAGCCTAGACCCCCTATGCAAAGAAGTCAGGATAACTAATTAGTGCTACCACAATTTGTTTGTACAACAGGGCTTAAAATGTGTGGGACATGTCTCCCAAGCCACAGCAAGTGTCAGACCTTCCGAATAATGGGTGTGCTACGTCACGATTCTGACCTAGCTTTAGCTCCTGGACTACAGTGGACAAGGCTCTTCCAGTCATCCAGAGAGTTCTGGACCTAGACCCCTCTTTGAAAGACCGGACAAGCCTCTCTCCAGCCCAGATTATCGGCCTCTTGAAGATCGTGTTGGACACCACCTATTTCGTTCAGAATGGCTACTTCTACCACCAAATTCATGGAGTGGCTATGGGCTCCTCAGTGTCGCCAGTGATCGCCAACCTCTATATGGAATCCTTCAAGCAACAAGCACTTATCACAGCCACAGACCCTCCAGATTTCTGGTACCGATATGTGGATGACACTTTCACATGCCTGCACCTCTACAACATCCAACCTTTCACTGATCACCTCAACAGCATCGACCAATGCATCCAATTCACCAGCGAAGTCGAAGATGATGGCCAGATTGCATTCCTGGACGTCTTGGTACATGTCAGTGATTCCGGAAACACCAAACTTACCGTGTACAGAAAACCACATACACAGATCAATATCTAAATTTTCATTCTAATCACCATTTGGAACACAAAAGGTCAGTCGTCAGAACTCTATTTCACCGGGCAGACTCCATCATCACAGAAACATCAGACAAAAAAGAAGAACATCATCACATCCAACAGTCTCTCCTAGCTAACGGTTACACTTCGTGGATGAGAAAACCACCTCCCCCACCTCGTAATAAACCACCAGATGTCGAAAAACTTCCACTAGTCAGACCACCGTACATCCATGGCCTATTAGAACACCTTGGCAGACTCTTCAGAGAACACCACAAGCCTGTCAACACCTTAAGATCACAACTAGTAATACCCAAAGATAAACTGACCACAGATGAACGCTCTGGAATCATCTACAAGATCGAATGTGACCAATGTAGGCGAAACCAAAAGGCCTCTCAGCACCAGAGTTAAAGAACATCTTAAAACCAATTCCAACTCAGCTGTGGCAGAGCATACAGTATCCACTGGCCACGTCATCCCCGCCAGCAGTGCCTCGGTCATCAACATTGAGACCAACTTATTCAAACGGAAGGTTAAAGAGGCCATAGAAATCTACAAGCATCAACCAACCATGAACAAAGACGAGGGCTACCGTATACCAGCAGTCTACCAGTCCATGCTGTCACATGACTCCACAAGAACGGACCAGAGTGACGTTGCCAGCGACCGTCAGTTAGTGCTGAAGAAGTGACCGAGATGGTCACGAAAGCTACACTCAAACAATTTCTACATCCCGGAGAGGTAACTAATTTTTCCTTATTATGAGGGTAACCATGAGACTGTGTGACTGAATCACTGACTAATGAGGGTTACCATGAGATTGTGTGACTGACTCACTGACTAATGAGGGTTACCATGAGACTGTGTGACTGACTAATGAGGGTTACCATGAAACTGTGTGACTGAATCACTGACTAATGAGGGTTACCATGAGATTCTGTGCTGACTCATTAGCTAATGGGAGTTGCCATGAGACTGTGTGACTGACTCGATGACTAATGAGTGTTACCATAAGACTGTGTGACTGACTCACTGACTAATGATGATTACCATATGACAGTATGACTGACTCACTGCCTAATGAGGATTACCATGAGACTGTGTGACTGACTCACTGACTGATGTGGGTTACCATGAGAATGTGTGATTGACTCACTGACAAATGAGGGTTACCATGAGACTGTGTGATTGACTCACTGACTGATGTGGGTTACCATGAGAATGTGTGACTGACTCACTGACTAATGAGGGTTACCATGAGACTGTGTGACTGACTCACTGACTAATGAGGGTTACCAAGAGACTGTGTGACTGACTCACTGACTAATGAGTGTTACTATGAGACTATAAACGAAATCAAGGATTTCTTTTTTCACGAGAGAGTTGATACTTACCTCCCTAATACTTTTGATATTGCTAAATATCGGCTTTCACTCAATAAACACTCAGATTAAAACAGTTAGGTGCCCCTACTGGGCAGGGAGTCAGAGCGTAGTCTGGCGGATGCCAGCCCCACCACCGCGCATGCGCAGACTAGCACTTCCTCTGACTAATTTATTGGCTGATACACATGCAACTATTAAGAGCCTGAAGACCGAGCCTCTGTGGGGTGGAGAGGCCGGGTCCGTATCTAGGGAGGTAAGTATCAACTCTCTCGTGAAAAAAGAAATCCTTGATTTCGTTTATTTCACATCAAGAGTATACTTACCTCCCTAATACTTTTGATATTGCCAGAATTCGACAGTGAATTCGGCGGGAGGGAGGCGAGGTCAAAAGACCAGCTCATCCCTATACGCTTTTCTGCGTTTAAGGCACTTAAACTTCTGAAACTGTATGAAAAACAGTCAGGATTTGACTAACCATCGGATAACACCACCGATGTATGAGAGATGACCGAATGTCATATGCACTCCCCCCCCCTCCTTCCTGGGAGGAAGAGTCGAATGACCTCAATGTCCTATACGCTCTCTACGTACAAGTGCCATGTACTATAGGACAGAGACGAAAAAACTACATTTTCGTATACTCTCAACAATGAACCACATAAATACACAAAACCATCATCATATTAATAACAGGTAACGTGACAAGACAATCAACAATGGACAACCCATGCACAAGACTGACCTTGTTAAAATGGCTGCTGACATCCTCTTCCCATAGGTGAAGAACGATGCAGTCCCAAAAAAGTGGTTGTTTCCATAAATTAATTGTGAAATATATAAGCAATGAGGAAACCCCATCAAAAATATAAGCCTAGTTATTTTTTCAAAATCGACAAGGCGAGAGGATTAGAGGTGTCACGGAGATAATGGTCTGTAAAACTTGACTCACAGTGCCACTGAGCCACCGACATAATATCATCCACAGGGACCCCATTAAATAGGGCAGTGGATGTCACTACGCCGCGGACACTGTGAGCCTTGGCCACGTCAACCTGCTTCCCGGTGGCGGATTTATGACAAAACTGAATGCATTCTACAATCCACCTGGAAATGGTGTCCTTAGAAGCCCTGCCATGGGGTTCAATATATGACAACCATAACGCCGACTGGTCGGTGCGCCACTCCGATGTACGTTGCTTGTACCGGAGAAGCGCCCGGACGGGACACCATGCTTTAGAATTAGGATCATATCTAGTTAAAGCAGGCAAAACAATAGGTTGACCTGGATATTTCAACGACTGATTCTTAGCCAAGAAATTAATCCTAGGTAGCAGCTTAAGGCCTTCCCCTGAAACCACAAAACGGTCATCCTCGGCTGATAAGGCATGAATTTCACTTCTACGCCTAGCCGAGGCCGCAGCAATTAAAAACACAGTCTTCAGTGTTAATAGTTTCATAGAAATGGAACTAAGTGGTTCAAAAGGCTTATCACCTAGTACTTGAAGCACTAGCGATAAACTCCAAGACGGAATCACAGGGGGATTCCTTGGTCTTAGATTGCCCATGCCTTTAATTAATACATTTAATGTATTTACTTCATCACTTCCCCTCTTAGCCAAGCAAGGAATAACAGACATTAAAGCTGACTTATAACCAGCAATAGAGTTAGGCTTGAGGCTATAGGCATCATACAGGTGACAGAGGAAATCAGCTACTACCTGAATAGATGAATCCATTGGATCAATACATCTTTTTTAGCACCATTCTGCAAATCTGTTGATTTTATAATTATATGCTCTGGAGGTTGACCCCCTCCTGGCTTTGGCCATAAACATGGCTGCTTGCTCAGAAAAGCCCTCCTTAATTCTAGATTCCTTGACAACATCCACGCAGTCAATCTGAACATTGACGGATTGTTGTGAAGGGCCTTGCCCTGGAAGATAATGTCGTCCATCAGAGGCAGAGGAACCGGATTGCAGACCAGAAGGTCCAGCAGATCCGTATACCATGATCGGCTTGGCCAATCCGGGGCGATCAGAAGCACTTGGCATTCCTCTTGTCTGATTTTCTGAAGAATTTTTGGAATCAGGATTGCTGGAGGGAATGCGTATGCATACATTCTCCCCCAGCTGATAGCTAACGCATCTGTTGCGAAAGCGCTTGGATCCGGAATCGGAGAGACGTACGTCGTCATCTTCGCATTCTTCTTCGTTGCGAACAAATCGATGTTGGGTTTCCCCCAATGGTCGAACAGACGATCCGCCACACATTGATTTAGTTGCCATTCCGTGGGTAAAACACTCATCCTTCGGCTCAATGAGTCTGCTAGCAGATTTAACCTTCCCGGAATATGAACTGCTTTCAAGGTAATCTGGTGATCCAGGCACCAACAAAGCAGTCTCCATGTCATCATACAGAGACTGGGCGACTTCGTTCCGCCCTGGCGGTTTATGTAAGTCACAACTGTTGAGTTGTCTGAACGAATAAGAACAATCTTGCCCTGAACTTTCTGTAAGAAATGTTCCAGGCCCAGGACTACTGCTCTTAGCTCCAGTAGATTTATATGTTCCTTTGACTGTTCCAGATTCCAAAGCCCTGATATCGTGGATTCTTCCAGGCAAGCTCCCCAGCCCTCCATCGATGCATCTGTATACACAGTCACCTGAGGGTGGGGAGGGGTTAGCATAACCCCCACCAAGAGATTCTCTGTGTCCAACCACCATTGCAGGTGATGAATCAGAGGCGCCAACACTGACACGTTCGAGTCCAGCGAACCTGTACTCTGGGTCCATTGTGTCATGAGAAATAACTGGATCGGCCGCCTGCGTAAGGCGGCCTGAGGAATGACTGGTTCCAATGAAACCATCAACCCCAGCATTCTCAAGTAAACCCGTGCCAGGACCTGACGACTGTCGCACACTGACTGAATCAATGAGATGAATTTCTGAACTCTCTCCTGAGTAGGAAAAACATATCCTGTCTCTAGATCGAAGAACATCCCCAGGTAAACAAACTTCTGGGATGGAGTCAGCTCTGATTTTGGGAAATTGATCATCCAGCCCAAGTCTGTGAGAGTCTTCAAAACAATCTCCAGACTGGCCGATAAACTTTCCTGGGTGTGCACTTTCAGCAGCCAGTCGTCTATGTACGTGTGGACTGCTATGCTTCTCCTGCGGAGGTATGCGGTGATCGCAAGAACCACACGGGTGAAAACCCGAGGAGCCATGGAAATTCTGAAGGGTAACACCCTGAATTCCCACTGTCTGTCCTGGAATGCAAATCTCAGGAAGCGACGGAAACTCCTGTGTATGGGGATGTGGAAATAAGCGTCCTTCAAATCTATCGACGCTGTCCACATTCCCCTCTCTAACCCCGCCAACAACGAGCGCACAGTCGCCATCTTGAAACTGGGCATCTCTATGAACTTGTTCAATGGCTTGAGGTTGAGAATTGGTCTCCACCCTCCGGTGTTTTTTGTTACTAAGAACAGGGTTGAATAGAAGCCCGGACACCTTTGTGCCGGCTGAATAGCTCCTTTTTGTATGAGGGAATTTATTTCCTCCTCGATACACAACCTTTGCTCTGGATCTCCCGGATTTGGAGTCCAGATCGGCACTAGAGACAGTCGCGATGGCGGGCCTGTCATCCAATCGGGATGATACCCGACTGAAAGCCATCGCAAGACTAAACGGTCCTGAGTTAACCGTTCCCACTCTTGCATGTGGTCGGCTAGCCGGCCTCCCACCGGTCCACCTAGGGATAGAGGTGGACATAAGGAGTGCAAGAGCGGCACTGTCTCCTTTGCCAGAAACACCGGAGCGGTTCTCACCGCGGTAACCGTCCCATCAGGAACGATTACCACGCCCAGATCCTCGCGCGCCACGACCAGCACCGCGCGCACCTCGGTGCGCGGGCGGCTGCCTGGCTGACTGCGCCTGAGGAGCCTGCGCCCCCCTCGCTGCTGGCCGAATCGCACGCGGCCGAGGCCGACGCTGCGATGGTGGTTGGCCTCTGACCTGGCCACCACCACCTCGAGCCTGCAGGGGACGATACGCAGGGGGTGCGGCGCGAACGTTAGCATGACGAAGCACCTCAAACTGCTCGCGCAGCGCCCTCTGGTTATTTACCAGAGTAACCGTCTCCTGGAGGTACCTACATCCCTCACCTCCAAAGAGACCAGGACCTGTCATAGGCGTACGCAGTAGCCTATTGTACAGGTCCTGGGACGGGCACAGATTGTCCAAGGCAAATGTGCGCCTTGCCCGGACACTCCTGGTCACCGCCCGCGTCATACAGTCCAGAGCCAGGTTGATACCATCCTGGATGGCTCGCTGGACTGTGACCGGACTTGGCTGGCGCGATGCGGATGCTGTTACTACCCCTTGTAACAGCTGGGAGACGTGGGACAGAGCGGCAATCGAAGCCCTCCCACTCTCCTCCGCATCACGCAACGCGGTATTTGCTGAACGCAACGCGTTCGAACACAAGACTCCCGTGTCAGAACGGGAGCCTGGCCGCGCATCCTCACCTAAAGCCGCGCGGTCATCCACGCTCGGCTTAGGTACCACACCGTACCGCTGGTAATCCAGGGGCACGATGCGGCAACGCCTGGCCACCTCGCGCGGGGCCTTAGCGAGACGTCCACTCGACTTAATGGACGTCTCTGCCGCCTCGAACATGTCAACGACATGCTCTGCCAGCGGCAGAGAAGGCATAGCGTTAGCAGTAGGCTTACCAGCTAACCACGGCCTGTGATCACGCTGGCTAGCCGACTGCTCCACGGGCAGATCTGGTCTAACACTCACCAACCACTGGCAAGCGTCAGACCAATCCTCCTCCGTGGCTAGCTGCGAGTGCTCTACAAGACGGGGGCCTTCGTCTTCCTCCTGAGCGCAAGCAACAGAGCTTGACGGCGGATACGCTGATATCCCTGGCAAGCCAGGGAGAGTATGCGGGCCTGACAACATCGGCATGCTAATCTCACTGGCTTGACCAGGAGCAGGCGCCGTGGTAGAGCGCGGGGCACATACCGCCCCACCACGGCCCCGGCCAGCACCAGCGACACTCTCGGCAAGCCGAGGTATGCGGTAACGCTGGCCCTCAGCGCCCAGGGCCACAGTCTGAACCGTGGATTCTACCCCTGCATGAGTAGAACCGTGGAATAAGTCGCCTGTATTCCCCGCGAGGGGTGCACAGACGTCATAATCCATGGCCACGTCCTCAGACGGCGACCCCAACAGGTAATCCTCATCCTCCTGGCCAGACAGATTAGACTCCGGGTCAGCAAAGAGAGCTAACCCGGACTGGCCAGGGAAGGTGCCATACGAGGTACTGGCACCCGCGGCGTGCGAATACCCCTGGACTGATAAGCAGCCCGCGGGTTCCAGCGACAACCATCCACGGTCCCTATTCGGCGCGGCACTAAGCCTGCTGCCAGGGTCGTGGAATGCCCCCTCTAATGGGGCCACCTCTGAATCTTCGAACAACGGAAGCGTACTAAGGAAAGGTGATTCAGAGGTGGGGATTACCTGCTCCGAAGCAGATGATGAGGCCAGCAAAGGATTTGGTCCAGGAAGCATGCCACGAAGCAACTCTGGAACCAAATCCTTTATTGTCCTCCTCATCTCTCCCAACATCTCGGTCCGGAAGGCCTCCATGTCCACCGCGGACGAGGCCTTCCTCTTACCCTTCTTACTCACAACCTCTCTTTTCTGCTTCTTCTTCTCCTCCTCCACCACCTTGTCCTTCGCCTGCAAGCACAAGAATTCGGACATTAGCTCGCTCCCCCCAGTGCTTACATATCTCGCAATTAAGCAAGGGACCACAGGGGCTACACTGATAACAGAGATGAGGCACAAACTTGTCCTTCAAAAACCGTCCACAGGACGCACAACCAGGTCTCTGAAACAGGGCAAAGGACGAGGAGTATGAGCAATCTAGTTAAGCTCAGAAACTCACCAACTCAAGAGAAGGAAATGATCATAAAGATCAATATTCATCAGAAAACCAGCTTCGGACAACTTTAATTGTTAATAAAGAGCAAGGCTGATTATGACGTCATTAATCCTATGACAGGAAAAAGTCGATCCCCAACAAACATCCAAGTGCAAGGACGAATTGTATCTCTAACCAGAACATGTGCAGAATGGACATATCGACTACACAACCATCAGATATATACTGATAACAATGGCAAATACTGTTAATTATCTCCCTTTCCTCTAAATAATTAACATCACCTCATATCAATAATTAGATACCTGACACCTTGTATAGACAAACCATCCAACGTGATGAACTGGAGCACTCCACCAACTGAACGCCTCTTAACTCTCTCCACCTTTAGGGGAAGGAATTGGATCAAGAGGGCAAAGTGAGAAGACATTTATACTAGGCCTCCGACTCACTGGACATAAAATTTTTGGTTAGATAACCTAACAGTATTAGTAGGAAATGGAACCATGGTGGAGAGAAAACAAACCCTCTGCTGATGTGATGTCCATTACATATCATCACACAGACCTGCGGACATAAACGCAAAGAGAGATTAGTATGATATAGCACCTAGTTGAAATAAACCAACTAAACAAGGCGCTTATCACGGTAAGCGCAAGTCCCGGAAACACATTACACCGGGGACAAAACTCGCTAATTTTACTAGAAGTCACCTGATTTAAAGGTCCTGGGCCCTCCTCTGGCGAAGTCATCCTTCCTGCCATCTTTATCATGGATAAACACTTCCAAATTTTCACAAAAACACTAAGAATTGAGTCAAGAAAAGCTCTATCACAAAAACATGTGTAGACTCTCTGCCAATAAATTAGCAAAGAGGAAGTGCTAGTCTGCGCATGCGCGGTGGTGGGGCTGGCATCCGCCAGACTACGCTCTGACTCCCTGCCCAGTAGGGGCACCTAACTGTTTTAATCTGAGTGTTTATTGAGTGAAAGCCGATATTTAGCAATATCAAAAGTATTAGGGAGGTAAGTATACTCTTGATGTGAAATGTGCTGACTCACTTGATGATGATGATGTCTCTGTTATCTCTTTCTTGTGAAGGTGCACACCCACATCATGGATACAACTATTCTGATTTGACTGTTTGGATTTACTCCTCTGTTAATAAAGATATGAAATGTAAAAATGACGCATAAAATCAAGTAAGCACAAAGTATCTGTTTTATCCTAGCTCAATCATTTGAATATTTCAGGAAATACAATGTGGAGAGGTACAAATGGACCCTTGACGGCGCCGGGAGCTTACATGGTATTGGGCTAAAAAATAAGAAAAATATTGTTGCCCTAGGGGTAAGTACGCCATTTAAATTAGGTTGCCCAACTGTACTTTCAGGTTGCACCATTTCTGTAAATTCTATTGAAAATATGTATTGTTGTAAGGGATATAGACCACAGAATCCTTGTAAATACCAACTCAATCATTATATTAACCATTTATCCCTCATATCAGCCAAAAACGGCTTCTTGCGTCGTCTTTAGAAATGTACATTTACAGACAAAGAGAAGACTAATTTTGAAAATTTATCACTGGAAGGACTGGCTCGATAACCGAGAACATTTGGCGTGAAAAAATTCAAAAACCAACAGTTGAGCTGACAATATTCGAAAGTGCAAAAGTTGGCATGGCGATGACTATTTTACACTTTCGAAATTGTCAGATAAACAGTTTAGTGGTCATCTGCGATGACATCTACATTGGTGAGACTGGTAGAGGATTAGGTGTGAGAGTCAATGAACGCCAGACCAGAGCCTCGTCTGCAATATACCAACACTGCAGTGAACATGCTCAGCAAATTAGCATGGATAACATCAAAATATTAACAACAGAACTCTGTGGCAAAGCAAAAGTTCACGATACAGATCAAACAGCTCAAGCCAACCATGAACATAGAGCAGGGACTGGCCGATTCACGATACTCTCCTGATCTCGCGAGATCTTGTTGAATCCCTAAAATGAACGAGACCCACTGGAGATCAGTGTAGCTGATGAAGCTCAGGTGATCTGAGTGGAATATTTCAAGAGTATTAATAAATAAGCTTCAAGTCATTTAAAATGTCTAATTATGAATGCCGAGCTAGTTAACAATATATGTTTAAAGTCGTTTCTAAAACATAGACCAAAATACAAGATGGACAATGCCCAAATTTATCAATTAGCTTCATTTGAAAAATCTTGAATCTCTATGATGCAAGAATGCTTCCTGATAAATGTGGTTTTAATCAGTCCAGCTGTTCTTGTCAAGTCATTTAAAGGAAAAGTTGACTACAGAAAATAGACAGACGGGTGGTGAAACACGGAGTCAGCATGGCATAAGTTCATTCAGACTTTCAGGTCAGGTGAACTAACAGTATGGTTAATCACCAACCTATCATATTTACTGGACAATCCCCTGGTGCCGGTTTGGGCCGATTCATCCTGAATGATGGCCATGGGCATTTACGGAAGATATCAAGGTGGGTCAACTAAGGGAAGAGGAGGGGGAGGGGAGGTAAGTTGAAAGCCCTAACTGGATGCGTAAAACAGAATTATATGCTGGACTGTGTTCTGTGTCGCACATTAATGTTAAAGCTTCAGACTCATATATGTAGTTATTACATCTAGAAATGCAGAAAGTACACTATGGGAGCATCTACATTTCACAATTTTCTCAGAACCTATATGCAATCAATTCTCTTGATTCCCATGCTGATGAGTGATGACAATGTCATAAAGGTGTTTTATTACATACATACCGGTGCACTTATCTGTTTGAGTCGAGTTTTATCAGCTTTTGTAAGTAAGTGGTTAATCAGGTGAAGATCTGCGGCCTCTGATGGCATTGGATCACATACTGAAATAGGAAACATGAGAAATTATCTCCATTTCAACTTTAAAATAGAACAATCTGATTTCATGTTAATCATACAGGTCATCTGCCACATATGTTGAAAACAAGAGGCCCAAGGGCCTGTGACCGTCACCTGGACCATTAGCATTTGAACAGACATGAGGGATAATTTTCGGAAAATCCAAGATGGCCACCAAAAAATGTGAACAACAAAATTCTCGTTTGATATGTGGAAGGAAAGCCTTCATTGAAATCGGGTCATTAATTAGGAAGTAGCGCATCAAATGATTTCTGAATAATTTTTTTAAATCCAAGATGGTTGGCAAAAAAACCCTGTTTAAGACTATATGCTCGGCCTCAACGTGGCGCAGGGGTGTAACCCACTGGGTGTCAATCCAGACATTTGGAGGGGCTAACCAGAGCATTATGCACAACGCTAATGAAATTACACTTGGAGATCGAATCAATCGAAATGGTGCTCGCCCTGTGAGGATCCGCCAGGCAGGTGCAGCGCCGGGCTCCATGCCTCGAAGGAGCCCACCCTCAGCTACTGGAGGTCCCATCAACTCGTCTTGTGGAGCCAGGGGACGAGGATGGAGAGCTACTGGCCAACGGAAAGAGAAGACCAAACCCAAAGAGAACCCCAGTATCAACATCATGCACTGGAATGCAGAAGGGGTTACCAACAAGAAATCAGAGCTCGAACAGTTCCTGTACGAAAACAACATTGATATCTGCTGCATTCAAGAGACACACCTGCAAGAAGGAAAACCATTTAAGATCAGAGGTTACCAGATTTTCCGGTGTGATCGAAGAGGAAGAAAGAAAGGTGGGGTGATGACCTTGGTCCGAAACAGCGTGAACGCCAGCCAGATCAAAACCTTTATGGAAGAGGCAGAATATATCAAGATCAAGGTAACAACCAGCAACTCTGTGATTGAAATTGTCAATTATTACTGCCCTAATGACAAGAATCTCTCACTTGACACAATCCAGGTCCCGGACTGCCACTTCCTCATTGCGGGAGACTTTAATAGCCAGTCCCAGAGCTGGGGATACAGAACACTTGATAAACGAGGAGAAGACATTGAAGCATGGCAAGATGAAAAGCACCTTTTACTTGTCAACGATCCCACAGATCAGCCTACCTTCTACTCGCGCCGATGGCACTCGACAACAACGCCAGACTTGGCATTTTGTACAGAAGACATTCACAGAAACCTCAGTAGAGTGGTCGGGTCGCAGTTAGGAGGAAGCGACCACCGCCCAGTCCTCCTCTCTCTTTCTGGAAGTATTTCGACCAGTTCACCTCAACATCCAAGGTGGAACTACAAAAAGGCAAATTGGAGTCTGTTCGGCATTCGTTCCAATGAGCTTACCCATAATATAGCAGTAGAAGGGAGAAACATCAACAATGTGGTAAAGGAATTTAATTCAAGTATCCTCAAGGCTGCCAATGAAGCGATTCCTCGAGGGTTCAGGAAAAACTACCGCCCCTACTGGACAACAGAACTGCAAGCAGCACATGATAAACTAGCCAAGGCCAGAGAAGATGCAGAGGGTAATCCCTGTCATGAAAACCACTTCACGCTACAACAAACTAAAGCCAGGTATCTAAAGACCAAGCTGGAGACCAAAAGAAGAAGCTGGAGGGAAAAGACGGCAGGGTTTAATTTAGAGAGAGACACCACAAACTATGGAGACTGACTAAAGCACTCAATGATGAGGGTGTCAGGGGAGAGAAGATTACTCTTGAAGAAGATGGACAAACACTGACAGGAAAGATGGCAGCAGATGCCTTTGCGAAGGCATATGCAAAAGAAAGCAACATTTCTATACCACGAATGCGTCAAAGGGAGGTTAGAAAAGAGCAAAAGGAAAGAACAGACACCAACACTCACGATGCTTGACATTAGTTTAACAGAACTGAAGAAGGCTATCCGCCAACTGAAAAAGAAGAAATCTCCCGGGCCAGATGGCATTACGAATGAAATGATCCAACACCTTGGTAATGCATCTCTTCGCAAGTTGCTAGACATCTTTAATCTCAGTTGGACCAATGGAGAGGTTCCTCAGTGCTGGAAGGAAGCCAGAATGACTCCTATTCTGAAAAAAGGAAAGAACAAGACGAAAGTGCTGAGCTACCGTCCTATCAGTCTTACAAGCTGCATATGCAAGACCATGGAGCGCATCATCAACCAGCGGTTGCAGTGGTACCTGGAGTCAGAGAATAAACGAAATCTAGGATTTCTTTTTTCACGAGAGAGTTGATACTTACCTCCCTAATACTTTTGATATTGCTAAATATCGGCTTTCACTCAATAAAACACTCAGATTAAAAACAGTTAGGTGCCCCTACTGGGCAGGGAGTCAGAGGTAGTCCGGCGGATGCTCGCCCCACCACCGCGCATGCGCCGACTACTACTTCCTCTGGCTCATTTATTGGCTAACACATGCAACTACCAAGAGCCTGAAGACCGAGCCTCTGTGGGGCGGAGAGGCCGGGTCAGTATCTAGGGAGGTAAGTATCAACTCTCTCGTGAAAAAAGAAATCCTAGATTTCGTTTATTTCACATCAAGAGTATACTTACCTCCCTAATACTTTTGATATTGCCAGAATTCGAAAGTGAATCTGGCGGGAGGGAGGCGAGGTCAAAAGACCAGCTCTTCCCTATACGCTTTCAAGCGTTTAAGGCACTTATGACGTCTGAAACTGTGTGAAAACACAGTCAGGATTTGATAAACCATCGGATAACACAACCGATGTTTGAGAGATGACCGATTTGTCATATGCGCTCCCCCCCCCCCTTGGGAGGAAGATTAAATGACCTCAATGTCCTACACGCTCTCTTCGTACTAGTGCCAAGTACTATAGGACAGAGACGAAAAGGCTCCATTTTCGTATACTCTCTCTAAAGAACCACAACCCACATAAACCATCACCATATTAATAACACTGGGTAACGTGACAATACAAACAATGAACAACACATGAACAAGACTGACCTTGTTCTACTAGGAAGCTGTCATCATGAATCCAGTAGAGAAGGATGATACAGTCCCGACAAGTGGTTGTCACCGTCGCTGAATGGCGAAGTATATAAGCAATGCGGAAGCACTCTTCACAAACATAAAGCGGTTATTGTTTCAAAATCGACAAGGCGAGAGGGTTAGAGGTGTCACGGAGGTAATGGTCTGTAAAACTTGACTCACAGTGCCACTGAGCCACTGACATAATATCATCCACAGGGACCCCACTAAACAGGGCAGTGGATGCCACGACACCGCGGACACTGTGAGCCTTGGCCACGTCAACCTGTCGCCCGGTGGCGGATTTGTGACAAAATTGAATACATTCCACAATCCACCTAGAAATGGTGTCCTTAGACGCCCTACCATGGGGTTCAATATATGACAACCATAACGCTGACTGGTCGGTACGCCACTCCGAAGTACGCTGTTTGTACCGGAGCAGCGCCCGTACGGGGCACCATACTTTAGAATTAGGATCATATCTAGTTAAAGATGGCAAAAAAATAGGCTGACCTGGATATTTCAATGACTGATTTTTAGACAAGAAATTAATCCTAGGTAGAAGCTTAAGGCCTTCCCCTGTAACCACAAACCGGTCAACCTCGGCTGATAAGGCATGAATTTCACTCCTACGCCTTGCCGAGGCCGCAGCAATTAAAAATACAGTTTTAAGAGTTAACATTTTCATAGAAATGGAACTAAGTGGTTCAAAAGGCTTATCACCTAGTACCTGGAGCACCAGTGATAAACTCCAAGACGGAATCAGTGGAGGATTCCTTGGTCTTAGATTGCCCATGCCTTTAATTAATACATTTAATGTACTTACTTCATCACTCCCCCTATTAGCCAAGCAAGGAATAACAGTCATTAAAGCTGACTTATAACCAGCAATAGAGTTAGGCTTGAGGCTATAGGCATCATATAGGTGACAGAGGAAATCAGCCACTACCTGAATAGATGATTCCATTGGATCAATACATCTTTTTGAGCACCATTCTGCAAATCTGTTGATTTTATAATTATATGCTCTGGAGGTTGACCCCCTCCTGGCTTTGGCCATAAACATGGCCGCTTGCTCAGAAAAGCCCTCCTTAATTCTAGATTCCTTGACAACATCCACGCAGTCAATCGGAACATTGACGGATTGTCGTGAAGGGCCTTGCCCTGGAAGATAAGGTTGTCCATCAGAGGCAGCGGAACCGGATTGCAGACCAGAAGGTCCAGCAGATCCGTATACCACGATCGGCTTGGCCAATCCGGGGCGATCAGAAGCACTTGGCACTCCTGCTGCCTGATTTTCTGAAGCACCTTTGGAATCAGGATTGCTGGGGGGAATGCGTATGCATACATTCCCTCCCAGCTGATAGCTAACGCATCTGTTGCGAAAGCGCTTGGGTCTGGAATCGGAGAGACGTACGTCGTCATCTTCGCATTCTTCTTCATCGCGAACAAATCTATGTTGGGTTTCCCCCAATGGTCGAACAGACGATCCGCCACACATTGATTTAGTTGCCATTCCGTGGGTAAAACACTCATCCTTCGGCTCAATGAGTCTGCTAGCAGATTTAACCTCCCCGGAATATGAACTGCTTTCAAGGTGATCCCATGATCCAGGCACCAACAAAGCAGTTTCCATGTCATCATACAGAGACTGGGCGACTTCGTTCCGCCCTGGCGGTTTATGTAAGTCACTACTGTTGAGTTGTCTGAACGAATTAGAACAACCTTGCCCTGAACTTTCTGTAAGAAATGTTCCAGGCCCAGGACTACTGCTCTTAGCTCTAGTAGATTGATATGTTCCTTGGACTGATCCAGATCCCAAAGCCCTGATACTGTGGACTCTTCCAGACAAGCTCCCCACCCCTCCATCGATGCATCTGTATACACAGTCACCTGAGGGTGGGGAGGGGTTAGCAAAACCCCCGGCAAGAGATTCTCTGTATTCAACCACCATTGCAGGTGGTGAATCAGAGGCGCCAATACTGACACGTTCGAGTCCAGCGAACCTGAACTCTGGGTCCACTGTGTCATGAGAAACAACTGGATCGGGCGCCTGCGCAAGGCGGCCTGCGGAATGACTGGTTCCAAAGAAACCATCAAGCCCAGCATTCTCAAGTAAACCCGTGCCAGGACATGACGACTGTCGCACACCGACTGTATTACCGAGATGAGTATTTGAACCCTCTCCTGAGTGGGGTACACATACCCCGTCTCCAGATCGAAGAACATGCCCAGGTAAACAAACTTCTGGGATGGAGTTAGCTCTGATTTCGGGAAATTGATCATCCAGCCCAAGTCCGAGAGAGTTTTCAAAACAATCTCCAGATTGGCTGACAATGATTCCCGGGTGTGTGCTTTCAACAGCCAGTCGTCTATGTACGTGTGGACTGCTATGCTTCTCCTGCGGAGGTATGCAGTGATCGCGAGAACCACACGGGTGAAGACCCGAGGAGCCGTGGAAATCCCGAAGGGTAACACCCTGAATTCCCACCGCCGGCCCTGAAATGCAAATCTCAGGAAGCGACGGAAACTCCTCTCTATGGGAATGTGGAAATAAGCATCCTTCAAATCTATTGACGCTGTCCACATTCCTCGCTCTAACCCCGCCAACACCGAGCGCACAGTCTCCATCTTGAAACTGGGCGTCTCTATGAACTTGTTCAATGGCTTGAGGTTGAGAATCGGCCTCCACCCTCCGGTGTTTTTTGGTACTAAGAACAGGGTTGAATAAAAGCCCGGGCACCTTAGTGCCGGCTGAATGGCTCCTTTTTGTATGAGGGAATTTATTTCCTCCTCTATACACAACCTCTGATCCGGATCCCGTGGAATAGGAGTCCAGATCGGCGCGAGAGACAGTCGCGATGGCGGGCCTGTCAGCCAGTCGGGACGATACCCGACTGAAAGCCATCGCAAGACTAAACGGTCCTGAGTCAACCGTTTCCACTCTGGCAAGTGGCCGGCCAAACGGCCGCCCACCGGTCCACCTAGGGATAGAGGTGGACATAAGGAGTGCCAGAGTGGCACTGTTCTCTCGGCGTGAAACACCGGAGTGGTTCCCACCGCGGTAACCGGGCCATCAGGCCCGATTACCGCGACCAGATCCCCGCGCGCCCCGCCCAGCGCCGCGCGCACCACGGTGCGCGGGCGGCTGTCTGGCTGGGTGTGGCTGAGGAGCCTGCGCCCCCCTCACTGCTGGCCGAATCGCCCGTGGCCTAGGCCTACGTTGCGACGGTGGCTGGCCTCTGACCTGGCCAGCACCACCTCGAGCCTGCAGAGGACGAAACGCAGGGGGTGCCGCGCGAACACGCTCCCGCCGGAGCACCTCAAATTGTTCACGCAGCGCCCTCTGGTTGTTAACCAGAGTGACCGTCTCCTGGAGGTGCCTGCATCCCTCACCTCCAAAGAGACCAGGACCTGTCATAGGCGTCCGCAGCAGCCTATTATACAGGTCCTGGGACGGGCACAGATTGTCAAGTGCAAACGTGCGCCGCGCCCGAACACTTCTGGTCACCGCCCGCGTCAAACAGTCCAAAGCCAGGTTGATACCATCCTGAATGGCTCTCTGAACTGTTACCGGGCTTGGCTGGCGTGATGCGGAGGCCGCTACCACCCCCTGTAGCAGCTGGGAGACGTGGGACAGAGCGGCAATCGACGCTCTCCCACTCTCCTCCGCATCACGCAGCGCGGCATTCGCCGAACGCAACGCGTTCGAGCACAAGACTCCCGTGTCAGAACGGGAGCCCGGCCGCGCATCTTCGCCTAAAGCCGCGCGATCATCAACGCTTGGCTTCGGCACCACACCGTACCGCTGGTAATCCAGGGGCACGATGCGGCAACGCTTCGCCACCTCGCGAGGGGCCTTCGCGAGACGTCCATTAACCTTAATGGACGCCTCCGCCGCTTCGAACATGTCCACGACATGTTCAGCCTGCGGCAGAGATGGCATAGCGGTAGCCGCCGGCCTACCAGCTAACCACGGCCTATGGTCACGCTGGCTAGCCGGCAGCTCCACGGGTAGATCGGGCCGAACACTTACCAGCCACTGGCAAGCGTCCGACCAATCCTCCTCCGTGGCTAACTGCGAGCGCTCTACTAGACGAGGGCCTTCGTCTTCCTCCAGAGCACTCGCAGTTGACGTCGACGGCGGGTAAGCTGATACCCCTGGCAAGCCTGGAAAAGCATGCGGACCCGAGAGAGCAGGCATGCTAAACTCCGCGGCTTGACCAGGAGCAGGCGCCGTGGCAGAGCGTGGGGTAAACACCGCTCTACCACGGGCCTGACCAGCACCAGCGATACCATCGGCAAGCCGAGGTATGCGGTATCCGTGGTCAACAGCACCGCCCGGGGACACCTTCTGGACCGTGAAATCTACTCCTGCGAGAGTAGAACCACGGAACACGTCGCCTGTATTCCCCGCGAGGGGTGCACAGATGTCGTATTCCATGGCCACGTCCTCAGAAGGCGACCCTAGCAGGAGATCCTCTTCCTCCTGGCCAGAAAGATTAGACTCCGGGTCAGCAAAGAGAGCTAACCCGGACTGGCCAGGGAAGGTGCCATAGGAGGCTTTGACACCTTCGGCGCGCGGATACCCGGGGTCTGATGAGCAGACCGCGGGTCCCAGCAACAACCGTTGTCCACGGCCCCTCGGCGCGGCGCCATGCCTGCTGCCAGGGTCGTGGACTGCCCCCAACAAAGGGGCCACCTCTGAATCCACAAACGGACCGGACCTAAAGAGACCGGATTCAGAGGCGGGGATCACCTGCTCGCAAGCAGATGCCGAGGACAACAAAGGAGCTGGCCCAGGGAGCATGCCGCGAAGCAACTCTGGGACCAAATCCTTTATTGTCCTCTGCATCTCTTGTAACATTTCGGACCTGAAGGCCTCCATATCCACCGCGGATGAGGCCTTCCTCTTACCCTTCTTACAACCCTCCTTCTTCTTCTTCCTCTCTTCCTCCATCACCTTCTCCCTTGCCTGCAAAGATAAAAACTCAGACATTAGGTCTCCCCCCCCACTGCTTACATACGTCGCACTTCAGCAACGGTCCACAGGGACTGCAGCTGAAGCACAAGTGCGGAACGAAACGGTTTTTCAAAAACCTCCCGCAGGACGGGCAACCAGGTCTCTGAAACAGGACAAAGGACAGGGACAATGAGCAAGATAGTTAAGGTTAGCGAACTCAAAACCAACTAAAAAAGAGAGGGACAGGATCCTCAAGATCGCAAATCAAGAAGAACCAGCCTTGGACAAAACGTTAAATGTTAATAAAGGCCAAGGCCGATTATGACGTCATCACTCCTGTGACCAAATTAATCGATCCGCAACAAGCACCAAGTGCAAGAACGAATTGTATAAGTAACCGGAACATTCCCGTTGAATAGGCATATCGAGTAAACAACAATCAGATATACAGAGATAACTCCTTCCAATTCTAGCATTGGCAAAAAGGGAAATTATCTCCCCTTTTGTTTATCAATAATTAGATACCTGACACTTGTACAGACAAACCATCCAACGCGATGTACCGGAGAACTCCACCATAGTACGCCTCTACATTCTCTCCACCGAAGGGAAAGGAATTGGATCAAGAGGGCAAAGTGAGAAGACCTTTATAACAGGCCTCCAACTCACTGAACATATTCTTTTGGTTAGATAACCTAACAGTATTAGTAGGAAATGGAACCGTGGTGGAGAGAAAACATATCCTCTTGTGCCGAGAAGTCCATCAAAGCTTCTACGTGATACCTGTGGACAAAACACAAAGAGAAATGAGACTTATGAAGCACCATGTTGTAAAAAACCAACACAAACAGGCGCTAATCACGGTAAGCGCGAGTCCCGGAAATACATTAAACCGGGACAAAACACGCTAGCATATCAAAGAAGTCACCTGATAAAGAGATCCCGCTCCTTCTAAAGGTGAATCCTCCCTTTCCGACATGCTTCCCACGTACAAGAATCGTCAAATTTGAGTAAAACACAAGGTAACGCGCAGAAAAGTATAGACAACACAAAACCGCATGTAACCCTTTGCCAATAAATGAGCAAAGAGGAAGTAGTAGTCGGCGCATGCGCGGTGGTGGGGCGAGCATCCGCCGGACTACCTCTGACTCCCTGCCCAGTAGGGGCACCTAACTGTTTTTAATCTGAGTGTTTTATTGAGTGAAAGCCGATATTTAGCAATATCAAAAGTATTAGGGAGGTAAGTATACTCTTGATGTGAAACATTATAGTTTCAGAGCAGGCCGGATTCAGAAGATACAGGAGCACAGAAGATCAAACAACACATCTTGCACAGGTCATAGAGGACACTTTTCATGCCAAGAAGGTGATGCTAGCTGCCTTTATCGATCTGCAGAAAGCATTTGACAAGGTGTGGAAGGATGGCCTCCTCGTGAAGCTCTGGCGCACAGGCATCAGTGGCAACATGTTCCGATGGACCAAGTCATACCTACACAATCGCAGAGCTAGGGTGCTGGTGGATGGACAATCTGGACAGAATGTATTGCTGAGACAAGGGGTGCCACAAGGCGGAGTATTATCACCTACTCTGTTCATACTCTTCATCAATGACATTGTAGCAGAGCTGCCCAATGGGATCCAAGCAGCCCTCTATGCAGATGACCTCGTAATCTGGTGCACCGAGGAGTACACAACGACTGCCACGTACAGAATGCAGCTCGCCTTGGACAGAATTACAGCTTGGGCCAATCGCTGGTGTATTACCATCAACAAAGAAAAATCATCAGCCATGCTATTCACACTGTCCACCAAAACCAAGGTTGGCAATCTGACACTGGGCGGTACTCCACTCGAATACGAGGACCAGCAGACATACCTGGGAGTCACATATGACAGAAGATTAACATGGAAGGAGCACATCCAGAATGCAGAGGCAAAGGCCAGAAGAAAGCTAAACATCATGAGGAAGCTGGCAGGAACAAAGTGGGGTGCCAATGAAAGGATCCTCAAGACCATCTACCTAGGTGCCGTACGACCACACCTTGAGTATGGATCCAGCTCATGGATGACAACAGCTAAATCTCATCAACAGAACCTCGACAGAGTACAAAACCAGGCACTGCGCATCATCACTGGTGGAATGAGATCAACACCAATAGAAAAAATGGAGCAGACAGCAGGCATTCCCCCACTTAGCAAAGGAAGGGAATGCAAAGCACTGATCCAAGCTGCAAAGTTCAAATCGTTCAATAACCACCCGATGAAGATCAGGCAAGCACAGCTGTCATCAGGAAGACTTAAAAGATCAAGTTTTGTGAAAGAGACAAAAGCACTTCAAAGGAAACACCAAGAGATGTTGCCAGCACAAATAGAAGATCCAAACCACACCCTTGATCCTCCACCCTGGGAAAACAAACTAGAGAGCATAGCTATTCGCACCACAGTACCTCATCTCACAACCAAAAATGAACACAGTGATGTGAGCAAGAAGGCCCTGACCCTAGCCATGCTGGAAGAAATGTACCCTCAGGAGACATGGATAAGGATCTACACAGATGGATCAGCCAAAGATGCAATTAGGAGCGGAGGTGCCGGACTGCACATACAGTATCCAAACGGACAACATGAGTCAGCTGCAATACCGACAGGCAAACACTGCACAAACTACAGAGCTGAAGTCGAAGCACTGGTTCATGCAGCTAATACCATCAGCAGAACAGCAGACCCTATTGCACAGATTGTCTTTTTATCTGATGCCCGCTCCGTCCTTGAGGCTATCACCAAAGGTAAGCTGCCACAACTTGAAGAAGCACTACAAACCATCAAATGCTTTCGGATAGCACTGCAGTGGATCCCCTCACACTGTGGAGTCCAAGGAAATGAGGAAGCAGACAAGATGGCAAAGGTGGGTGCAGAAGAGAATCAGACAGAAAACATGGTTACCCATACAGAGATGAAGACTATCATTAAGTCCCTCTATAGAACACCTCAATCAGAAGATGCCTACCATCATCTCTCGAGGCCAGAGCAAGTGACCATTTTTTGTCTCAGAACTGGACACAACAGACTAAACCAACACATGTACAGGCGGTTCCACCTTACGACATCGCCCGCTTGTCCTTGTGGAGAAGCAGAACAGACCACAGAGCACATACTTCAATGTTGCAGTACGTATCAGCTGCTGAGAGAAGAGATCTGGCCTTTGTCAACCTCTATTCTTGAAAAGCTGTATGGGCCTGTGGAAGAACTGCAGAAAACCACAGATTTCATCTTGAGAACGGCTCTCCAAGTGTGATACCAGCGATCGAAAAGAAGAAGAAGGTTGGCAAAAAACATCAACCAATCAAAATTCTCATTAGAACTCGAAGCCGATCACCATAGGATCATTTCACCCTAGTTTCGCTGAAATTTGGACATTGATTAAGGAAGAGTAGTGTTTTAAAGGATTTCTGGAAAATACAAGATGGCCACCACAAAAATTGACCAATTAAAATTCTGTATACCGTACACCTTATGAAGCCTACTATACTAGGGTCGTTCCAGCCAACTCTAAGTGCGGTCAGTTGAAATCTGCTGAGCGGCTAATGAGGAGAAAGCTTTTAAATGATTTCCCAACATTTTTAGAAAATGCAAGATGGCCACTGGAAAAGTTGGCCAATCAAACTCTGTATTCAAGTTCTAATGCAACTGGGTGTCTTGCAGCCAAGTCTGGTTAAAATCGCCCAAGCAGTTAATGAGGCGTAGTGTTGTAAACAATTTCCAGTAATTTTTCAGAAAATTCAAAATGGCCACCGTAAAATTGACCAATCAAAATTCCGTACACATTTTCTGAAGCCTACACACATAGGGCCCGCCCAGCCAAATTAGGTTGAAATCTGCCAAGCGGTATAATGAGGAGTATCATTTTGAGTATTTCCAGTATATCTTTCATAAAATCTAAGATTTTCACCCCAAAAAATTGACCAATCAAAATTCTGTATACAAGTTCTGAAGCCCAGAGTTTTATACCATGTTCACAGTGACGTTGAAGTTTGACCTCAATATCATTGTGCTCAATCCCCTCACTCCTAATTCTAGAGTGAAATCATGCCAAGATATAAGACAATATGTTGATTTAAACCAAAAACTTAACCGCAAAAAATTGTTTTATACCAAATTCACACTAACCTTGCTCCATCCCCATGATATAAGGAGTGTCCAACTTCAATCCCAATAGGGTGAACCAATCCTGAGATATAAGATAAGTGACCTTGAACTTTGACCTCAATCTCATTGCGCTCCATCCGCTTGATATAAGGAAGCATGAGGCTGAATTTAGTCCCAATAGGGTGAACCAATCCTGAGATATACAAGTAAGACAATATATGGAGCTAAATCAAATACGTAACTGAGATTGGACGCCGACAATCAGACAGGCGGAGTAACGGAAGTCATCGATATAATGGCGAAAATTCTAAGACACTTAGCCCTTTTTATATGCACTATACAGTACACCTTACAAATAAGCTAACATGTTCTCAAAACAACAACAGAAACATGCTAATCAGTACAATTTATACCCAATGTAAGAAATGCTCTGTTGAGTAGTTCAGACTTAATTTGATTGGAAGCAAAATTAAGACCAAAATATTCAACAGCATGTTTTACTTTGTTTTGGAAATCATGTTACGTTATTTCTTGGCAATGCATTGTATACAGTACAACTCAGAAATAATGTAACATGATTTCCAAAACAAAATAAAACATACTGTTGAATATTGCCATTGCAGCAGTGTCTCAAAAAAGCATCCGCTTTTGTTTCTACGAGAATTCTTAATACTTACCAGATGTACTATTATGATAATGTCTATTATCTAGTCTAGCTCAAAATAAACAATTAAAACTCCGCACTCTCCTGGTCCTGCCCATACTGTGTCCGGGAATTACCATAGCCCCAGGTACCGAGTCAATTCCCAATCACAGTCAGATTCGTCTTATATTTGCCTTGACAAACAGCGAAAGCAGCTCAGCCTCACATCAGCGGGGCGGCTGAGACAGGGCCATAGTACATCTGGTCAGTATTAAGAATTCTCGTAGAAACAAAAGCGGATGCTTTTTTTATTCTACTTCGAATAATACTTACCAGATGTACTATTATGAGAAACTCCGGATTTGAACAGCGAAGAAACACCGGTGGGAGGAGGTGAGGCTCGAACCAGCACTCATCAACCATCCAACAGAGAAGGTTGTGAAGACACTAGAACCCTGGCATACACTTGGGTTCTGCCATCTGACTCATAGAGTGCTAAACTTCCATGGTCTAGACCGCGCTTCCCCCCCCCCCCTCTTTTGTCCGCACAAAATCCAGAGGGCTGTCGAAAAAAGGGGATGCAACACCCACCAGACCCGTGTCAGCCCCAAGTCTCAGCTAGGGCAGTCCAGTAGAGTGCAAAGAAGCTACTACAATTTCTAATTTTGAAAAAATATCAGTATATTGATTACGTTTTCAAATTGGAATGAGTCTAATGTCTGTTTGAGAGGATAAGTATACTCTTACACCAGACTATTTACCTAAACAGTCTGATATTTCGACTGTAAGTAAATTATTATTATTAGTCACTTAATTAATGTAAACACTCAACATTTTGAGTGCTTGTTCTTTCTTGATCATCCCAGGAGCTCAGCCCAATCCACGGTCGTTCACTGGTCATGTGCATGGCTCTTGCTCAGTGCAGGAGGAAGTAACGTGCGATGTTTGTGAAATAGTGGTCGGATGCGGCTTAACTAATGTTCGACAAATTGGCGACGGCTACCGGATTAAGTGCGCTGGAGATGTCGCGAAGGTAGAAATCAGTAAATGATGACTCGGCATGCCATTGTGCTACAGACATCACCTCCTCTAATGAGACACCCTTAAAAAGGGCCGATGCTTCTGCTAATGCTCGGACCTGATGGGCATTCGCACGATCAATCTGCTTTCCTGTAGCAATTTTATGTGACATCTGGATAGCATCAACTAGCCAACGAGAAATAGTATCTTTCGAGGCGCGCAAATGATTAGCTTTGAGACATAACCACAGAGATTTCGGGTCATCTCTCCACTCCTCAGTACATTTTTTTATACATTTTCAGACATCTGACAGGACACCAAGCAGAAGAGTTTGGGTCATGTTTAACTAAACTTGACAAATTGATCGGTTGACCTGGATATTTAAGAGACTGGTTCTTTGACAGGAAACAAAGACGTGGAAGTAGTCTTAAACCTTCACCCGTGACGACAAAACGGTATTGTTCGGCAGATAGCGCATGAATCTCGCCGACGCTGCTGCAACCAAGAAAACTGATTTAATAGTTAACAGTTTAATATCTATAGATCTAATCGGTTCAAAGGGAGCATGCCCTAAAACCTGTAGAACAAGAGATAGGTTCCACGCTGGGATAGGAATTGGCTGTCTAGGTCGCAGATTGCTCATTCCGTAATAACTTCATTCAAAGTGTCATTCTCCACTTCTTCAATGACCAGACTGGGAACGACTGAAGCTAATGCAGACTTATATGCTGTTAGGGTTGAAGGTACAAGCTTTTCAACTTCGTATAAATGACAGATAAAATCTGCTACGTGTTGAACAGATGCAGATAAGGGATCGATATCTCTTCCCTGGCACCATTCTGCAAATTTGTTGATTCTATAATTATGTTTTGGTGGTTGACCCTCTTCTGGCTGAAGCGCCAAACTTCGCTGCTTGCTCAGAAAAGCCACCCTCAATTGCACGCTGTTTGGCAACATCCATGCAGTAAATTTGAACATTTCCGGTCTGTCGTGAAGACACAGACCCTTGTTCTGAGTGATTAGATCCCTTCGGTCTGGAAGAGGGATTGGATTGCAGACCAGAAGGTCCAGCAGATCAGTAAACCATGATTGGCCTGGCCAATGAGGGGGGATCAGTAGTACTTGGCATACTCCCTCTTATCTTTGCCAGAACTTTCGGGATGAGAATCGTTGGAGGATACGCATACGCGTACATTCCTTTCCAACTTATTGCCAGTGCGCCTACTGCCAAGGCTAGCGGACCCGGGATCGGTGACACGTATGTGACCACCTTTGCGTTTAGTTTCTTCGCAAATAGATCCACATTTGGTTTGCCCAAATGTTGGAATAGAACCTCCGCTACCGATTGGTTGAGCTGCCATTCCGTTGGAGGACAAACCATCCTTCGACTGAGCGCATCTGCTAAGATGTTCAGTCTTCCTGGAATGTGTGCTGCCCGAAGAATAATATTCCTCTCTTGGCACCACAGCACAAGGTTCCAAATCATCATGCACAACTCTGGTGACCTTGTCCCGCCTTGGCGGTTCAAATAAGACACCACTGTTGAGTTGTCTGTCCTTATTAGGACAATCTTGTCTTGGATTAAATTCTCGAACTTTCGAAGTGCTAATACCACCGCTAATAATTCGAGAACATTGATATGTTTCTGCGCATTGGTCTGATCCCATTTCCCTGACACTGATCGATTGTCCAATACCACTCCCCAACCCATCGTCGATGCATCTGTAAAGATGGACATCTGTGGTTGAGGAGCTTGTAGAGGAACACCTCGCAGGAGATTCTGTTCTGATAACCACCACTGAAGATGGAATATCAATGGTTCTTTTACTGGAATTCTCAGAGATAACGGATCCGTTTTCTGAGACCAGAACGACATTAAATACATCTGAATCGGCCTGCGCCCGAGTGCTGCATAAGGAACCACTTTCTCCAGAGACACTAGTAAACCCAGTATTCTGAGAAATAGGCATGCCGTCAGATAGGCTCCTAGAGAAACCGACTCCAAAACTGCAATCAGGCTCTTGACTCTGCTCTCCGCCGGAAAAGCTACGCTGTCCCTGAGATTGAAAAGTATTCCCAGATAAACAAACTCCTGGGATGGAGTCAATTCTGATTTCTCTAGATTCACAATCCATCCTAGATCCTTTAGTAAGGCTAGGACCACCGGAAGATTGTTGTGCAGATTGACTGGATTCCCCGCCTTCAGCAGCCAGTCGTCTATGTAAGCATGAACAGCTATGTTTCTCTATAAGAAGTCATGGCGAGGACCACTTTGGTGAAGACCCTCGGAGCTGTGGTCAAGCTGAATGGAAACGCATTGTATTCCCAAACATTGCCTTGGAACGCAAAGCGAAGGTATTTCTGAAAAGGAATTGACATTGGAATATGAAAATATGCATCCTTCAGATCTATCGACACTGCCCACATGCCTTTCCTCAAACCTGACATCACTGCCGCTACAGTCTCCATCTGAAACTTTGGTGACAGGATAAACTTGTTTAACAGTTTGAGAATCGATCTCCACCCTCTGGTGCGTTTCGGAATGAGGAACATCATCGAATAGAAGCCTGGGGATGACTGATTGCTGACTAAGTGAATCGCATTCTTCCTCTGAAGACTTTTGATTTCTGAGCAAAAAGCCTCTAGACGATCGGATTCCCTTGGAACGGTAGTCCACACTGGAGTCGATGTTAACGGAACTAACGATTGACGGATGAGCCAGTCCGGTTCGTAACCGTTTCTTAACCATTGACAGACCAAACAATCTCGCACGACCTGTTCCCACTGGTTTGATAACAGTTGAAGTCTGCCTCCGACGGAAGGAATCTGCACACAATTCGCAATCGATATTGCATGAGACGACGTTAATTCGCCTAGGTGAAGATCCTCGACTCCCCTCGTTCCCGGTGATACCGGAGCGGATCCCGCCGGAAACCCATCAGGACCGTCCCCCACAGCCACCCCGTGGTTTCTTGGCAAACGACGGTTCGGAACCGCCACCACGGCTATCCTTACGGTAGCCGCCACGACCCGAACCGCCACCCATCCTATCCTCCTCATACGGCCTCTTACTAGAGGACTTGTATGAGGAAGAACGACCAGGACCTTGCGAACCGGATGCCCGATGGGTATCACGGCCAGAAGGACAGAAGGGCGATCTTTGGCACTGCCTCTGCTGCTCCTGTCGGTGCTGCTTGTAGGGCTGTTGCGGCTGAGTCCTTTTCGGCGACTTCCACAACTTGCCCAATGAATGGCGCGGAAGACAACGCAGCCCTCATCTCAGGTCTCCGTCGCTCAGCCAATGATCTCGTGATCACCCCGGCCAGGCAATACTGAGATAGGCGCATGGTGTCCCTGATAATGGCCTATTCAGTGCCTCTCTCTCACCGACAGAAAGCCGTGGGACTCGGGCATACTGATGATAGGCTTGCTCCGGAAAACGGACTCTACTCCTAATCACTTTTGGGGCCTTCGGAAGTGTAAAGTCCGGCTGGACCATACGATACGCCGCCTCCTCCAACATGTCAGAGGTCAATGTATCCAAAGGCAGAGCAGGCATGGCCGAAGAGCCACCGGACAGAGAGCTAGCCGCTCGCTCTGACATCCGCTCCATTGCCGGATCGCGCTGCGATCCCTGATCCGATGCCAACCCTAGATGGCCGGACATCCATTCAAGGACCTGCACCCATTCAGCCTCGGTGGAAAATGATGACTCATCCAACAAGGGACTGCCGTTCTCATCTTCTTTCTCGCCCTTGGATGAGACAGACACCAACGATCCATGCTGAGGACTGCGAACTTGCTTACTAGTGTAAACAATGCCCGTGCACTCGCGGCTCCAGTATCCAACGATTTGCCAGAGACGGACTCACTGAGATCCATCGGCTCCAGCACGGGAACCGGGATCACAGCCGCATTACTCACGGTGGCCAACAGAAATCCGATAGAACCCGTAATCACCGGCGCCAGGAACGTCAACATCACCACCCGGCTGGCAAACCCGTACATAACCCGAAGGAGAACCGTGGGATCCTCCATGAGCAAAAGCTCTTCCTCCTCTGCCATCGGCTCTTGAGCCAGCGCAACAGGTGGTACCGGTGCAAAACACTCCGCAGCACTGACCGGACCACCGAAAGGTAGTCCTGCACCAGCCTGCATCGACAGGATCGTGGATTGCAGGGACTCAAACATGGCTTTAAACTTGGCCGCCCAAACACCCAAAGCCGAATACATCCTCTCATTCAGGCGCTCCTCCAAGCCTCTGTTGGACGCCTGATCTGCCTTGGCCGCCTTGTCCTTCGCGATTCTGTCCAGTCACACACGCCGATCACGGTCAAACTCTGCCACTAACTCCGACGACCACGTCACACAAACATCGCACGGACTTCCCACCTTGCACTTCGCGCAAGCTACGCAGTGGTGACCAGCAAATCTCTGTTTCATGAACTGATTGCATTTGGTACACAAAGTATCCAGGCCTTTAGCCCTCTGCGAACACAAATCAAGAATTAAAATGCTGCACATGACATAGATAACGAGCAAACGCACAATGACTTGATTGTAATCTAAAATCACTTAGAAACATTAACTTTCTCTTAAATTAATGATAATCAAGACTTACGGCAGGAGCCATTTGAAAATTTTTAAAGTGAAAATTAATAAACACGGCTTGGTAATTAACTAACCGTTAAAATAACAAAGAAAAATGTACCGATCGCTACACACACCTTCAACAATGAAGTGAAGACTAAAGATCGGCACAATTAGAGTGCACAGATACGCCAAGCCGAAGGCAAAATTAACTCATGGGCGCCGCCATCTTGGCTAAGACCGCATCCATCTTGGAAGGAACCGAGTCGCAAGAGAAATTAACCGAGTACCCGCATAATGCTTAAACAGTTAATGGTACTGGACCGACTCCAACAATGGCTATCATTTTAAAACAATGTGCCAATTTAAGGAAATTTCAATCATTCATTACAGCATGAATGTATAAATTCTAGATTGATACAACCTGCCCCTGAGATGATTTTCCTTTCTCTTCCATCCTTCCAGCAATGAATAGACCAGAAAACTGCTAACTCCATTGAAATTGCAAATCTTAATGAGATAAGAAAAACATGACTAGCATGGAGAGCAAAATAGACGAATCTGACTGTGATTGGGAATTGACTCGGTACCTGGGGCTATAGTAATTCCCAGACACAGTATGGGCAGGACAAGGAGAGTGCAGAGTTTTAATTGTTTATTTTGAGCTAGACTAGATAATAGACGTTATCATAATAGTACATCTGGTAAGTATTATTCGAAGTAGAATAGGACAATACCATGCACCTTTAATGTGACCCGCAATGAAATACAGGCTGCTAAACCTGCATTTCATTCGACATAGATTTTGACTAAATCTCTTGTTGGGTTTACTTTCATAATATTCACTAGTTTTGACAAATTTCTCCTGTCAAATTCTGGTCAATCATTAGTCAAGATGCTACCATTTGTTTGTCCAGCTGCATCGGTCAGTATGCGGGCAGTTTCTTGCTTGTTATTGGCACCTCGTTGCTTGGGCAATGCATTCGATTGGTTGTCATCCAAAATACTACATCGTTTATCATCTTTGATGTGCCTAAAATGGGGAGAAACAAAGATATTTATGCCCATCAAGGTAAATACTCTGCCAGAATGTATGGTTTGTATCATAAGCTTGATGTAGCCCTTTAATGGACATTCTATAATAGTAAGACCACTGAGATAATAACGCGCAAGGGACCAGTCATCGTAACCGTTTAATGGTCTAGTCAGCGAAAAACAGCCCCTGCAGTGGTCTTACTATTATAGAATGTCCATTTGCAAACCACACAAAAAGTATTTTTGGAAAATTACTACTGGAATGACAAGCTCAATAGTCAGTCCAGTTATTCCAGTGCAGGAAATTGTCAAATTTAGTCTTCTCTTCATCACCAAATGTACATTCAATAAGCAATAATAGTTTCTCGACAAAATTCGATCATTAAAGGGCTACATCAAGCTTATGATACAAACCATACATTCTGGCAGAGTATTTAGCTTGATGGGCGCAGAAATGCATGAGTTATTTCGCTATGCACTAAGTGGATTTTTGACATTTTGACCCCAAACAAAAGGTTTTTCTAGTCACTCATAGTATGAATGTATGTGCCAAATTTGGTGATACTATCCCCTAGAGATATGCCTCGGATAAACAGACAGACACGCAGCCAGACAGACAGACACACAGATGGCACCAACAGCAATGCTCACCCCGGCCTTCGGCGGCGTGAGTAATGACATAGCCATATCCCGAAATTCAAGTCTGTCACAAAAGTGTACAAGTTGTATACATGTATTTGATGAATTTATAATTTACTAAACATTCTGTTGAATATTTTGAAAATAATTGGACTTGGTACGATAGTTGCAACACCAGTCTTAAAACATATGTATTCAACAGCTAATCAACATAGTTACCAAATTTGGATTCTGGGAATTCAGTTTTTAAAGTTTCAAATGGACTTCAATGCGTAAAACTACATAAAAAGTGGGAAGAGCTTAGCGAGCAATGGGCTGCCCATCGCTAGAAATGGATCCCTTTAGGTTCAGTATAAAGGTGATGTTTGAGGGAATAGGTTTGAGATGGTGAACTGTGTCATGCTCCATATATTTATATTGTATAATGAAACAGATGAATACAAACATAATACATTGTGCAAGGAAATAGTGTATAGGTGGATGTATATATTGTATATTAGGGGTCGACACAAATAATGACTTTTTCCATACATGTACAATGCAAGCAAAATGGAAGCTGTACATAAAAGTGCAATCGTTGGAGCCCAATGTTAGATACACAGAGTAAATGTAAAGGAAATTTCTTATTTTGACTCTTGTAGAAGCTATCATCATGACACATCTAAGATGACTGATCAAGACTATAGAGGAATCCAGTTTCAGCTATGCCCCACTCATCTTTAGCTAAGCTCCACCCACACTTCACCAGTGTTGGTATCGATCGATCCCTAAGCTGCCTGACTATCAATTTCCAGAAAACTATACAGGTAAGCTGTTGAATATTCTGAAACTAATTTGACTGGGTGCTGTTACTGCATATTAAACAGTAAAGACATACAATTCGTACACCGCTTAGTCCATCATCAATTAAATGTTCGTGATGAACTACTACACATAGTTGATTATGATGTTATATGAGTGACTGAGAAACTGAAATCATCCATTGACATTTTTGGCTAGTGAATGTCAATTGGTAGATGAAGAGAAGACTTTCAAAATTTACCACTGGAATAACTGGCTTGGTTATCGAGGCAGGCACTTCACTAGTAATTTTTTTTAGTCTTCTCTTGGCATATAAATCGACATTCCTCAAGACCACAGTAGCAAGTGGACATCTTGGATCTCTGTATACAAGTTCTGAAGTCTAGCCCCAGTATGGTCTTTCCAGCCAAGCGGTTAACGAGTAGAATTTCAGCAAAAAAAATGAACAATCAAAATTCTCTGCCAAGTGGGTAATGAGGATTAGCATTTTAAAACAAAAGTTGACTGATGGACGATATGGCTCACAGTGACCATGACCTTTTGACCCAAATTTATTGTGTGAATCCATGTCATTATAAGGAGGCATGCGTCAAAGTTTGGGTCCAGCATGATTAAACAAACATGAAATATAAAGAGAAATGTTAAGCTAAATGCAAATTGGATACCGCCGCCTCTATCACTGCCATGACCGCAGCCGGTCGACGTGCGGGGTATCACAATAACTCGTTTTACTTCGTAAAGTTGAGATGCAAATGGAACCTTACCGCGGCTTTAATACAGAATGACAGAGTCCATGTTCAACAGTCAGCTGGTGTCTTTTTAGATCAGTCAGTTTATAGATCGCTTCAAGAGTACTGAGCAAACTGCAAAGAAGGAATTGTAAATTAATTACAAGATGCTCAAGGGCCTATGATGCTCACCTGGACCATTCAGATTTGAAACCTTTTTGTCTATACATACATGATCCTTTTAAATTTAAAAATAAGACACCAAATTTAGAATGAAGTTTCAAAGCGATCCAACAAATGGTAGTAGCGTTATCATGTGGAAACCAATCATCAAGATGGCTGCCAGTAGCTAGTGGCCATCTTGGATTTCGGATCATCGTAACTTTCAATAGGTTTCTTCACCAGACATAGTTCCATCAGCATATTGAGTTTCCAAATTTCAAAGACATAATCCTAGTCGGCAACCCACATAAAATCCAAGATGACGCCCAAAAAATAGGACCAATTAAATTTCTCATTTGGTATATTAAATCTTGCCATCATAGGATCATTCTACCCAAGCTTCGTTCAAATCTGGCCATTATCTAAGGAGTATTGTTTCAAATGGTTCCGGAAAATTTCCAGACTCCAAATGATTGAAGCTAAGCTATGGCAAATTGTTATGGAACTATTATATACAGCATGATGACAGCCAGTGTGAAATGGCAAGGGCACAAGTTACAGGGTGATGAGCTTGTCATGGTTTTTTGTTCGGAAAAAGTTTGGACAAGTGTGAGAGTGTGCGGTTTGTCCTTTTTCGATTTGTCTCATCCAGTGTTTGCATATATGAGCACGCAGAAATGCATACAAATCATCAATTTAAACTACGGTATAAGTTGCAAAGGCATAAATATAAATTCAACAAATTTATTTATAAACACTAAATTATGTTTGTCATCATCACAATGCATTAGAATATTGAGAACAAAATCTTTGATACTTGGACGAAAAAAAATTTGGAGGTTTGCAAAAAATTCGCATTTTCGGATAAATCTGGAGAGCTGGTCACCATGACGCAGGGACTCTTGCAGGAAGGAAAGCCTCGGCAGATATTCAGAATGCATACGAAGATCCCTTACTCCATCTATTAGAATACAAGTAGCAACCAGGCTACATATAAGAACACAGTACATGGGTATAGTGACTGTCGCAGGTGACAAGACTCTATTGTAAGACAGTAGAGGAGCTTCAGAACCAAATCCACAGTGACAAATCCTGCAAACAGAGAGCACTATAGGAATGGGTTAGCAAAGTCAGATTGTCATCTTCAACAGCCAAGAAAAGGATCACAGCTCTACTGCAACATCAACTGCCATAGCCAGAGCAAGAGGAATGACACATGAACATTTTGGCGCTGCACTCCACTGTTGTAGAAATCTCAATCCTCTAACTAGCCATCATATCTGGAGAACCTTTGCTGTACCAAAATCCATCTCTGGGCTCGACACACTGAATCTGACAAACACCAACCTGCGTTCACCAAGGTTCTACGACAAAAAAAATTCCGAAACATCTAAAGCCTGTGCCAGCATCCACTGCTGGTGGAGCAGTCTACCTTCTGCTTGGTAGGCATTCTATTAGCAACAAGATAGAAAGAATGAGGCTAACTGTGTTTGGTGCAATAGCTAGTGACAGCACGTCTAGAGAACATCAGATTGCAATCAGAAGCAGCAACAAGGAGAGTTGGTTTGCCAACACAGACAGAACTTTGGCAAAATATAACCGTAACCCTTTAACACTCATGTCAGCCAAAAACAGCTTCTGCAGTGGTCTTGAGCAATATCCATTTGCAGACCAAGAGAAGACAATTTTTGAATATTTACCACTGAAATGACTGGTTTGATAACCGAGCCAGTCATAAATTTTCAAAAATAGTCTTCTCTTGGTCTACAAATGGACATTTTCTATGAGAAAATTGAAATTTTCTTGAACAAATTTGAGGGTTAAAGGGTTAAACTGGTGCTGGATGTCTTACTCAACAAACCCACTAAGTAAATATGGAACAAATGGCCCAAGGGCCATGGTGATCACATGGCTGATGAGGAACTGTAAACATGTTTAGACTAAATAATGCACACCAAGCACCATTGGTAATTCAGGCAAGCATAACTGTTGTAGACCAATGCGGTAATGGTCTTTATCATTATTGACCAATGAGGCAATCATCATTACCACTAATGACTAACAATGCAAGTGACAATGACCCACCCCTGACACTACTGTACAATGGTTCAAGTGTATTAACAGATGCCATTTACTAATGGGACAATGGTTACATGAATGAAGAAATGCAAGAATACTGGCATCCTTGACATTATTGACCAATGGGAAAAGTACAATTTCTCAATTGGGCAGCCATTCCTGATACTATTATCAAATAGTAGTCAGTAATTTGGACAAGGAAATTGACATTATTGAACAATGGGAAAAGTACCACTGATCAATGGGCAGGTCATCACTGACACTATTGACCAATGATTCAAGTGTCACAAAACTGACATTTACCAAAGTGGCAATGGTGAGGTCAGTCAAAAATTTGGATGAGAAATTGTAAGAATTATATTATTGCATGATTGACCAACTGGAAAAGTACCATTGATCAATTGGGCAGCCATCCCTGACACTATCGTCAAATGATTAGTGTATGAAAAAAAGATTTCAGTCAAATTTTGTTTTAATCCATTAGCAATTTACGAAACGTGACACAGACTATCTTCCCACGAAACAAATGTATTTTAACCATAGGGTTGAAGGTTTAAAAAGTCTTAATGAACCAGCATTATGTATGATTACTGTATATTGCGGCTGTAGTAATAAAAACATCCTACAGCTGCAATCAGTCTTTCTTCGCTTTTGCCCATTGTGTCTTGTTCTCAGCCAAAATCCTTAGCTTCCTCAGGTTCATTCTTGACTTGAGTGTACCGAGTCCTGCTTTCTTAAGGTCATCTCGTAGCATGCTTAGCGGATTTATGCAATGATGTCCTTTCCTGGCTTTGTATTTGCTGGCTCACAGCTGGTGTGTCTTCTTCTGGCACCATGGTCAAACAATGATCATCTTTGCTGGCCGACTTTTACAGACAGCAGTGACGCATTACACACCCTGTATAGTGCATCATTTGAAATTATGCTGTCTGGCTATCGGTGTCCAGTGATGGTGCATAGGTGTTTGCGGTGGCAGCCATCGAGTTTATCTCGAGCTGCCTTTGGAGCTGCCCAGCTGTTATAGTTATACAGCATCAACGATATGCAGGTTGCATTGTCATTTATCAAGGGCATCTTTGATCTACGAATCCATAGCTTCCAGAAGGACTGGAAAGCTATGCTTCCCATGACACAGCATGCAGCAATGTTAGGAGTACTGCAAAGCAGTGAACACAGGATTTTACTTTTCCTTCATGGTTCGCCGCCACGAAGTGGATTGTAAATTTCTTTAGCTTCATGCTCTTTAGATAAGTATATGTGGGTGGACTCTGTTTTGGATTCATTCATAAAGCGATTCTCAATTTTTAGTTTGCTTGTATCATTCATAAAGAGATTCTCAATTTTTAGTTTGCTTGCAGCTATTGGGAGAAGTTTTCTCATCTATGAAGTCCACATTGTCTGCATATTCCATCTTAGCAGCATACCCAGTGTTGGGGGGGGGGGGGATTTCAATGCAGCAGCAAGATAACTGGTGAAAAGCACAGGAGATAGGCCATCTCCCTGTGGGGAGCTGATTGATGTCTCACACTTTACAGACTTCTCTGATTTGACTCGTACCCTCAGCTTGGTGTCTGCAAGCAGTAGTCTCACTAGTCATAGCTCACCTTCATTGCAACTGTCCTGGTATAGTACATCTAGGATCTTTAAGCGCTTAATTATGTTGAAGGCCCGTGACATGTCAATGCCCATTTTGTGGAAATACCAGTGTTTGGATATGACTACCGACACACGCATGCGGTGAGTCCATACAATGTCTGTGCACATTTGAAGCCATTTTGACATGATCCGGTGAAGTCATCGATCTTGTCTCAGATGCGCCGCAAGATTGGCTGGGGCCAGGTTGTTTCTTTGGCTTGGGTAGTGTGATAAGGGTGCCTTGGCATACAGCATCGATGGGAAGGTGGTGCATAAAAGCTGAATTGATTAGGTACATGATCAGTTTTGAGATAATGTCACTTGCATATTTGAATCATTCATTGCTCATGCTATTAGGTCCACATCCGTGTACAGTGAGTGGTGGTGTGTAGTCAGTAACTCTCAGGACTTGGACTGCCCGAAACATTTTGTGACAGTCATCTGTGGTAGTGATTTCAAATGCTAGTTGAATACCAAGATCTTTTAAGCGTTCGCTAATGCGGTGCAGAACGTTATTGCGCTCCCGGCGTAGTTTGGTGCGGTATTCACTTTAGCCACTTTGATAGATGCGCAGCTTTCTGCTCTGCTGACAGTTTTACTACTAGAAGACATCGTCAGTATACCTAGTTCAGTTGTTTTTAAGAACATGTATGATGCTGGTAGCTGATGATTCCATAGATTTCAGTCTTTCGGTTAGGAATTCGTTTGGATCGGAGCTGATATCGATGTTAGCTATCTGCTCCCCGAGGGCCTTTTTGTATGACATTTGAGTGTCAGTGTCACTGATGAGCTTGGGTATGTTGCAGATGACTCTACCCTCTTGCCTGGTAAGGCGTTCATACATTAGGTAGAGATCATTCATCTGAAGGCGTTAATGACCGGCTTGTGGTCAGAATTGAGGCCTGTGCCTCCATAGGAATGAGCATTCATACCAGCATTATGGCACCTATTTAAAGGTCAGCCTCTTTATATTCATAGTCCAAATAGATATTTAACTGAATGAACATATCTGCTAAATTTGTTTTTAATCCATCAACAAATGTATTTTAACCATAGGGTTCAATATGTATTATAACTGTATTCCGCGGCTGTAGTAGTAGAAATATCCTACAGCTGCAATCAGACTTTCTTCGGTTTTGCCCACTGTGTCTTGTCCTCATCTGAATTCCTTAACTTCCTCAGGTCCATTCTTGATTTGAGTGTACCGAGTCCTGCTTTCTTGAGGTCACCTCGTAGAATGCTTAGCAGATTTATTCAATGACGCACTCTCCTGGCTTTGTATTTACTGGCTCCCAGTAGGCCGAATTCCAAAATCTCTGTGTTGGTGTGTTTTCTGGTACCCTTCGCACACAGACAAACATGGACCATCTTTGCTGGGTGACTTTTACAGACAGCGGCGATGTATTACACAGCTTGTATAGTGCGTCATTGGAAATTATGCTGTCTGGTCATCGGGGCCCAGTGATGTCCAGATGTTACAGTTATACAGCATCAAGAATACACAGGTTGCTTTGTATAAATGTAGGGTTCAATAGCTTAATTTATATTCATAGTTCAAATAGATATTTGACTGAAGGAACGTATCCGTTAAATTTGGTTTTAATTCATCAACAATTGACGAAATACATGTATTTTCCCCATAGGGGTCAACACTTAACAACGACTTAATGAACCAGAGCTACATGTATGGCATTTGTTTAAGGGCATGACCACTTCATATTCATAGCTTGACTAGATGTTTTCTAAAGGAAGGAATCTGCCAAATTTAGTTTTAATGCATCAATAAATGATGAAATGTGCCACAAACTTATTTTTCCAGTAGGGTTCAATTTGAAAATATAGCAAGCTCCATAACTCTGCCATTTGTAGGTGTGGCCACTTCATCGTCATAGCCCAACTAGATATTGCTTAAAGGAACATATCTGTCAAATTTGGTTTTAATCCATCGACAAATGTTGAAATGTGCTACAGACATATTTTCCCCATAGGCTTTAATAGTTTGAAAATATAGCAAGGCCCATAACTTTGACATTTGTGGGCGTGTGCACTTCATATTCATAGCCCAAACAGATATTGCCGAAATGAACATCTCCGCCAAATTTGCTTTTATTGCATCAACCAATGGCAAAACATGCCACAATTGTTGACAGACAGATGACAGACAGACAAATTGTGATTGTATAAGCTCACCTAGGTGAAGTAAAAACACATTCAAACAAGCCATTGACAAAGCAACTCTTAATGAATTAATAGAGTCATTGGAAGGAAAGACTTCAACATGCTACATAAACCTATATGTGTGCACCATAGGTAAACCTCACCTCACCTTTAGTTAGAAGAAGTGCTAACTACAACACCAGAGAAGTCATCAAAGCTAATGTCAAGATTCAATTGCTTGTTGGTAATTACCAATTGCAAGGCTTGCATAGTCACTACAATCAATTTGAAAACAACTGCTGTCTACTCTGTAAGAAAGGTGTCGAGGATAGGAAGCGCTTCATTCACTAGTGCCCACAACTTGATAAAATAAGGCAACCATGTCACCAGAAGATGGCAGCACTGAGGCGAATGAAATGCGCATGAAGATGGACAAAATCTCTTCAGACCCAGACATGATGACCCAGCTAAACTTAGACTACACTAAGCAGATTAGCACATGTACATGTGTATGTTCCTTCCATGACAATGTAGAAAGTGTGTCAAGAAACCTTTTCTATAACCTCCCAGCAGTCCCAGGCCTGTCCAAATTGGCGTAACCAATTTTTTGTTCGCCCAATGGTTACGCAAATTTTTCTGACACAACCTGTTTTCCATTCTCGCAGTTACTTTCATATTGTACATAAATACATGAAAAATGTTTACGCAAAACACAATTGGTTACTTAAAATAAATTTGCTTAACCCAAAAATGGGTTTGCGCACATTTTCAATTTGGACAGGCCTGCCTCCACTGCAGGAGACTTGAATTGCTTACTGTAGCTCCGGCGCCATGTTGTCCCGTTAGTACTTCCTCGGATTCGGAGTCGTACGACCCGACCTGATGATGCTGGTTAGCTGGCCTTAGTGATTCTGAAGGGAGACGGCGGACGACCGGTGTGTACAAAGACCGACGTTTTAGGCCGGTGGAAAGATCACGTTCCAGTGGGGCTGGGTGAGCATTCCTGCCAACACTGAACACCACTGTGTCGTCCCAGCTATTCATATAGCCTGTGTGATGGTGCATACTGTTTTACTTTGGTCTAATATTTACCTATCTGGTGTAGGTAGGAGCTCACTGAGTCGAGGGCTGGCTTTTTAGTTTGTCAGTGAAGGGATGAACAGAAGTTTATGGCAACATACCCTTATGAGTAAGGAAGTGGCGTAGCTGCGTCTTTGGTGTATATCTCTCCTGAGATACCTAACTTATCTATGTATATGCATAGGCAAGGTATCCGAGTAAAGGAGTCCTGCGCAGCCTAATGTTTAATATAAACTATATATTAATGCCTCATGCCGGCCAATAAATTGGTTTTGCGAGAGGAAAAGGCTTGGTGGTGTGAATTAAACCGAAATCACACATTTCTTCTTTCCCAAGAGAGTTGATACTTACCTCCCTAACACTCTTTGATATTTCCTAAATATCGACTATCACTCAAAAAACCCTCAGATTATAAAAGTAAGGTGCCCCTACTGGCAGGGAGTCAGTCGACAGTCCGGCGGATGCCAGCCCCAACCTGGCGCATGCGCAGACTGACACTTCCTCTGACTAATTTATTGGCTGACACAATGCAACTAAGAAGCCTGACTGAGCCTCTGTGGGGCGCAGAGGCTGGGTCCATGTATGAGAGGTAAGTATCAACTCTCTCATGAAAAAAGAAATCTGTGATTTCGCTTATTTCACTTCAACAGTATACTTCCCTCCCTAACAATCTTTGATATTGCCAGAATTCATCAGTGAATTCGGCTGTAGGGAGGTGAAGTTTTTTTGCGTTTGAAGCACCAACCTCTGAAAATTGTGTAAAAACACAACCCGGAAATGATTTGAACATCGGATAACACAACCGATGGTTGAGACCATATGTCATATGTGCAACCCCCACCCCTTTTCTTGGGAAGGGAGACAGTATCACCTCAATGTCCCATACGCTCTTTGCTTACTAGGATATCGGACAAAAAGTTTCATTTTCGTATACTCTCAAGAAAGAACCACATATAACATGTACTATCACCATATTAGCATAAAGGGTCACGGGACAATGACGATCAAACAACAAAAAAACACATTACAAGACTAACCTTGAAATCTTTGTCGCTGCCATCAACTTCCCCTTGGTGAAGGTTGTAGTAGCACTGACAAGGGGTTGTTTCCAATGATTAATTGTGATGTCTATAAACAGTGAGAAAACCTCAGTGTAGCTGCACTATAATTAATTTCTTAAACTTTTGACCCGCATCCACCACCCAAAAGGGGCGGGGCAAATGTGAATGTGCTCATGGACACCACATTGATATGGATAACTCACATAACAAATTTCATTGAATTGTGTCAAACGGTTTCCAAGGAGATGCGTTACAATCAATTCCTGAAGGTTCAAATTTGACCGTTTGACCCCCTTCCCTGCCCCTGAGGGTGGAGCCAAATGTAAATGGCTTCTTGCACTCTGCAATCATATGGGTAACTCGCATATCAAATTTGGTTGAGTTCTGTCTAATGCTTTCAGAGGAGTTGCATTACAAATGATTTTACCTTTTGATCCCTGCACACCACACACACATGCCTAGGGGCAGAGCTAAATGTAAATATCACCTTACAAAGCGGAATCATATGGGTAGCCAACATACCAAATTTTGTTGAATTCCATGCAATGGTTTGGGAGGAGATAGCATGATGGATGGATGGATGGATGGACAGATGGACAGAGGTGATTAAAATATCCCCGACGGTTTTTTAAAAGGTGGGGATAACATCAACAACAAAATTCAACAACAACTAGATTGATCAGTCGAAGACGTGTCATCACAAATCTCCAGGTTCACCGCTTTGAACTTTTGACCACACCCCGCAACCAACCCCCGGGGGTGGAGCTAAATGTAACTGTCCTTTTGCACTCCACAATCATATGGGTAACTCACATACCAAATTTGTTTGAATTCCATCAAACAGTTTCGGAGGAGTTGCATTACAATTAAATTCTTGACCTTTTGACCCCTATTTCCCACCCAAAGAGGGCGGGGTCAAATGTAAATGTGCTCATCCAGTCCACATTGATATGGGTAACTCACATACCAAATTTGGTTGAATTACATCCAATGGTTTGGGAGGAGATAGCGTAACGGATGGACAGACAGACAGATGGACATAGGCGATTACAATATCCCTGGGTTTTTTTAAAATGTGGGGATAATACCTAACTAGATTGCTCGGTCGATGACGCGTCATCACAAATCCCCATGTTCACAGCTTTGAACTTTTGACCCCCCACCACCCCTCCAACAACTCAACCCTGGGGGCGGAGCCAAATGTAAATGTCCTTTGCACTGCGCAATCATATGGGTAACTCACATACCCAATTTGGTTTACTTTCAACCAACAGTATCAGAGGAGTTGCATTATAATCAGTTTCATGACCTTTTGACCCAAAGGGGGGGGGCGCCAAATGTAAATGTGGTCATCCACTCCACATTGATGCCAGTAACTCACAACCCTAATTATGTTGAATTCCATCCTATAGTTTCAGAGGAGTTGCATTATAATCAATTTTTTTTACCCGTGGACCCCCCATATATATATATATATACACCTGTGCAAAAGTTAAGCACCAGCAAAAACAATAGAACGTAGAAACATGATGGTGGTACAACTAGGCTGCCATACTTTTTGTCCCCGCGTTAGCTGACATAATTCCAAGTACAAAATGCACATGCATGCATGACTTCACGCCGCTTGATGTCCGTGCATGGCGGGAAACAGCACACGTGTTCAGTTATGTAAAAGTCCAGTTTGAGGTGTAGAACATTACATACAGATTTAGGCGACAAGATTAGGAATTTTGTGTTCATGACCGTGGTTTATTTGTACAGAGAGAATTAGCTCTTGATTGTGAACCGCTATGGCAAGACGAAGGTTAAGTGATCGTGTGAAATGGCAAATCATAGGCATGCATACCACTGGTATGTCATGCAGAGAGATTGGCAGACAGCTGAACATTAACCATACTGTAATCAGTCGTTTGATTGCAAAACATGGGCAAACTAACGAGGTGAAGGACAGGCCTAGATCTGGAAGACCGAAGAAGACTACTGCCCGTGATGATCGAGCCCTAGTACGCCTTGTTAGGAGATCTCCATTCACCAACAGCAGAGTGCTCAGCCAGCAATGGGAAACGCGCAATAGAGTGTCAATGTCTACCGTCAAAAGGAGACTGTATGCTGCTGGCATGAAAGCTAGGAGACCTGTCAGACGTCCTCTCCTCACTGCACACCACAAAGAGGAGCGTCTGAGGTGGTGCAACGAAAGTAGACACTGGAACATGAGATCCTGGAGACGGGTACACTGGTCCGATGAAAGTCGGTTCCTGCTTCATGCCACAGATGGTCGAACTCGTGTATGGAGGTCCAGACGCACGGCGTACGACCAACGTAACATCATGGAAGAAGTTCCATTTGGTGGAGGTTCCGTTATGATATGGGGGTGCATCTCATTTGATTGTAAGCTGGATCTGTTGACTGTACCTGGAACACTAAATGGACAAAGATATCAAGATTCCATACTGGATAGAGTTGTGGTCCCTCATTTTGTAAATCATGCACCTGGAACCCACCCTATATTCATGGATGACAACGCCCGACCACATCGTGCTAGAGCTGTGCATGAATACCTCCGCCAGAATGCCATCGAAACCCTACCATGGCCAGCAAGGAGCCCTGACATGAACCCTATTGAGCATATCTGGGACATTCTGGGAAACATGGTGAGAAGGAGGGATCCTCCTGTGCAGAACCTACAGGAATTAACAGACGCACTCCATCTTGAATGGCAACGAATACCACAATGGCGTATCAGTCGGTTGGTGACCAGCATGAGACGTCGTGTCCAGGCCGTCATCCAGGCACAAGGTGGATATACCCGGTATTAATAATGACAGTCTCAAACTCGTGCACAGATGTTAAACTTCGTTTTCAGACACCATTAATGACAATCTAGCCACGTGTGTCAACTGTAGGGCAATAGTTGTCAGTTGTGTCAACGTAACCATATTCAGGCCTCGTTTTCAAGTTCAAACAAAAACATACAGTGTTTCCCCACCATCATAATCAGCATTTCTCTAGTTGCATTATTACCTCTTGCACTAAGATGGATGGGTACATAAATGTTTATGCTATTGCTTTCTTCATAGCACATGAATATACCCTCGCATGTGCGTAAAAATAGGGTGGTGCTTAACTTTTGCACAGGTGTATATATGTTGGATAGTCATCCCTTGTTATCCCCACGTTTTGAAAAAGCGTCGGGGATATTGCAATCGCCTCCATCCATCGGTCCTTCTGTCTGTCCATCACGCTAACTCATCCCAAACCGGTGGGTGGAATTGAACCAAATTTAGTATGTGGGTTACCCATATGAATGCGCTTTGCAAGACGACATTTAGATTAGGCTCCGCACCCAAGGGGGCGTGGCAGGGGTCAAAAAGTCAAATTGATTATAATGCATCTCACTCCAAAGCATTGTGCGGAATTCAACCAAATTCGGTATGTCAGTAACTAATTATAGTAACAGGAATGCAAGAATTGCAAGACGAGATATAGATTAGGCTCCACCCTCAATGGAGCGTGACAGGGGTCAAAAGGTCAAATTGATTGTCCGTCTGTCTGTCATGATAACTCCCCCCAAACTGTTGGATTTCCAAACATTTGGATTTACCAAATTTGGTAAGTAGGTTACCCATAGGAATGCAATTTGTACGACGATATTTATGCATCTCACCAAAATCTTTGCATGGAATTCAACCAAATTCGGTATGTGGGCGACTAATAGGAATACGCTTTGCAAAACGAGATATAGATTAGGCTCCGTCCTCAAGAGGGCGTGACAGGGGTCAAAAGGTCAAATTGATTGTCCGTCTGTCCGTCACACTAACTCCTCCCAAACCGCTGGGTGGAATTGAACCAAATTTGGTATGTGGGTTACCCATAGGAATGCGCTTTGCAGGGCGACATTCAGACTCGGCTCCGCCCCAAAGGGACCGTGGCAGGGGTCAAAGGGTTCAATCAGTTGTAACCCAACTCCTCTGAAATCGTTAGACCGAAACTCAACTAAATTTGATATCTGAGTTACCCATATGATTGTGGAGTGCACAATGCCATTTAGATTTGGATCCGTCCCCAGGCGGTGCAGGGGGGGGGGGGGGGGGGTTCAAAAGGTCAAATTTTAACTTGCGGAAATTGATTGACAGAATTCAACCAAATTTGGTATGTCTGTTGGTTATCTATATCAATGTGGAGTGCAAGAACATATTTATGTTTGTCCCCACCCCAGGGGTGGGTGGGGTTAAAAGGTAGAAAACTGTATTGTAATGCAACTCCTCAGACAGATGGAATTCAACCAAATTTAGCATGTCAGTTACCCATATCAATGTGGAGTGGATGAGCACATTTGATTGTAACGCATCTCCTCCGAAACCATTGGACGGAATTCAACCAAATTTGGCATGCGAGTTACCCATATCAATGCGGAATGGATGATCACATGTAGGCCTACATTTGGCCCCGCCTCCAGGGGTGGGGGATGGGGTTAAACGGTCATACAATTGATTGTAATGCAACTCCTCTGACACTGTTGGATGGAATTCAACCAAATTTAGCATGTCAGTTACCCATATCAATGTGGAGTGGATGAGCCTATTTACATTTGGCCCCACCCTCAGGAGGTGTGGGATGAGATCAAAAGGTCATGAAATTGATTGTAATGCAACTCCTCAGACACTATTGGACGAAATTCAACCATATTTGGTATGTGAGTTACCCATATGATTGCGGAGTGCAAACAGATGTTTACATTTGGCTTCGCCCCCGGGGGGTGGGTTGTAGAGTGTGTCAAATGTTCAAAGCGGTGAACATGGGGATTTGCGATGACGTGTCATCGACCGATCAATCTAGTTCGATTTAGTTTATTGCCTGCTAATCTTAAGTGTACATTACGCTGTGAAATTTCTGGTCCAGTTTCACGTTGAAAGCCTCAACGTTCTTGGCATTGACAGTGTCGCCAGGTAAGAAATTCCAGCTTTGGATTACTCTGTTTGAGAAGAACTATTTTTTAATGCCCTTGTTGAACTGCTCCATTTTCAGTTTGTAATTATGACCTTGGGTTGTTTCCACATCAGATTTTCTTAGTATATTTTCTACTTTGATGCTACAGGAGCCATGACAGATTTTATACACTTCGATTAGATCTCTGCGAAACAGACGGTACTTTAGTGAGATTAGTTTGAGTGACTCTAGTCTTTCTCTGTAGCCGAGGTCCTCCAGTTGAGGAATCAATTTTGTTGCCCTGCGTTGCACACTCCAAATTTCCTTTGACTGCCACTTTAGGTGGGGTGACCATATAGTATTACAATACTCGAGGATCGGTCTTACCATGGTTTTGAAGAGAGTACAAATGTAGTAAGCAGAACTCTGTCAATGTATGTAAATGTCCTTTTGATCACTCCCAGTATCCTGTTTGCTTTATTTACTACAGTATTGATATGAACATCGAAAGAAAGACTGTCGTCACTATGCACACCTACCTAGTCTTTTTCATTTTCAGTTGCTACTATAGGTCGTTGGGTGTCTGTGTCTGTCATGAAATATTACTTCTTTGGGCTGTTTCTGCCCAAGTGGAGTACGTGTATTTTTGTAGAGTTAAAGTGTAATTGCCTGTCTGCTGACCATTCGCAGGTTTTGTTGATGTTGAGTTGCAGGCTGTCACTGAATGGGTTGTCTATCAGTTTTGTGTCATCAGCAAATATAAACGAAATCAAGGATTTCTTTTTTCACGAGAGAGTTGATACTTACCTCCCTAATACTTTTGATATTGCTAAATATTGGCTTTCACTCAATAAACACTCAGATTAAAACAGTTAGGTGCCCCTACTGGGCAGGGAGTCAGAGCGTAGTCTGGCGGATGCCAGCCCCACCACCGCGCATGCGCAGACTAGCACTTCCTCTGACTAATTTATTGGCTGATACACATGCAACTATTAAGAGCCTGAAGACCGAGCCTCTGTGGGGTGGAGAGGCCGGGTCCGTATCTAGGGAGGTAAGTATCAACTCTCTCGTGAAAAAAGAAATCCTTGATTTCGTTTATTTCACATCAAGAGTATACTTACCTCCCTAATACTTTTGATATTGCCAGAATTCGACAGTGAATTCGGCGGGAGGGAGGCGAGGTCAAAAGACCAGCTCATCCCTATACGCTTTTCTGCGTTTAAGGCACTTAAACTTCTGAAACTGTATGAAAAAACAGTCAGGATTTGACTAACCATCGGATAACACCACCGATGTATGAGAGATGACCGAATGTCATATGCGCTCCCCCCCCCTCCTTCCTGGGAGGAAGAGTCGAATGACCTCAATGTCCTATACGCTCTCTACGTACAAGTGCCATGTACTACAGGACAGAGACGAAAAAACTCCATTTTCGTATACTCTCAACAATGAACCACATAAATACACAAAACCATCATCATATTAATAACGGGTAACGTGACAAGACAATCAACAATGGACAACCCATACACAAGACTGACCTTGTTGAAATGGCTGCTGACATCCTCTTCCCATTGGTGAAGAACGATGCAGTCCCAAAAAAGTGGTTGTTTCCATAAATTAATTGTGAAATATATAAGCAATGAGGAAACCCCATCAAAAATATATGCCGAGTTATCTTTTCAAAATCGACAAGGCGAGAGGATTAGAGGTGTCACGGAGATAATGGTCTGTAAAACTTGACTCACAGTGCCACTGAGCCACCGACATAATATCATCCACAGGGACCCCATTAAATAGGGCCGTGGATGTCACTACGCCGCGGACACTGTGAGCCTTGGCCACGTCAACCTGCTTCCCGGTGGCGGATTTATGACAAAACTGAATGCATTCTACAATCCACCTGGAAATGGTGTCCTTAGAAGCCCTGCCATGGGGTTCAATATATGACAACCATAACGCCGACTGGTCGGTGCGCCACTCCGATGTACGTTGTTTGTACCGGAGAAGCGCCCGGACGGGACACCATGCTTTAGAATTAGGATCATATCTAGTTAAAGCAGGCAAAACAATAGGTTGACCTGGATATTTCAACGACTGATTCTTAGCCAAGAAATTAATCCTAGGTAGCAGCTTAAGGCCTTCCCCTGAAACCACAAAACGGTCATCCTCGGCTGATAAGGCATGAATTTCACTTCTACGCCTAGCCGAGGCCGCAGCAATTAAAAACACAGTCTTCAGTGTTAATAGTTTCATAGAAATGGAACTAAGTGGTTCAAACGGCTTATCACCTAGTACTTGAAGCACTAGCGATAAACTCCAAGACGGAATCACAGGGGGATTCCTTGGTCTTAGATTGCCCATGCCTTTAATTAATACATTTAATGTATTTACTTCATCACTTCCCCTCTTAGCCAAGCAAGGAATAACAGACATTAAAGCTGACTTATAACCAGCAATAGAGTTAGGCTTGAGGCTATAGGCATCATACAGGTGACAGAGGAAATCAGCTACTACCTGAATAGATGAATCCATTGGATCAATACATCTTTTTGAGCACCATTCTGCAAATCTGTTGATTTTATAATTATATGCTCTGGAGGTTGACCCCCTCCTGGCTTTGGCCATAAACATGGCTGCTTGCTCAGAAAAGCCCTCCTTAATTCTAGATTCCTTGACAACATCCACGCAGTCAATCTGAACATTGACGGATTGTTGTGAAGGGCCTTGCCCTGGAAGATAATATCGTCCATCAGAGGCAGAGGAACCGGATTGCAGACCAGAAGGTCCAGCAGATCCGTATACCATGATCGGCTTGGCCAATCCGGGGCGATCAGAAGCACTTGGCATTCCTCTTGTCTGATTTTCTGAAGAATTTTTGGAATCAGGATTGCTGGAGGGAATGCGTATGCATACATTCTCCCCCAGCTGATAGCTAACGCATCTGTTGCGAAAGCGCTTGGATCCGGAATCGGAGAGACGTACGTCGTCATCTTCGCATTCCTCTTCGTTGCGAACAAATCGATGTTGGGTTTCCCCCAATGGTCGAACAGACGATCCGCCACACATTGATTTAGTTGCCATTCCGTGGGTAAAACACTCATCCTTCGGCTCAATGAGTCTGCTAGCAGATTTAACCTTCCCGGAATATGAACTGCTTTCAAGGTAATCTGGTGATCCAGGCACCAACAAAGCAGTCTCCATGTCATCATACAGAGACTGGGCGACTTCGTTCCGCCCTGGCGGTTTATGTAAGTCACAACTGTTGAGTTGTCTGAACGAATAAGAACAATCTTGCCCTGAACTTTCTGTAAGAAATGTTCCAGGCCCAGGACTACTGCTCTTAGCTCCAGTAGATTTATATGTTCCTTTGACTGTTCCGGATTCCACAGCCCTGATATCGTGGATTCTTCCAGGCAAGCCCCCCAGCCCTCCATCGATGCATCTGTATACACAGTCACCTGAGGGTGGGGAGGGGTTAGCATAACCCCCACCAAGAGATTCTCTGTGTCCAACCACCATTGCAGGTGATGAATCAGAGGCGCCAACACTGACACGTTCGAGTCCAGCGAACCTGTACTCTGGGTCCATTGTGTCATGAGAAATAACTGGATCGGCCGCCTGCGTAAGGCGGCCTGAGGAATGACTGGTTCCAATGAAACCATCAACCCCAGCATTCTCAAGTAAACCCGTGCCAGGACATGACGACTGTCGCACACTGACTGAATTAATGAGATGAGTTTCTGAACTCTCTCCTGAGTAGGAAAAACATATCCTGTCTCTAGATCGAAGAACATCCCCAGGTAAACAAACTTCTGGGATGGAGTCAGCTCTGATTTTGGGAAATTGATCATCCAGCCCAAGTCTGTGAGAGTCTTTAAAACAATCTCCAGACTGGCCGATAAACTTTCCTGGGTGTGCGCTTTCAACAGCCAGTCGTCTATGTACGTGTGGACTGCTATGCTTCTCCTGCGGAGGTATGCGGTGATCGCAAGAACCACACGGGTGAAAACCCGAGGAGCCGTGGAAATTCCGAAGGGTAACACCCTGAATTCCCACTGTCTGCCCTGGAATGCAAATCTCAGGAAGCGACGGAAACTCCTGTGTATGGGGATGTGGAAATAAGCGTCCTTCAAATCTATCGACGCTGTCCACATTCCCCTCTCTAACCCCGCCAACACCGAGCGCACAGTCTCCATCTTGAAACTGGGCGTCTCTATGAACTTGTTCAATGGCTTGAGGTTGAGAATTGGTCTCCACCCTCCGGTGTTTTTTGTTACTAAGAACAGGGTTGAATAGAAGCCCGGACACCTCTGTGCCGGCTGAATAGCTCCTTTTTGTATGAGGGAATTTATTTCCTCCTCGATACACAACCTTTGCTCTGGATCTCTCGGATTCGGAGTCCAGATCGGCACTAGAGACAGTCGCGATGGCGGGCCTGTCATCCAATCGGGATGATACCCGACTGAAAGCCATCGCAAGACTAAACGGTCCTGAGTTAACCGTTCCCACTCTTGCATGTGGTCGGCTAGCCGGCCTCCCACCGGTCCACCTAGGGATAGAGGTGGACATAAGGAGTGCAAGAGCGGCACTGTCTCCTTTGCCAGAAACACCGGCGCGGTTCTCACCGCGGTAACCGTCCCATCAGGAACGATTACCCCGCCCAGATCCTCGCGCGCCACGACCAGCACCGCGCGCACCTCGGTGCGCGGGCGGCTGCCTGGCTGACTGCGCCTGAGGAGCCTGCGCCCCCCTCGCTGCTGGCCGAATCGCACGCGGCCGAGGCCGACGCTGCGATGGTGGTTGGCCTCTGACCTGGCCACCACCACCTCGAGCCTGCAGGGGACGATACGCAGGGGGTGCGGCGCGAACGTTAGCACGACGAAGCACCTCAAACTGCTCGCGCAGCGCCCTCTGGTTATTGACCAGAGTAACCGTCTCCTGGAGGTGCCTACATCCCTCACCTCCAAAGAGACCAGGACCTGTCATAGGCGTACGGAGTAGCCTATTGTACAGGTCCTGGGACGGGCACAGATTGTCCAAGGCAAATGTGCGCCTTGCCCGGACACTCCTGGTCACCGCCCGCGTCATACAGTCCAGAGCCAGGTTGATACCATCCTGGATGGCTCGCTGGACTGTGACCGGACTTGGCTGGCGCGATGCGGATGCTGTTACTACCCCTTGTAACAGCTGGGAGACGTGGGACAGAGCGGCAATCGAAGCCCTCCCACTCTCCTCCGCATCACGCAACGCGGTATTTGCTGAACGCAACGCGTTCGAACACAAGACTCCCGTGTCAGAACGGGAGCCTGGCCGCGCATCCTCACCTAAAGCCGCGCGGTCATCCACGCTCGGCTTAGGTACCACACCGTACCGCTGGTAATCCAGGGGCACGATGCGGCAACGCCTGGCCACCTCGCGCGGGGCCTTAGCGAGACGTCCACTCGACTTAATGGACGTCTCCGCCGCCTCGAACATGTCAACGACATGCTCTGCCAGCGGCAGAGAAGGCATAGCGTTAGCAGTAGGCTTACCAGCTAACCACGGCCTGTGATCACGCTGGCTAGCCGACTGCTCCACGGGCAGATCTGGTCTAACACTCACCAACCACTGGCAAGCGTCAGACCAATCCTCCTCCGTGGCTAGCTGCGAGCGCTCTACAAGACGGGGGCCTTCGTCTTCCTCCTGAGCGCAAGCAACAGAGCTTGACGGCGGATACGCTGATATCCCTGGCAAGCCAGGGAGAGCATGCGGGCCTGATAACACCGGCATGCTAATCTCACTGGCTTGACCAGGAGCAGGCGCCGTGGTAGAGCGCGGGGCATATACCGCCCCACCACGGCCCCGGCCAGCACCAGCGACACTCTCGGCAAGCCGAGGTATGCGGTAACGCTGGCCCTCAGCGCCCAGGGCCACAGTCTGAACCGTGGATTCTACCCCTGGGAGAGTAGAACCGTGGAATAAGTCGCCTGTATTCCCCGCGAGGGGTGCACCGGCGTCATAATCCATGGCCACGTCCTCAGACGGCGACCCCAACAGGTAATCCTCATCCTCCTGGCCAGACAGATTAGACTCCGGGTCAGCAAAGAGAGCTAACCCGGACTGGCCAGGGAAGGTGCCATACGAGGTACTGGCACCCGCGGCGTGCGGATACCCCTGGACTGATAAGCAGCCCGCGGGTTCCAGCGACAACCGTCCACGGTCCCTATTCGGCGCGGCACTAAGCCTGCTGCCAGGGTCGTGGAACGCCCCCTCTAATGGGGCCACCTCTGAATCTTCGAACAACGGAAGCGTACTAATGAAAGGTGATTCAGAGGTGGGGATTACCTGCTCCGAAGCAGATGATGAGGCCAGCAAAGGATTTGGTCCAGGAAGCATGCCACGAAGCAACTCTGGAACCAAATCCTTTATTGTCCTCCTCATCTCTCCCAACATCTCGGTCCGGAAGGCCTCCATGTCCACCGCGGACGAGGCCTTCCTCTTACCCTTCTTACTCACAACCTCTCTTTTCTGCTTCTTCTTGTCCTCCTCCACCACCTTGTCCTTCGCCTGCAAGCACAAGAATTCGGACATTAGCTCGCCCCCCCAGTGCTTACATATCTCGCAATTAAGCAAGGGACCACAGGGGCTACACTGATAACAGAGATGAGGCACAAACTTGTCCTTCAAAAACCGTCCACAGGACGCACAACCAGGTCTCTGAAACAGGGCAAAGGACGAGGAGTATGAGCAATCTAGTTAAGCTCAGAAACTCACCAACTCAAGAGAAGGAAATGATCATAAAGATCAATATTAATCAGAAAACCAGCTTCGGACAACTTTAATTTTTAATAAAGAGCAAGGCTGATTATGACGTCATTAATCCTATGACAGGAAAAAATCGATCCCCAACAAACATCCAAGTGCAAGGACGAATTGTATCTCTAACCAGAACATGTGCAGAATGGACATTTCGACTACACAACCATCAGATATATACTGATAACAATGGCAAATACTGTTAATTATCTCCCTTTCCTCTAAATAATTAACATCACCTCATATCAATAATTAGATACCTGACACCTTGTATAGACAAACCATCCAACGTGATGAACTGGAGCACTCCACCAACTGAACGCCTCTTAACTCTCTCCACCTCTAGGGGTAGGAATTGGATCAAGAGGGCAAAGTGAGAAGACCTTTATACTAGGCCTCCGACTCACTGGACATAAAATTTTTGGTTAGATAACCTAACAGTATTAGTAGGAAATGGAACCATGGTGGAGAGAAACAACCTCTCTGCTGATGTGATGTCCATTACATGTCGTTACACAAACCTGTGGACATAAACACAAAGAGAGATTAGTATGATATAGCACCTGGTTGAAATAAACCAACTAAACAAGGCGCCTATCACGGTAAGCGCGAGTCCCGGAAACACATTACACCGGGGACAAAACTCGCTAATTTTACTAGAAGTCACCTGATTTAAAGGTCCTGGGCCCTCCTCTGGCGAAGTCATCCTTCCTGCCATCTTTATCAGGGATAAACACTTCCAAATTTTCACAAAAACACTAAGAATTGAGCCAAGAAAAGCACTAGCACAAAAACATGTGTAGACTCTCTGCCAATAAATTAGCAAAGAGGAAGTGCTAGTCTGCGCATGCGCGGTGGTGGGGCTGGCATCCGCCAGACTACGCTCTGACTCCCTGCCCAGTAGGGGCACCTAACTGTTTTAATCTGAGTGTTTATTGAGTGAAAGCCAATATTTAGCAATATCAAAAGTATTAGGGAGGTAAGTATACTCTTGATGTGAAATCTTGCATATGCATTCGAGAATGTCATGTAGGTCATTAATAAAAATTTAGGAAAAGTACAGGTCCTAGCACACAGCCTTGTGGTACTCCACTCAACACCCCCCCTTCCAGTCTGATAATGCCTTAATGACACGTACCCATTGCTTACGATTGGTCACGAAATTTACTGTCTATTTGACTATCATTTCCCCAATGCCATATGCCTTGAGCTTCTTCAAGAGTCTTACATGTGGGGGCTGTGTCGAATGCTTTTTTGAAGTCAAGGAAAACCACATCGACTGGTTCATTTTTATCTACCTTTTCCGTTATGATCTCTAGATATTCCAATAGTTGTGTCTTGCACGATAGATTAGGTCTAAAGCCGTGTTGACATGTAGTTAGTAAACTGCATTCTTTCATGTAGTTCATAATTGCATCTCTGATGAACGATTCCAAGAGTTTGCACAGTATGCAAGCTAAGTTTACTGGCCAGTAGTTCCCAGGGTCATACTTTGGTCCCTTCTTGTAGATCTGCAAGTTATGTTTGTGATTTTCCATATCTCAGGAATAGTCCCCTCCTCTAGAGATTTATTAAATAGCATACATAACTGTTTACTAATCTATCCAGCAACCTCTAAAGGTATCCGTGCAGGTATTAAGTCTGATCCACTACTTTTATTAGGATTTAGCTGTTTGAGTTTATTCTTTACTGCTGCTGGGGTTATGACCATGTCAGAAAAGGTAGTTGTCATTCCTGGCCATGATGCCAGGGACATCTTACAAGTTCTCAACAGTAAAAACACTAGGAAAGAAGTTGTTCAGTACGTCTGCCGTGTTACGGTCTGTCACTGCTATGTTCTCACTACCTTGCTCTCGTAAGTCACCTAGTGCTTCCTTCAGTTGAGTATTACTTTTTACATACTTCCAGAATGCTTTTGGATTTGTTTTGGTCTCTATTGCTAACTTATGTTCAAATAGCTTTTGGTTTTGTCTAATTTTCGATGTAGCACAGTTCCTTGAGTCTTCGGAGCGCCTGCTTCTCTTGAATTTCTTTAATGCTTTCCTTTTGGCTTTGATTGCTCCAGACACATCTTTATTTGTCCAGCTTTTCTTTTTGGAATTTGGTCCGGATAGTGGTATATGGTGATCTATTGCTTCAGTAAGTTTTCCGTATAAGTACTCCCATGCTTCACTTGTGTTGAGGCTCACTATTTCATCCCATTACATCTTCACTTGTGTTGAGGCTCACTATTTCATCCCATTACATGGTGTGGAGTTCTTTCCTCATATCGTCATACACGTATTTATAAATAAACTGTCCACTCCCTTTTAAAAAATAATTCACAGAATGCTACATCATAACCACCATTATCATTCTTTTTTTCTCTTTTTTCCTTTTTATTGTCTATGTTATGTGTAGCGTGTTGCTGTATTGTCTTTGATAATGTGATGTCTGTACATTATGTATGCCTGAACAGACTCGGTCGTATGTGCTCCCACTGTCAAAACTTTCGAAAGTAGACTTGATAGGTTCTGGATCTCTCAATCACAGAAATTTAACTACGCACATTCAATTGTACATAGTCAATGTGAAAATCTGGAGCACACAGAAGAGGACTCATGCTGAGACCTACAGTCAGAAGTGAGAAGAGGATCTGTCAGTATCTGTGAATATATGTAAAAGTTCCATCGCCTTATAGGCATTGCCTTTGATGGATTCCTGTAATCAATGTATAATTTTGTGTGTGTGTATATATATATATATATACACACACACAAAATTATACATTGATTACAGGAATATATATATATTCATAAAATAGCAGCAAATAAAGTTTATTTGATTCGATTTTATATTAATGTGGCTACGAGGCTTGGTACTGGTAATGAGATTTGACTGACTGATGGATGGACGGACTTATAAAAGAATTTTGAGTTGCAGCTATATTTTTTTAGCAAATAGTAATGGCATCAGATTATTCCACCAGTTTTATTGAAATTGGGGTATTAATTAGGAATTAGCCTAGAGATTTAAAGGAATTTTTAAAATCCAGACAATATGTTTGTTTCATCTTTTTTTCATGTAGTCAAATTTCAGATCAATAGGGTAATTGTGGTAAAGTGGACATTGCCCAATTGCATACGGGTATGTGGGATGGACAGTGGTCAATCATGGCCATAATTTTTTAAGATACATGTATGTATGTGTATATATATATATATGTATGCATATGTATGTATATATGTATGTGGTGGTGGCAGGCTTCCCTGTAAAAAATCTGAAAATTTCTCTGAGCAGTCATTTCAGACAATGTTTCTACTAAATTGGACAAACTGTGTGTGTGTGTGGGGGGGGGGATGCGTGCATGCCCAGCGCCATTGTTTGCAAGGGCCAGTGGGGTGGATGTGGGTGGGGATTGATTCCCCCTGGATTGATGTGGATGCAAACTGCATCTCCTACCCTACCCCTATGGTGGATGCCTCTGCACTTGTCATGATGCCATGGCTTTATTGTTTATTGTCCCGTGAGTGGTCTCATTTTACTGTATCCATATTTATTTAAAATAAATTAGAGGTAGTGATTCAATACCATTCCAATTTAGTCCACACATGTACTGAGATGTCATTGCATTCCTCTGAGAGGAATGCAATGGCATCTCAGTATATGTTTGGACTAATTCTATTTCAGAAACCAAACTAGTATATTGGAGACAATGAATTCTAATATGGATATACACACACTCAAGTACATATTTTGTATTTAAATTTACAAGTAAAGCTAGTGATGATCCCATTAGCCCAGACTACATCCCTACGCTTCACCTAGGTTATGAACATCATTCCATGCTCTCACCTACGAACAAAGGGAGGCGCTACCTGAGAGCCAAACATAGATTACAGAAGAACGAGGACAAAGAACAGGCCACATCCGCTGCTGCTTCAGCTGCTGAAGCAATATTTGAATTTTCACCATTGCCTAGCACATCAGCTGAGATTGTTGGGCCAGATGAGAGTGTTAATCCATCAGGTAATTGTCCATTTAGTAATACAATTTGAATATGTACAGCGATGCATGGGCATGGCTGACTAGCACATAGAAATATATAGTATAGTAGGCTAAATTATATATTACTATGTGCTAGCCTCACAGCAGTTTAGATCTTTGTGTATAATTCCAGTAATTTTATGAATATTTGATGAGAAAGGAGCAAGAAACAATGTCTGTTGCTTTGTTGGTGGATCATGTTTTATTTGCACTCATACTCATCAATTATATAATAATAAGCTATACAATATATACATAACCGTTAAAATGCAGGAAATGTAAATTTTCCTTTCTCCGAGATCGAACAATACTCACCATTCTGTTACTTCTGATATACAGCTGGCCTTGACAGCTGGCTCAAGGACTATAGACTTAGAAAGCTTTACCGACTCCTTGGGACCGGGTACTCGGCTCCCAACTGCCGATTACCCGTCTACCATAGAGCTCATATTGTTTGCATAGCCACCAAACAAGAGAAATCCATGGCTTGCCTCCGTGGCGCTGAGAGGCTGGGTCCGTAACAGAATGGTGAGTATTGTTAGATCTCGGAGAAAGGGAAATTTACATTTCCTGCATTCTCCTTCGATCAATACTCACCATTCTGTTACTTCTGATATACACCAGATTTGGTCAGTAACCTGGTGGGAAGGGGCAAGCCATAAATGCTACTTTTGCCCCTTGGAGAAAGAGTTAGACTTAAAAACTTGACTAACGGAGACCTAAAAAGGACCGTCAAGTTAACGGAACCGAACCACATTCGCATCACTGCCCCCCCCCCCCTTTTTATCCTAAGAAAAGGGAGAGAACTCACGAACATGTATCTCGCCTGAAAACACAAATATGCCAAGAGGGTTAACTACTCCCTGCATATTCCATGTATTAGCCTGGGAATGAGCATGAATATATAAGATGAATGAACATGATATATAGACATAATACAAAAAACTCTCAATCTTGAATTACCTCATGATAAATGGACTCCAGACGTACTGCCTCCAACCATTCACTGGTCCGGCCATCAGTGACACAATCTGGTTGTCATCCTCTCACTCGACCATGTCTGCTTTTAAATTCTTTTCTTACCAAAGTGAAAAAAGGGAGAAGAGCAGTGTGGTCACTTAACTATCGTTCCAAAACACCTAAAGCGAGTGGATTGGCTGAGTCGGACACATCCCTCATATAGTAATCCGTGAATGAGGACTCACAGTGCCATTGTGCAACGGCCATGATGTCCTCTAACGGAACACCACTGTAAAGGGCGGTTGAGGCGGCTATTCCTCTCACATCGTGTGCCCTTGCGCCTTGCACCTGGTGCCCAGTCGCCATCTCATGAGTAGTCTGAATGCATTCGACTACCCAACGAGAGATAGTATCCATGGATGCGGCGCCATAAGGCTTCTTATGACAGATCCATAGATGTCTATCGTTCGACCATAACGAGTCAGTCCGTTTCCTGTACTTAGTCAAAGCACGGACCGGGCACCAGACACTGGCATCACGATCAAACCTTGTTAACTTCGGTATTATGATCGGTTTGCCGGGATATCTCAAAGATTGATTCTTTGACATAAACTCTGCTCTTGGCAGAAGACGCAGACCCTCTCCGGAGACAATAAATCGGTCCCTCTCTGCCGAAAGCGCATGGATCCCACTGCGCCTTCTAGCTGAGGAAGCTGCCAATAGAAAGACCGCCTTTAGAGTCAAATGCTTTAGACTAGCCGAACGCAACGGTTCAAAAGGGTGCTTGGCCAGTACATTAAGCACTAAAGATAGACTCCAGGCTGGAATGACTACTGGTTGTCTCGGTCGGACATTGCTCATTCCCTTCACCATCACATTTAACTGGGCCACCTCTGGACTATCCCTGTTGGCTAGACAAGGGATAACTGATGCCAAAGCTGACTTGTATCCAGCAATTGTGACGGGAGCTAGTCCTGAAAAGAACAGCTCACAGAGAAAGTCTGCTATTTGCTGAATAGTGGATTGAAAGGTATCAATACACTTTTCTTCACACCAATCTGCAAATCTGTTAACCTTGTTGTTATATGACTTGAAGGTTGACCTCCTTCTCGCAGCCGCGATGAAATCAGCAGCTTGTCGAGAAAAGCCTTCCGACATGGAACGGTGTTTGATAACATCCACGCAGTCAATTTGAACATTTCGGGACGCTCGTGTAGGAAGCTTCCCTTGGCCTGGGAGATTATGTTCGGAATCTCGGGCAACTGCACTGGGTTTTCCACCAGCAGATCTAGCAGATCCGTGAACCACGCCCTGCTGGGCCAATACAGCGCTATTAGCAGGACCAGACACGGTTCCTCCCTGATCTTCACCAATACCTTCGGCAGAAGAATGGTGGGTGGATACGCGTAAGCGTGCATCCCCCTCCAGCTTATCGCCAGAGCATCTGTATCGACGGCATTTGGATCTGGAATCGGCGAGACATAAGTCATGATTTGAGCATTTTCCCGTGTGGCGAACAAGTCCACGTTGGGTTTGCCCCAATGCTCGAAGATCCTTCGTAGAACTGGAGGGTTGAGGGACTATTCTGTTGGCAGAATTCTCTGTCTGCGAGACAAAGCATCCGCCAGAATGTTTAATCGGCCAGGAATGTGAGCTGCTTTCAAAACAACCGAGTAATTCCTGCACCATTGAATCAAGTGCCACACTTTGATACACAGTGTGGGTGACCTGGTCCCGCCTTGGCGATTTATATATGATACTACCGTCGAATTGTCCGACCGTATCAATATCACCTTGCCCCTGATCATCGGAAGGAACTCTTCCAACGCCAGTTCCACTGCCATCATTTCCAACAGATTGATATGCAGCTGACTCTCCGGGAGAGTCCATGTGCCCGAGACCTGGTGTTCTCCCAGGCAGGCACCCCACCCCTCCAGCGATGCATCCGTGTAAACGGACAGCTGGGGGTGGGGTAGGTGCAGCGAAACCCCTATTAGGAGATTCTGACGCTGTTTCCACCATAGAAGATGCGATATTATCGGCTCCAAAACTGGCACCAGTTTTGACAGAGGTTCTGTTCTCTGTTTCCACAGAGACATCAGATACAACTGGATAGGTCTTCGCATTAGAGCAGCGTATGGGATAACCTGCTCCATGGAGACCATCATGCCCAGCATCTGAAGGAACCGCCTCGCCTGAATGTGGTTTCCCACTCGAAAACTCCTGAGGATGGCTAACAGAGACACCACTCTGGGCTCTGACGGGTAAACCCTGCCCTCCTCGAGGTCGAATCGCATCCCCAAATAAACGAAATGTTGAGTGGGCGTCAACTCGGATTTCTCCTCGTTGACTATCCAGCCTAGATCTGAAAGTAACTTCAGAGTCAGAGCAGTATCCACGTTCAACCTGGCTGCCGAGTCTGCCTTGAGCAGCCAGTCGTCTATGTAGGTGTGTAGCGCCACGTTCTCTTTTCTGAGAAACGCTGTCACCGCAAGGACCACTCTTGTGAAAACCCTCGGAGCTGTCGACAGGCCAAACGGGAGAACTGTAAACTCCCATACTTGATTCTGAAACGCAAATCTCAGAAACCTGTGCCAACTCCGATTCATCGGAATGTGGAAATATGCATCTTTCAGATCGATCGATACACACCACATTCCTTTCCTCAATCCCGCCATTACCGACCTCGGCGTTTCCATCTGGAACCGAGGCGTATGGATAAACCAATTTAATGGCCTGAGATTGAGTATGGGTCTCCATCCCCCTGTGCTCTTGGGGACAAGGAACATGTTTGAATAGAAGCCTGGAGTGTTCCGGTTTGCTGGTTTTATTGCTCCCTTCAGAAGCAAACCCGACACTTCCTTTTGAACGGCTTCTAACTTGTCTGGCTCCCTTGGTACGGGTGTCCAGACAGGTGCCAAAGACAGATTTTGTGGCGGAAAGTCCCACCACTCCGGCATGTAACCCTGGGATAACCATCCCAGGACCAGACTGTCTGACGTCACACCTCGCCAGGCCTCGACGAAACGCATGAGCCTTCCACCCACCATAGACGCCTCGACGTCTAACGGGGTTGTCCGGCTCGCAGTCCGCTCCCCCCCTCTTTCTTAACGAGAGAGAGAGAGAACCATTTCGTTCTAGGCACGACGGGTATAACTGGCACCGCTGTTCCTGTCGCACAGGCGCGGTCCAGGCGGATATGAAGGGAGCCTGTGTACCCTCAGGTACGCTTCGGCCCCTTCTGTCCGCCCTTTGAGGCCTTACCCTTACCCTTCCCCTTACCCTTCCCGCCTCAAGGGCGGTCAGGAGCAACATTGGGGAGGGTAGGCGCCTCTACAACCTTCCTGGGTTTCTTCACCGGCGGCGGCTCCGAGAACCCAGCTGAAACAGAAGTCGCAACAGGCCTGGCTTTCGCCTTGCTCTTATGCTTCTTCTGCTTCTTTGAAGGCTGCCCGTTAGCGGTTTGCCCACAGCCCCTAGTGCGTGCGCTTGCCGCACTAGCTCTAGCTGTAGATTTACCGCTAACCGATTCTGCGCGATACTGGCGGTGTCCTCTAAGATGGCCCGCGCTTGGCCACCAAAGATGCTAGGCCCTGTCAGGGGCGTCCCAAGAAGACGCTCACTGACTGCCGTAGCCGGACGCATATGGTCAATGACCATTTGCCTCCTGGACTTCGTCACTCGCGCTTGCACCCTTGCCAATGCGTCCATTGACAGCACCAAGCCGTCATTAACACATGAGAGCGCCACAGGTGGCACAGGGTGGCCTGCCCCCGCTTCAGCCCACACCGACTGAAGGAGACGATAAGAGTGATTGACAGCGCTCATCGCTGCCCTCACACCCTCATCGCATAGGGACAGGACTTCTTCCTGGTGTACCTGGGACTTATCAACTAGTGCCAGACCGGGGCCACCCGACCCGGCACTCTGGACTCCCAGTACCCATCGGTCATCCTCCGTGACCGACGGGACTACACCATACCTGTCGTATTCACCTCACGGAATACGACATCTTGCCCGCACCTCCCTGGAGGCCGCAGGGAGCTGACCCTTGGTCATTAGTTGTTTGCTATAAATAGCATCCAATAAATCTATGAACCGTGGATCCAGTCCCACTGACTGGATACAGGGCCGCGGGCAAAATCCACGTCCTAATCGACGCAACTGACGGACGGGGCGCATCTTCATCGGCCGTGGCCGAAACCACAGACGGGTCAACCCTGGCTAGCCACGCCAGAGCATCTGACCAATCTACCTCCGATGAAGACACCCCCGCAAACACGTCACCCGTTGACGTGCTCACGGGTCTGCCAGCCACGGCCTCCCGGCAAGGAGCCACGGCTGACACGCCAGGCACTCCGCTACCACACGGTTCCGCCGCCACCCCATGAAACACTCCGGTCCATGGGGTAGGTCCGCACGGAAAACCGTACGGACCCGTAACAGTCGCGGAACCATAGCCGGACACGGGCGCCAACGGCACCCCACATCCGGCTGCCGGACCAGGCGAGATAGGTGAGTACCACGCCTGGCCCGGCACACCCGTTCCCATGACGGCTAGTGACAAACCAAGCCGCGCGGAACCGGTGCAAGGTAACGGATTGGCCTCAGCCGCAGGCGGAGCCACTGACCTGGCTTGCGCCAAACCAGACAAATGGAGGCCGGTTCCGTCCAGGACGGAATCAACCTCCATATTCTCCACCTGCGGCTTCACGGGCCGCAGCAACCTCTCCTCCTCGGCTCCCATACCTGACGGACCGGCCACCGCTACTGGACCACCCGGAGGTGGCCGCAGAGAGACAGAACCCGTCTGACCGAAGCCAGACGTGCCTGCCAGGGGACCGTACGAGACGGCCCCCTCGGTAACCAGTCCAGAATCCTGTCCGAGGACAGGATCTGTACCAGGCATGGGGAGAAACTGGCCCCCAACCTTTGGTAGCAGGGACGACACCAGCGTGGGCAGAACGCTATGCAGAAAACCCTGCATAGCCGGACCAAACCACGCCGGCGGTGCCATCTCCGCCACCTCCAGCTGGGGACGTGGAGCACCCCCACTGGCCGAACCGGGCGCTCCACGATTTCCTCTCGGACCGCCTGACCCCGCGTCAGACCCAGCCAAGTCCTTCTGGGCAAGGAACTTAACCATCATTTCGACGGACCACACTGCACAAACATTACACCTATGATCTATATTACACAGGGAACACCTAAAACAGACATGGTCCTTGAACATTACATGGACAAACTTATGGCAGTCGTCACATGATGGCGGGGCTGGCTTGGCCTATAAAATAAGCACAAACCTACAATAAACAAGCGGAACGAGACCCGGATGGAAGGCAGACAATTAATTTTCAAATAATTTTGACTCATATATTAACCGTAACCTCCCCGCACCCCACCCAGCCACGTTACAACAACGATCGCATTGATTATGACGACAAGCACGCGGCGGGCACAAACACACCCATAATAGATCCTCCAGGATGTGTAACGGCTCCAGGAATCATATCGCATAGCATTCAGGGTATATTTACTAATCAATATAAATTATACTCCTAACGAAAGCAGCACGATATGTGAAGAAAACAACAAATGTATAACAAACTGCTGTCTCACACGGTAAAACCGCAGACCACGCATCTACTCAAGAATTTTGAAACCACCGATCATTGCAAACCGATCGTGATCGCACGTAAACTTGATCATTCTAAAGTTTCCGGTACCATTTTTAGTACGCAACACCCAGAATAAGATGCGCGAATTAATGAAAAAAATTTTCTTCACATAAACATCCGAGCGACCGGGTGTGACGTCACCCGCTCGGATTCTACGGAGAACGACGTCAGCCGATATTCGTGTTAGAAATACCGTAGCAAACACCTATTTTCATATCTGCCGATCGCCTGTTGGGGTTTAAAGAAGGCGATCGTCTGGCATATATCGTTGTTAGCACATGTCCCAGATTCTATGGGGTCAGAAATTGGAACATGCGACACAACGAAATTTAGAGACCTAAGTCTTTTAACTATGGATAATAAAGAACAATACAACCTGGTTGTCTTGGGCGGTATTCTCCATAGTCCTTAGTTAATCCTTTCAGAACACACAAACTATCACCGATTAAAGACTTAGATTATTTAAAACACTAAAATCCCTAATGCAAAAAGCATTAACAAGAATGAGCTCTATGGTAAACGGGTACTCGGCAGTTGGGAGCCGGGTACCCGGTTCCCAGGAGTCGGTAAAGCTTTCTAAGTCTATAATCCTAGAGCCGCTGTCAAGGCCAGCTGTATATCAGAAGTAACAGAATGGTGAGTATTGATCGAAGGAGAAAGAACCCGTCAGGCCGGAGCCCGACGGGACTGCCAGGGGGTGGGCCGTACGAGACGGCTCCCTTGGTGACCAGTCCAGAACCCTGTCCAAGGAGAGGGTCGGTACCAAGCATGGGGAGAGACTGCCCAACAACTTTCGGAAGCAGGGACGACACCAGCGTGGGCAGAACGCTATGCAGAAAGCCCTGCATAGCCGGACCAAACCACGCCGGCGGTGCCATCTCCGCCACCTCCAGCTGAAGACATGGAGCGCCCCCAACGGCCGAACCGGACGCTCCACGATTTAATTTCGGACCGCCTGACCCGACGTCAGACACAGCCAAATCCTTCTGGGCAAGGAACTTCAACATCATATCCACGGATCACACTGCACACACATTACACCTACTATCAAGGTTACATGAGGTACATCTAAAGCAGACATGGTCCTTAAACAGGACCCGGACGAACTTGTGGCACTCGTCACATGATGGCGGGGCTGGCTTGGCCTATAAATAAGCACAAACCTACGATAAGCAAGCGGAACGAGACAAGGATGGAAGCCAGACAACTAATTTTCAAATAAATTGACCATAAATTAACTGTAACCCTCCCGCACTCCACCCCGCAATGTTAAAGCAAAGATCACATTGATTATGACGACAAGAACGAAGCGGGCATAAATACACCCATAAATTGATCCTCCAGGATGTAAAACGGAACCAGGAATCATATCGCATAGCATTCAGGGTATATTTACCAATCAATATAAATTATACTCCTAACGAAAGCCAAAACGATATGTGAAGAAACAACAAAATGTAAACAAACTGCTGTAGCACACGGTAAAACCGCAGACCACACATCTAAATCAAGAATTTTGAAAACCACCGATCATTGCAAACAGATCGTGATAACACGCAAAACTTGAACATTCCAAAGTTTTCTGGTACCATTTTTAGTACGCAGCACCCAGAACAAGATGCGCGAATTAATGTAAAAATTTTCTACAAATACCGTAGCAAACACCTATTTTCATATCTGCCAATCGCCTGTTGGGGTTAAAGAAGGCGACCATCTGGCATATCTCGTTGTTAACACACGTCCCAGATTCTTTGGGGTTAGAAATTGGAACATGCGACACAAACAAAATTTAGAGACCTAAGTCTTTTAACTATGGAATAATAAGGTAATATACGACCTGGTTATCATCGATGGTATCCATATTAATCCAAATATCCTTGCAGAAGAGCACTAGCTATCACAAAATCACAGTTTACACAAAGATTTAGACTTTTATTTCTCAATCCTTCCAACTGCTAAAAAGCATGTATTGCTCTTGTTGCTATGCAAACAAGAATGAGCTCTATGGTAGACGGGTACTCGGCAGATGGGAGCCGAGTATCCGGTTCCAAGGAGTCGGTAAAGCTTTCTAAGTCTATAGTCCTAGAGCCAGCTGTCAGGGCCAGCTGTATATCAGAAGTAACAGAATGGTGAGTATTGATCGAAGGAGAATATGGATTATAACCTATTTAAGAATGCCAGAGACTTAGCAGAGCAGCTAAGACCTATTTCCCATGCGATTGATATTTGTCAGGGTGACTTGGCAACACTGGCTGATGCATGTAATGTTTGGATTAACCTTAAGAACAACACTTAGCTTGAACCACATAAAAAGCATGTATCTGCTCGTTTTCACAAGGCAGTTTTGCCAGAGCACCTCGTGGCATACACACTACACCCAAAGTACCAAGGAGAGCTGCTCACACCAGATCAGATTGAAATCGTAAACAAATGGGTTATAAGTAGATCCAAATTTCATAGCGACATTAATCTCTTATCAAGCCAAGAGCATGCCATTTCCTGTATCTTATTTCTCTGATGCTGCTGTCCCGGTACCTCCACTGACATGGTGGAAAGGTCTGAAACCTCTAGGTGTGTCTGCAGATTTTATAGACATGGCACTTCAATTGATGGATGCACCAGCCTCATCAGCATCCATTGAAAGAATCTTTAGCAATTTCAGTTACATACATACAAATATCCGGAACAGACTAGGAGTAGAGAAAGCATCAAAGCTTGTCTTTTGTTATAGGATGCTGAGAGGACTGTCTGATTTAGATTACTGAAGGTTAAATGAGCATAAGCAACACGTCATACCTCTTACACATTTCATAAAACTGAATTTTCATGCCTGTAATCTTAATCTGTTAACATGCATAATATTTGTAATAACTTTATATATCTTAATATACAATGTAATACAATTTGTATGTTATTATGGTGTTTTGTTTCTTTTATTGCATTATTACTAAGACTAGTAAGTAAGCATGAATAAGCATAGTACAAATATGCTGAAATTAGTTTTGGACAGCTTAGGACAGTTTTGGACTGGTTTAAACCCTTTAAGACAGGTTTTAGACATGTTTTGGACAAAGTCTGTTCAAAATTAGTTTTGGACAGTCCAAAACCCAACCCTGCTGCATGGCTATGTGGGCACTTTATTTCAATAATTCCATGGCCACAGCAATCACAAGAGACAACACCATCAACCGACACTCCTAAAAATGTGTTTTGTCTGTCGATCATGAACCCGGATTCAACACATTTGAATACACTGTGTTTCCCACAAATTTTCTCTACGTACAGTTTTCTGGCAATGCTCTCATTATCAACCCTCCATCTTACAGCCTTCAAATTTTATTAACTTAGATGGGTCGGTCAACTCTCTTCTATGAATGACACCATGCACCTTTGTTCTGGTTATCCTTCCTTTACAGTGTTCAAACTATAAAGGACACACAGCTTGCGATACTGTTCTTTTCTCAAGATTTTGAATCTAGGTTTCGCAACATGTATACTTGTTCCAAACACTCTTACATCTATCCAAAATGTCTCCATTAAAATCTGGATCATATAAAGATGATAGTGTCTGTGGATAAACTGTTCATCTTCACTGTTCACTGTTCAGTGAACTGTTCATCTTCACTGTTCAGTGAAGACTGTTCACTGTTCATCTTCATCAGCGCTGTCTGTGTCTTCATCAACATCGCCAACAAGATGTATCGTGTAAAAGAACACAGCATCTGGACATGCATTCTTTAACAACAACAGTGTAGGGCTGCATGATATACCGATACCATATTTAAAACCGATATCCTGCACTGACGGTTTCATAACCGATTATAAAAAATAAATATCGAAAAACCGAATATGAACATATTTTCGGTTTTTCGTATCAAGATTGTTAAAAATAAAAAACACTAACGAGCATGAAAAGCGTAATGAATAATAATGGCCATACTTTCCATTAAGCTACGTTCGGGGCAACTAATAATTGAACATGGCCCCCAATTGCGCAACTCTGTGTAACTCGCTGTACGCCGAGAGAAATCAAGCAGCGAATTAATTAAATAATAAATATCCACTCGTCTTTTCTGTTAGTCTCAAATAAATTTGCAATATAAAACACAATACTAACGCAGGGATTTGTCATTGAAATTTGTATCGGGGAAAACATTTCTAAACAACGGCATCCATTTTATTTACGTCACCGGCTAATAAGCATAATGCGAAGTCGTCCCAAAACTAAATCGTCCGATTGCATAAAAATCTCGCCAAAATAAATATACTGCTGATTACATTTTGCTGATTAGGATATAATTTTAAATAAAATTATTACTCAAACCGTTTTAAAAACGTTATCTTCTATACACAATATCATATTAACTTATGAAATTCGCGTTCGCAATATTACAGTTTATATTTTCTTCAAGGCATGATTTCGTCCTCGGGCCGAATTGGAAATGAAAGAAGGAAGGGAGATAATTACAACCTAATTAATTACATTCACGTGATTTATGTCTTTTCGCAACCTGTTTTATTTAACTGTGCGTAATATTTATTGGTGGTCATAGGCGGTCTAATTAATAATTTCACTCCCGCGATGATGGATATTATAAGGTATATTAAGCTTTAAAGGCGTAAAATGTTACGAATGTATCAGGGCGTGAAAATACGTTCTGTTTTAGTGCTATTTTTTATCATTTAAATTTTTTGTTTCATGTCCATAAAACCGATATTAATTTAAAACCGATATGAAAAGTCATATTGAAACCGATATGGCTGTAAGCCAAACCGCGCAACCCTACAACAGTGTATCATAATCTGCCAGTAGGGCTTTTCCTGTGCCAGACACAGATTGTGATCCTTTCAATGTCTTGAGAATCCGCAATGGTTACTGGCTGGATCTGTTAACAAAATGTGAAGATTAATTAACCCGTATCACATAACTATACTGATGGCCAAAACCAGACCCACGTCTGGAAATCATCTCGCAAGTTAAGTTACTTTGTTGTGTTAAGATTTGAGCCAAATCGCCTCAGTAATTTTTACTTGTTGGAGGGGGGGGGGGGGGGGGCGAGGGGGGCACACACACCGGAATGTGATACCCTCTTTCCCATATCAGGGTTTGTACAGCTTTGTGTGTTTGAAATTCCATGACCTTCAATGACCAACATTAACCATTTAACCCTCGAATGTGTTCAAGAAAATTTCAATTTTCTCATAGAGAATGTCGATTTGCAGACCCAGAGGCTATTTTTGAAAATTTTTCATTGGAATCACACTCATTCCAGTGTTAAATTTTCAAAAATTTTCTTCTCTCAATCTGCAAATCTACATTTTTCAAGACCACTGCAGATGCCATTTTTGGCTGATATGAGTGTTAAAGGATTAACAAACTCATTGACCTCTAAGAATCAATATATCCAGGACAGTGAAATTAGTTTCAAAATAGTGAACATCATATCATCCATGACCAATGATAAAACCACAATACACGCTCCCGGTTACTTTCTCAAGATAGGCCCATGGTTGGTGTGGCTTATCCGACAATCTTTGTGATGGGGGTCACATTGGTTTTCACAAGACAGAAAGGGGATTCATCAGAAAGTGAGTTGTACATCACCTCACGAACATGATCACTGACAACACACCTGATGAAATAGAGGAGGTGTAATTTAATATGCTTGTATGTGCAAACATACATGCAGAGATTAAGTTTTTTTACTTAGTGTGCCATTTACTCAAACATATCCACCCCACTCTCATCTCATGTTTCATAAAGTTGACTGAATTGAATTCATATAATAGTAATACAATACAACAGTATAAGTGCTATAGGAATGATTTTCAAAATTGAGAGGTGAAGAATATAGGGTGGGTGTGGATATTGGGGCACATGCATCCCACCTCTGCGTGTCTCCCAACTCTCCGCCCCAAACTAAAATTTGTAAAGTAGATGCTCTCAATGACCATTTTTCTGATGCTCCACCCACCCCTCAAAACACCCCCAATCCTGCCCGAATACATAAATGGCCATGGCATGTACACGTAGTAAACACATAAATTTATAGTCTATGACTGTCAACACTACGAAGTTACACGATTAAATCGAAGACATTGGCCCCTATGCATGTGTGTGATCAAAATCATCTATCATACTTACTGGTATGCTTGCAAAGACTTATAACCTTTCAGTAATTCCCGGGTGTAGCCTCCAGAACTATCAATTAAATATGTATACACATCGCTGAAAGTAATATCTGGCCACAGGCTGGGGTCATCACACCATCCAGTTCGCAATACAAATGGATCCGGTAACTGTTTGGTGTTATTATAATACTTTAACTTGACAGCCTTTCGTAGTTTGGCTTTCCTCGGAAGGCCGTTAAAATATGCATAGATACCTGCAGATTTTCTGTTTCACTGACTATTATGAGAGGCGCTAGCTGCCATGGCTTTTGTTATTATTATTATCCACCAGGCAGTCATGCTTTTGCCCACCAGCAGTTGTACACATGTGCAGCTATGACGTAGCGTGTTTACTAACATGAACGGTGGTATAAGCAACATGGCATGCTATGTATGTATGTAGGTATTTCTATAGCGCCGATTCCGAAATTAATCGCTCAAGGGCGCTTTACAATATTAAAATTTTAAGAAAAAAGATGCGTTTTTAGAAGAGACTTAAAAGGTTCAAGTTTATCAGTTCCGAATGTGTGCCGGGAGGGTGTTCCAGAGTTTTGGGCCAGCTTTTGAAAAGGCTCGTTGTCCTGCCATTAAATTACCGGGTGGAACTACACACAACAGTTGCTCGCTTGATCGCTATATACTAGTACATGTCATAGCATCAGCATCATAGCCACCCTCATCCCCTATGTCATGTACACTGTCCCGTATTGTTTGTTGAGGTCCATCGATTCATAGGCTGTGCCTTTGATGCATTTTCAATTCACATATAATGATATATGTAAAATATATTATGAAATAAACAACTTTGAACTTTGATGTGCACGAAAACAGGTAACATTATGATTTACTTCACACTAAAATGTTGTGAAGTTAAATTGTTAAGCAATGCAAATGTAAAACATAAGAGTAATCAATACCAATTTAGGTTATCCGCTAAACAAGTGAGTTTAGGATACGCCATAAATTGTTTATTTTTCTTATCGTTGTTGTTGTTCGTATATCCCTCCTCTTGATAGGAGCACCCACATGTGTGGTTACGTAAACTACAGTTTGATTTATGAACATTATATATACACCTGTGCAAAAGTTAAGCACCACCCTATTTTTACGCACATGCGAGGGTATATTCATGTGCTATGAAGAAAGCAATAGCATAAACATTTATGTACCCATCCATCTTAGTGCAAGAGGTAATAATGCAACTAGAGGAACGCTGATTATGATGGTGGGGAAACACTGTATGTTTTTGTTTGAACTTGAAAACGAGGCCTGAATATGGTTACGTTGACACAACTGACAACTATTGCCCTACAGTTGACACACATGGCTAGATTGTCATTAATGGTGTCTGAAAACGAAGTTTAACATCTGTGCACGAGTTTGAGACTGTCATTATTAATACCGGGTATATCCACCTTGTGCCTAGATGACGGCCTGGACACGACGTCTCATGCTGGTCACCAACCGACTGATACGCCATTGTGGTATTCGTTGCCATTCAAGATGGAGTGCGTCTGTTAATTCCTGTAGGTTCTGCACAGGAGGATCCCTCCTTCTCAGCATGTTTCCCAGAATGTCCCAGATATGCTCAATAGGGTTCATGTCAGGGCTCATTGCTGGCCATGGTAGGGTTTCGATGGCATTCTGGCGGAGGTATTCATGCACAGCTCTAGCACGATGTGGTCGGGCGTTGTCATCCATGAATATAGGGTGGGTTCCAGGTGCATGATTTACAAAATGAGGGACCACAACTCTATCCAGTATGGAATCTTGATATCTTTGTCCATTTAGTGTTCCAGGTACAGTCAACAGGACCAGCTTACAATCAAAAGAGATGCACCCCCATATCATAACGGAACCTCCACCAAATGGAACTTCTTCCATGATGTTACGTTGGTCGTACGCCGTGCGTCTGGACCTCCATACACGAGTTCGACCATCTGTGGCATGAAGCAGGAACCGACTTTCATCAGACCAGTGTACCCGTCTCCAGGATCTCATGTTCCAGTGTCTTCTTTCGTTGCACCACCTCAGACGCTCCTCTTTGTGGTGTGCAGTGAGGAGAGGACGTCTGACAGGTCTCCTATCTTTCATGCCAGCAGCATACAGTCTCCTTTTGATGGTAGACATTGACACTCTATTGCGCGTTTCCCATTGCTGGCTGAGCACTCTGCTGTTGGTGAATGGAGATCTCCTAACAAGGCGTACTAGGGCTCGATCATCACGGGCAGTAGTCTTCTTCAGTCTTCCAGATCTAGGCCTGTCCTTCACCTCGTTAGTTTGCCCATGTTTTGCAATCAAACGACTGATTACAGTATGGTTAATGTTCAGCTGTCTGCCAATCTCTCTGCATGACATACCAGTGGTATGCATGCCTATGATTTGCCATTTCACACGATCACTTAACCTTCGTCTTGCCATAGCGGTTCACAATCAAGAGCTAATTCTCTCTGTACAAATAAACCACGGTCATGAACACAAAATTCCTAATCTTGTCGCCTAAATCTGTATGTAATGTTCTACACCTCAAACTGGACTTTTACATAACTGAACACGTGTGCTGTTTCCCGCCACGCACGGACATCAAGCGGCGTGAAGTCATGCATGCATGTGCATTTCGTACTTGGAATTATGTCAGCTAACGCGGGGACAAAAGGTATGGCAGCCTAGTTGTACCATCATGTTTCTACGTTCTATTGTTTTTGCTGGTGCTTAACTTTTGCACATGTGTATAATTGTAATTTTAGTCCGCAATTATAGATTAGCTAAGTATGTTGTCCGCATACGTTTCGATAATAATAACACAAACACTGTTCAGCACCAGAGTGCATGGACAATTATATATAAATACAATTCTGATTCAGGATATCAATTAACAGCAGTTACTGTTGATTAATGTTGTTGTGGAAGCTGGTTAAAGAGGAAGCTTCTACTGCAATGCAGGTTGTAACATAGTTTTCTAGTTATACATTCCAATTCACATAATAATGAGAAGTTGTTAGGTAGTAATCCAGCCCTGATTAGACTTGTACAGTCGATAATAAGTTTTACGAGGTGATCTTCTATGCTGGAGATATATTTCCAGGAATTCTCGCCAAGGTGGTCGATGATGGTTTTCTTGAGCAGTAATAAATATTGATTTCTATACTGATGGAGTGCACCACAGTGTAGCAAGAAGTGTTGATAATCTTCAGAACTCAACTGACAGAGACGGCATGTGGGGTTCACAATGTTTTGGTTGAATTTACTTAGTGTTGCTTGTACTAGGTATGTTCCTGTGATGAGCCTGGCTTTAATGACACTACGTTTTACATCCTTGTTGTCATTGTCTACAATGTGCACGGATATATGGCATTTCCCAATACAAAAGTCTTTAGTGTTACAGTTTTTAAGTGTACTTTTGGTTTCACACGCAAACTGTAAGTCCTCGTTCCATTGGCTGTCCACGGCAGATTTTACTACTGATTTCCATTTTAACTTAGTGGGTAAATTCAGAATAAGCTCTTGGATGTTTGCTAAGTTGTATCTCTCTAGCAAATTCTTAATATAAATAAACCAACTGCCCGATTTTGGAGTCTCAAACGCCAACTGTCTTACTAGTATGTGGTTAAGTGGCTTGTTTTGGCATGCCAGGATGTTCCTCAAAAGTGTTAGCTGACGTATGTGTAGCTCTGCAGTGATTGGTCTAGCGCCAGGTAGAAGGAGTACAGCACATTTCACGGCCCTCATTGGAAGGGCTTGTATCTTCCTAAGTATGTCAATAAAGAAGCTTTCTAGTTGATCAAGTTGTTGTTTTTGTAGTACAAGGATCTCTAGTCCATAGAGTAGTCGAGGGATGACATAAAGCTGGATGATACGGTATGCAATTTTTGTTGATATACCATTCGAGCCATGCAAACCTGTGCCAGTGAGACTATAGAGTGTGCGTCTAGCACAAGATATACGCTCTTGAACATTGATCTTCGTTTCTTGTTTTGTAGTTCGAGATAACCCCAAATGAGTTGCTGTTGTAGAGACAGATATTTCTAATTCGCCAAGACACCATTTAGGCAAGTGCGGAACAGATTTTGTGTGTACTGAATTGTGCAGTATTGTAGACTTTTCTGGATGTATTAGGTATCGCTCACGAGTTGAGTAACGATATACAATATCAAGCAATCATTGCAGTTCAAATTCTGAGTTGCTCATTAGGGTGAGATCGTCAGCAACTGTTGGGCATCCTGTATACTGAGTTCCCATGAATGTTCCTAGTTGTGAAGATTCTAATTGCTGCAGCTGGTTGTTAATGTAAACTTTGTACAACCCAGTGGAGAGGATGCCCCCTTGTCGGACACCTTGCAGTATCGGGAATGAGTTGCTTAGAGAACCTCCCCACTTCACTTTCGCAGTAAGATCCCTGTAGAGCAGATCAGTAATTTGCAGTAAGTGTAGATTTATACCTTCGTCATACAGCTTGCACTTTAAGGATGCATGATCCACCACATCAAATGCCTTCTGAGTGTCTAGGAAGGAGGTATACAGTGGGACATGTAGATCTTTGCATTCTGTAGTAGTTTCTGAGAGTATTAAACCAGCAATAAGTGGCGAAAGTCCTCTAGTAAATCCAAACTGCAGAGATGATTGATTGCATGGTAACGACTCTTCAATTTTGTCAAGGATGACATGCTCAAAGATTTTCCCCAGTAGAGATGTTACAGTGATACCTCTGTAATTACTCAGATTTGAGGGGTCCTTTCCTTTCTTATGTACTGGAGTAATAATTCCCCGTTTGAAGATGTCTGGAATCTGTTTCAACTCAAAGATGTAGTTGAACAACTTGGCCAGTAGTGGTATAATTGACTGTCCTGCATGAATAAAGTGCTCTGCATTGAGGCCAAATTCATCTGCGGATTTGCCAGTGTGGAGCTTTGAAATTGCTTCATAGATTTCGGTAGGTGTTACTGTAGGAAGTATTTCTTGATTCTGGGCATATGTACATTGGATCAAATGAAGGTCGATCTTAACTCGTGCATGGTAATCATTATCAAAGTTTACATGTTGGGAAGGTTTTGCTAGGTCTTCATGAAAGGCTGCAAGTCCATTCCGTTGCTTCACCATATCTGTAGTGGGAACTCCATTGACAACTAAAGAGTCAGTATCACTACGCCTTGTCTTTGTTCGATTAATAAGCCTGTAGAAATTTGCAGAACCATACTCAACCATTACGCGTTGTTGTTTAGTTTAGTTCATTACGTAAATCCCTCCTGTAAGAATGGGACCCTCGTAAAGAAGGCCAGCTCGTGCATGCAACAGTTTATTTATTGTTGTTGTTGTTGTTGTTGTTGTATGTGACATATACCAGATATACCACTGTCACTCTCTGTATTTTTCAAAAACATTTGATACTGTACCACACCAAAGACTCCAAACAAAACTTAGAAGCTATGGTATTGGTGACAATTTAGTGAGATGGATAGGGATAGGAAGCTACCTATGCAACAGAAGACAGAGAGTAAGAATCAATCATGCGACATCAGACTGGATAGAGGTGACAAGTGGCGTGCCACAAGGAGGTGTCCTGGGACCTATGCTTATTCTGATATACATAGATGACCTACCAGACAGTCTCAAGAGTCAAGATTCAAGATTCAAAATTATTTATTTTCATGTAACACATAGATTTTACATTTACACAACAGGCAGTCCACCAAAGGCTGAGCCTATACAGCGGTGGACCCCTTACATTTAACATATAATAAACATAAAATTCAGTAATAGTTGGATCATGGGTGAAGATAATATAATATATTCACATTTATACATTTAAGACAATAGACAATTAACACACACGCACACGCGCGTGCATGCACGCACGCACACACGCACGCACGCACGCACACACACACACACACATGGGAATGGGGGGAAAACACATGCATATCTTGTTTACAATATTATTATTATTATTATTATTATTATTATTATTATTATTATTATTATTATTATTATTATTATTATTATTATTATTATTATTATTATTGTCATATATAATAATACAGCCTAATTTGTATCAACATTTCTTGGTGCAGCATTATTATTATTATTATTATTATTATTATTATTATTATTATTATTATTATTATTATTATTATTATTATCATTATTATTATTATTATTATTATTATTATTATTATTATTATTATTATTATTATTATTATTATTATTATTATTATTATTATTATTATTATTATTATTATCATCATATATAACAATTGGCCTAATTTGTATCAACATTTCTTGGTGCATTATTATTATTATTATTATTATTATTATACACAACTGCATCATCCACATCAACAATTACTGATGCATTATTATTATTGCAGATGTGTATTTTACATTCTAGTTGTTATCCTGGCAACTGGGTACATACTTGTTTTTGTACTGCCATGGTGGTGACTTCTGCATTCATGTCATTGGTTTGGATTTTTAGTATCTTTCTAAGATTATTTTTTTAATATTTTGTTTAAAAGAGCTTTGTGTTAGAATTTGTGTGCGTATATTTATATCTGTGTTGTTCCAGAGTTGTATTGCTTGGTGAGATGGTTTTTGTGTAGCTGTCATTGTTCTGTAATAGGTTTGGTGTAAGTTATTCTTAGTTCGTGTGTTGTGCGAGTGTATATCGGAGTTGTTCCTAAAAAGGTTTGATAATGAGGAGGGTAGATTGCCATTACGGTAGTCCCTTAAGATAGTGTATAGTTGGACAGCTCCAATGTCTTCAAGTTTGAGCATTTTTTCGGTTTTAAAGACATCCTGGCTCTCTTCTGGCTGTGCGAATAATTTGATTGCCTGCTTTTGTAGTGATTTTAGATGTGCTAGTTTAGTTTTATGCGTGTTAGTCCATATTACATTGCAATATGTGATATGTGGAAGGATCAGTGTACAATATAGAGTTTTTAGAATATTAGGGGGAAGATATGGCTTAAGTCTGCGCATGATACCTATGTTCTTTGCTACCTTGGATCTCACTATCTCTATATGCTTCTCCCAGTTTAAGCTTTTATCCAGATAGACGCCAAGAAATTTGACATATTGTGCTTCGTGAATTTCCTGATTATTTACATGCATTTTGGGGAGAGCTATTTGTTTTAAATTCTTAGATTTTGTGAAAAGTATATAGTTAGTTTTATCGACATTCAGAGATAATTTATTCACTTTAAACCAGTCTATGAATTTTTTCATTTCATTATTTACATACTTGTATACAGTGTCCATGTCCTTGTGACTACAAAAGGCATTGGTAGCATCCGCAAACAATATTAGTGAGAGGTGATTACATGCTTTGGGTAGGCCATTCATGTATAGTAAAAACAACAGAGGTCCAAGAATTGAACCTTGTGAACGCCACAGACTAATTTCCTGTCTCCTGACATTGCCCCACTGAATTTTACACATTGTGTTCTGTTAGTTAAATAGCTATATATCCAATTTAATGCAATGCCCCTAATTCCATAGTGGGCTAGTTTTTAAAGTAATATTTCATGATCAATAGTATCGAATGCTTTGGAGAGGTCCAAGAATACACCTAGAGTGTGTTCATTTCTCTCAAGGGATGTGTTTATTTTTTCAAGCATATCCACAATGGCAAGCATGGTGGAGTGTTTTTCTCTGAAGCCGTACTGGGATTCATAGATTATAGAGTTTTTATTAAGATATTTTATAGTTCTATTGTAGTATAATCTTTCCAGAAGTTTAGAGAAAAGCGGAAGTACTGAGACTGGCCTATAGTTAGTAAAATCAGATGGGTCTTTAGCTTTGAACATAGGTGTTACGCATGCAGTTTTTAATCAGGATGGAAATTTACCCTGTGAAAATGATAGATTGCAGATGTGATTCAGTGGAGTTAATATTTCTCTAGCACAGTTTTTAAAGATTTTCCATTTAAAGTTATCAATGCCGGCACTCTTAGTTGGGTTAATTTTCATTAAGATTTTGTAAATTTCTTCATTGTCAGTAGGGGTCAGGAACATTGAGGATTGGTAGTCGCCTGTCAGGTAGTCTTGCACATTTATTCCAGGACTGGTCTGTATTTTTTTAGATAAATTAGGCCCAATATTTATAAATTATTCATTAAATTTATCCGCAATTTCTTCTTTGTCAGTTATAATTGTATTATTATAAATGAACCGGGATGTTTCTGAACTGCTTTCTTTGTTTATTCAATAGTGTTTTTATTAATTTTCATGTTTCTTTTATATTGTTCTTTTGCTCTTCAAATTTATAATGATAATATAGTTTATCTTTGCCGTCCTGATTATCTGATTTAATCTGTTTCTGTACTTTTTAAATTGTGCATCATTATTTCTTGTTGGAAATTTTATAAAATTTAAATACATCTTATTCTTCTTATGACAGGCAGCTATCAATCCTGTTGTTAACCAGGGTTTAGTAGGGTTTTGTTTAAACTTTTTTAGTTTTTTTAGTGGAAAGCTTGATTCATAAATGTTAGTGCAAAGAGTATGCAATGCGTTGTAGGCATCTTCACATGTCTGGCACTCTATTATCTGATTCCAGTTTATATTTGCCATATTCATTTTAAAATTTTCTATGTTATCATTTCTAAAATCTCTGCATGTTATTTCTTCCTTTATGAATGATTTTTGTCTTATTTTTTCTTTCTCCATATAATAAATAGGTAGATGGTCTGAAATGTCCACAACGAAAATACCTGCTTGGTTCTTGGTGCTTACAGAGGCATTCGAGAAAATGTTGTCAATAACAGTAGCTGTGAACTCTAAATGGATAGAATCCAAATGTTTTTAGTAAGTTAAAAAAATCCTGGGTAAGAAATTATTTTGTTTCAATTTAATTGAATTTAATTCAAGATTCTTTATTTCCATATAGGTAAATAATTCAACAATTCAATACAGGCATCCACCATACATTTATAATATTATGTTTATACATATAACATTTATATACATGTACATGGATATTTTATATTACAAATGACATAGAGTACGATACAATACATTTAAACAAATTACGTGTGGAGACATGACTTATGACATAACATTTACATAAAGGGGGTGGGGGAGTGGAGAGGGGCGGTGGATGGAGTGGAGTGACCATCTTGCGGAGTATTATTACTATTCAGTGAAATTACGATTATTATTATTATTATTATTATTATTATTATTATTATTATTATTATTATCATTAACAACAATAACAGCAAAAATATTATTAACACCGTTATTTACATGTATTATCGTCATCATCATCATCATCATCACTTTCAGCATTATAATGATTGTTATTATCATGTGTAATTATTGCTGTCACCATTATTATTATTATTATTATTATTATTATTATTATTATTATTATTATTATTATTATTATTATTATTATTGTCGCATTACTATTATCATTATATTTAATAATAACAGTAACAACGACAATATCATTACTATTATTTACATGTATTATTATTATTATTTTAATTATTATTTTTATTATTATTATCATTATCATTATTATTATTATTATTATTATTATTATTATTATTATTATTATTATTATTATTATTATTATTATTATTATTATTATCATCATCAGCTCTCATACATCATGTACATGTACATATTTCTACATATTTGTTGTTCTGGTGGCCGGGTACGCTACAGCGGAAGAATCTGTCTACAGAGACCACATTTATACAACATTAAAAAATAAATAATATGTCACTAAAAATTGGTTATTTCATACATTTAGGAATATAGGTAGTGGCTTGTAATAAAACAAGGAAGCGACTTTTCAGGACCTGGGGTCTTATGTCAACCTGCTTTAAAGGGCCATCACCTCCTGGATCCAGAAAGTGAGTGGCCACTATGGACAGGTTCCGCTGTCTTGGAACATGGCTGCCATGGTGGTGGTTAAACCTTTAATCCTTAAGAGTTCAATATCTTAATTTTTATCAGGTGCACAGTGAACAGTGAAATCACTGAGTATTTTGCAACCGATTCAATTGTAGTCTGTTACTGTCACAGGCCCAAAATAGCCAACAGAACATTCATTACATCATAGGAAATTACTCCTTTTTTGTCATTAAGGGTTTCTGACCTGCCACTGCAAAATATTTGCAGACCACACAAAGATATATGGCAACCCAGCTACCATTAAGCTCCAGGACAACATAGGCATAGCATGTAAATGGTCGCAGACATGGCAACTATCCTTCAACACAGATAAAATGCATGTCCTACAGTTCAGTAGAAATAACCCCCAAACTAAATACTATATGACAGATACGCCCGATATGCATCCTATATCAACATCAGATGTAGGAAAAGACCTGGGAGTGCATATTGACAGAAACTTCCCTTTCGACATACATATAGGTAAGATCATCTCCGAGACTAACAGGACAATAGGACTAATTACGAGAACCGTTACCAACATTGACCCATCTACTTTCACGCTCTTGTACAAGTTGTTCATGAGGTCTATTCTCGAATACTGCAGCTCTGCATGGTCATCAAAATTGAAAAGGCAATCACAGCTATTAGAAAGAGTTCAACGATTAGCAACAAACTCGTTCCGCAAATCAGAGAGTATAGCTACACGTAAAGACTTGAAGCCCTAAATTTAATGTCACTGAAATATAGACAGTTTCGAGGAGATCTAATTGAAACATTCAAACTCATCAGTATCTATATAACATTGATAAGGCCTACTTCTTCAATCCATCCAGTATTACACAGACCAGAGGTCATAGGTTCAAGCTCAACATAATACGCAGCAATAAAGATATTTGCAAGCACTTTTTCGCCAATAGAGTGGTACCACAGTGGAATTCACTGCCAGCTACAATAGCCAAAGCAATAACAGTCGAATCATTCAAGAACAAACTAGATATCTACTTCAAAGAAAGAACATTCGAATTTGACTGAACAGGCCATACATATACCAGCCCATCACAAAGTCATACTGCAATTCCGAAAATAAAGTTGACTGAGTTAGGAGTAGCCTGTGCATAGACATGAACATGCTCGGTAGCGATTCCAATTACTAGTAGATACATCTCTGCTTCCACATCCGCACTTTGTGGTTGCATGCAGAGACACAAGGCAAGCATAGAGGAGGAGACTCAGATAGCAATGAACACAGAAAATGAAAACAACAGCAATAAGACAAACCACTGCCTCCACAAATCAGCATGCAAACAAATGCTAGACGCAGCAGGGTGTAACCATGAGTGTAGGCGGCATACCGCAGCTAACACGGGGAAGACCCATCTGCACCACAGCATTTCCACAAATCAGTGTTAACCCTGCCAATCTGAGTTCAGAATTTTACATTTCAAATTAAATTAAAAGATGATCTGTATTCATTTTCTGGCAAATTTGCTGGAGGATGTTGCTGTCGTAGACAACAACATCATCAGCAAAATTGTTGCAAAATGTACACCAGTTTCTTTATTATTGACACAGCAAAAGATGGAATATTGACAGCAGAGTGGTAATGGTCAAAGTCTTAAACCAAATGGTTTTGAGGAGACTTAATTAAGCAACAACAGTCCGATCGTTCAAGAACAAACTGGAAGTCGACTTCAAGGAAGGAACTTATGAATTGGGTTGAACAAGCCATAGAACAACACAAACACTGAGGCAATAACAAGCCAATGGCTTATGCCTTGTAAAATGATGATGATGATGATGATGATGATGATGATGATGATGATGATGATGATGATAGTGTTCCTTTCAGCAGTCAGGAGTGTTCGAAAATTGATCAAAGTGGAGCAGTTCTGACGAATTATTTTCTCTACTGAGTAGACACACTGACACGTGAGATCTGGCATGTACAGATGTGATGATGAATTCATAAGGAATGAAGTTAGAATGCTGTTATCGTCCCAGACATGCTCAGTATGTGCAACACACATCGGGCATAGGCTACGCTGTAGCAGGTCTTGGTACTTGTTCCGAATCACTGCTAAAGGTTGACAAACTGTCAGGAAATGGTGATGGTCTTCTGATCCATTGTTACATAGTGTGCAATCAGGTTTTACCATACTGCGACTATATTTAGTCCTGTTGCACTGCAGGGTATAGCAGTTGGTCAGCAAGTGCAGCCGTACCGGTAATGTGCGTATATTGTGTGGAGCAGTAGTGACCGACTCAATTGCTATGTGGGCAGATTAAAGGTTTATACAAACAGTTACTCAGATACTGTAAAGATGAGTATAGTGGTATCTGACTATTGAGCTCATCCAACCATAACCTGTTGACCAGCTTACTAATAAGAGTCTTCCATGCTCCCTTTGCTGGTGGATCATCTAGAAGAACGTGGATAGAAGGGAGGTCGTACCCCGTGAGTATATTATGAGTGTCAGCAAACCAGCTATTCTGATCATATCCGTTCATAGCAGTCTGCCTCAGAGCCACAGAGAAGAGTATGGATTCTTGGTCTGCACAAATGTTCCTCACTAATGTTAGCTTCTGTATGTGTATACGCACTTCAATCGGAAGAGTACCAAGCAGAAGATACAGAGATGGATGTGCTACAAGATCTGGAAGGCCCAGGATTTGTAACAGCAGCTTATGACAGAACTTGTCAACGAGTCTCACTTCGGTTTTGTTGAAAAAAAGTACATCAATCCCATATAGACTTCTATAAGATGCATGCATGCCAAGGGTGTTTTGCCATTTGTCCCCATGAGGCCCTGCTCCCATAAGCGAGTAGATAGCATGCCTGGCTTTCCTGATGTTTTCATTCACTGTAGGGCGAGCATTTATACATTGATCACTTCTTTGTATCCCTAAGGGAGATGCACAGCCTGGTGCAGATACCTCCACATCACCTAAGAACAATGGAGTCTTCTCCTTCTTACAGTCAGAGAGAATGACACATTTCTTTGGCTGGAGCTCATAAAATTGGTTAACACTGTAATGACTAGAAATATTCAACAGACTCTGCAGGTTGTTTTCACTTTTTGATATTAAGCTGATGTTGTCTGCACATGTCGGTGCTGCACAATGTACAATTCCAATGCTGGCTCCATTTCCTGTGGCATCTAAGGTTTCAAGCATGTCATTGATGTAAAGCTTGTACAAGTCTGTTGACAGTATTCCGCCTTGCCTAACGCCTTGCATAAAGGGAATAGGATCTAAAAGCTGGCCATTCCATTTTACTATGGTAGTATAATTCATGTGGATGCCTCTGATGAGGATCCATGTAAGACCTTTTGTTCCCGCAAAATAGAGTTTGTTTACAAGACTCGCATGGTTCACCATGTCAAATGCTGATTTGGCATCGAGAAGGGCAACATAGTTACTGAACATTTTGGTTTGTGACTCAGCATTACACTCTTGTAGCAGCAGGGCACTATACATAGGGGATATCCCCGAGGTGAAACCAAACTGTAAATGGTTTTGAAACTTGAGTATTTTCTGCTGTGTGCAGAGCTTTAGCACCATCTCTAGGGTTTTGCATATCATTGACGTCACCGTTATCCCACGATATGAGGAGGCTTGGTTTGGACATCCCTTTTTCTTGTAGCCTGGTGTTAGTAAACCGACTTTAAGGACAGCAGGAATGGTTCTTAGGTGACCAATTGCATTGAGAATCAGAGTCACTATATACATTGCTGCAGCTCCGTCCTCTTTCAGGTGTTCAGCCGAGATACTGTCTGCATCAGCGGACTTGCCACTGTTCAACCGCTTGACTGCTTTCATCACCTCTGGATAAGTGAATGGGATAATATCATCAATTTCAGAAGAATGATCACAGAGTACAATCTCATTAAATTCCAATTCTGCTTTTCTTGGGTCGTTGCTCAAGGTACTCATTGAAGTACCAACTTGCACAAAGTGTGAGTGCCACCCTTCTAAAATTTGATCTGCCGGGAATGTAGTGTCCTGCACTTTGAGTTCTGCTAGCTTGGGTGCTGCACCACTATGCCGCTTATGGATTAATTTGTAGAACAGCTGCTTATCACTGTTCTTAGCTTCGATAAGTTTCTGCATGTCTGCATCATGCCTTGCAGCCTGAAGCTTGCACTGAGCTTGCCATAGCAGTGCTTTTGACCTCCGTCTACGAATGGTAGCTGGGTGATTTTGATCACTTGGTCTGTCACAGATCTTCCATTGGTGGAATGCATTTTTACTTTCTATCACAGCTCTTGCAATTTCGTCATTCCATAGCCAATGAGATTTGCTTTGGTTATTGGTTGAAATTGGTGCAGCGGCCTGTGTCGCCTTAATCAAGGTATCACAAAGCTTAGCATATGTCAAGCATAGATCGAAAGAAAGCAATACAATCTGTGTCTGGTACAGGAAAAGCCCTACTGCCAGATTATGATACACTGTTGTCGTTAAAGAATGCATGTCCAGATGCTGTGTTCTTTGACATAATACATGTTGTTGGCGATGTTGATGAAGACACAGACAACACTGATGAAGATGAACAGTGTGAGGTCTACCCACAGGCACTAACATCTTTATATGATCCAGATTTTAATGGCGATATTTTGGATAGATGTGAGAGTGTTTGGAACAAGTATACATGTAGCGAAACCTAGATTCAAAATCTTGAGAAAAGAACAGTATTGCAAACTGTGTGTCCTTTATGGTTTGAACACCGTAAAGGAAGGATAACCGGAACAAAGGTGCATGGTGTCATCCATAGAAGAGAGTCGACTCACCCATCTAAGTTAATAAGAACGATTGTTGGTTATGCGTCTAATAACATATAAAATTTGAAGGCTGTAAGATGGGGAGTTGATAATGAGAGCATTGCCAGAAAAGTGTACATATAGAAAATTTGTGGGAAACATAGTGTATTCAAATGTGTTGAATCCGAGTTCATGATCGACAGACAAAATACATTTTAGGAGTGTCGGTTGATGGTGTTGTCTCTTGTGATTGCTGTGGCCATGGAATTATTGAAATAAACGAAAACCTCTTTCATAGGGTCTATGTGCGCGTACTATCCTACCCAGGAGGGTGTGCTCAGAGCGAATCCGGAGTGGCCGCTTTGCTGGGATGGCCAGCACCCGTCCGATCAGTCTACGACACCCATGGCAAATGATCACACATGGCGGATCGAACGCACGGGAGCATGCTAGACGGGAATCATGGACTTCCCAAGTAGGCGCGTAGCTGAGAGGAGAGTGACGCGTAAGACGTGTGTTCATAAGAAAAAGCACATAGGGTGCGAAAGAGTTTGGGAGGGAGGCATACCATTGATTTTGATTTTTGACCTGGAATTATTTTTCCAGGTCTTTTCTTTTTTTTGTTTTCATTTCATGATGCATGTATATTTTTATTCAGATTTTATGATTATCTAAACAATAGCTCGCATTGGTGTTCTCTCGGATGCTGATGATTATTTTTCCGCAGAGAACACCCAAGCTCCAACGTACCCCAATTACTATACAGTTTTTATAAAATACAATGTGAATAGGATAATATATAACCACATATCTTTACCCGTGGAGAGTATCACAGATTATTCTACTTAAGCGTGCATCCCGGATAAATAAAGGGATGTACATAGATGTATATATTAATATAATGTGGCCCATTAGTGCTGATCCGCACAGGTAGCTTCTGCTAACACACAATCCGTCCCGTCATACTGACGCAGGAACTAAAATAATAAGAAAAATATCAATAATAATAAAGTAAAAAGACTAGTTTAGCAGGCAGCCCCAGCGTAGCTGAGACTGCATGGCGGGATTATGACATATTCGCTACAGTGTATTGTGTACTTACATCGCTCACGACGTGTTTACAACACAGGAATCTGCAGCGATTATTTTATGTGAGACACAGCTATGCAAGGATATTGCGCACCTGTGTAGGATGACCGTAGTCAGTCTAGGGACTGGGTATCAATTGTTAAAACATATATAATAATAAGAAAACGATTAAAAAAATAAACATAATAATAATAATAATAATAAAGTTCTGTGTTCTGCACAACTACCGATAAATCCTGCTGCAACCTCGGCAATAGTGTCCACAAACATCCGCTGTGAAGTTTCCCCAGTGTGTCTGGGTACCCTGACTCGTACAGGACAGATGCGGCGGATGGTACTCTGCTGCCGATATATCACTACTAAGCAGGCCCAGGTCGGTAATACTATAGCTGAAAGATGGTGCAGATGTATCCATTGAAGCACTGGTGGTGGCAGTAATGTGCGAACTGGTGGCGGTGTGGAGACTGCGGACATTACTGTTGTTGTCCAAGTCGTGGTTGTTGTCCATGCTGCGGGTGGACTGAGTGCTGTAAACTGGATGAGTGATCTCCGAAACGATGATGCTGATGCGAATGCGGATGCTGCACTGGCGGGTAATTTCCGGATTTTCGTTGCCTTCAGTAGTTTACTGGCAGTTGTCCTTGGTAATGCACAGATTTCAGTGAAGTGTGCGAGGCGTTTCTTTCCGGCATAAGGATGATCCGGTGTATAGTTACTTTTCGAACTGCTGGATCCGTGGGAGTGCTGCTGCGCGGGTATAATGAGGTGCTGCTCTGTGATGCGATGATGATTGCTGCTGCTTCCGTAAAGTGGATCTCCTCGTCGATTATTAGACTACAAGGAGATATAGATCTGTCTGAAATGTCCTGTAACCCATGCTTGGATACGGTCACCAGTGTTGAAATAACCACAGAAATAGGCCGGCCGATTACGGATGCGGATGGTGATGTCGTGCGTGATGCGGACGGTGGTGTTGCTGCAGGTGCTGCCAGAGTAGAAACTGCAGGTGATGCTGGTACCATTACTGCAGGTGCTGCTGGTGCTGGTGATTCTGTCGTGATGGTGGCTGATGCTACATAATGATTTAGTGCATGTTGCATGGCGGATGTGGTGGCTGCTGTTGCTGGTCTGTAGTGTGGAAAGTCTGGTTGTCACCGTTTCGTATGCTTCGTCTTGGCCATCTTTCCCGTAGGAAGTACATTTAAGCGGAAGTCTAGTTCAAAACGAGTGGCTAGAACTTCAATGTTCTCACTTTGTTCACCAGGCTGTAATGTTACTGCTAACACACGATGCTTTACCGTCAACGTATGCATTTCACCGTAACGGGTAGCTGTATATAGGTATTTGCAGTCTGAACAGAATGCTTGTTGAAAAGGATAATCATGATTGATATGTAGTGTCAAGTCCGAATTGTGGGAAAACGCATGTTTACACAGCTGTCCATTGAGCTGTAATGCTGTACACGAATACGTCTTTCCGGAATGAGCTGGCGCAGACTCTTCCGAGCTGTTGGACAAGGCGAGATCCTCGGCAAGTGACATCTTATTGCCGCATATTAATAATGGTGTGGACTGCCTAACCTAATCTATTTTTCCCAACTCTTCATACTTTTCCTGTCCAAATGATATTAATAGTAGTGATAAATAAATAAGAAAACAGCAGAATTTTGTTTGCGACATGAAAGTAGCCTAATGCTTGTTCTTCCCTTGTGTCGAGTTTGACAGGAAGACGAAGTTTTAGTGTGCAATCTCCTCCTTTTATACATTTTGGTGACGTCACAGGGGGTGGGGGGGGGGCGGATGACCACACCCGAAAGTTTTAGGATGATTCGGCCACACCCTATAAGGAAAGTTTGGATTTATTTAAACCTGGAGTCGGATGAAATATTCCTCCCGTGTAAAGGAAGTGTATATATAACAAGGAAGGAGTATCACCTTCGTCTCCACTCAAAGGAAAAACAAGTCTCCGATCAACGTGAAAACTTGGAACAACTTATTCCCATGGTAGCTCACATTTTAATTAGCGTGAAGTGGTTTTTCAGATTGGATGCTTATAAACTTGCCTGTTTTAATGTCAGGCTGGAGCACCAGAAGGGGTGTGGGAGAGCGTGATGACGCCAGCAGCAATTGCCCCGACTCACCCCTCTCGCCTCTTCCATCACGCTGTGGTAGATGCGTGTTTTGGACGGCTCTTGTGTTTAAATCCTTTGATCCAATTTACTGGAAATAGAAGTGAAAGTCAGGTGGTTTCTTGTTGTGAAAGCACATGGTTGATCAGAAACTTAGGCAATATTTTCGCAATGGCAGAGTAATGATGCTGCAGAATATTCGTTATTGATGCGAAAGACGGAAATATGTTTTCCTCGAAACAGCGTCCCTGTATGCACGAGAATCCCCCGCAGGGCATACTGTAGATGGCTGAAGAATTGCTCCTTCTTTCCGTATGATCAGTTTTTCCGTAAACCGGATAAGAAGGTGATTGCGGAAAATGTTGACTGGTGTTGATGGTGGTAGTGTACTGTTATAAGGAAGTCCGGGCTGCTGTGTGATGCTGGCGTTTTGCGGATTGGGCATATCCAGGTTTCCACGCTGGTGAACGCCAAGTCTGTTGCGGTTGCGGAAAAGTCGGGATTGCGGAAAGTGATGAACTTCCAGCATCTATGCAGGAGGGAATGTTGCGGAAAAAGGTGTCTCTAACTTTTTCAATTTAAAACGTTAGGTGAATGCTATTCTTTGTTGTTGCTGATGTTGAATATTTTCGTTATATCCTCTCTATAACCGGATGTGTATGTAATGTTTGCACAATGATGAATTGACTTATCCAGTCTTGCGGGCAAGTGTGTTCTGTGTGCTCCTGGATTTTTGTGTCCGGTGTGATGTTCTGACTGCTCACGAGGTGGGGGGGGGGGCAGGGGAACTTGTTCGGCCTAGGGTACCGGGAATATTTGATCCGAAAGTCTACTGAACAGGCTGCCTTCCTGCCCACTGCCTGCGGGGGTGGGGGTAAGGTGGGGGTGGTGGGTATGGGGTGAGGGGGTGGGGGTGGGGGGAGCATTGGTTTCCTGTGGTGCCACCTCCTCTGTAACAGCGGACTCACTCATATCTGAAGAGTGACAATCTACAGACGACGAGTGGTGTGTGAAGTGGACAGGACGAATGATGTCCAAACTTGGTGCATAGACGAGAGACACGTGTTGGAGGTGCGGTTGGGCGGGGGGAGGGGGGCACCGTGGGTGGGGTGGTAGTTACGTACTTCCATGCTATTTATTACATGTTCCACCCGACAAGAAGCATGACCTGGGGCAGCCTCAGCTTCCGCTTGTGGTAACTCTATAATGGGGTTAATAGCATGAAGTGGGTGGGAATGGGAAGAGGTCGATGAAACAACTTTTCTTTCCTTCCCCTTGGACAACACAAACTAGAAAGTCTTCAGATACCACTTTCCAGATCTAGTAGACCCGATCTGAGGAGGGAGAGGGCGAGTACATATCTTGTCATCGTCCTCAGTGTTAGTTGATTGTTCACCAGACTCCTGGCTTGGTAGGAGAGAGGTTGAACTGGCACCACGGTGCACTGGACTAACGTTGGGAATACTTGTTTCCGCAGAGACATCTGTGTGGGTACCGGTGTCACGTGGAATTCCCAGTCCGAGCTCTGGGACTGGGTCGTCACTGACATAAGGTTTAAGTCAATCGAAGTGGAGGACTGAGGTCTGGGCATGTGAAGCGCAGATACGGTAGGTCACGTCCGACTTCTTACCTACTAAAACATAGGGGCCTTTCCACTGGTAACTCAGTTTACTCGGCACGTTTGCAGAATGTCGTGAATCATGTACCCAAACCATTTTTCCCGCTTCATACTGGTCTCCATGCACCCACCGGTCATGCCATGTTTTCTTACACTGGTGTGCAGTGGAAAAAGTTGCTCTCACTAGCTCATGGGTCTGTTCTATCCATTGCCACATGAGTTCTACATAGAGAGATGGTGAATTTTTCTCTCCCGGAATCCTGGGCATGGCCAGATCCAGGGCTAAGGCTAATTCACTGCCTAACATTAAGTGCGCAGGGGTATAACCCATGCTGGATGTACTGAAGTGCGGTATGCCATGAGCACATATGGGAGTCGTAGATCCCAATCTCTACAATTAAGGCGTGTTTCCTTCGTCAACATTTCCGCAAGCGTACAGTTGAATCTTTCCACTATCCCGTCGTTGCGGAGATGATATGGGGTTGTCCTTGTTTTGATGATATGAAACAATTTGCAGAGCTCGGAGATCAGTCGGCTCTCAAAATTAGCTCATAGGGCATTCCAAACCGGCAGAACACATTGCTTGCCAAGACCTCCACTATTGTGGATGCCTCTTGGTCCGGTAAGGCAAATGCTTCCACCCACTTCGTAAAATAATCTTGCAATACGAGGATGTACTTGTTTCCTTCATCCGTCGTATTCAAGGGTCTGAGCACATCAATAGCCACGCGCTCGCACGGTGCACCAATGATCTTTATTTGCAGAGGTGTGGAATGGTGCTGGCCAACAGCGCGTCTTTGACATGTGACACATTTGCCGACCCATGCCTTCACACTATCGCGTATCCAGATCCAGTGGAATCTCTGTTTTATCCAGGTTAATGTCTGCTCAACAGCTAGATGACCCACGTTATCATGTAGTTGTTGCATAATTGTTTTTCGATAACGCTCGGGAATCACCAAGTGGTTGTTTAGGTAGAGAACACCGTTCGGTATGTGGCATTCATCAAACCGCTGGTAGTAGTATTTTGCTGTTGTGGATAGTGGTGTCACAGATTCCCGGGGAGGATGTACCCCCTCCTGGATCCACGAATATATATTTTGTGCTTTGTTCCTGAGCGACTGTCTCCGTGTTCCACTCTGTGCACCACAATTCGGGGAACTCCGGAGATGGCTGTGTAGTATGTGTCATGGTGGTGGCCACTTCGGGTTCATCGTCAAGCCATATTCTGCTCAAGGCATCGGCATTTCCATGCAGTTTGCCGGGTCTATGAACCACATTGAAGTTAAAAGCCTGCAGTGATTCCTACCTGACCATCCATATTTTTTAGGTTTCTGAGCCAGCGTAGTGAAGCATGATCTGTATGGAGAGTAAATAGGCAGCCATACAGAAAGTGTTTGTAATACTTGACAAAGTAGACCACAGACAGTAACTCTTGCTTAGTGGTCGCATAATGTTTCTCTGTTTTGCTTAGAGTACGCGAACCATAACCCAATACCTGCTCCGTCCCATCTTCCGTGACCTGAGATAGAACTGCACCAATAGTGTAAGCTGATGCATCAGTGTCCAGGATGAAACCAAGGTTAGGGTTAGGATGAGCGAGAATTGTGGTCGTCAAGAGTTCCTTCAATGCCCTTAAGGAACCTTCACACTCACTCGTCCACTCGAATGGTCAATCCTTTTCGGTGATCTTGAATAGGGGTGATGCAACCTCGCTGAAATGATGGCTGTATCGGCGATAGTACTGACAAAGACCAATGAAGCTCCGAGTTTCAGAGACAGACGTGGGGGTCTGCCACTCCGTCACTGCTTTTGTTTTTGATGGTTGTGTAGCCATTCCATCACCGGATATGACGTGTCCCAAGAACTCGATGCTCTTTCTGAAAAGATGGCATTTTCGAGGTTTGAGCTTAAGGTTGGCCATGTGGAATCGTAATAGCATGGTGTCCAAATTAGAGAGTGTTTGCTCAAATGATGGACCAAAGACGATTACGTTGTCAATATAGCACAGACAGATTTCATATTGCAGGGTGGTTAATACCTGCTCAATGAGACGCTCGAACATTCCAGGAGCGTTGCACAAGCCATAGGCCAACCTGTGCAACTGGAAAAGACTGTCCCAGCAAATGAATGCGGTCTTCTCTATGTCAGCCTCATCCATGGCCACATGCCAGTACCCACTAGCTAATGTAGCTCGCGGGCTAACGTCGGGCCATTCCGGCATGAAGTACCCGCCCGTCGTGCCATACGTGCACGGTGATCGAGGGGGCTGGTTAGCTCTGTGTCTCGGGGTTCCAGATCCTGTGGGACGTTGCTCCGCGAAATACATAGACTGGCTCCTAAGGCTGGTGGAACGCAATCATTCCGTTGGGGCTGTGCGACCATTGCCGCTAAGATTGAACTGCATGGTGTCAGCCCAACTATTTGTGTCACCGGTATGTCTTTCCATATCAATTTAACTATGGAGAATGATATATAATATTAAAAAACAGTTTTGTCAAACAGGGGTAGATTGTTTGACTGTAAATGAGCATATATTATAATACATAAAGTAGAGCTAGCTAATGTACTTTGCATGTGGGGTCGCCGGAGGTACCACATGGACTCGTAAATCTGCAGAGGTATCCCCGCAAGGGAGGCATCCGCACAACGAGGGCACTGGTTAACTTAATATATATAAGCTATTATACCTTCATGATACGAATGAAAAAGCTCCTGATATTACGAGAGGGATATGCCTCGTGCGGGCTCTGGCTATCTAGATGCTACTTATTAGTGTGAGAGGTAATAGCCTCGCACGGGCCTCCATCACAGGATATCTCACTTATGCGGGAGTCAAGTGCCTTGCGAGGGCCTCCGTCACAGGAAAATGTCTTCAACGCCGAAGTGGAGGAAAAGAGCTGGCAAAAAGGGCCACTCATTTGTTCAACAAAAATGCAAAGGAAAAAGACCATCCTAGTGAAAACTATAATTATCGTGATGTATACTGGTTTACGTGAAGATGGGGCGACCGACTCCCAGAGGATTCACAAGTCCCTGCCTTATGTCATTCCAAGATACTGTATTGGTAGGTGCCGCTCTTATTTATGTGGGCCTTCTGCCATTCCTAACCTACCATTTAGGTTTTGGGAATGGGAACTAGGTTAGGCCGCAAGTGGCAGAGGTTCTTACCTATCATTTAAACATGGCTATCCAATGGGCGCAGACGCCCTGCTTCCCGTAGGTTGCCTTGAAAAGCATCTACCTCCATGAATAGCGGCACACATGTTACTTCACAGCACAGCTGAAATGGGTGAGATTCCAGATGCCCTGCTTCGTAACCACATAAAACATCACCGGACAATGGCTACATTTTACACAAGCAAATTTATGACTGACATATCGTTACAGTGGGGGTAGAGAGATGAATATCCACCGCGAGTGTCCTTCCCTTGAGGGTGTGGCAGATTCCAACGAGTTGGGTGGAGATGCGCGTCTCATCCGTCACCAATCCTACGGACTTAACCATTGACCTGGTGTTAGGTTTATGTTCCAATATGCCCAAAATGCATTGCGAGCCTGAAATAATATATCCTACCGTAATAAATAATAATAATTACATGTTTTCGCAGTGCTTTCCTTCATTGGCAAAGATGTCTAACTACTAAGTATCCAAAGATACAGTGGGAGATATGTGTAAACCGCCACTTTGGCCATCATTGCTCGGAAACGTATGATAGTTTCCCAGAGTCAGGACAGTACAACGTGCGAGTGGGATATCCAAACAATTAAGAAGCCTTGTGGCTGAGTGGATCATGGAAAGAGACCATTACTTAATAAATATGAGGCCCTATAGGTATTTGGCCAATTTTACACAACCTTGCTGGTGTGTGGGGCTATATTACCACAACAGCCGGAAAAGAGGCATACACTATGTGTCTCCTAATGAAGAAATTGTGCCTAACCACTTTCAACTTATCCTACCGAGCTGAATAGTCAAGGTTAGTCGATAGCATGCCGGGCTCAACGATAGAGCACGGTCAGCGACCTCAGTGTAAAATTGCTGGTGACGGAAGTAAATGATGCATATATTGTTGCTGTATAGTATTTCCCAGCGTACTGCAGTCCAAAGTTTTACATAAATAAACAAAACATATGAACTGATGGCTACTTGCCATATCCACAACTAACCATTATAATTAATATCACAGTTTTAACAGTTTGATTGAATGACGTAGTAAGTATATATAGGTCAATAACATAATGTGGTGCGGTTGGTTAAGCACCTACAGTAAACAAGGATAATATAAACAGTTTAATAAAGAAATAATAAATTGCGGTCTTAAGACCGGTGCGGTACCTGTTAGTCATCAGTACTCTTTACGGATGTAAATTTATGACAATAAAACATAATATGTCTAGTTATTTGAGTACCTAGTAGTTCACTTGGATGGAACAGGCTATTATGTTACTGAAATTGAAGCGCTATATACAGGTAGCGTGAGTTGACACGTTCTCTCGGGGATGGAAGGTTCCTGCATGCAGATCCCTGCAGCTCGTCTCCGCAGATCGGTCTCCACATGCTGATTCCAGGATGATATGGTACAATCTCATGATGGTAACAGAAGCAATGAAGTAATGTCTACTAGATCATCTCTATAACTAGATCAGTAATTAAATGGTGTGAAGAAAGTTCTCCGTCCACCGACCGAAATATGAAAGTTAAACATAACCCATTAACAGAGAGGGTTACTTTATGCATGTACATATTGAAGCATACGGTGCGGGGTACGGCACATAGAACTTGCGGCGCATCGGGAAAAGTTTACTAGGCTGTGGTCAAAAGGTTATGAAGTTAGCCGCACGACATGCAGTATGGTGGTTTGATTTCCACTTTCGCGTGGTCGGCAGATCCGGCGAGTCATCCACCAAGAAACATTGCTGCTCTACATTATGTGGAAATCTACATAACAGATCTGAAGACCTTCCCGCAGAAAGTTCCGCTTAGAGGTCTTCGTGAACGGGAACCATGATTTTAGTTTATTATTGCTCCTGGATGGCCATCCGCGAGCATCCAAAACTAGGTGATGCGGGTAGCCGAGAACTGTTTTCCGGAGTGAGCTCAGCTGAAAGCCGTATGGAACCGAGATGATGTACTGCATCTATCTAACGGTGATCCGGTCCACTCATCAAGTTCACACTCTTAGAGCCAGTCCGTGACTCTCGGCCTCCACGCTGACGATGCTCCTGATCTTCAAATTTTACCCCCTTTTATACTCGCTGAGATGTTAGAGCTGGTTGCCTGAATCAAGCATAGATCGCTGGGCCAATCGATCAGCGCGCTAGATTGCTGTGACGTATACACAATTTTCTATGTACTACTATATGTATAGATGTGTAGAGTGACGTAATAGGTCACGTGTACACAAATCACTATCTATCTAGCTATATATATATATATATATATATATATATATATATATATATATATATATATATATATATATATATATATATATATATACGCGATTACGACGGTATAGAAATAACTCAGCCATTTCTGAACCGATTTTAAAATGGTTTGAAGTTTTAAAAAGCTTGTCGAATCCTGGTCCTGATTGTTACCAAGAACGCCGAAAATAAATAGAGTAAAGGTATTTACTAGTACCTACTCGGTACACTAGAGGTACACACTTACCTCTATTCTTGACACGCGCGTCGTTAATGAAGCATCTGAGTGCGAACATGCGCACCACATGTTCTAACGAACTTAGTCATTTTTACGACAAAATGCCTTTCGTATAGGCTTATATGCGTTTATAGCCCTACACAGGGGCGTATGCTTATGGGAACGAGTCCAGGATGGGTGGCCTGTACCCAGCTTGGCTGGAACGGCCAGTACCGGCCCGGTCGATCCATGTCACACTACCCCCTCCTAGTTTGACACATGTGACAAATGATCACGTTATGCGGATCGACGCATGGATGCGCACTAGACGGGAACAATAGACTTCCTGGGTAGGCGCACGGCCTGAGAGGAGTAGTGATGCGTGAGACGCGTGTTTCAGAGAAGAGCACATAGAGGTGCCGAAGAGGCTTGGGGAGGCATACCTTTAGTTTTTTATTTTTGACCTGGAATTATTTCTTCCAGGTCTTTTCTTTTTTTTGTTTTGATTTATTGGTTTTCGTGGTGCGTACAAGGGTTAGAATGTATTATTATTTAAATCACTAATTATCCAAACAATAGCTCGCATGGGCGCTCTCTTGGATGCGGATAATTATATCTACGCAGAGAACACCCAAGCTCCAACATACCAAAATTACTGAAATGTCAATGCTATATATATATATATATATATATATATATATCATCATATATTATACTCCTTTTTTATGAGTATATATCAGTGGTTATTAATTAAAAGTGCACCCCGGCTAAGTAAAGGGATGCACATGATGTATGCAGATTAAATATTAATATATATATATATGTATTACTATATATGTAAAATACGGCCCGTTTTGGTGGGTCCGTATGGGCAGCTCTTGCTGACCCACAATCTGTCCCGTCATCCTAAGGCGGGAAGTAAAATAGTAAGAAAAATCGAATGATAATAAAGATAAAAAGATCTGGTTCATCAGGCAGCGTAGCTGAGACTGCATGACGGGATTATGACATTATTTCACTGCAGTGCGTTGTGTACTTACGTCGCACACGACATGTTTACAATGCAAGGATCCGCAGTGATCAATTTGTGTGGGACACAGCTGTGCAAGAATATTGCGCAGCTGTGTACGAGAACCATAGTCATCCTAGGGACTGGGATTCAATTGTTGAAACATATATAATAAGTAAGAAAAATATTTCAATAATAATAATAATAATAATAATAATAATAATAATAATAATAATAATAATAATAATAATAATAATATAAACTTCCAGGATTCGCACAACTACTAATTAAATCTGCTGTATCCGTGGCAGAAATGCCCACAAACATCTGCTGTGAAGTTTCCCAGTGAGTCTGGGTACCACGGCTTGTAGTGGAAGGCCGTAGCCGATGTACTACACTGGCTGATATTTCACCACTGTATAAGTCCATATCTGGAATGTTCTCTATACTTGATGATGAGGGAGATGTGGTGGCTATGCTGAAAATGTCCGTGCTCGTGACTGGTGCTGCGGTTAACGGTGCTGGTGCGGTCGAACGATGGTCTTAAATAACCAACTGGCTGTTGTTCGCAGTACTGGAAGAATCTCCTGAGAATGCGCAATATGTTTCTTCCCAGCGTATAAACGGTCTGGCGTCGTGGACTTGCAGACGGCTGGGTCAGTGAAGCTGGTGCGCGGTGCTGACGTGACGATGCTGTGTGCGGTGGTGCCTGTTCCATGTGGCCGGTCGCTTTGTCGATGATTAGATCGTCAGGAGATGGTGACCATTGATAGTCTGGTATCTCCACGTTTGGAGGTGACGGAATTACTGGAATTGGCCGGCTAACAGTGGGTGTTGTCGTTGTTGCAGGTGGGTGTGGTGGCAGTGGCTGACACTGACGACGTGCAGCTAGCTGATGATGTGGTGACTGCTGGTACAGCCAGACTGGAACATCCAGGTGATGTCTGTACCTTTCCTGCATGGGCTACCGGAGTGGGCAGCACTGAGGGTGGTGCCGTTACTGTCGCTGCATAGTGTCTGAAGGTGTGACGTGCTGTAGTTCTGGTGGCGTTGGCGACTTAACATTGGAGAGTGCACCCTGGGTGACAACGCGTGGTATTCGTGGTTCTGGCCATCCTCTCTATTAGGAGTACTTTTAACGGAAGCCTGGTCTCGAAACGAGTGGCCAGCACTTCAATGTTCTCACTTTCTTCTCCCGGAATCAAGGTTACTTCTAGAACATGATGTTTATATGTTAACGCGTGTGTTACCCCGTAGCGGGTTGCGGTGTTGAGATACCGACAGTCTGCACAAAAGCACATTGGAATAAATGGTCTCTGTTGACATGTAATGTTAAATCAGAATTACGCATGAAGGTGCGGGTGCACTGCTGTCCACTGGACTCAAGTGCGACACAGGGAAACTTCTTTGTAGATGAAGGCGACACGGACTCTTCTGATGTATCTGATAAAGCCAGGTCCTCGTGGAGAGACATCTTACCCCTGCATAATAATTGCGGTGCGGGTAGCCTAACCTAATCTAATTCCCTATCTCATCATAACTTTCCAGGCCTAATAATATTGTAATGAAATAATAAGTAAACAGCAGAATTTAGTTTTCGACACGAAATAAGCCTAATGCTATATGTTCTTCCCTGGTGTCGAGTTTTGATGGGAAGACGAAGTTGCAGTGCGCGATTCTCGCTTTTATACAATTTGGTGATGTCACAGGCGGGCGGATGACCACACCCGAAAATTCCAGGGTGATTCGGCCACGCCCTACATGGAAAGTTTTAGTTTATGTATTCATGGAGTCAGATGAATTATTCCTCTCATATAAAGGGATTACTTTTAACTATAGGAGAAATGGGTCTATTAACTTCGTCTTTATTCTGCGGGGTTTTAATTCTCTGATTAGCGTAAAAACTTGGAACTACTTATTCCCATGGAGGCTCACCTTTTAATTAGAGTGAAGCGGTTTTACAGATTGGATGCTTATAAACTCGCCTCTTTTAATTTCAGGCTGTAGCACCCGATGGGGTGTGTGAGAGTGCAGTGACATCAGCGGCAATTGCCCTGACTCATCCCTCTCGACTTCGCCATCACGCTGTGGTAGTCGCATATTTGGGTGGCTCTTTTGTTTAAAGCCTTAGATCCAATTTATTGGGAATAACAGTGAAGTCACGTGTTTCTTGAAAACACGTGGTTGATCAGAAACTTACACATTGTTTACATTAATGGTGGAGTATTGATACTGATAAATATTTGTTGCTGAGCAAATGATGGAAATATATGTTTTAATTTCTGTTCTTTTGAAACAGTGTTCCTATATTGCGCGAGTTCTTATAGTTGCGACTCGTGTGTCTGTAGATAGGTAGTTCTTGAACGCAACAAGATAATTTTTGAAATCTCTCTGATATTATACTGTCAAAGTTTTGATGCCACTCTATCGGCCCGTGCGCTAATGATTTGCGTACACGGTAGAACGATGGTCTTCTTAATCAAAACGACGACAGTAAAACTGTATGTAATTTATTGTGCAGGTTAAACGACCCAATGACTTGCGGGAGAATCAAGTTACTGACCCCGCCAAGCTGGTCGTGTTTCCCAAACGGGTGGGCTGCCAAGCAACCTCCATTATAGGTAGGACTAGCCCCATCCCCACCCTGACTAGACACGTTTAACAATTACAGTACAGCTCGAAAATAATGCGTACACACAGTTTACAATTTACAATTTGGAGATTGTGAATACAGTCAACCTGAGTGTCTGTGTTTCTGTCATGATGGTGAATTTGATTGATACGCGTGGCTGGTTAATTGTGGATGAATCTTGCGGTGTGGTGAGAATGTGACATTTTTAGTGCTCCCAGGTGCGGGAGCGGTGGTTGTGGGGCGGTGTCAACTTTGTCGAGCCAGCTGGTATTTCGCTGAGCCCGTGGGTTGGACAGAGTTACTTTAGAGTGCGGATGACCTGAATGATGCTGTCGTAACTTTGATCAATCCATTATCGAATTCCATTTTTCGGTGGCAAAATCCTACTCATGACTGATGACATTGCGGGCATCTTTCTCTCTTAATAATATTGACTGTTATTACGTGTAAATGATATGTAATATTTTCAGCTGTTTTCGTATGATGCGGGGGAGGGGTGGGGTGGGGGTGAGGGTGGGGGTTTGGATATGGAGGTTCCCTCATAGCGCGTACTGTAGATGGCTGCATGCATTCCTCTTGTCCATATAATCAGTCTCTCTGCACTGGACAACAGGTGTTTGCGGGAGAATGTTGGCTGGTGTTGTTGATGATCGTGTCTTGTTGTCGGGAGATTTGGGCTGCTGTATGATGCTGTTGTAATGTGAGGTGGGTGTATTCTAGGTTTCCACGCTGGTGAATGCCGAGTCTGTTGCTATTGTGGGAAGTCGTGTTTGCGGGAGGTAATAAACCTCCTGCATCTTGTGTGAAAGGAATGTTGCGGGAGAATGTCTCTAACGTTTTCAAATTTAAAATTGCTAGGTGCTGCTATACGCTGTTGTTGTCGATGATGTATGTCTTTGTTTATCCTTCACGTAGCTGAAGATGTATGTGAAGGTTGCGCAATGACGAATTGACACATCCAGCCTTGCGGGCAGATGTGTTGGGTATGCTATTGGCGTTCTGTCTGTAGTGTGATGTCCTGACTGCTCACGGGGGTGGGGATGTGTGTGTGTGTGGGGGGGGGGGTTTGGGTGGCCCGTTTAGAGTGGGTGGGCCTTGGCTGTGGGGAGTTGGTCATCTCCCGTTACACGACGGTTGGTGTATGTCATAGCTTTTAGACAACGGGAAAATTCGAGCCGAGAGTATGGGCCGATCTTGCCCAGACACTGTAACGAGTTGGGTGGAGATGCGCGTCTCATTCGTCACCAATCCTATGGATTTAGCCATTGACCTGGTGTTAGGTTTATGTTCCAATATGCCCAATATGCACTGTGAGTCAGAAATAATATATCCTACCATAATAAATAATAATAACTACATGTTTTCGCAGTGCTTTCCTTCATTGGCAAAGATGTCTAACTACTAAGTATCCAAAGATACAGTGGGAGATATGTGTAAACCCCCATTTTGGCCATCACTGCTCGGAAACCTCTAATAGTTTCCCAGAGTCATGTCAGTACAACGTGCGGGTGGGATATCCAAACAATTAAGAAGCCTTGCGGCTGAGTGGACCATGGAAGGAGACAATTACTTATAAATATGAGGCCCTATAGGTATTTGGCCAATTTTACACAACCTTGCCAGTGTGCGGGAATATATTACCACAACAGCCGGAACAGAGGCGTACACTATGAGTCTTCTAACGAAGAAATTGTCCCTAACCACTTTCAACCTATCCTACCAAGCTGAATAGTCAAGGTTAGTCAATAGCATGCCGGGCTCAATGATAGAGTACGGTCAGCGACCTCAGTGTAAAATTGTTGGTGGCGGGAGTAAATGATGCATATATTGTTGCTGTATAGTATTTCCTAGTGTACTGCGGTCCAAAGTTTTACGTAAATAAACAAAACATATGAACTAATGGCTACTTGCCATATACACAACTAACCATTACAATTAAGATCACAGTTTTTACAGTTTGATTGAATGAGGTAGTAAGTATATATAGGTCAATAACCTAATGCAGTGTGGTTAGCTAAACACCTACAGTAAACAAGTATAATATAAACAGCTTAATAAAGAAATAATAAATTGCGGTCTTAAGATTGGTGCGGTACCTGTTAGTCATCAGTACCATTTACGGACATAAATTTATGACGATAAAACGTATAGCTATTTGAGTACCTAGTAGTTCACTTGGACGGAACAGGCTATTATGTTACTGAAATTAAATGATGTGAAGAAAGTTCTCAGTCCGGTGACGGAAATATGAAAGTTAAACATAACCCATTAACAGAGAGGGTTACTATATAAAATAATACTATGCATGTACATATTGAAGCATATGGTGCGGGGTACGCCACATAGCTCTTGCGGCGCACTGGGCAAAGTTTACCAGGCTGCGGTCGAAAAGTTACAAAGTTAGCTGCATGACATGCAGTACGGTGGTTTGATTTCCACTTTCGCGTGGTCGGCAGATCCGGCGAGTCATCCACCAAGAAACATCGCTTCCCTACATTATGTAGAAGTCTACATAATGGGTCCGAAGACCCTTCTGCAGAAGGTTCCCGCTTATAGGTCTTCGTGAACGGGAACCATGACTTTAGTTTATTATTGCTCCCGGATGGCCATCCGGGAGCATCCAAAATTAGGTAATGCGGGTAGCCGAGAACTGTTTTCCGGAGTGAGCTGAGATCAAAGCCGTATGGAACCGAGATGATGTACTGTATCTATCTGACGGTGTTCCGGTCCACTCGTCAAGTTCACACTCTTAGAGCAAGTCATCGACTCTCGGCCTCCATGCTGACGATGCTCGTGATATTCGAACTTCACCCCTTTTATTCTTGCTGAGACGTCAGAGCTGGTTGCCTGAATCAAGCATCGATCACTGGGCCAACCAATCAGCTCGCTAGATTGCTGTGACGTATACACAATTATCTATGTATTACTATATGTATAGATGTGTAGAGTGACATAGTAGGTCACGTGTACACAAATCACTATCTATCTAGCTATATATATACACGCGATTACGACGTTATAGAAATATTTTGAGCATAATTTGACGGGGAGAATTGACGATAACTCGAGCATTTCTGAACCGATTTTAAAATGGTTTGAAGTTTTAAAAGGCTCGTCAAATCCTGGTCCTGATTCGTACAAGAACAACGAAAATAAATAGATTAAAGGTATTTACTAGTACCTACTCGGTACACTAGAGGTACACACCTGCCTCTATTCTTGACACGCACGTCATTAATGAAGCGCCCTGCGCATGCATGCGCACCACTCCTGGTTCAAGTGTTATTGGGTCCGCAGTGCCATTGAATACTATGAACGGTATATGACGCTTGTTGGTGGTGTCCACGATTATGCGGGGACTGGTGCATTGTGAGGTGATCATGTATTCAGGGGCGGGTTCCAGCATGGCTGTGTGAGTGTTGTCTCCTAATTGTGGTGCAGTGGCCCACAAGCTCCTCTCTTGACCTGGCTCAACTGTGGCAGCTGTGGCTAGTATTACCGCACACGTATCATATAGTGATGATTCTGGTCCAAGGGGTATCTGTCAGCCATGTATGTCTAGTTTCTGTTGTCTGCAGTGTATGACGGCTTCGCTGGCACTGAAAAAATCAGAACCAAGCAGGGCATCATTTTGAATAGAGGCGATAACAACACACTGAATAAATTGCATCTCCTCTATCTGTATTACGAGGTTTACTATGCCAGCCACAGGAACAGCAACTCCCGTAGCTGTTTGCAGAAATATGTTTGTAGGCTTAAGGGGTAGCTCTTGTGAGGTGGGATGCTCTCATACAAGCGCTTGTTAAAAAACGGTTGTGGAAGCTCCAGTGTCCACAGTGGCACTGGTGGAAATTCCACTAAACAGACATGCACACTTATATATCACCTTGCGGTGAGCCTGCGGAAGAGTCTCCAATGATACCATTTGCGGAAGTGAAGGTGGTGTGGTCTCATTCTGTACATAGTTGACTTGTTTCCGGATCGCTTCCGTGAGTGCGATTGATGGCTGAGTGTGGACAGGGCCAAGCAATCGTCACTGCTGCTGCGATTGCTTAGGCGATGACGGAGTTGGGGATAACAATGGTGGTGGCGTTGTTGCGGATTCTGTGTAAGCTGAGTTGGTTTATACTGCAGTGAGGATAGAATTCTCGCGTTCGTGGGTGAGGGCTTCCTGTGCGAGCCACTTTTTACAATGCATCATGGGATGTTTAGTTGACGCGCAGAAGAAACAACGATAGCATGTTATTTTTCCATTCCTAGTGCGATGTTTCTTCTTGTGGATCCATGATGCCAAATGAGTGCTTCCTTCGGAATTACTACTGCTGCTGCGCGTTGTTGATGAGGCTGTAAGAGGTAGTGGGTTGCATACCACCAAAGGACACCAGGTGTTAAGTGCCTTGCCGGTGGGACGTGGTGCTTGCAGAAACGTTGTTTCAGTGGCGGTGCTACAACATGACACTGCTGTTTTACATAGGAAAGAAGGTTGTGTAGACGCGGAAAGTGCAGGGTCACATTTTCCGCAGGGGGAAGATGGCAGTGCTGTGGATGCTATGTGCATCATAGACACCGACATAGTAGAAGCTGGGAGCTCATGAGTGCATGGTGTAGTAGGAATGTAATGAGGATTAGAAATAGCTGCCTGACGTTGTGGTTTAGAGGCTGCAGTTGAGCCGGATTGTAGGTAGAGGGAGTAGTACCAGAAACAGCTAATGTAACGCCACTTTTCAAAAAGGGAAATAAATCAGAACCTGAGAACTATAGACTGGTTAGCTTGACTAGTGTTTTATGTAAGCTGATGGAGAGTTAGTTAGAGCGAAGATTCGGGACCACATGACCAGAAATATACTGTTTAGTGAATCCCAATTTGGATTCCTGCCTGGAAGATCAACTACCTTACAATTATTGAAGATCATGGAGGACTGGACCTGTATTATGGATAAAGGTGGAAAGATAGATACAGTGTACATAGACTTCATGAAAGTGACACCGTTCCACACCAATGTTTGCTAGGAAAGCTAATAAGTTATGGTATAAGTCAATATTTAATCACGTGGATTGAAAACTTCTTGTCAAACAGACAACAAAAAGTTGTTGTCAATGGAGTTTCGTCAGAAAGCAGGCTTGTGGCAAGTGGTTGCAAAAGTTTGCGGATGATGAGAAGGAGATGCAAAAAGATTTAGATGCACTTCAGAACTGGACAAATAAATGGCTATTGAGGTTTCATCCAGACAACTTTAAAGTAATGACAATACAGAGCCAAAACACAAGGAGAAAATAAAGGGAGATTATCATTTATATAAACAAAATGGAGAGCATGTGAAACTTGAGATTGTGAATAAGGAAAAAGATAGTGGTGTGGTCAACAACCTATCATTCAAGGCATGCAGGCAAGCACAAGTAAACAAAGCAAACAGCATTATGGGGGTTAATAAGAAGAACGTTTACATATCTTTTTTTCCTTTTTTTTTATCAAGGAGGAGTAATCGAATCAACACCACCTCAACCACTGTTGAGGCAGCCATGGGCAAACAGAAACGAAAGTGAAGTAAACCTATCACAATTACATTTTAACTCTATAGAAAAACAAAGAACAGAACAAAACAGAAGTCTGTGCCTAGACCATCTAGGACCACCTCGGGTATATTTACCATACGTAGAGCAAGAACATAGATACAAACAACCATCTCAAGCGGAGTTAGTTACAACATAAATATATGCATATTTATTGAAAAAACTACGATCACTGGCAGCTCATTATACTGAACATGTATGAGGAAGTAATTCGGACATGAACAGTTAATTTAGCAATTTCTTTTATAAAATTTACATGTCTAACTATTGATGCCAAAAGACCATCCACATTCAAAATAACTCTTTAAATATTTATTTTCCCCCTAATATTTTACAATCGTGAATAAATGCTTTTAAAAAACCACCACCTGTGATGGTCGCGCAATTAAAACTGTAATCATGCTCCAACTCTACATTAATCATACTCAGAATCACTCATTTGACTTGGGGCGAAAGTCAGCAAGAAACATCAACAATCTACTTTCCGTAGCTATGCCACCCATACCGCCAAAGGGCTAGCACTCACATTAGGGATGTATTACTGAAAAGAAAAGGATTCAATTATATATAAAACATGAAAAGATATTAATAGGGCTATACCGACATTTCAGAGTCTATACACCCATTAAATAAAACCATTATTTAAGAAAGACTTTTAACCATTGAAAACCTATAGATTTTGCAAATGTTCCACTGAAACATGAGTAATGCAATTACAGGAATAAGTATTGTTATTTCTTCAGATTATAACCAAATGAGTATACTAATTGGGAAGGCTGTAGAATTAGGATAGGCATGGTAATCACCCCCAAGTCATTCATTCACATCTCAATTTTATTTTCCATTTCTGAGTACAAAAACATAAATGATGAGTAGAAAAATGGAAATATGTTATAGGCAATCATACCATTTGCATAACATAAGAAATATGGAGAAAAAAAAGAGTAAATAAATTAAAAAATACATCCCACCCCTTCCAGTGATTGTGACATGTTCTTAGTACCCACTTCTTACCCCGCTAAACCTTTCAAAAGAGAACAAATTTCAAATTTCCATTTAAAGTTTGCTTCCTCCATCACCATCAGCTGGAGCTTTAACCCATTTCTGAACTCAGTAAAATTCACGACTTTATCAGCAACATGGCATATATATAATACAGATTTTGCCAATAATAACACATAATTAATATCTGAAAATTTTAGCACAGGAGAATGTCCAAATGTCACCAATTCCGCCACGTCATTCATATCTATGTTAAAACTCATATTTATTCTTTTAAGCATACGAAAAGGTTACAGCCAGGAGTGAGGAATAACAGGACAATTGAAAATATAATGCATTACATCATCAGTGATATTTGGACACTGTTCACAGAATTGGTCAGTAACAATATTTATTTTATGAAGATACTGCTTACTGGGCAGAATCTGATGTAGCAATTTAAATTGAAATTGTTTAATTTTATTTTCAACTGGAAGCTTATGAGAAAGAGACCAAATATTGAACTTCAGAGGAGACACAAAATCCGAATTAAATTTGAGGCATAACTCAACCTTATTGAAAGACTTTAAAGAAGTATAACACGTTTTTGACCTCTGAATTCCAGTAAAACAAAGGAGGTCGATTTACTGCATGAGCTGGCCTTGCCAAAAAACCATTTAATAAATTACCTTACAACGTGTATATATCTGGATGAGGAGATATTCACTTATGTCTTGGTCCACAATCTATTACTAGTCTGCAGCTACCAACCTGAAATCTTCATCTGCAAACACCCATGCCAGGCGGGCTTGCCCTACCAACCTAAGGGGGCTCAAACATCCTCCATGACCATCACAAGTACACTATTAAGGTGGATATGTCTTACCTCTCCAGAGATGTATGTGAGTCTCACGTTAATATTAGCTAACTTACAACCAACATACCTATATACATCACTATAACCAACCGACCAAGTGGGAATATTGCTACTAGCACAGGATGAACACAGTGAAAAAACATGGTGGTACTTCAAGCACTCAGATAAGGTGGGCTTGTCCTACCATTCTAGCAAGCTGTTGCCACAGTACAAACGTAACCTGTAATAACTATCTAACGTAATATCTATGTGGGTCAACTAAAAAATCTAACGGTCATAGGTGGGTTAGGTCTACCAGTCATCTATGAACATTATATATGTTAGATTGTATATAGTATGTGATGTGTGCATACATCTCCTCAAGCGCAGAGATAAGGTGGGCATGTCCCACCAGTCTAGTAGTATTAGCAGTAACAGGCATCTCTTCAAGCGCAGAGATGAGGTGGGCGTGTCTTACCAGTCTAGTAGTAGTAGTAGTAGTGGTAGCAGTAGTAGTAGTAGTAGTAGTAGTAGTAGTAGTAGTAGTAGTAGTGGTAGTAGTGGTAGTAGTAGTAGTAGTAGTAGTAGTAGTAGTAGTAGTAGTAGTAGTAGTAGTAGTAGTAGTAGTAGTAGTAGTAGTAGTAGTAGTAGTAGTAGTAGTAGTAGTAGTAGTAGTAGTAGTAGTAGTAGTAGTAGTAGTAGTAGTAGTAGTAGTAGTAGTAGTAGTAGTAGTAGTAGTAGTAGTAGTAGTAGTAGTAGTAGTAGTAGTAAGTTACATGTACATTGTCAGCTGAAATCTGCTGTATTTATACTGGCCGAATGTCTGTAACGCTACCTGTCACATATATGTGAGCTAACTAAAAAATTCTAGGTGTTACTAGGTGGGCTAGACCTACCAGTCATCCATGTTACCATGTACATTTTATATGTAAAATGTGTACATACATGTAGTATGCGTGCATGTGTCTCCTCAAGCATCGTCTCAAGCACATATATAAGGCGGGCGTGTCCTACCAGTCTAGTAGCAGTAGTAACCCTGATAGCAAGCAAACATTGGCCCAATGTTGGCCCAACGGTTACCACTACATTGGGCCAATGTAGTTTTGCTCATCACCCCAATCTTGGCCCAATGTTGGCAATACGTTATTGGGCCAACGTTGAGGCAACGGGCATAAATCTATGAAAATGTTTCTAATAGCACACCAGAGAGCATAATTTAACAGTTTAACAATTAAATTTTGGATATTGTGTTGATTTTGTTTGATTTAATGTGAAATTTCCAATGCTGGCCCAATGTTGGCCCAACCCTGGCAAACAAGTGATACAGCCAACATTGGGCCATGGTTGGGCCAACGTTGGGCCAAAATTGTAATGCCAACTGCGATCTGTCAACCTGGTGCCAACATTGGCCCAACATCTACATGTTATCGGGGAAGCCACATATGTACAATGCTAACTGAAATTTGGCGCATTATTCCGCCCCAACTGTCAGCTAGGTGGGCTTAGGCCTACCGGTCATATGTAAATATGTACATTGTAAATTGTACATATGTCAATAAACTATACACCCTATCGCACAAAAAGAAAAAAAAAGGTAAAAATGTAAAAAAAATACAAAAAATATCAAAGAACTACAAACACTATTCACACACTGTGCAATGAACAGTGTTGTGGAAAAAAAGTTTGAGATCGACAATAGGCCCTGTACGGGCCTCCAACGTCGCAACAGATGATGATGATGATGATGATGATGATGATGATGATGATGAAGATCAGGAAATTAAGTACGACTTTTTTAAAAATGAATTAAAATTTCAGCTTAGCGTGATAGGTAAAGTGAAAAGGAAATTTTCTGATGAATGCTATGTTTTTTTAGATAAACTTATTCCTTTATATAAATTATTATACAGTGATATTAATACTGTTATATTTTATATATATATTTTTTTAATTTTTTTTATTGATGGGTTGAATCACTCTGAAAGGACCCTTGGGGTGGGTGTGGGGTGTGGTGTTGATTGATACTGAAGTATATTTAACTTAGTTGGATGAATGGAGTACTGATTAAAATGTAAATATGTTTTATGTTTAAATAAAGAAGTGCGCTTGCTTGGAAACTTGGGGTTTCACCTCGGGTCTAGCCATGAATGGAATCTCTTGTGTGCTTGAAAGTCCTTAGATGCTGGTCTTTTGAGTTTAATTTTTGGACTTGATTTAAATGCATTAAATTTGCATTTTTGATTCTTATAGTGAGCCTTTAATCCTTTTGCTCTGCAAATGTACATTTATTAAGTGAAAATTTGAATTTGAATAATAAATTTGGTGCTTATTTTCTGGGCAGCTTTGGTGGATTATGTCTATGATGACAATATCTTCCACCAAATATGTTTAGAAATGAACATCGGTTAACTTGAAAATTAAAACTCAAATATCAATGTGTTTGGGGATATTGTTAAATCACCATTAACCCTTGCCATTCTGATGTAAGTATTCTATCGTTTACTGGCTTAATTGCATTGAAGTTGGTGTGCATTTTTCAGCGGTCTATGTCAACAGCGGATTTGGTGGAAAATGAACACCAACTCATCCTTTAATTTAATTTGAAAATTGTGAATTTTGGCATTGGTGTGATAGGGGTTAAGAATTATAGAGCAGCACTTGAGGACATGATGATGATGATGATGATGATGATGACAGTATTCGAACGTTTCGAGCTTCCGTGCGTTCCGCGTTTTAGGGTTGTTCACCCAGCCGGACATCCGGGACTTTTGTCGCTTTGCACATTTGGTGTCATGCGTTTTATGCAAAAAGTATTCTAAAATTTAAAATGTCTGGAAAGAAAATTACAGATCTTAAGGTTGCTGACCTTCGCAATCATTTGGATAAAAGAGGGCTAGATAAGACAGGATTGAAAGCAGTGTTACTGGAGCGTTTGCAGAAGGTAGACACGGTAGATAGTAGATTCAGAATGGTAACAACTATATTACTAAACAAGCCATTTCTGATGATTTCACCCCGTTCTTGTTGCTTAGTTAATGTTCGGGGAATCTCAGAATTCAGAAACATTTCGGAATTCAGATGCACCCCATTTCAGAATTTTGCTATGTGGTTGAATTCATACACTTAGTTTCCAAATTCGAAAAGTTAAATTTGTTTTCTCGGAACACATGCACTTTCGGGGTTCCTTGTTATTGTTTTCAAGATTAGCAAGCGTGTTCTACAGACCTAGACCGAACACGGTCTGAGAAGTTGCTTTCTCAGGCCGAGCCTCCGAGATCAGGCATATGTTATCAATGGCGCAAACCCCCGGTGAAATTTAACGAGGAACCAGGGTTCATACGCATGTATGGAAGTCTGTAAAATTAAAGCCTTTTCCAGCAATCCAGGGCTTGAAAAAGTATGGAAAATTCAATATTTAGTGTTACTACAATGGCAATGTTTTTAAAATGAAAATATCGGCAATTATATAAGTCTTGTGATGGCCATTTTCTCATAAAATGCTAACAAACATGAAATCTCACTAGTCTTGCAAAATCCCACTGAGTGCGACGAAAGTGTTTAGTCGGCAAGTTAATATTGGGTCCCGGTGACCTCTAGACTCTCATCTTTAAACTGCATTTGTTGACCATACCAACATACAAACCTATATACAGGGAATTTAGCACGCTTGAGTAATATGTCTCTGAACATAGAAATTTTAAAATTAATTTTTCGCGAATTTCAACCATTGAATCATGCGCAGACCTGCCTACCGTTATGGATTCTCCGTAGTTCTTAGGGAAATAGCATCCAAAATACGGTACTACGGTCGGCTCTTCAAAACTATGTATGCGAAAAATTGGTGACAGGCGTTAGAATCACGGAAAGTTGTAAAAACAAGATTCCGCAGTCACAGCTATGCAATAGACAAGGCCATCCATAAAAAAGATTTTGTTTCCTGCAAACCGGGTGGGGAAAAAAGATTTCAGTAGGGAGGGAGGAAATTAATTTTTTTTTCCAATTATTAATTTATTTTAAAGAGGTCATAAATATTTGTTTTCCTGATATTTGACTAGATATCCATTAAATATGGTTGTATTTGTCATGTTTTTCATGTCACAATTAGCAAAACGGATTCACATTGTGCATACAAATGGCATTAAAACATTGTAATTTGTATAGTTTCACAAGTGTATGCATGCATGTTTTAAGATTTATGAGTAGAAAAAAAATATTTTTCCTGGCCGGGTGATAATAAAGAAAAATTTCACCCGGGAGGTTTACAGGAAACGAACCTATTCTTTTATTTTGGCCCAATGCTGGCATGGCAAAACAATCCTCACTCGAGTTTACCGCATAAAACATTCTTTACTTTCGGTAGTTTCCTTGCGATTCATTGGTTGCTTTCTATATAATTATATTTATTAACCAATAATCTTTCGAGAAAGTATGTTCCCAACTTCCGAGAAGAGTACTATAGCGCACGCGTTGATCATGGCGACATGCCATTCTAAATCTGTAGCTTGCGTGAATCAAGTGCGATACGCCGCCGTAGCATGGCAAACTATACTGTCTCTGCCTTGATTTGGGGATGCGCTAACGATGCAGTGATCAACAGATTAACCTTTCCATCATTGCCTAAATATTTAAGATATGTATTATGTGCTCTGACATATATGCTCTTAAAAATATTTTGAAATGTATTTGATTGAAAGTTGTTGCTTAAAGCAGCAATGATTTTCAGTCAAATTATTTTTTTAATCAACTCCAGCTCACCCCTGCTGCTAACTTGGTGATTCAGCCAGATGCGCATGTGTTAAATGGATTGTGTGGTGGTGGAGAATAACCTGTTATAAAGACCACATACCTGCTTTTAGAGACCATTTTCTTCAATTGTATTTATACCTCTGTCTGACTGCTGAGTTTTTGCAGACGACATATTTGAAAGGTTACATCTCTGAACCTGATAAATATTTTGAAAACAATTGGATGAAAAGTTGTTGGTGGCTAAGCTGCCAAAAACTTTCAGTCGAATTGTTTTCAAGATATTCAACAAGTCTAGAGCTTTTGAAAATTGAAATTATTGGCTGCACTGGCTTGCAGCAGTGAGACAGTTAAGAAACCAGCTGTTGTTAGCACGGATATCATCTATTTTCAACACTGTTCAAAATCACTAATGCAAAAAAACCAGTCCAGAGATTGTCAATATCTCGAAAACTAAACCATTTCTGAGTCTTTGGAAGTGACACCGATGGATGTAAAACTTAAGTAAGATTAGTTGAAATGCCAATGTTCCAGGTGAGTGATACAGGCCCATTGGGCCTCTTGTGTCAATTCCACAGTGACAAATTCATTTCCAATTCCATTTGATCAATTCCAACTTCCAAGCACGGTTGGGTCAATTCCGATTGGAATTGATCAGTCAATTCCAATTCAATTCCGGAATTGGAATTGATAAATCTGAGGCCTCCGGAATTGGAATTAATAAATTTGAAGACACCAGAATTGGATTTGTAATTTATGATTTGAATTGACCGGAATTGGTAAATTCCAATCAATTCCCGTCATAATTTGTGCTAGATTTACTGAACAGTGTTGGCAATAAAATGTACATGTAATTGTGATAGATTTACTAAACAGTGTTGGCAATACAATGTAAATGAACTGTAAATTATACACTGCTCTTTATATGCCCTTAATGCATTTCCTCCTAAATGAGCTATATGATACCATTTACCGCATTTCATTCTATATGCAGGTTGATGATATCTATTATGCCAGCTGCTATTAGATGCTTAATTGAATATTTTAAATTAATTTGATTAAATACTTTTGTCTCCTAAGACTGCAACAGTCTCTATTAAAATTAATTTTAACAACAGTTATATGTTTGGTTTGAAGACTAGAATTTGGGAACTGATAATTCAGTGATGAGCAAGTTAGCCCATAACCCTGTAACACCTAGGCCGGCTTAAACACCTGCAATGAGTTTCAGAAATATGCATTGGCAGGCCAATGGAAGACTATTTTTGAAAATTTACCACCAGAGTAGCTAGCTGGATAACTGAGCCAGTAATTCCAGTGGCAAATTTTCAAAAACAATCTCGTTCTCTGAATTGACAAAATAAAGATCTGATAAATGCTATGAACTTTAATACATTATTGAATTAACTCAATTCTCCCTGACCAGTGACCAATTAAGCCTTTTATCGTATGTGAGCTTTGTACCTCCTTTACTCAATCAAAGCCACTGATCTTGAACTTATTTCATTCTGCTTTCCCTGGAAACATGTTTTCATCTCTATGAAATCATGCCGTCTTTAAAATCATACAAATTAGTTAAAATGATTTCAAATATATAAGCTAGCACCAAGATAACCAAATTGTGTTAAAATTATTCATCAAGATGTTAGCAATAGTGTTCAGTAAAGTAATAACCATTGGCTTCCTCCGCAGAAACCTCAGAATCTCATCTAAAAGGATCAAGGGCCAAGGGTACAAATCATTAGTACGACCGAGCCTTGAATACGCGAGTACTGTCTGGGACCCATATGAGCAAAGTGATATCAACCAAATTGAGAAAGTCCAACGTCGAGCTGCCCGATTCGTAAACCATCGATATCGAAATACATCCAGCGTATGCGAAATGCTCAACACACTAGAATGACAAATTCTCCTTCGATCAATACTCACCATTCTGTTACTTCTGATGTACAGCTGGCCCTGACAGCTGGCTCTAGGACTATAGACTTAGAAAGCTTTACCGACTCCTTGGAACCGGGTACTCGGCTCCCAACTGCCGAGTACCCATCTACCATAGAGCTCATTCTTGTTTGCATAGCAACAAGAGAAATACATGCTTTTCGCAGTGGACAAAGATTTAATAGAAAAACTAAGTCTTGTTATAATCTGTGATAGCTAGTGCGTTCTTGAAAGGATAAATTGGATAATAATGGATACCGCTGAGGATAACCAGGTTGTATAATTCCTTATTATCCATAGTTAAAAGACGTAGGTCTCTAAATTTTGTTGTGTCGCATGTCCCAATTTCTGACCCCAGAGAATCTGGGACGTGTGTTAACAACGAGATATGCCGGATGATCGCCTTCTTTAAACCCCAACATGCGATCGGCAGATATGAAAATAGGTGTTTGCTACGGTATTTCTAACACGAATATCGGCTGACGTCGTTCTCCGTAGGATCCGAGCGGGTGACGTCACACCCGTGGTGCTCGGATCTTTGTGAAGAAAATTTTTCATGAATTCGCGCATCTTGTTCTGGGTGCTGCGTACTAAAAATGGTACGGAAACTTTGGAAGGTTCAAGTTTACGTGTTGTCACAATCTGTTTGCAATGATCGGTGGTTTCAAAATTCTTGATTAAGATGCGTGGTCTGCGGTTTTACCGTGTGCTACAGCAGTTTGTTTACATTTTGTTGTTTCTTCACATATCGTTTTGGCTTTCGTTAGGAGTATAATTTATATTAATTGGTAAATATACCCCGAATGCTATGCGATATGATTCCTGGTTCCGTTATACATCCTGGAGGATCAATTATGGGTGTATTTATGCCCGCTTCGTTCTTGTCATTATAGTCAATGCAATCTTTGCTGTAACGTTGCGGGGTGGGGTGCGGGAGGGTTGCAGTTAATTTATGGTCAAATTATTTGAAAATTAATTGTCTGCCTTCCATCCGTGTGTCGTTCCGCTTGCTTATTGTAGGTTTGTGCTTATTTATAGGCCAAGCCAGCCCCGCCATCATGTGACGAGTGCCACAAATTCGTACGGGTCTTGTTCAAGGACCATGTGTGTTTTAGGTGTACGCCCTGTAACCTAGATGTTAGGTGTAGTGTGTGTGCAGTGTGGTCTGCGGAGTTGATGTTGAAGTTCCTTGCCTAGAAGGATGTGGCTGGGTCTGACGCGGGGTCAGGCGGTGCGATCGTAAATCGTGGATCGGACGGTGGGGGCGCTCCACATCTCCAGCTGGAGGTGGCGGAGATGGCACCGCCGGCGTGGTTCGGTCCGGCTATGCAGGGTTTTCTGCATAGCGTTCTGCCCACGCTGGTGTCGTCACTGCTGCCGAAGGTTGGGGGGGGGGGGGGGGCCCAGTTTCTCCCCATGCCTGGTTCGGACCCTGTCCTTGGACAGGGTTCTGGACTGGCCACCGAGGGAGCCGTCTCGTACGGCCCCCTGGCAGTCCTGGCGGGTTCTGTTTCTCTGCGGCCACCTCCGGGTGGTCCAGTAGTGGTGGCCGGTCCGTCAGGTGTGGGAGCCGCCCGCCAGGACGGCTCCACGGTTTCCTCGTCTGATGACGACTCTTCAGAGTCTGAAGACGAGGAGGCCGAGGAGGAGAAATTACTGTGGCCTGTGATGCCACGGGTGGAGAATATGCAGGTCGATTCCGTCCTGGACGGGACCGTCCTCCATCTGGCTTGGCGCAAGCCAGGGCAGCGGCTCCGCCTGTGGTTGAGGCCAATATGGTACCGGTCCCGTGTCGGTTGGTTTGGCACCAGCTGACACAGTGACCGGTGGGCCGGGCCGGGCGTGGTACTCACCTATCTCGGCCGGTCCGGCGGTCAGACATGGGGTTCCGTTGGCACCCGTGTCTGGCCACGCGTCCGCTACGGTCCGTACGGTTTTCCGTGCGGACCTACCCCATGGACTGGTGTGTTTCATGGGGTGGCAGCGGAACCGTTTGGTACCGGAGTGCCTGGCCGTGACGCATGCGCGTCAACGGGTGACGTGTTCGCGGGTGTTTCTCCTTCGATCAATACTCACCATTCTGTTACTTCTGATATACAGCTGGCCCTGACAGCAGCTCTAGGATTATAGACTTAGAAAGCTTTACCGACTCCTGGGAACCGGGTACTCGGCTCCCAACTGCCGAGTACCCGTTTACCATAGAGCTCATTCTTGTTTGCATAGCAACAAGAGCAATACATGCTTTCTGCATTGAGGATTTTAGTGTTTTTGGTGAAAGAAAATCTAAGTCTTTAATCTGTGATAGTTTGTGTGTTCGTGAAAGGATTAACTAAAGGATACTATGGAGAATACCACCGAAGATAACCAGGTTGTATCGTTCTTTATTATCCATAGTTAAAAGACTTAGGTCTCTAAATTTCGCTGTGTCGCATGTTCCAATTTCTGACCCCATAGAATCTGGGACGTGTGCTAACAACGATATATGCCAGACGATCGCCTTCTTTAACCCCCAACAGGCGATCGGCAGATATGAAAATAGGTGTTATGCTACGGTATTTCTAACACGAATATCGGCTGACGTCGTTCTCCGTAGGATCCGAGCGGGTGACGTCACACCCGGTCGCTCGGATGTTTATGTGAAGAAAATTTTTTTCATTAATTTGCGCATCTTGTTCTGGGTGCTGCGTACTAGAAATGGTACCGGAAACTTTAGAATGATCAAGTTTACGTGCGATCACGATCGGTTTGCAATGATCGGTGGTTTCAAAATTCTTGAGTAGATACGTGGTCTGCGGTTTTACCGTGTGATACAGCAGTTTGTTATACATTTTGTTGTTTTCTTCACATATCGTGCTGCTTTCGTTAGGAGTATAATTTATATTGATTAGTAAATATACCCCGAATGCTATGCGATATGATTCCTGGAGCCGTTACACATCCTGGAGGATCTATTATGGGTGTGTTTAATGCCCGCCTGGTTCTTGTCGTCATAGTCAATGCGATCGTTGTTGTGGCGGGGTGGGGTGCGGGAGGGTTACAGTTAATTTATGAGTCAAATTATTTGAAAATTAATTGTCTGCCTTCCATCCGGGTCTCGTTCCGCTTGTTTATTGTAGGTTTGTGCTTATGTTATAGGCCAAGCCAGCCCCGCCATCATGTGACGAATGCCATAAGTTTGTTGTGTCGTGTTCAAGGACCATGTCTGTTTTAGGTGTTCCCTGTGTAATATTGATCATAGGTGTAATGTTTGTGCAGTGTGGTCCGTTGAGATGATGGTTAAGTTCCTTGCCAGAAGGACTTGGCTGGGTCAGGCGGTCCGAGAGTAAATCGTGGAGCGCCCGGTTCGGCCGGTGGGGGTGCTCCACGTCCCCAGCTGGAGATGGCACCGCCGGCGTGGTTTGGTCCGGCTGTGCAGGGTTTTTCTGCATAGCGTTCTGCCCACGCCGGTGTCGTCCCTGCTACCAAAGGTTGGGGGGCAGTTTCTCCCCATGCCTGGTACGGATCCTGTCCTCGGACAGGATTCTGGACTGGTTACCGAGGGGGCCGTCTCGTACGGCCCCCTGGCAGTCCCGTCTGGCTTCGGCCATACGGGTTTCTGTTTCTCTGCGGCCACCTCCGGGTGGTCCAGTAGCGGTGGCCGGTCCGTCAGGTGTGGGAGCCGTCCGCCAGGACGGTTCCACGGTTGACTCGTCTAGTGACGACTCTTCGGAGTCTGAAGACGAGGAGGCCGAGGAGGAGAGGTTGCTGCGGCCCGTGAAGCCGCAGGTGGAGAATATGGAGGTTGATTCTGTCCTGGACGGAACCGGCCTCCATTTGTCTGGTTTGGCGCAAGCCAGGTCAGCGGCTCCGCCTGTGGCTGAGGCAAATCCGTTAACGTGCACCGGTTCCGTGCGGCTTGGTTTGGCACCAGCCGTCACGGGAACGGGTGTGCCGGGCCGGGCGTGGTACTCGCCTATCTCGCCTGGTCCGGCAGTCGGACGTGGGGTGCCGTTGGCGCCCCACGTCCGGCTATGGTTCCGCGACTGCTACGGGTCCGTACGGTTTTCCATGCGGACCTACCCCATGGACCGGAGTGTTTCATGGGGTGGCGGCGGAACCGTGTGGTACCGGAGTGCCTGGCATGTCAGCGTGGCTCCTTGCCGGGAGGCCGTGGCTGGCAGACCCGTGAGCACGTCAACGGGTGACGTGTTTGCGGGGGTGTCTTCATCGGAGGTAGATTGGTCAGATGCTCTGGCGTGGCTAGCCAGGGTTGACCCGTCTGTGGTTTCGGCCACAGCCGATGAAGATGCGCCCCGTGCGTCGATCAGGACGGGGATTTTGCCCGCGGCCCGGATCCAGTCAGTGGGACTGGATCCACGGTTCATAGAATTGTTGAATGCTATTTATAGCAAACAACTGATGACCAAGGGTCAGCTCCCTGCGGCCTCCAGGGAGGTGCGGGCAAGATGTCGTATTCCGCGGGGGGAATACGACAGGTATGGTGTAGTCCCGTTGGTCACGGAGGATGACCGATGGGTACTGGGCGTCCAGAGTGCCGTGGCGGGTCGCCCCGGTCCGGCACTTGTGGACAAGTCTCAAGTACACTAGGAAGAAGTCCTGTCCCTATGCGATGAGGGTGTGAGGGCAGCGATGAGCACTGTCAACCACTCTTATTGTCTCCTTCAGTCAGTGTGGGCTGAAGCGGGGGCAGGCCACCCTGTGCCACCTGTGGCGCTTTCATGTGTCAATGACGGCCTGGTGCTGTCGATGGACGCATTGGCAAGGGTGCAAGCGCGTGTGACGAAATCCAGGAGGCAAATGGTTATTGACCATATGCGTCTGGCTACGGCAGTCAGGGAGCGTCTTCTTGGGACGCCCCTGACAGGGCCTAGCATCTTCGGTGGCCAAGCGCGGGCCATCTTAGAGGATACTGCCAGTATCGCGCAGAATCGGTTAGCGGTAAACTTACAGCTAGAGCTAGTGCGGCAAGCGCACGCACTAGGGGCTGTGGGGAAACCGCTAACGGGACAACCTTCAAAGAAGCAGAAGAAGCATAAGGGCAAGGCGAAAGCTAGGCCTGTTGCGACTTCTGCTTCAGCTGGGTTTTCAGAGCCGCCGGCGAAGAAGCCCAGGAAGGTTGTAGAGGCGCCTACCCTCCCCAATGTTGCTCCTGACCACCCTAGGGGCGGGAAGGGTAAGGGTAAGGCCTCAAAGGGCGGACAGAAGGGGCCGAAGCGTACCTGAGGGTACGAAAACTCGCTTCATATCCGCCTGGACCGCGCCTGTGCGACAGGAACAGCGGTGCCAGTTATACCCGTCGTGCCTAGAACGAAATGGTTCTCTCTCTCGTTAAGAAAGAGGGGGGTGCGGACTGCGAGCCGGACAACCCCGTTAGACGTCGAGGCGTCTATGGTGGGTGGAAGGCTCATGCGTTTCGTCGAGGCCTGGCAAGGTGTGACGTCAGACAGTCTGGTCCTGGGATGGTTATCCCAGGGTTACATGCCGGAGTGGTGGGACTTTCCACCACAAAATCTGTCTTTGGCACCTGTCTGGACACCCGTACCAGGGGAGCCAGACAAGTTAGAAGCCGTTCAAAAGGAAGTGTCGGGTTTGCTTCTGAAGGGAGCAATAAAACCAGCAAACCGAAACACTCCAGGCTTCTATTCAAACATGTTCCTTGTCCCCAAGAGCACAGGGGGATGGAGACCCATACTCAATCTCAGGCCATTAAATTGGTTTATCCATACGCCTCGGTTCCAGATGGAAACGCCGAGGTCGGTAATGCGGGATTGAGGAAAGGAATGTGGTGTGTATCCATCGATCTGAAAAATGCATATTTCCACATTCCTATGAATCGGAGTTGGCACAGGTTTCTGAGATTTGCGTTTCAGAATCAAGTATGGGAGTTTACAGTTCTCCCGTTTGGCCTGTCGACAGCTCCGAGGGTTTTCACAAGAGTGGTCCTTGCGGTGACAGCGTTTCTCAGAAAAGAGAACGTGGCGCTACACACCTACATAGACGACTGGCTGCTCAAGGCAGACTCGGCAGCCAGGTTGAACGTGGATACTGCTCTGACTCTGAAGTTACTTTCAGATCTACGCTGCATAGTCAACGAGGAGAAATCCGAGTTGACGCCCACTCAGCGTTTCGTTTATTTGGGGATGCGATTCGACCTCGAGGAGGGCAGGGTTTACCCGTCAGAGCCCAGAGTGGTGTCTCTGTTAGCCATCCTCAAGAGTTTTTGAGTGGGAAACCACATTCAGGCGAGGCGGTTCCTTCAGATGCTGGGCATGATGGTCTCCATGGAGCAGGTTATCCCGTACGCTGCTCTAATGCGAAGGCCTATCCAGTTGTATCTGATATCTCTGTGGAAACAGAGAACAGAACCCCTGTCAAAACTGGTGCCAGTTTTGGAGCCGATAATATCGCATCTTCTATGGTGGAAACAGCGTCAGAATCTCCTATTAGGGATTTCGCTGCACCTACCCCACCCCCAGCTGTCCGTCTACACGGATGCATCGCTGGAAGGGTGGGGTGCCTGCCTGGGAAAACACCAGGTCTCGGGCACATGGACTCTCCCGGAGAGTCAGCTGCATATCAAGCTATTGGAAATGATGGCAGTGGAACTGGCGTTGGAAGAGTTCCTTCCGATGATCAGGGGCATGGTGATATTGATACGGTCGGACAATTCGACAGTAGTATCATATATAAATCGCCAAGGCGGGACCAGGTCGCCCACTCTGTGTATCAGGGTGTGGCACTTGATTCAATGGTGCTGGAATTACTCGGTTGTTTTGAAAGCAGCTCATATTCCTGGCCGATTGAACATTCTGGCGGATGCTTTGTCTCGCAGACAGAGAATCCTGCCAACAGAATGGTCCCTCACCCCTCCAGTTCTGCGACGGATCTTCGAGCATTGGGGCAAACCCAACGTGGACTTGTTCGCCACAAAGGAAAATGCTCAAATCATGACATGTCTCGCCGATTCCAGATCCAAATGCCGTCGATACAGACGCTCTGGCGATAAGCTGGAGAGGAATGCACGCTTACGCGTACCCACCCACCATTCTTCTACGAAGGTATTGGTGAAGGTCAGGGAGGAACCGTGTCTGGTCCTGCTAATAGCGCCGTATTGGCCGAGCAGGGCGTGGTTCACGGATCTTCTAGATCTGCTGGTGGAAAATCCTGTGCAGTTGCCCGAGATTCCGAACATAATCTCCCAGGCCAAGGGACGCTTCCTACACGAGCGTCCCGAAATGTTCAAATTGACTGCGTTCCACGTCGGAAGGCTTTTCTCGACAGGCTGCTGATTTCATCGCGGCTGCGAGAAGGAGGTCAACCTTCAAGTCATATAACAACAAGGTTAACAGATTTGCAGACTGGTGTGAAGAAAAGGGTATTGATACCTTTCAATCCACTATCAGCAAATAGCAGACTTTCTCTGTGAGCTGGTCTTTTGAGGACTAGCTCCCGTCACAGTTGCTGGATACAAGTCAGCTTTGGCATCAGTTATCCCTTGTGTAGCCAACAGGGACAGTCCCGAGGTGGCCCAGTTAAATGTGATGTTGAAGGGAATGAGCAATCTCCGACCGAGACAACCGGTAGTCATTCCAGCCTGGAGTCTATCTTTGGTGCTTAATGTACTGGCCAAGCACCCTTTCGAACCGTTGCGTTCGGCTAGTCTAAAGCATTTGACTCTAAAGGCGGTCTTTCTATTGGCAGCTTCCTCAGCTAGAAGGCGCAGTGAGATCCATGCGCTTTCAGCAGAGAGGAACCGATTTATTGTTTCTGGAGAAGGTCTGCGTCTTCTGCCAAGAGCAGAGGTTATGTCAAAGAACCAATCTTTGAGATATCCCGGCAAACCGATCATTATACCGAAGTTAACTAGGTTTGATCGTGATGCCAGTGTCTGGTGCCCGGTCCGTGCTTTGACTAAGTACAAGAAACGGACTGACTCGTTACGGTCGAACGATAGACATCTGTGGATCTGCCATAAAAAGTCTTATGGCGCCGCATCCATGGATACTATCTCTCGTTGGGTGGTCGAACGCATTCAGACTACTCACGAGATGGCGACTGGGCACCAGGTGCAAGGAGTAAGGGCACACAATGTCAGAGGAATAGCCGCCTTGACCGCCCTTTACAATGGTGTTCCGTTATAGGACATCATGGCCGTTGCACAATGGCACTGTGAGTCCTCATTCACGGATTACTATATGAGGGATGTGTCAGACTCAGCCAATCCACTCGCTTTAGCTGTTTTGAAACGATAGTTAGTGACCACACTGCTTTTCACCCTTTTCTCACTTTGGTAAGAAAAGAACCTAAAGCAGGCATGGTCAGGCGAGAGGATGTCAACCAGATTGTGTCACCGATGGCCGAACCGGTGAATGGTTGGAGGCGGTACGTCTGAAGTCCAATTATCATAAGGTAATTCAATAAGTGAGAGTTTCTTGTATTATGTATATGTATCATGTTCATTCATCTTATATACACCTGTGCAAAAGTTAAGCACCACCCTATTTTTACGCACATGCGAGGGTATATTCATGTGCTATGAAGAAAGCAATAGCATAAACATTCATGTACCCATCCATCTAAGTGCAAGAGGTAATAATGCAACTAGAGGAATGCTGATTATGATGGTGGGGAAACACTGTATGATTTTGTTTGAACTTGAAAACGAGGGCTGAATATGGTTACGTTGACACAACTGACAACTATTGCCCTACAGTTGACACACGTGGCTAGATTGTCATTAATGGTGTCTGAAAACGAAGTTTAACATCTGTTCACGAGTTTGAGACTGCCATTATTAATACCGGGTATATCCACCTTGTGCCTGGATGACGGCCTGGACACAACGTCTCATGCTGGTCACCAACCGACTGATACGCCATTGTGGTATTCGTTGCCATTCAAGATGGAGTGCGTCTGTTAATTCCTGTAGGTTCTGCACAGGAGGATCCCTCCTTCTCACCATGTTTCCCAGAATGTCCCAGATATGCTCAATAGGGTTCATGTCAGGGCTCCTTGCTGGCCATGGTAGGGTTTCGATGGCATTCTGGCGGAGGTATTCATGCACAGCTCTAGCACGATGTGGTCGGGCGTTGCCATCCATGAATATAGGGTGGGGTCCAGGTGCATGATTTACAAAATGAGGGACCACAACTCTATCCAGTATGGAATCTTGATATCTTTGTCCATTTAGTGTTCCAGGTACAGTCAACAGATCCAGCTTACAATCAAATGAGATGCACCCCCATATCATAACGGAACTTCCACCAAATGGAACTTCTTCCATGATGTTACGTTGGTCGTACGCCGTGCGTCTGGACCTCCATACACGAGTTCGACCATCTGTGGCATGAAGCAGGAACCGACTTTCATCGGACCAGTGTACCCGTCTCCAGGATCTCATGTTCCACTGTCTTCTTTCGTTGCACTACCTCAGACGCTCCTCTTTGTGGTGTGCAGTGAGGAGAGGACGTCTGACAGGTCTCCTAGCTTTCATGCCAGCAGCATACAGTCTCCTTTTGACGGTAGACATTGACACTCTATTGCGCGTTTCCCATTGCTGGCTGAGCACTCTGCTGTTGGTGAATGGAGATCTCCTAACAAGGCGTACTAGGGCTCGATCATCACGGGCAGTAGTCTTCTTCAGTCTTCCAGATCTAGGCCTGTCCTTCACCTCGTTAGTTTGCCCATGTTTTGCAATCAAACGACTGATTACAGTATGGTTAATGTTCAGCTGTCTGCCAATCTCTCTGCATGACATACCAGTGGTATGCATGCCTATGATTTGCCATTTCACACGATCACTTAACCTTCGTCTTGCCATAGCGGTTCACAATCAAGAGCTAATTCTCTCTGTACAAATAAACCACGGTCATGAACACAAAATTCATAATCTTGTCGCCTAAATCTGTATGTAATGTTCTACACCTCAAACTGGACGTTTACATAACTGAACACGTGTGCTGTTTCCCGCCACGCACGGACATCAAGCGGCGTGAAGTCATGCATGCATGTGCATTTTGTACTTGGAATTATGTCAGCTAACGCGGGGACAAAAGGTATGGCAGCCTAGTTGTACCATCATGTTTCTACGTTCTATTGTTTTTGCTGGTGCTTATCTTTTGCACAGGTGTATATATTCATGCTCATTCCCAGGCTAATACATGGAATATGCAGGGAGTAGTTAACCCTCTTGGCATATTTGTGTTTTTAGGCGAGATACATGTTCGTTAGTTCTCTCCCTTTTCTTAGGAGGAAAATGGGGGGTGGGCTGTGACGCGAATGTGATTCGGTTCCGTGAACTTGACGGTCCTTTTAGGTCTCCGTTAGTCAAGTTTGAAGTCTAAAATCTTTCTCCAAGGGGCAAAATTAGCATTTATGGCTTGCCCCTTCCCACCAGGTTACTGATCAAATCTGGTGTATATCAGAAGTAACAGAATGGTGAGTATTGATCGAAGGAGAATGCAGGAAATGTCAATTTCCCTTTCTCCGAGATCTAACAATACTCACCATTCTGTTACGGACCCAGCCTCCCAGCCCCACGGAGGCAAGCCATAGTTTTCTCTTGTTTGTTGGCTATGCAAACAATATGAGCTCTATGGTAAACGGGTACTCGGCAGTTGGGAGCCGAGTACCCGGTTCCCAGGAGTCGGTAAAGATTTCTAAGTCTATAATCCTAGAGCCGCTGTCAAGGCCAGCTGTATATCAGAAGTAACAGAATGGTGAGTATTGTTAGATCTCGGAGAAAGGGAAATTGACATTTCCTGCAATCTCCTAGTTAGGAGTTTCGCTTCACCAATCCCGTCCCCAGCTGTCCATGTATACGGATGCATCACTGGAGGGGTGGGGGGGGCCTCCCTGGGGGAACACCAGGTCTCGGGCACAATGACTCTCCAAGAGAGTCAGCTGCATATCAATCTGTTGGAGATGATGGCAGTGGAACTGGCCATGGAAAAGTGTCTTCCAAAAGTCAGGGGCATGGTGATATTGATATGGTTGGACAATTCGACAGTAGTATCATACATAAATCGCCAAGGCGGGACCAAGTCACCCACACTGTGTATGAAGGTGTGGCACTTGATTCAATGGTGCAGAAATTACTCAGTTGTTTTGAAAGCAGCTCACATTCCTGGGTGATTGAACATTCTGGCAGATGCTTTGTCTCGCAGACGGGATTATGCCAACAGAATGGTCTCTCAACCCTCCAGTTCTTCAAAGGATCTTCGAGCATTGGGGCAAACCAAACATGGACTTGTTCGCCACAAAGGAAAATGCTCAAATCATGACTTCTGTCTCGCTGATTCTAGATCCAAATGCCGTCGATACAGACACTCTGGCGATAACCTGGAGAGGGATGCACGCTTATGCGTATCCACCCACCATTGTTCTGCTGAAGGTTTTGTTGAAGTTCATGGAGAAACCGTGTCTGGTCATCCTAATAACGCCGTTTTGGCCCAGCAGGGTGTGTTTCACGGATCTTCTGGATCCGCTGGTGGACAATCCAGTGCAGCTGCCCGGGATTCCAAACATAATCACCCAGGCTAAGTGCCGCTTCCTACACGAGCGGCCTAAGATATTCAAATTAACAATGTTCTGCGTAGGAAGGCTTTTCTCAACAGGCTGCGAGCTTCATCGCAGCCACGAGGAGGTCAACCTTCAAGTCATATAACCACAAGGTTAACAAATTTGCAGACTGGTATGAGGGAAAGGGTATTGATACCTTTCAATCCACTATTCTGCAAATAGCAGACTTTCTCTGTGAGCTGTTCTGTTCAGGACTGGCTTCTGTCACAATTGCTGGATACCAGTCAGCTTTGGCATCAGTTATCCCATGTCTAGCCAATAGGGATAGTCCAGAGGTGGCCCAGTTGAATGTGATGGTGAAGGGAATGAGCAATCTCCGACCGAGACAACCGGTGGTCATTCCAGCCTGGAGTCTATCTTTGATGGTTAATATACTGGCCAAGCATCCTATCGAACCTTTGGGTTCGGCTAGTCTAAAGCAATTGACTCTAAAGGCGGTTTTTCTATTGGCAGCTTCCTCAGCGAAAAGGTGCAGTAAGATCCATACACTTTCAGCAGTGAGGGACCGATTTATTGTCTCCGGAGAGGCTCTGCGACTGCTGCCAAGAGCAGAGTTTATATCCAAGAATCAATCTGTGAAATATCCCGGCAAACCGATCATTATACCAAAACTAACCAGGTTTGATCGTGATGCCAGTGCCTGGTGTCCAGTCCGTGCTTTGACTAAGTACAAGAAACAGACGGCCTCTTTACGGTCAAATGATAGACATCTGTGGATCTGCCATATGGCGCCGCATCCATGGATTCTATCTCTCGTTGGGTAGTCGAATGTATTCAAACTACCCACGAGATGGCGACTGGGCACCAGGTGCAATGTGCTAGGGCTCACGATGTTAGAGGAATAGCCACCTCGACCACCCTATTCAATGGTGTCCCATTACTAATGGTTAGAAGACATCACGGCCGTTGCACAATGGCACTGTGAGTCCTCTTTCACGGATTACTATATGAGGGATATGTCAGATTCGACCAATCCACTCGCTTTAGCTGTTTTGAGACGAAAGCTTATGGCCACATTGCTCTCCTCCTTTCGGTACTTTGAAAAACAAAAGTAGTAAGAACAGACGTGGGCAGGTGAGAGGAATGGAACACGTCTGGTTGAAAGTGTGTTGGTTGGTGGCTCCACGTCTGGAATCCATAATTCATGTGGTAATTCAAGTTAGATAGTTTTTTGTATTATGTTTATATATCATGTTCATTCATCTTATATATTCATGCTCATTCCCAGGCTTATATATGCGAAGAGCTGTTAACCCCCTTCGCATATTTGTGTTTTCAGGTGAGATGCATGTACGTGAGTTCTCTCCCCTTAGGAGAAAAAGGGGGTGGGGGAGCGGTGATGCAAATGTGATTCGGTCCCTAAACTTGTTGGTCCTTTTAGGTCTCCGTTAGTCAAGTTGTTAAGTCTAAATCTTTCTCCAAGGGGCAAAAGAAGCTATGTATGGCTTGCCCCTTCCCACCAGGTTACCGACTAAATCTGGTGTTATCAAAGAGTAATATAATGGTAAGTATTGATTGAAGGAGAATGAAGGAAATTTCAATTTCCCTTTCTCCGAGATCTAACAATACTTAGCATTATATTACGGCTCCTGCCTCCCAGCCTCACGGAGGCAAGCCATAGGTATTCTCTTGTTTGGTAGCTATGCAAACAATATGATCCTCACTGACAGACGGGTACCCGGTTGTTGGGAGCTGTGTACCCGGTTCCAGGAGCCGGTAAAGCTTTCTAAATCTAGATTCCTAGCGTAGCTAGCTAGCTTGTATTATCAAAGAGTAATATAATGGTAAGTATTGTTAGATCTCGGAGAAAGGGAAATTGAAATTTCCTTCATTTCATCAGGCCCTTTCTTTTCAATCTAGAGGTGGTCAGTCTTCTTCACAAGGCTTCAGATCCAGACCAAGCGCTCGCTCTTCCTATCGTGGTTTCCAGAGGAAGAGGGTTTGAAGGTCTGGCCACTGCCCGGGTAGGTCCAGCCTTTGCTCCCTTCTCTGTTCCACTTTTTCCTCAGGTTTTATTGGATCCCTTGGTGCAGTGCCTACTTCTCAGTGTGCCAGTGGAAGGGCGCCATTCTCTGTTTTATGAGAAATGGCAAGCTCCCATTCTGTACTCCTGCTTAGTCAATCAGATACGCTTGGGGTACGCTCTTTCATGGATCCAGGATCCTCTGTCTTGCTCTCCCTTCAAATCAGGAAAGTTATCAGCTCTACATGAGGAACTAGATTCTATAATCAGCAAAGAGGTGGTAGAAGATATTTTTCTGTGGAAAGTAGATTCGGGAGACTATTCCACGATTTTCCTAGTTCCGAAGAAGACAGAGGTTTGGCATCCTATTATCAATCTCAGGATATTGAACCTTCTTATCCTCACCCCCAAGTTCAAGATGGGAGACCATTTCACAGATTATTGCGAGTTTAGACCCAGGTATGTGGATGGCATCCATCGATCTCAAGGATGCCTGTTTTCATGTCCAAATTCACCCCTCATTTCGAAAGTTCATGAGGTTCGCATACATGGGTCGGGTATGGGAATTTCGTGCCATGCCCTTCGGCCTGACCACAGCTCCCTCCCTATTTACCCGTCTGGCATCAGCTGTGGCAGGAATTCTTCACCGTCAGTCTATTCATCTGCACGTGTATATAGATGACTGGTTACTAAAAGCAGTCTTCCTTAATTCTCGCAGACATTATCCCAAGGGTTTGCGATCTAGGTGGGATCTTAAATCTTCAGAAGTCAAGCCTTTCCTTCTCAGGTCTTCACCCATTTAGGGATTTCCTTTGATTTGTTTCAGGGACAAATTTTCCCTTCAGACGCACGTGTACATGGCTTCCACTAATTTTTAAACACTCTGGGTAATGCTGTTTGGAGTCCAAGCAAGAAACATGGAAGTAAAAAATGGTTCAAATACATGTAATTTGTCAAGAAGGCTTTCCTTTGGTTGAATCAAGTGAGGGGGCCTCAAGATCTCGATTCGTTCAGACAACTCTACGATAGTCTGTTACGTAAACAGGCAGGGGGGAATGAGGCCTTCTTTTCTTTGCATGGAGACATGGAATCTTCTTTTGTGATGCCGCAAGAATCTTTCTTATAGCAAGCCTTGTCCCAGGCAGGTTCAAATCAAAATTTATTTGCCGTCCATCTTTGATCTTCCGAAAATTGTCCACGTGTATATAAATGCAAATGGGTCAAATGCTAATGGTCCCGCTCCGGCTTCATAAATAGCCGGTATTCGATCGTCACATTTACAAAACCGTTAGCAGTTCCAATAGCGATATACGGCACCGGCCTAGTTTGACATCACATCAGCACACTCGCCATCCGTCTGTCTGATTTCTTGTCCGGAGCAGATCTTGAAGAGTTTTGAACCTACTCACAATTTTGTTTTCAGCAGATGTGTTAGGGATAAACGAAGTGCAATGACATTTCGGCTAAATCCATCCATATTTGCCCGAGTTATCCACCTGAAAAGCTAAAATTTGCCAATATTTTCTTGTCCGGAGCAGATTTTGAACCTACATTCACAATTTTTTTTCAGCAGATGTGTTAGGGATAGACAAAGTTCAATGATTTCGTTTTGGCAAAATCTGGCCATATTTCCCCCACGTTATCTCCCCTGAAAAGCGGAGCAGATGTCGGAGCGTTTTGAATCTACACTTACAATTTTGTTTCAGCAGATGTGTTAGGGATGGACGAAGTGTCATGATTTCGTTTCGTCAAAATCTTCCCATATTCAGCAGCGTTATCTCCCTTGAAAAGCTAAAATTCATCAATTTTCTTGTCCGTGCCAGATCGCGAAGAGTTTTTAACGTACACTCACAATTTTTGGTTCAGCAGATGTTTTAGGGAAAGACGAAGTGTCATTTATCAAAAACAAACTTCACATTTAGCATTCCTCAAACTAGCATGCCTGTGGCCATATATTGAGTTTCCCTAAAACTCTTGTTTGGGTTATACAGTTTTCTTTACTTTGTACATAAATATATGTAAAAAGGTTGCGCACGCCCAAATGGGTTAGCTAATGTAAATTTGAAAAGTTTGCGCACATTTAAAATTTTTCAATGTCTTATTTATTTTCAGTCGTTGGATGAGGAGGGTCTGGACTCGAGTACCTATGAATTCGATGAAGACAATGATGTTGTTGAAGGTACTCCACAGGCTAAAGGGATAGCCGCTGGCAAGAAAGCAAAGCGTACGTAATCAATTACATTAAAAACATTTTCTCAGAAATTGTTTCTGATTTAGCGCTCTCACTTTTCAATTACAAGTATCTTAGTTTAAAAGTAAACCTACCAAATGATGTCGAGTTATTTTGAAAATAATTTAACAAAAACCAGGAAGTTGTTGTTTCAGAATATTTCATGTACATCATGAAAATGAATCACACATGTGCTAGTGCACTGCAATGTTGAAGGTGCAAAAGAGCAAGTTCTGTCTGGACACTACATTGATTTGGGCCAGTTACCTTCTTAACCCTTTAAACTTTGAATTTGTTTTTAAAAATTTTAAAAATGTCCATTTGCAGACCAAGAGAAGATTATTTTTGAAAATGTGCCACTGGAATGACTGGCTCGTTTATCGAGCCAGTCATTCCAGTCATAAATTTTCAAAAATAGTCTTGTCTTGGTCTGCAAATGGACATTTCTCAAGACCACTACAAAAGCCATTTTTAGCTGATATGAGTGTTAAAGAGTTAACATTATTGGCTCACCTGGCCGGAATAGTCAACATAGTCAAGTGAGCTAACGCTATCATGGCGGGTGTCGGTGAACGTTTGCTTTAAAACACTATTCAATAACCGCTTGATGGATTTCAACAAGATTTGGCTGGAAGCACCCTATATAGGATATGCTTCAGAATTGGGATATAGAATTTTGATTGGTCAATTTATTCGGCGACCTTCGGCTTGAATTTTCTGGAAAATCACAGAAAATCGTTTAAAACGGTACTCCTCATTAACTCCTCGGGCGATTGCCACCGGGCTTGGCTAGAAGGACCATAGGCCAGTAGGCTTCAGAACTTATACACAGAATTTTGATTAGTCAATTTTTCCGGGACAATGTTGGATTTTGCACTTATCCTTTAACCAAAGGTTATCCGTCATATCTTTTTTAACATGTTGAATACAAAGGCTAATACTAATGGTCAAGGTGAGCGTTACAGGCCATTGGGGCTCTTGTATTTTCATTATGCCATGTATGCCCCCCCCCCCCCCCTCCATATAAATACAAGGGTGGGGGGCATATAGCATTTGCTTTGTCCGTCCGTTCAGGCTTTGATTTCCAGATGATAACTAGTTCTATTGAAGGGATCATTACTAATCTGGACTTAGGAGCTTGTTCTTGGTGGTCCGAAGAACCCTATCGATTTTGGCGTCAACGGTCAAGGGCACTGACCTAGTTAATTATGTAATATTGCGTTTCCGGATGATAACTTGAGTGCTATTGAAGGGATCCTTACCAATTTGAGGTGGGATCTTGTCCTTGGTGGTCTGAAGAACGCTCTCAATATTTGCACCAAACCGTCAAAGGTCAAGGTCACTGTGACCTAATTAGTTACATAATATTGAGTTTCCGGATGATAACTCAAGTTCTATTGAAGGGATTGTTATCAATCTGGCGTGAGAGTTCGTCCTTGGTGATCTGAAGAACCCTATCGATTTTTGCGCCAAACTGTCAAAGGTCAAGGTCACTGTGACCTAATTAATTACGTAATATTGTGTTTCCGGATAATAAGTTGTTCTATTGAAGGGATGGTTACCACTCTGGCGTGGGAGCTTGTCCTTGGTGGTCCGAAGATCCCTATCAAGTCTGCCGTCAAAGTTGAAGGTCACGGTTACCTAATTAATTATGTAATAGGTTGTCCTTATCGATTTTGGTGTCAAAGGTCAAGGTCATGATGAGCAATCTTGGGTGGGAGGTTGTGCTTGACGGAATGCTTTGATAATTATTATGAAGAACTCTAACATGTCTAAGAACATAAATCATAAATGTCCTCCTAAAATGTGTATGCAGTCAACTAATTTTAGAGATAAAATAGAAACAAAATGGCCCTTAACTTCTAATATAATATACTGACAAAGCTGAATGCATTTCATTCTGATTTGAAGCTAAATATAAAATCTGATCAAAGTTTGGAAAGAACTTGACTGAATTTTATTGCTACCATATGCAATAAGAAATGCCATTCAACTTGTATCCAAAATAATAAGATGCTTTCACTGTAAAAATGTGCATAGGTGTACATATATATTTCTCCTTCGATCAATACTCACCATTCTGTTACTTCTGATATACAGCTGGCCCTGACAGCGGCTCTAGGATTATAGACTTAGAAAGCTTTACCGACTCCTGGGAACCGGGTACTCGGCTCCCAACTGCCGAGTACCCATTTACCATAGAGCTCATTCTTGTTTGCATAGCAACAAGAGCAATACATGCTTTTAGCATTACGGATTTTAGTGGTTTTTTTGTGAAACAAAAGATCTAAGTCTTTAATTTGTGATAGTTTGTGTGTTCGTGAAAGGATTAACTAAGGACTATGGAGGATACCGCTGAAGATAACCAGGTTGTATCGTTCTTTATTATCCATAGTTAAAAGACTTAGGTCTCTAAATTTCGTTGTGTCGCATGTTCCAATTTCTGACCCCATAGAATCTGGGACGTGTGCTAACAACGATATATGCCAGACGATCGCCTTCTTTAAACCCCAACAGGCGATCGGCAGATATGAAAATAGGTGTTTGCTACGGTATTTCTAACACGAATATCGGCTGACGTCGTTCTCCGTAGAATCCGAGCGGGTGACGTCACACCCGGTCGCTCGGATGTTTATGTGAAGAAAAATTTTTCATTAATTCGCGCATCTTGTTCTGGGTGCTGCGTACTAAAAATGGTACCGGAAACTTTAGAATGATCAAGTTTACGTGCGATCACGATCGGTTTGCAATGATCGGTGGTTTCAAAATTCTTGAGTAGTTGCGTGGTCTGCGGTTTTACCGTGTGATACAGCAGTTTGTTATACATTTTGTTGTTTTCTTCACATATCGTGATGCTTTCGTTAGGAGTATAATTTATATTGATTAGTAAATATACCCCGAATGCTATGCGATATGATTCCTGGAGCCGTTACACATCCTGGAGGATCTAATATGGGTGTGTTGATGCCCGCCGCGTTCTTGTCGTCATAATCAATGCGATCGTTGTTGTAACGTGGCGGGGTGGGGTGCGGGGAGGTTACGGTTAATTTATGAGTCAAAATTATTTGAAAATTAATTGTCTGCCTTCCATCCGGGTCTCGTTCCGCTTGTTTATTGTAGGTTTGTGCTTATTTTATAGGCCAAGCCAGCCCCGCCATCGTGTGACGAATGCCATAAATTTGTCCGTGTAATGTTCAAGGACCATGCTTGTTTTAGGTGTTCCCTGTGTAATATAGATCATAGGTGTAATGTTTGTGCAGTGTGGTCCGTCGAAATGATGGTTACGTTCCTTGCCCAGAAGGACTTGGCTGGGTCTGACGCGGGGTCAGGCGGTCCGAGACGAAATCGTGGAGCGCCCGGTTCGGCTGGTGGGGGTGCTCCACGTCCCCAGCTGGAGGTGGCGGAGATGGCACCGCCGGCGTGGTTTGGTCCGGCTATGCAGGGTTTTCTGCATAGCGTTCTGCCCACGCTGGTGTCGTCCCTGCTACCAAAGGTTGGGGGGCAGTTTCTCCCCATGCCTGGTACGGATCCTGTCCTCGGACAGGATTCTGGACTGGTTACCGAGGGGGGCCGTCTCGTACGGCCCCCTGGCGGTCCCGTCTGGCTTCGGCCAGACGGGTTCTGTCTCTCTGCGGCCACCTCCGGGTGGTCCAGTAGCGGTGGCCGGTCCGTCAGGTGTGGGAGCCGTCCGCCAGGACGGCTCCACGGTTGACTCGTCTAGTGACGGCTCTTCGGAGTCTGAAGACGAGGAGGCCGAGGAGGAGAGGTTGCTGCGGCCCGTGAAGCCGCAGGTGGAGAATATGGAGGTTGATTCCGTCCTGGACGGAACCGGCCTCCATTTGTCTGGTTTGGATCAAGCCAGGTCAGCGGCTCCGCCTGCGGCTGAGGCCAATCCGTTACCGTGCACCGGTTCCGGGCGGCTTGGTTTGTCACCAGCCGTCACGGGAACGGGTGTGTCGGGCCAGGCGTGGTACTCACCTATCTCGCCTGGTCCGGCAGCCGGACGTGGGGTGCCATTGGCGCCCGTGTCCGGCTACGGTTCCGCGACTGCTACGGGTCCGTACGGTTTTCCGTGCGGACCTACCCCATGGACCGGTGTTCCATGGGGTGGCGGCGTAACCGTGTGGTAGCGGAGTGCCTGGCGTGTCAGCCGTGGCTCCTTGCCGGGAGGCCGTGGCTGGCAGACCCGTGAGCACGTCAACGGGTGACGTGTTTGCGGGGGTGTCTTCGTCGGAGGTAGATTGGTCGGATGCTCTGGCATGGCTAGCCATGGTTGACCCGTCTGTGGTTTCGGCCACGGCCGATGAAGATGCGCCCCGTCCGTCGGTTGCGTCGATTAGGACGGGGATTTTGCCCGCGGCCCGGATCCAGTCAGTGGGACTGGATCCACGGTTCATAGATTTGTTGGATGCTATTTATAGCAAACAACTAATGACCAAGGGTCAGCTCCCTGCGGCCTCCAGGGAGGTGCGGGCAAGATGTCGTATTCCGCGGGGGGAATACGACAGGTATGGTGTAGTCCCGTCGGTCACGGAGGATGATCGATGGGTATTGGGAGTCCAGAGTGCCGGGTCGGGTGGCCCCGGTCCGGCACTAGTGGATAAATCCCAAGTACACCAGGAAGAAGTCCTGTCCCTATGTGATGAGGGTGTGAGGGCAGCTATGAGTGCTGTCAACCACTCTTATCGTCTACTTCAGTCGGTGTGGGCTGAAGCGGGGGCAGGCCACCCTGTGCCACCTGTGGCGCTTTCGTGTGTTAATGACGGCTTGGTGCTGTCAATGGACGCATTGGCAAGGGTGCAAGCGCGAGTGACGAAGTCCAGGAGGCAAATGGTCATTGACCATATGCGTCCGGCTACGGCAGTCAGGGAGCGTCTTCTTGGGACGCCCCTGACAGGGCCTAGCATCTTCGGTGGCCAAGCGCGGGCCATCTTAGAGGACACCGCCAGTATCGCGCAGAATCGGTTAGCGGTAAACCTAGAGCTAGTGCGGCAAGCACACGCACTAGGGGCTGTGGGGAAACCGCTAACGGGACAGCCTTCAAAGAAGCAGAAGAAGCATAAGGGCAAGGCGAAAGCCAGGCCTGTTGCGACTTCTGCTTCAGCTGGGTTTTCAGAGCCGCCGACGGCGAAGAAGCCCAGGAAGGTTGTAGAGGCGCCTACCCTCCCCAATGTTGCTCCTGACCGCCCTAGGGGCGGGAAGGGGAAGGGTAAGGGTAAGGCCTCAAAGGGCGGACAGAAGGGGCCGAAGCGTACCTGAGGGTACGAAAGCTCCCTTCATATCCACCTGGACCGCGCCTGGGCGACAGGAACAGCGGTGCCAGTTATACCCGTCGTGCCTAGAACGAAATGGTTCTCACTCTCTCTCGTTAAGAAAGGGGGGGGGGGGCGGACTGCGAGCCGGACAACCCCGTTAGACGTCGAGGCGTCTATGGTGGGTGGAAGGCTCATGCGTTTCGTCCAGGCCTTGGCGAGGTGTGACGTCAGACAGTCTGGTCCTGGGATGGTTATCCCAGGGTTACATGCCGGAGTGGTGGGACTTTCCGCTACAAAATCTGTCTTTGGCACCTGTCTGGACACCCGTACCAAGGGAGCCAGACAAGTTAGAAGCCGTTCAAAAGGAAGTGTCGGGTTTGCTTCTGAAGGGAGCAATAAAACCAGCAAACCGAAACACTCCAGGCTTCTATTCAAACATGTTCCTTGTCCCCAAGAGCACAGGGGGATGGAGACCCATACTCAATCTCAGGCCATTAAATTGGTTTATCCATACGCCTCGGTTCCAGATGGAAACGCCGAGGTCGGTAATGGCGGGATTGAGGAAAGGAATGTGGTGTGTATCGATCGATCTGAAAGATGCATATTTCCACATTCCTATGAATCGGAGTTGGCACAGGTTTCTGAGATTTGCGTTTCAGAATCAAGTATGGGAGTTTACAGTGCTCCCGTTCGGCCTGTCGACAGCTCCGAGGGTTTTCACAAGAGTGGTCCTTGCGGTGACAGCGTTTCTCAGAAAAGAGAACGTGGCGCTACACACCTACATAGACGACTGGCTGTTCAAGGCAGACTCGGCAGCCAGGTTGAACGTGGATACTGCTCTGACTCTGAAGTTACTTTCAGATCTAGGCTGGATAGTCAACGAGGAGAAATCCGAGTTGACGCCCACTCAACATTTCGTTTATTTGGGGATGCGATTCGACCTCTAGGAGGGCAGGGTTTACCCGTCAGAGCCCAGAGTGGTGTCTCTGTTAGCCATCCTCAGGAGTTTTCGAGTGGGAAACCACATTCAGGCGAGGCGGTTCCTTCAGATGCTGGGTATGATGGTCTCCATGGAGCAGGTTATTCCGTACGCTGCTCTAATGCGAAGGCATATCCAGTTGTATCTGATGTCTCTGTGGAAACAGAGAACAGAACCCCTGTCAAAACTGGTGCCAGTTTTGGAGCCGATAATATCGCATCTTCTCTGGTGGAAACAGCGTCAGAATCTCCTATTAGGGGTTTCGCTGCACCTACCCCACCCCCAGCTGTCCGTCTACACGGATGCATCGCTGGAAGGGTGGGGTGCCTGCCTGGGAGAACACCAGGTCTCGGGCACATGGACTCTCCCGGGGAGTCAGCTGCATATCAATCTGTTGGAAATGATGGCAGTGGAATTGGCGTTGGAAGAGTTCCTTCCGATGATCAGGGGCAAGGTGATATTGATACGGTCGGACAATTCGACAGTAGTATCATATATAAATCGCCAAGGCGGGACCAGGTCGCCCACCCTGTGCATCAGGGTGTGCCACTTGATTCAATGGTGCAGGAATTACTCGGTTGTTTTGAAAGCAGCTCATATTCCTGGCCGATTGAACATTCTGGCGGATGCTTTGTCTCGCAGACAGAGAATTTTGCCAACAGAATGGTCCCTCAACCCTCCGGTTCTGCGACGGATCTTCGAGCATTGGGGCAAACCCAACGTGGACTTGTTCGCCACAAAGGAAAATGCTCAAATCATGACATATGTCTCGCCGATTCCAGATCCAAATGCCGTCGATACAGACGCTCTGGCGATAAGCTGGAGAGGGATGCACGCTTACGCGTATCCACCCACCATTCTTCTACCGAAGGTATTGGTGAAGGTCAGGGAGGAACCGTGTCTGGTCCTGCTAATAGCGCCGTATTGGCCGAGCAGGGCGTGGTTCACGGATCTTCTAGATCTGCTGGTGGAAAATCCTGTGCAGTTGCCCGAGATTCCGAACATAATCTCCCAGGCCAAGGGACGCTTCCTACACGAGCGTCCCGAAATGTTCAAATTGACTGCGTGGATGTTGTCAAACAACGTTCCACGTCGGAAGGCTTTTCTCGACAGGCTGCTGATTTCATCGCGGCTGCGAGAAGGAGGTCAACCTTCAAGTCATATAACAACAAGGTTAACAGATTTGCAGACTGGTGTGAAGAAAAGGGTATTGATACCTTTCAATCCACTATTCAGCAAATAGCAGACTTTCTCTGTGAGCTGTTCTTTACAGGACTAGCTCCCGTCACAATTGCTGGATACAAGTCAGCTTTGGCATCAGTTATCCCTTGTCTAGCCAACAGGGATAGTCCAGAGGTGGCCCAGTTAAACGTGATGTTGAAGGGAATGAGCAATCTCCGCCCGAGACAACCGGTAGTCATTCCAGCCTGGAGTCTATCTTTAGTGCTTAATGTACTGGCCAAGCACCCATTCGAACCGTTGCGTTCGGCTAGTCTAAAGCATTTGACTCTAAAGGCGGTCTTTCTATTGGCAGCTTCCTCAGCTAGAAGGCGCAGTGAGATCCATGCGCTTTCGGCAGAGAGGAACCGATTTATTGTTTCTGGAGAAGGTCTGCGTCTTCTGCCAAGAGCAGAATTTATGTCAAAGAACCAATCTTTGAGATATCCCGGCAAACCGATCATTATACCGAAGTTAACCAGGTTTGATCGTGATGCCAGTGTCTGGTGCCCGGTCCGTGCTTTGACTAAGTACAAGAAACGGACTGACTCGTTACGGTCGAACGATAGACATCTGTGGATCTGCCATAAAAAGCCTTATGGCGCCGCATCCATGGATACTATCTCTCGTTGGGTGGTCGAATGCATTCAAACTACTCATGAGATGGCGACTGGGCACCAGGTGCAGGGCGTAAGGGCACACGATGTTAGAGGAATAGCCGCCTCGACCGACCTTTACAATGGTGTTCCGTTAGAGGACATCATGGCCGTTGCACAATGGCACTGTGAGTCCTCATTTACGGATTACTATATGAGGGATGTGTCAGACTCAGCCAATCCACTCGCTTTAGCTGTTTTGAAACGATAGTTAGTGACCACACTGCTTTTCCCCTTTTTTCACTTTGGTAAGAAAAGAACCTAAAGCAGGCATGGTCAAGCGAGAGGATGTCAACCAGATTGTGTCACTGATGGCCGAACCGGTGAATGGTTGTAGGCGGTACGTCTGAAGTCCTGTTATCATAAGGTAATTCAACAAGTGAGAGTTTTTTGTATTATGTATATGTATCATGTTCATTCATCTTATATATTCATGCTCATTCCAGGCTAATACAAGCGATATGCAGGGAGTAGTTAACCCTCTTGGCATATTGGTGTTTCAGGCGAGATACATGTTCGTTAGTTCTCTCCCTTTTCTTAGGAGGAAAAAGGGGGGGCGGCTGTGACGCGAATGTGATTCGGTTCCGTGAACTTGACGGTCCTTTTAGGTCTCCGTTAGTCAAGTTTGAAGTCTAAAATCTTTCTCCAAGGGGCAAAATTAGCATGTATGGCTTGCCCCTTCCCACCAGGTGACTGATCAAATCTGGTGTATATCAGAAGTAACAGAATGGTGAGTATTGATCGAAGGAGAATGCAGGAAATGTCAATTTCCCTTTCTCCGAGATCTAACAATACTCACCATTCTGTTACGGACCCAGCCTCCCAGCCCCACGGAGGCAAGCCATAGTTTTCTCTTGTTTGGTGGCTATGCAAACAATATGAGCTCTATGGTAAACGGGTACTCGGCAGTGGGGAGCCGGGTACCCGGTTCCCAGGAGTCGGTAAAGCTTTCTAAGTCTATAATCCTAGAGCCGCTGTCAGGGCCAGCTGTATATCAGAAGTAACAGAATGGTGAGTATTGTTAGATCTCGGAGAAAGGGAAATTGACATTTCCTGCAGTCTTCTGCCAAGAGCAGAGTTTATGTCAAAGAACCAATCTTTGAGATATCCCGGCAAACCGATCATTATACCGAAGTTAACTAGGTTTGATCGTGATGCCAGTGTCTGGTGCCCGGTCCCTGCTTTGACTAAGTACAAGAAACGGACTGACTCGTTACGGTCGAACGATAGACATCTGTGGATCTGCCATAAAAAGCCTTATGGCGCCGCATCCATGGATACTATCTCTCGTTGGGTGGTCGAATGCATTCAGACTACTCACGAGATGGCGACTGGGCACCAAGTGCAGGGTGTAAGGGCACACGATGTCAGAGGAATAGCCGCCTCGACCGCCCTTTACAATGGTGTTCCGTTAGAGGACATCATGGCCGTTGCACAATGGCACTGTGAGTCCTCATTTATGGATTACTATATGAGGGATGTGTCAGACTCAGCCAATCCACTCGCTTTAGCTGTTTTGAAACGATAGTTAGTGACCACACTGCTTTTCCCCTTTTTTCACTATTGGTAAGAAAAGAACCTAGAGCAGGCATGGTCAGGCGAGAGCATGTCAACCAGATTGTGTCACTGATGGCCGAACCGGTGAATGGTTGGAGGCGGTACGTCTGAAGTCCTGTTATCATAAGGTAATTCAATAAGTGAGAGTTTTTTGTATTATGTATATGTATCATGTTCATTCATTTTATATATTCATGCTCATTCCCAGGCTAATACATGGAATATGCAGGGAGTAGTTAACCCTCTTGGCATATTGGTGTTTTCAGGCGAGATACATGTTCGTTAGTTCTCTCCCTTTTCTTAGGAGGAAAAAGGGGGGGGGAGAGCTGTGACGCGAATGTGATTCGGTTCCGTGAACTTGACGGTCCTTTTAGGTCTCCGTTAGTCAAGTTTGAAGTCTAAAATCTTTCTCCAATGGGCAAAATTAGCATTTATGGCTTGCCCCTTCCCACCAGGTTACTGATCAAATCTGGTGTATATCAGAAGTAACAATGGTGAGTATTGATCGAAGGAGAATGCAGGAAATGTCAATTTCCCTTTCTCCGAGATCTAACAATACTCACCATTCTGTTACGGACCCAGCCTCCCAGCCCCATGGAGGCAAGCCATAGTTTTCTCTTGTTTGGTGGCTATGCAAACAATATGAGCTCTATGGTAAACGGGTACTCGGCAGTTGGGAGCCGAGTACCCGGTTCCCAGGAGTCGGTAAAGCTTTCTAAGTCTATAATCCTAGAGCCGCTGTCAGGGCCAGCTGTATATCAGAAGTAACAGAATGGTGAGTATTGTTAGATCTCGGAGAAAGGGAAATTGACATTTCCTGCATTCTTCCTCTAATCCTTTCCTACCATGCAGGCCAAACATACGTTAATTTCATTGTAAGAAATAATTTGTTTAATGTTTTGAAACTATTTTCTACAATAAGATAATGTGCTGAGTGTTTTAGAGTAATCTTATTAGAAACTGTTGCTACCATGGGGAAACAACATTTCCACTGAAATTAACTTCGAAATTTTCATCAAAGTTTGACATGGGCTTGATTTAAAAAAGCAATTTAAATATTTTGAAAATACTGTTGCTTTTATATTCATTCAGATAAGATAATCTGCTGTGTAGACTAATTTGATTGAAACTAAGGCTTCATGATATAAGGGTGATAGTTTTAAAACTTGACCTAGGTTAGCTCTACTGGTCACAAGCTTAAGGGAGATGACTCTTGCTCAGATAACATAACCTAGGTGTACAGTGATCCTCCTATCCCCACATGGAAAGTGTATTTCTGAAAACTAGCTAATACACTTTACACTCATTTTTATCAGTAGGGAATTAAAAATTAATTGGCTTCCAGTTTAACCCTTAAAAACAATGATGTCACTATTCTATCTTTTACGGTCTCAATAGTAAAGAAACTAGTCTACATTTTTCAACAATTTAGGTTGAAGATGTTGCTGTCTACGACAGCACCATCTTCCACCAAATTTGTTGAAAAAACAACAGTTCATCTTTTACTTTAATTTGAAAATTAAACATTTTTACATCAAAGTGGTAAGGGTTAACAGAGGGCTCTATTGCTAGCTAAACGCCTTCCACTTTTTACTCAGAATGGGATGGATTTGAAACTTTAAAACCTGAATTCCCAGAATCTAAATTTCAAGGTAACTATACATTTACATGTACGGGACTGGCTCGATAACTGAGTCAGTCATTACAGTGATACATTGAAAAAAATAATCTCTTGGTCTGCAAACGTACATTTTCCATGGGAAAATAGAACTTTTCTTGAAGAAATTCGAGTGTTAAAGGGTTAAGTTATAATGCATATGCATTATCTCCCTTTGGTATGTGGACATGGTGGCATTATCTCCCTTTGGTATGTGGACATGGTGGATAGGATCTACGGTCAAGATCCATTTAGGTACTATGTTAACAATTTCATCCATACTTGCAAGATATAGAATATTTTGACAAAAATTTGACTGGAAGCTGTTGCTCTCTAAGGCATCAATCAGCCTCTCCAGTCAAATTAGTTACAAAATATTCAACAAAAAACAGTTTTTGGTATCTAATGTATGTTTGAAATGGGTACCTTATTTTGCAGTTGAATAACCATAAAATATATAGTGACATAACACCCCTATTGGCCAATCAATGTGGGGAATTTCAAAATTACAGGACAATGACCCCGCCCATGGCCCATCGTAAAATGAACACGGCACATGCACAGTTACACATATAGCAACTTTCATGCGTGTCCTATTTTTGAATTACATTCATCTATTTTGTCTTTCAGGTCATGCCAGTGGTGATGCGAATGAAGGGGTAAGGCAAGCATATATCATGTATTAATCAATTCAATATAGGATCTCACGGAAGAGTATATGTTGAGGTTTTATAAAGTTTAAATATTCAAATTTTCTTTGTAATTGCTTTGCAAAAATGTAGTTATTTCTATCGCGCTTAGATACAGCAGATCTACATTAGGCTAGTAATACTGTAAGTATACTGTCGGTTTTAAATCCAGCCTATTTAATCTAATTGTATCATTCTATGCCTATGACAAACTATATTAATTTGTTTGTTGTCATCTAGCTGAACTATGTGACGAGCTGCAACTTTTAATCCTTAACCCTTGAAATTACAGCACTCTCGATTACAAAATAACAACCTAAGCTGATAATCAAATTGCATTCAAAATATTCAATAAAATATTTCCAACATCAGGCAGAATTGGATGTTTCTGGCATGTAAGCATTAACCCTTTCATCGCGAAGTCAGCCAAGGCTCGCCTCTGCAGTAGTTTTTGAGGAATGTTCATTTGCAGGCCAAGAGAAGACTATTTTTGAAATTTTACCACTAATGACTGGCTCGATAATAGAGGAACTGAGGAATTACTTAGATTTTCTCGACTTAATTTAGACGTTGAAGGATAAAAATGATAAACTGAAGTAATGCTGACATTAAGTTAACTGTCATAAGAAATTATTACTCACCATGGCAGAAGATGGCATTATCATGCTGATGGTAGAATGTTTCATTGCTACATGTAGATGTCTGTCATTGTCAGTGGAATAAAGACTAACCATGTATGTTTTGGAAACATGTTTCAGGTGAGTACACATGCATCTACATGTACCTTGGAGAAAACACCTTGTTTGTTTGGACTCAAGTGATGGGTATTTATTTGTTTTATTGCTGCAGGAAAATGAAAGTGATGACGACCATGAAGATGATCATGAAGATGAAATGGAGAGCTTTGATAAGTTGGATGAATCGGATTGTGAAGTCGTGGAGCAAGTAAATGGCGATAAAGACAGCTCTCATGCTGCTGACATAGAGCTAATAGACAGTGATGATGAGGATGACGATGATGGAGTGTATGCTGCTGCGGCAGCTGAGGATGTGTCTGAGGATGATGATGATATGGATGATGACCAACACTTTCAGGAATTACTGGCACTTGATCAATTGAGTGACACATCACTGGATAATGAAGATGAACCAGCTAAAGTAAGTTGATTTCATTTATAAATTATTCCTTTGATAAAGAAATTGTAACCCTGGACGATGTGTTGATTTGTACATATACAGTATGCAGTCTAGAATGTAGAAAAGTGCGGCCCAAAGAGTCCATACCCTGCTAAAATATGGAAACATTTTGACAAATATAAGGAACACGGACATGACAGGTGCTAAAAATTGAATCTGTACGTGGAAGAAATCTACAAGTGATTGGATCCTAATCTGTTGTCTGAAATATATTGGGCATGCAAATGAAACGCATTGCCATGGACGTTGGTGATCTAAATAGACAGGGACGATCTATTTGTTGACCAAAATATGAGCACCTAACAAAAAGCAATCATGACAATGTGTAATTAGACATTATCCATGACATTAATGGTGCTCTGACAGCCAAGAGATCACTGGTACCAACCAGACAAAAGATATTTTGGTTAAGATGAATCTTTGTTGTATTTTAAATATTTAAATGTCAAAAATGTTAAATATCTTGAAACTAAATTCTCTGTCAACAGGCAGTTAGTCATTATCGACAGGGAACATGGTCATTTTGAATTCAGTATCTTTGTGCACGCCATAGTAAACTACATGGTCTTACATGGGTCCATTTCTAGATATTCCACTCTCATTTCTAGTTAGCCATTTAATGGTCAAATTTGGTCAATAAAATGAAAATATTTATTTACTGAATGTCCACTTGCAAGCTAAGAGAAGTCTATTTTTGAAAATTAACCACTGGAATGACTGGCTTGGCTATCGAGCCAGCTATTCAAGTGGTAAATTTTCAAAAATAGTCTCTTGGCCTGTGAATGGACTTTTCTCAGGACCACTGCAAACGCCGGATTTGGCTGGATTGACCATTAATGGGTTAAACTCTGTTCACTTTTTATGCATCTTTAAATCGATTTGAAGCTTTGACACCTGAATTCCCAGAATCTAAAATTCCAGATAACTGTGCAGATAAGCTCAGTAGGTTGAGGACTATTTTGAAACTAAGTTGACTGGGAGCTGCTGCTCTTTATGGCAACAAAAGTTTCCATTCAAATTATTTTCAAAATATTCAACAATCTTTATTACATGTACATTATAAATTCACCAAAGACATACAATTCAGACACTTTCGTGACAACAGACTTTTCCAGTTTCGTGATGAAAAAGTGATATTTTTGTCATGACATCAGATACTTGAGTGACAGATAGGATCCCTCCATTAGTATTATCAAAACTCACCTGTCACAATCGCTATGTGGCAGCAAACTAGACAGGTGTGTCATTTACACATAAATTTTAGCTTTGCTCTAACATTCATTGCACGCGTGTGATTTATTTACAGGCTGAATCAGAGGAAATAACTGCAGTGCAAGAAGAGGTAATTCTTGTTTATGAGTAACCATTTAACACTCATATCAGCCAAGAATGGCTTCTGCATTGTTCTTGAGAAATGTTGATTTGTAGACGAAGGGAAGACTATTAAAAAAAATTTATGACCGGAATGACTGGCTCGATAACCGTGCCAGTCATTCCAGTAATAAATTTCCAAAAATTGTTTTCTCTTGGTCTGCAAATATACATTTTCTATGAGAAAAATTAATTTTCCTGGAACAAAAACGAGTTAATCCTAATGGTCCAGTTCTGTCAAGAAAATTAATATTTCCATAGTGATTCTCCATTTGCAGGCTAATTAGATATATAAGACTATTTTTGTTGAGCCCCATGTGATGCAGAAAGGATTCCTTGCGGCATGTACCAAGAATTAGGCAAACATAAAGCTTTCCAATGAACATTTAATTCATCACTGAGGGCTTCTCCGATCTCAATAACACGTCACAGATTTATTCTATGCTGTCATTGCATCCAGTCTCTTAGCATAGTGAAATCAAATCTTTTCCTTACTTTTATGTGGTCTGCATTTCTATGCGCAAGAAAAATTAGAAGAATGTTAATGTTTTTCAATGAACATTTTAATTCATCACGGTCCTACTCTGTCAAAATAAAAATCTATGCCACCATTGCCCTTAATCTTCATCGTAATGAAAATGATCTTCAAATTGTTTCTTTACTTTTGTATGTCTTGTACTTTATCTTCCTGGGTGATTTGTCTCCTTTTAAACCAAAGATTAGATGATTTTTAGCTGCAAGTAGTATCTCAATAAACCGTCATGATCCTTAGTCTGTTAGCTAGTGAGTCAGTCAGTCAGTCACAAATGCTTATTTCGGGCTGTAGTTTCAAGACTGCTACACGGTAAACAAACTTGGGAAAGGTTGCCCGTGGGGTGATAAATTTGGGGTCAAGAGGTCAAGGCAACGGCGACCAGATTAAAAAAAAGGATATTTTGAAAACTATCCAGATAGGTGTTCTCAAAATAAATGGTTCTACTTTAAATGATCTTGACCAGACTTGAGTGAATGGTTGCTCATGGTGTCCCGAAGATGTGTGAGAAATTATGGGTCAGAGGTCAAGGCCACTGCGCCCAGATTAAAAACAGATATTTTGAAAAGTCTGAAAGACACACTTTCTCAAAATAACTGGTTCTACTGGGGAGATCTTGACCAGACTAGGATGGAATGTTCTCCATGGGGGTCCCGAAGATTTGTGATAAATTTGGGTCAAAAGGTCAAATATCAAGGTAATTAAAAGTCCTCCCAAACACGAACAATGCAAGTATTGCATACATTACTGCTGATTTACGTATGAAAGGCTGTAACTAGTCGTGTTGAACATGTGGTGGGGCAGGTAGCAGCTCAATAAGCCACAATGTTCCTTTGTTAGTTAGTTACATGTAGTTCCTTCATCGGTCAGTCACAAAAGCTTCCGGGCTGTCGCTTCAAGAGTTTTTCGTACACAGCAACCAAACTTGGTGTATGAATGCATTGTAGGCTTAAGGTAGGGAGCGTATGAAATGTACACATGTGTCAGTGTCACCTCAGTGACCTAGTTTTCATGCTTCACCTGCCGCTACCGATATTCTATCGACTTTGTTCTTCAATCGGCATTTGCTTCATCAAGGGCTATTTTAAAAGGTGTCAATCTATCTTTTATTGCGTCAATAGCAAGGACAATGGTGTTCATTTTAAAACAATTTTCATGGACAATGTTGTTTTCTATGCCCGCAACATCTTCAACCACATTTGTTTAACCATGTAATGGTCAAATTTTGATTATGAAAATTTAAATATTTTATTGAATGTCCATTTACAGGCCAAGAGAATAAAATTTTCAAGAATTTATCATTCCAGTGGTAAATTTTCAAAAATCTATTCTCTTGGCCTATAAATAGACATTCCTCAAGACCATAGCAGTGGCCAGTTTTTGCCAGTATGACCATTAAAGGGTTAAAAATGAACACATGTTCATTTTTACAATTTGAACACAAATTTGACATCGGAGTGGTAAAGGTTAATGAAACTTTATGGATTTGTTCTACATGTATACAATTCTCTCATCGATTCTACATCATAATACAAAAAATGATATTTATAATTATTTTTTCGAAGTTTAAACTTAGAATGTTTTTGGACAGTTTACCTACACTACAGAGTAAGAAGATTCAATCAGCATTTTATTAAAGACATTATTTTGTAATATACAGTGATTACAATCGGCGGCATCAAAACATAAACATGTGCAATGTCTAATTCTTGTTCAGGCCAGTCGTGCTTGTACCGGAGGTACTGCAAGTGCTTTAGGGTTCATCCTTGAGATTATATCCTAATGAGTTCCTCATTGGACAATACCATGGGAATCTTGCCTTGTAGTACGCCATACATGCTGCTAAATAAAGTATCCAAAGTAAAATTAATACCACACATTATACTGTGACACATGTGACACCATACCATACAATACCATAGTAATACAAAGTATGCCACAATGTAATATGGGCATGTTTGAAATCATGATACCTACATGCGATTTGTGCCACAGGCGTCCAAAGTTCGTATTTTTAGTTTTCCCCCAAATTTTTATGGATTTATTTTGGCAAATAACATACATGTACATGTAGATTGGTGAGCAGATGTCATTGGAAGATAAGTGAGTCGCCCCAGTCAGTTCAAGTGTTTTTGAGAAATATCCATTGGCATTTTGCTGAACAAGGAAACATGACTTTGTTCAAAATGTACCACTCAAATGACTACCATAGATCTTGAAAGATTCATGTAGTTTCTTGCTCTGCAAATTTACGTTTTCTATGTAATATTTTCTTATCCAAATTTAACCATTAACCTTTTTCACAGTATTAACCGTATTAACCTTTTCATAGCATTCTTTGGTCAGCAAATGGACATTCGATTAGCCGATATATATATATTGGTTTTCTCGACCAAATTTAGCCATTAAAGGTTTAAAGTGTTTACCTGTATAGTAGTTATTTGTTACTAAATTGATTAGTAATAATATCATTCAAGTTTGATGCATTTTACCATGAGAGACAATTATTAGAAAACGTTATTACCCTTGACCACTGTGATATCCCGGTATTCTCAAATTATAGGCCAAAAGGATAGGTCAAATTCTATAACAGCTTCGTGTGTGTGTGCGTGCGGGTTGCGATAACATAACTGGTGATGAATGATTAAAAAAAGCGTTGTGACGTCTAAGTAAATTTGAGATTCTGAGTTTAAAATAGTAGAAGTTCTCTTGGAAACTGTATTTGTTATATATATATATATATATGTGTGTGTCTCTGACTGGTCAGTGTTTATTTTACAGGAGAACAGTGTGAAGATCAGTGAAACCACTGCTGCAGCAGAATCTAACCTAATGGAACCAGTTAATGATGATTCGGGGACAGGTAACACAACGTCAATGCTGGCAGCTGAATATGCCGTTATTCTATTCGCATCGAGCGCTAGCACACGCTGAACCTGTTTTATGTCACAGAAAATGTTCAGCATATGTCTTAAGTGTTTGTAATGTTTTTTAGCTCTTATTCAGCTAAATTCAATTACTTGACAATTGAAGCACTTGTTAATAATGACTTCATTCGCTTACCTGTTCGATAGCACTCTACAATACAATACCTTTAAATCAAATTGCAAACTACGAAGTAAAGTGAAATTCATTCTTCCATTAGTGAGTTTTTCAAATAATATGCACCAATGAAGTTAAATCTTGATAAAAAAAATGATCACTTAATAAGTACCGACAAAGAAAAAAGTCTTGAAAACTTTCCTCTGATCTGCTTCAGTCTTTAAGAAAACGCATTTTTTAGATTCTTTTAACATTACATTTCGGGTGATCTGTAGTACAGAATATTCATGAATTATATGAGCGATCTGCCTTGGCACACTTATATGACTGGTAACCGATTAAACAGTGCAAAGGCACACATCAAACTGAATGAAAACATGACCACTCTGTGCACTCATTGTGTACTTTGTTAGATGTTATCCCCGGGTGATTAAGTTGTTATATATGATTACTGCATTGGTGTTGTCTGTGAATGTTAGGTGTATTATCGGATGCCCATGAGACAGGTGCTTAGGATGATCGACAGTGGCTACAATAGACAAGTGGCGTGGATCAATGTATGCAAGATAAATATCTACAGTGTATTTGTCACTAACAAGCTGCTAATATGTTTTTACAGGACTAGCGTTTATGTTTAGGGATGGTAATATGGTGCAAGGAAGTTACATGTATTATACCTTGCTCATGGTACACAACATGCAAGTCTGACAAGAATTTTACAAATATTTACATATACATATCATTTATCAAATTCAAAAGATGACATTTATGGGATGGTTGCTGCTTGGTCAATGCCTGTATAGCGCATTTAACCCGATGAACACACACAGGCATGTGTAATCTGCTGTTGATAAATGATGCTTTTGCTTATGGTTAAATGTAGATTTCAGGATATTGTTTAGCCAAAAGGAAAGATTACTTGCAGTAAGTGTATGGACATATATGATGAGTTGTATAAAACAATGCAAGCTGCTGAAGATGCGACTACTCGGTCAGAATGAAGAACCACACGAGAAAGCCTCCATGCTTCATATGCACTGCTGGCACTGTCTTCATGGGCATCCTAATCAAGTATCTTTATTTGCTCTTAATATTACCTCTATTTGTAAGTATATGTATGTATGAAAGATGTGTTTAATTGTTATACATGTATGCTGTCAATATTATCATGATGACTACATGTACAGGGAGAAATCTAAATGTTTTGGCTCTATATTTTCTTTAAGAAGATGGATTACATCATCGATAGAGGTTAGAATTAAAATACATAAATGATTGCCCATTTTGCTGCTTTCTGTAGCCGACGCTGCAGATGCAAACGACAGTGAGGATCATTTAGACGACGAGGATGTGGCCGCCACAAAAATGTTGTCGCGGTCAGAAGATGGTGATGTGAAGCCAGTTGCAGAGACAGAAATGGAAACGGAAGAGAGTAATGTTGTGACGGAAACAATTGGTAACACACCTGTGGTGGACAGTGATGATGTGAATATGACTGTAGATGACAAAGATGTAAATTCTGTATCAGATGTGAGTAAAGAGGTCAGTTTGTATGTGCAACGGGTTCCTGACACCGAAGTGGAAATGATGCCACCACCTGCAGTTGTAGACACAGTCACCCAAGTAGTAATTCCGGAAAAAATACCTTGTGGTAGTCCCATTAAAACTTCTACGCCAATTTCTAAACTGGAAACTACATCGTCTGCAACAAGTTCCGTGCAGGTCACTGTGAAATCATATGCAGTCGGTGCTGTTAAACCTGGCCCACTTCGTAAACCAAGAATGATCAAAGGTAAGCAAGCAAAACCGGAAACCTCTGAAGAAATATCGGTAAGTGTAGAATCTATTTCATCTTCGAAATCTGAGACAGATACTGGAGAAGTAGTTGATTCCAAATCAGAAGTAACAGTTACAAAAAGTTCAACCAAGTCCGCGACATCTACAAAAACAACAACTGTGTTAGCGTCGGTAGTTGATAGTGCGTCAGCTTCGGTAGTGACTAGTGAGGAAGCGTTATCGGTAGTGGCTAGTGCGTCCTCTTCTGGAGAGGAAAATTTGACCGTAGGCATAGGACAAGAAAAAAGCGAACCTGCAGTAGTAGATGAAGCATTAGTAGTGGAAGTAGATGATACTAATGACTTAGATTCTGATATTCTGGAAAAAGACAAAACAAACAGTGAAACTATTGTTACTGCTGATGATGGAACTGCTGGTGCGGTCACAGGGAGCTCATCGACGGATAAAGAGGCTACCGATGTGGCTGCTCCTGCGGTGCATAAAGGTCATGATGGAGATGGTGATGCCAGCAGCAAAAAACCAACAACGGTTACAGGAGCTAAAAAAGTTGATGGTAAAGCCAAAAGGTTGGTGTCTATCCTTAGTGTATAACCTGCTCATGGTGGCTTTTAATGTTAAATTATATTACATCCTGGCATGGGTTTGGCCCAGTTCCTTTCATGGTAAGATCTGTCTTTTTGTCTCCAATTGTCGTAGTGGTTCTACTGGTGCTGACGTATCAAGCAGCGTGGGCTGAAGATGAGTACATGTAACCTAGGAATTGTCAATCCTATCCTGTGGATGGTCAACATTTGTCAGTAAAAGAAAAGTTCTCACAACTGATGCTGATAACCAAGCAATGATTGTTTTCATGGTCTTTTGTTCCACGATGTGAAGTCATGCGGATCCTCTATGGTCTAATTCTATTTTGAGTGCTGTATCGGTCGAAATTACTACTTCAATAATTAGATGCCAATGAAAGACCAGTGAGAAGACTATATTAAATAGGACCTGGAATCTTAAATCGGAATTTTGGTTTTTTATGATTCTCCAGAATCCATCATTGTTGGTCACTGCAGCAGGCTTAACAATACATTTTTAAATATAACAAGTATTTTTGCAATGGAGTATCTACTGTACAAGAAACCTCAATATGTTATCATGGAAAATCCAAAATTTTAATTTTGAGTGCGGTAACTGTCAAAATTGAATGAGTACTACAAATAAAGTTTGTTGTTGTACACCACCCCTCTCAGCCCTGGATGTGCCCAGAATATAATCCCTGAGGGCATTATGGTTTCGCTATGTCTGTGTTTAGATACAATTTACACGTGCAAATATAAATCTTTGAATATGTACAAGAAAATTTAAATTTTCTCAGAAAATGTCAATCTGCAGACCAAGAGAAGACTTTAAAATTTACACTAGTCAGTCATTCCAGCGGTAAATTTTCAAAAATAGTCTTAGTCTGCAAATCAACATTTCTCAAGACCACTGCAGAAGCCATTTTTGGCTGATATGAGTTAAATGGTTGATCCTTTTATAGTCAAGCCAGCCAAACAAGCCCTTTGCACTGGTCTAAATTTCCACTTGCAAGAGAAGGCTGTTTTTGAAAATTGCCACTGGAATGACTTCTCTGTGAGAGAGCCGGTCACATTCTAATGCTAAGTCTGAAAAAATTGTCCTCTTGGTCAGCAAATTAACATTTTCTATTACAAAATTGAGCTCTTGACCAAAATTGACCATTAAGGTGTTAATATAGCAGCTATCTGAAACATTGCCTCTTAATTAATGAACATGGCCTCCGTTAGGTTCAAATATTGATGCACATCGAAATCTAATACCCTACCAGCAAGTCTTGGGCAAATATTCGTACCTTCATTATATCACAATTTTTATGACCTACTTTTTATATAACATTGTATTGCTTAGGGCAATAATATAGTGCACCCCGAGTACAGTTTTGCAATGGATGAATCTGATCTGTCAGTCAGGTATATGACATCATAATCAATTTTGGCACATGTAGACTGATGTCACAATCATAATTGATGGAAATACTCTGTCATGAACCTGGAATAGTCCGTCAGTTGAACCAATTTTATGTCTACCATTTAATAAACATTGTATTAAATACTTTGAAACTAATTTGACTGGGTGCTGGTGTTGCTACACGTAGCACCCATTCAAATAGTTTCAAAATATTCAACAGATTATATGTATAGTTAGTTAGTTACCTTGATAATCAAATTCAGGGTTTTGATTGATCGTAGCAGTGAATATGTATGAAAGCTTGAGAATTTGTGATTGTTCTTGGCTTCGAGGGTTAGTGAGAATGTACAGAGTATGCATGCAATAGAGGTATCCATTTCTAGCTATGCCACACCCATCTCTAGCCAAGGTCCCCCAATATTTATGCGTGTTTCAATTGAATCAACACTTGGAAATCTGACTTCCTAGAATCTAAATTTCAACGTAAGTATATAATTATGTAAGCGTTTTATATTTTGAAACAAATTTGAATGCGGTGGGTGGGGTTAGGCTGGGGGGGCCCCTGTTGCAACGGCTCCCAGTCAAATTAGTTTCAACACCATTCAACAGTATGTTTATTAAATTGTAAATTGATCAAAGACATACAATTAGTACACCTTTGTGACAGACGTTTCTGTTATACTGATAGAGTTAGGTCATTTTGATGGTGGCATAGCTAACGTGATGTATGACAAACCATTCCCCCTATTTTGAAATGAATCGGTATGTTTATTGTGACTCCGTCTCTCCCCCCAGTTACTAAGTATCAAAGTGGTCACAGAAGACAGGCTGTCACGTATTACAATTAGTTGTCATTGGAAATGCCTGTTCAAGGTCACATGGATCCACTTGTGGCCACCAAAACAGGTGGTATTTGTGGACAGGTTTGACTATTTTACAACATTTGAAAGCGCTATTAATAACACTTACTTATCCCGTGATATAAATGAGGACTCATTGATGCCTTAACTTTATATTTTCACATAGCACTGGTTTGCCAAAGAAGAAGACTGCAGCTGAACTTGCGAAAGGTTAGTAGTCAAGTTCATTGTCATGAGTTGAATGACTTGTTTATAGTGGTATGTCTAAACATTTGAGAGATGCACCGCACGCACGCATGCACATTAGCATTTTATATCAACAAATTTCTTTATGATGTATGAGATGTTTTCATCAAAATTTGCAAACTAATCTCTGACCTGAAGTTAGTTATCATATTCACACCAAAATACTTGAAAATAAAATTGTTAAAATTGTATACTTTTAAAGGCTTAAATCGGGTCCGTATGTGTAATGAAACGAAATAAATCTTAACATATGATGGTTTAATTCCATATAAATTAATATTAGCTCACCTGGCCTGAAAGGCCAAGTGAGCTTATGCCATATCGACCATCCGTCGTCCACCCATCCGTCAACTTTTCCTTTAAACGACATCTCAAGAACCACTGGTCCGATTTCAATTATATTTGGCAGGAAGCACCATTAGGCCATAGGGATCCAAGTTTGTTCAAACGAAGCCGATTGGCCAATTTAGTTTTTAGCCGATTTTAGGAAACTTTAAAAATCTCCGAAACTGCTTAGAGGATTGATGCAAATGTCATGAAATATGATCTAGTTTTAGTGAAAACGACATCCAGATCCGCTGAAGGGATCGAGTCAAAATTGGCAGATATGATTAGGGACTAAGGGCCATTAAAGTTTGTTCACGGGAAGTTGATCTGTCAAAAAACATGGCCGCCTTGGACCAATCAAAATGTAACATGTTTGGTGGGCATATTGGATTTTTGTACTTGAATGGTTTTGAGGCCGAAATTGGTTTCATGTTTTTGACTATTCTGAGCTCAAATTTGCCATTTTCGAAACTGTCGGATAAACGGTTTGGCAGCCATCTTGGATTATTTTCCTGCCAAAGTCTCCCATACTAAAGCAATGGGAAATTTAAAATGTCTTCTCGAGAACTACTAGGCCGATTTCAATTACATTTGGCAGGAAACATCCTTAGGGAATAGGGAGCCAAGTTTGTTTAAATGAACCGGATCGACCAATTTGCCCGGCAGCCATCTTGGATTTCAGCGAATTTTAGGAAACACCTTTCAAAATCTTCTTTTCTGAAACTGCTGACATAGTTTTCCTGAAAATGACCTCTAGAACCACTGAAGTGATCAGGCCGAAATTGTGGAGATTTTTTACGGTGATTTTGAACAAAATCGAAATATCGCCAAAATTTTACTGTCATGCCGTATTCGGTTTATTTGTAGCATAGGTGTCTATTACGGCAAGCTGTTCAATTTATTTCCAAACCAACATCTCAGAGGAAAGGGTGGGATTATACTAGCAATAGGTTAAAAAAGTTGATGTTCATTCTCTAAAATTGCTTTAAAAGATGGACACTAATACGTGCCTACTCTCCTGTTTTTGGAGGCAAGGTGGTGCGTTCACAAATGTGATAGCTAAATGAGATGATATACACACTTTAGCAAGCATGGCGAACTATCCTAGATGTTTCTGAAGGCTAACTATTATTAGTAAAATATATAAGTCACGTGATATTGCTCGCTCTCCTGGTTTTGGAGGCAAGGGTGGTGCATTCACAAATGTGATAACTAAATGAGATGGTATACACGCTTTAGCAGGCAAGGTTAACTATCTGAAATGCTTCTGAAAGCTAACTATTATTATTAACCGGGTACTCGGTAAATGCGGAGCAGCTCTAAACATTAGATATCTGTGGATCTAAAGTACATTCCTAATATCACGTGATTTGTATATTTTCACAAAGATGACATGAAATGTCAAATTTTAGGATTAATTTTCATATAATAAAAGATGATTTTAACAGAGTACGCACTATTTAGGTTGTCCAATATAATTATTTCACTCCCGCAATGATGAATATGGTATACATTAAGCCACGGGGTAAGATGGCAAGAAATTATTAATTGTGTCCTATTTTCGTGTTATTAACGATCGGGTCTTAGTTTAAGCATCTTGGCGACTGAATTTTAAGTTTTTGTTGAAATTTACCAATTAGAAGTCAACCGGATAAAACTGATATGAAAACTCAGAGCGAAACCAATATGTCTACATAAGCCAAACCGTGCAGTCCAACTCAACCCCTGACCAATTCACCCCCCCCCAGTGAATTCATATACCTTAAAATAGGCTATACCATATATCGAAATATCGCGATTATTTCACCACAATATATCGCGATACCTCCTAGGACAATATCGTGCAAGCCTAGTGGAGATATGATTGGAGACTAAGGGCCATTAAAGTTTGTTCAAGCAAAGGTAATCCATTAAAAAACATGGCTGCCGTGTACTAATCAATCAAAATGTAGCATGCTTGGTGGCCATATTGGATTTTTTATTTGATGGATTTTGAGGCCGAATATCGGTTTATATATGTTTGTGGGTGCATTCTGATGTCATATTTGCCATTTTTGAAACTGTCGGATAAACGGTTTGGCCGCCATCTTGGATCTTTTTCCTGCCAAAAACTCCTATACTAAAGCAATGGGAAATTTAAGATGTCTTCTCGAGAACCACTTGACCGATTTCAAGTACATTTGGCAGGAAGCTTTCTTAGGGCATAGAGGTCCATGTTTGTTCAAAGCCGATCAGCCAATTTGGTTGGCGGCCATCTTGGATTTTGGTCGAAATGTCTTTAAAAATCTTCTCCGAAACCGTTTAGGGGGATCAATTCAAAACGCATGAAATATCATCTGGTGCAAGAGCTGCACCAAGTTTGTTCAAGGGAACTTGATTGGCCAAATGGTTTGGTGGCCATCTTGGATAACCTATTTTTTTGCCAAAACAACTCAGAACTACTGAACGGATTGGGCCGCAATTTGGGAGATATGATTAGGCACTGAGTGCCATTAAAGTTTGTTCATGGGAAGGAGCTACGTCAGAAACATGGCCGCAGTGGACCAATGAAAATGTTTGGCAGCCATATTGGACGTGCAAGTGTCCACAAACTCATTTAAAAGACTACTAAACCACCCACCAACAATTTTGACAAAAATGTATAGTGCTCCAGGTGAGCGACACAGGTCCCTTGGGCCTCTTGTTTTTTTAGTTGTGAATCTGAATTAGAGATACGTGTCTAATTTGGTTTTACAACTTTAAAAAAATTATATTAATTTATTCATAATGAAATCATATGCTTAGATTTATTCCATTTCTTTACATCTAGGCAAACAATTTAGTCTCTAAAAATGACACAATTTTAACAATTTTATTTTCGAGCCTTCTGGTGTGAATATGCACTTTTAAGCAGCAATTTCCAGTAAATTGAGTTTCAAATTAGTCAAACTGAATATATCTTATAGATCTTAAAGTAAAGAACCTGATGCATATAGTTGATTTGTAATCTTGAAAATGCTAAATCATGACTATCGAGCAAGTTTGTACTGATCTGCAGTAAGACATGTGTATAGTGACCAGCATATTAACATGGGTTATCTTAACCCTTTAGTCTTTGAATTTGTTCAAGAAAATTTCAATTTTCTAATATAAAATGTCCATTTTCAGACCAACAGAAGACTGTTTTTGAAAATTTACCATTGGAATGACTGCCTCAGTTGTCGAGCTAGTCATTCCAGTGGTAAAAATTGGCTTCTTAGTCTGCAAATGGACATTTCTCAAGACCACTGCAGACGCCATTTGTAGCTGATATGAGTGTTAAAGGGTTAACCCTTTTGTGGCCAAGATTAGTCGAGAAAATTTAAATTGCTGCTTATTGAATGTCAATTTGCAGGCTAAGAGAAGACTATATATGATAATTTACCACTTGAATATGGTGAATGACTAGCTTGGTTATCGAGCCAGTCATTACAGTGGTAAATTTTCAAATAAGGTCTGTTAGTCTGCAAATAAACATTGATTTCTCAAGAGCATTGAAGAAGCTGATTTTGTACGGATGTAAACATTGGGTTCCTGTCTAACTTTGTTTATGCTTTTCTCCTTATGGCAAAGCTAAATATATTATGTCCTATAAATGTATATATTATTGTACAGATGCTAAGATTCTTGCTGCGAGTCGCAATTTGTGGGTGAGTGGATTATCTAGTGACACTCGTGCCACTGACCTCAAAATGGCATTCAGCAAAGAGGGAAAGGTAAGATAATGCTTATGATGTAGACTTTGTTTCTTATTTCATCGCAACAAAGTTTAATTGGATACAATGTAGTATTTTGCCTATTTGTATGCAGCGGTACATATCATTTCTCTACCCGCATATTTACAATGTATACCTGCACCTGACCACAATTTGCGCTTATCCACACACTCCCTAACTGTGCTGTGTAGTACCCGCAGCCGCACAGCACAAGTATTATTTTACATACACCGACCCGCACCCACACTACAGCTGGGGTGACCACTAGGTTTCTTGAAAATATTCATTTGAAATTTAATGCATAGATATAGTGTTAGAGAACCTCAGTTGTGGTATGGTTTCAGCAAAACACATTTGTACATGTATTTGCCAGAGTTATCCAAAGTTGGCCAAAACTGACACCATTTTCTACTTCGAATAATACTTACCAGATGTACTATTATGATAATGTCTATTATCTAGTCTAGCTCAAAATAAACAATTAAAACTCCGCACTCTCCTGGTCCTGCCCCTACTGTGTCCGGGAATACCATAGCCGCAGGTACCGAGTCAATTCCCAATCACAGTCAGATTCGTCTATTTTGCGCTTTTTCAAAGTCGTTTTTTTTAGAGTGCTCAAATTTTGCAATTTAAGCAGTTAATCAGTTGTGTTAGTCGATTACATCGCTGGATTCATGGAGGAACTTGGGAAATCATCACAGGGGCAGGTTGTATCAATCTAGAATTTATACATTCGTGCCATAATGACTGTTTGAAATTTCGTTAAATTGGCACATTTTTTATAATGTTAGCCATTGTTGGAGTCGCTTCTGTACCCGTTGACTTTTAGTTTTAATTCGGGTACTCGGTTAATTTTCTCTTGCGACTCGGTTCCTCTAAGATGGATGCGTCCTTGGCCAAGATGGCGGCGCCCATGAATTATGTCGTTCTTGGCTTGGTGTATCCAGGCACTCTGTTGTCGCCGATTTTAGCTCTCGCTTAGTTGTCGAGGGTGTTTGTAGTGATCGGCGATTTATTCTTGGTTATTTAACGTTAGTTAAAGGCTAAGTTGTGTTTTTAAAAAAAAATTTCACTCAAAAAAGTTTCAAATATTTCCTGCCTAAGACTTGTTATCATTAATTTAAGAGAAAGTTAATGTGTTTAAGAAATCTTAACTATCAAGTCTATTGTGCGTATTGCTCGTCATCACTTGTCATGTGCAGCGTTTTAATTCTTCTCTGTGTTCGCAGAAACCGAAGAACCCGGACACGTTGTGCCAGAAGTGCAACAGGTTCATGAAACGGAAGTATCTTGGTCATCACTGTGTGGCGTGTGCGAAGTGTAAGGTCGGAAGCCCGTGTGATGTGTGCGCCAAGTGGTGGTCGGCAATGGTGGCTGAGTTTGACAGGGATCGACGGGCGAGGCTGGAGCGTATAGAGAAGGATAAGGCAGTGAAGCGGCAGCAAGCGTCGTTGGTTGGACTGGAAGGTCAGCTGAATGAGAGGATGGATTCAGCACTGGGCGTATGGGCGGCCCAGTTCAAGGCCATGTTTGATTCATTACAGTCCACGGGCCCGGTGAGGCAAGCTGGTGCAGGGCAACCATTAGGTGGTCCGGCTAGTTCTGCTGAGGGTCATGCACCTGACCCTTCTCTGTCCTCGGCTCAAGAGCCGTCGGTAGAGGAGGAAGAATTGCTGTTGATGGAAGACTCCGGCATGCCGGATCTTTCAATGTCGGCAATGCCTAGTACGTCCCAGGGGTCTCCCTCGGGATTTGTACGGGTTTGCCAGGCGGATGGTGATGTCGACGTTCCGTCGGGCATTTTTCATCCGTTATTTGTGCAACCGGATATGCCGGCGGAGCCGTGGTTTGCGGTTCCGACGGCTATCCCGACGGCGTTAGGCGCGGCTCCTATCGGAGTGACAGTGCCAGCCGTGATTGAGGCGGTCGTAGTCCCGGATCCCGTGTTGGAGCCGATGGACTGCGGAGAATCTGTATCCGGCGATTCGTTGGATACTGGTGCCGCTGGTAGTCGCGCTATGGATGCGCTCTGTCCTGGCAGAGACGTTTATCGTAGCGTTCAGCACGGATCGTCGGTGGCCCTCTCATCTAAGGGAGAGAGGGAGGATGAAAACGGGAGTTCTTTAATGGACGATTCCGCTTTCTGCGCCGAAGCTGAATGGGTGCAGGTCCTTGGATGGATGACCAATCGGCTCGGGTTGGCATCGGATCTAGGATCTCAGCGCGATCCGGCGATGGAGCGGATGTCAGAGCGTGCGGCTAGCGCTCTGTCCAGTGGCTCTTCGGCCATGCCTACACTCCCCTTGGACACGCAGACTTCTGACATGTTGGAAGTTGCGGCATATCGTCTGGTTCAGCCAGACTATGCGTTGCCCAAGGCCCCGAAGGGGATAAGGAGTAGGGTCCGTTTTCCGGAGCAGGCCTATCATCAGTACGCCAGAGTTCCACGGCTTTCCGTTGCGGAACGTGAGGCGCTGAATAGGCCGTTGGCTGGGAAGGCCAAGGGGCGGTCACGTCCCTTGGTTTCTCAGACCAACAAAGACCCGTTTAATGAGCTCACGCTCATTGAGGATGCGGCTAGGGCAGCCATGGCTGCGCTGTCGCACGGGTGTACCGTCTTGCAGGGTATGCTGGACTGCACGGCGGAAGGCGGACAGGTGCCAGAGGCTGCTCCCGGAGTTGTTTGGGACACCATGCGCCTGTCTCAGGATTGCCTGGCCAGGGTGATCACAAGAACTTTAGCAGAGCGACGGAGAATGGTTCTCGATTGTGTGGAACCAGGACCAGAGATGAGGGCAGCGTTATCTTCTGCGCCTTTCATAGGTCCAGGCTTGTTCGGCGGCTCGGCACGACAAGCGCTTTCTAAAGTTGCATCGATGGTGGCGGAGCAAGAGGTGGTCGGCAAGTCGTGGAAGTCGACCAAGAGGACTCAGCCGCAACAGTCCTACCGTCAACACAGACAGGAGCAGCAGAGGCAGCGTCCTAGATCGCCCTTCCGTCCTTCTGCCCGTGATGCCCATAGGCCATCCGGAGCACAAGGGCCTGGCCGTTCGTCCACATACAAGCCCTCTAGTAAGAGGCCGTATGAGGACGACAGGAAGGGTGGCGGTTCGGGCCGTGGCGGCTACCGTAAGGATAGTCGTGGCGGCGTTTCCGGACCGTCATACCACAAGAAGCCGCGGGGCGGCCGTGGGGCGGCCGTGGGGCTCGTTCCTGACGGGTTTCCGGCGGAATCAATACCGGCGGCTTTGGAAACAAATGGAGTCGAGAATCTTCACCCAAGCGATGTAGCGTCTTGTCGGCTAATCTCGACCGACAACTGTGTGCAGATTCCTTCCGTCGGAGGCAGACTTCAGCTATTCCTAAGCCAATGGGAACAGGTCGTGCGCGACTATTTAGTCTGTCAGTGGATAAGAAACGGCTACGATCCGGACTGGCTCATCCATCAATCGTTAGTTCCGTTAACCTCGACTCCAATATGGACTCCTATTCCAAGGGAATTAGACCGTCTAGTTGCCATTCAGTCAGAGATAGAATCGCTTCATCAGAAGAAGGCGATTCACCTGGTCGCCGATCAGTCATCACTGGGCTTCTATTCGATTATGTTCCTAGTTCCGAAGCGTACCGGAGGGTGGAGACCAATTCTCAATCTCAAACCGTTGAACAAATTTATTCTTTCTCCCAGGTTTCAGATGGAGACGGTAGCAGCGGTGATGACAGGGCTCAGGAAAGGCATGTGGGCGGTATCAATAGATCTGAAGGATGCTTATTTTCATATTCCAATGTCAATTCCCTTTCAGAAGTACCTGCGGTTTGCATTCCAAGACAATGTTTGGGAATTCAATGCTCTTCCATTCGGCCTGACCACGGCTCCGAGGGTCTTCACCAAGGTGGTTCTCGCCATGACTTCTTTACTTCGCAGGAGAAACATAGCTGTTCACACTTACATAGACGACTGGCTGCTAAAGGCGGGGAATCCAGTCACTCTGCGCAGCAATCTGAAGGTAGTCCTAGACTTATTGAAGAAGCTAGGATGGATTGTGAATCTAGAGAAATCAGAACTGACTCCATCCCAGGAGTTTGTTTATCTGGGAATTTTTTTCAATCTCAGGGACGGCGTAGCTTTTCCGGCGGAGAGCAGAGTCAGAAGCCTGATTGCAGTATTGGAGTCAGTTTCTCTAGGAGCCTATCTGACGGCGCGTCAATTTCTCAGAATACTCGGTTTACTAGTATCTCTGGAGAAGGTGGTGCCATATGCGGCGCTCAGGCGCAGGCCGATTCAGATGTATTTGATGTCGTTCTGGTCACAGAGAACAGATCCGTTATCTCTGAGAATACCAGTAAAAGAACCATTGATATTCCACCTTCAGTGGTGGTTGTCGGAACAGAATCTCCTGCGAGGTGTTCCTCTACAACCTCCTCAACCTCAGATGTCCATATTCACGGATGCATCGTTGACAGGTTGGGGAGCGGTATTGGACAATCAGTCAGTGTCAGGGGAATGGGATCGGACCAATGCGCAGAAACATATCAATGTGCTCGAGCTATTAGCGGTGGTATTAGCACTGCAGAAGTTCGAGAGTCTAGTTCAAGACAAAATTGTCCTAGTAAGGACAGACAACTCAACAGTGGTGTCTTATTTGAACCGCCAGGGCGGGACAAGATCACCGGAGTTGTGTATGATGGTTTGGAACCTTCTGCTGTGGTGCCAAGAGAGGAATATTATTCTTCGGGCAGCACACATTCCAGGAAGATTGAACATCTTAGCGGATGCTCTCAGTCGAAGGACGGTTTGTCGTCCGACGGAATGGCAGCTCAACCAAGTGGTAGCGGAGGTTCTATTCAAACAATGGGGCAAGCCAAATGTCGACCTATTTGCAATGAAGAAAAACGCAAAGATGGTCACGTACGTGTCACCGATCCCGGACCCGTTAGCTCTAGCAGTAGACGCACTGGCGATAAGTTGGAAGGGAATGTACGCGTATGCGTATCCTCCAACAATTCTCATCCCGAAAGTTCTGGCAAAGATAAGAGAGGGGATGTGCCAAGTACTACTGATCGCTCCTTATTGGCCAGGCCGATCATGGTTTACGGATCTGCTGGACCTTCTGGTCTGCAGTCCAATCCCTCTTCCAGACACAAGAGATGTAATCTCTCAGAACAAGGGTCTGTACCTTCACGACAGACCAGAAATGTTCAAATTGACTGCATGGATGTTGTCAAGCAGCGTGCAATTGAGGGTGGCTTTTCTGAGCAAGCAGCGAAGTTTGTTGCTTCGGCCAGAAGAGTTTCGACCACAAAAACATATAATTATAGAATCAACAAATTTGCACAGTGGTGTGAGAGAAGAGATATTGATCCCTTTTCTGCATCTGTTCAACACGTAGCAGATTTTATCTGTCATTTATACGAAGTTGACAAACTTGTACCTTCTACCCTAGCAGCATATAAGTCTGCATTAGCTTCTGTCATTCCTAGTCTCACCATTGGGGGAGTGGAGAATGACACCTTGAATGAAGTTATCAAAGGAATGAGCAATCTGCGACCTACACAGCCAATTCCTATCCCATCATGGAATCTATCTCTTGTTCTACAGGTTTTAGGGCATGCTCCCTTTGAACCGATTAGATCTATTGACATTAAACTGTTAACTATTAAATCAGTTTTCTTGGTTGCAGCAGCGTCGGCGAGAAGGAGAAGCGAGATTCATGCGCTTTCTGCCGAACAAGACCGTTTTGTCGTCACGGGTGAAGGTTTAAGATTACTTCCACGTCTTTGTTTCCTGGCAAAGAATCAGTCACTTAAATATCCAGGACAGCCGATCAATTTGCCAAGTTTAACTAGACATGACCCAAATTCTTGTGCTTGGTGTCCTGTCAGATGTCTAAAGATGTATAAGAAACGTACTTCTGAGTGGAGAGACGACCCGAAATCTCTGTGGTTATGTCTCAAAGCTCCCCATTTACGTGCTTCGAAAGATACTATTTCTCGTTGGATAGTTGACGCTATTCAGATGTCGCACAAAATTGCTACAGGAAAGCAGATTGATCGTGCGAATGCCCATGAGGTCCGAGCACTAGCAGCATCATCGGCCCTTTATAAGGGTGTCTCTTTAGAGCAGGTGATGTCTGTAGCACAATGGCATGCTGAGTCGTCATTCACTGATTTCTACCTTCGAGACATCTCCAGCACACTTAATCCAGTAGCCGTCGCCAATCTGTCGAACCTAAACTAAGCCACGTCCGACCACTACTTCGCACACATCACAAAAGCCTTCCGCCTACACTGACCAAGCGCTATGCACATGACTGAGTACGACCGTGGATTGGGCCTAGCTCCTGTGATGATCAATAACAGATCGACCACTCAAAAATGGTGAGTGTACATTAATTAAGTGACTATAAATATGTTTACTTCCAGTCGAAATACCAGACTGAGTAAGTGAATAGTCTGGTACAAGAGTATATTTATCCTCTCATACAGACATGAGACTCATTCCAATTTGAAAATCTAATCGATATACTGATAGTTTTTTTCAAAGATTTGAAGTTGTAGTAGCTTCTTTGCACTCTACTGGACTGCCCTAGCTGAGACTTGGGGCTGACACGGGTCTGGTGGGTGTTGCATCCCCATGGACATCCCTCTGGTTTTGTGCGGACAAAAGAGGGGGGGAGCGCGGTCTAGACCATGGAAGTTTAGCACTATGAGTCAGATAGCAGAACCCAAGCGTATGCCAGGGTTTTAGTCTCTTCACAACCTTCTCTGTTGGATGGTTGATGAGTGCTGGTTCGAGCCTCACCTCCTCCCACCGGCATTTCCTGGCTGTCGAAATCCGGAGTTTATCATAATAGTACATCTGGTAAGTATTATTCGAAGTAGAATCAAAAAAGCATCCGCTTTTGTTTCTACGAGAATTCTTAATACTTACCAGATGTACTATGGCCCTGCCTCAGCCGCCCCGCTGAGGTGAGGCTGAGCTGCTTTCGCAGTTTGCTAAGGCAAATATAAGACGAATCTGACTGTGATTGGGAATTGACTCGGTACCTGCGGCTATGGTATTCCCGGACACAGTAGGGGCAGGACCAGGAGAGTGCGGAGTTTTAATTGTTTATTTTGAGCTAGACTAGATAATAGACATTATCATAATAGTACATCTGGTAAGTATTAAGAATTCTCGTAGAAACAAAAGCGGATGCTTTTTTGAGTCTGCTGTTGAAAAAATTTTCATTTGTAGGCCGAGAAGAGAATTTTTTGAAAATTAACAAGTGGAATGACTGGCTCAATAAACGATATTGTTAACTTTGCAGGTGGTTGGTGCCAAAGTTGTGACAAGCGCTCGTAGTCCTGGTTCTCGTTGCTATGGCTTTGTTACCATGATGAACTTTGAACAGGCGAATAGATGTATCCAGCACCTACATAAGACTGAACTTCATGGGAAACTAATTTCTGTTGAAAAGGTAACTCATATTGTCTACATCCATGATTGACTGATACGGATCTGTGAATATGGAACTGTGTCTATTGTAACTTGACTTCCTGGATGGTAACTAATACATTGTAGTGACTTTTGTTGCTTAATCCTTTAACCCTTGAATTTGTTCAAGAAAATATTCATTTTCTCGTGGAAAATGTCGATTTGCAGACCAAGAGAAGCCTATTTTTGAAAATTTACCACTGGAATGACTGGCTCGGTTATCGAGCTAGTCATTCCAGTTGTAAATTGTCAAAAATAGGCTTCTCTTGGTCTTTAAATGGACATTTATCAAGACTACTGCAGAAGCCGTTTTTAGCTGATAATGAGTGTTAAAGGGTTAAGACCTGCCATTTTCATTGCAGGCCAAGACAGAGCCAGGTACAGCCAAGAAAGTGATCAAGCCAGCTGAAGCGACAAAAGGTATGGTTTAATTTTTTCCGTTTGTCATTATCACTGGCATCACAGTCCATGCTATCCAGAGAATACCTGGAATGTAAGATTTTACAATTAAAATTCTTGAAATAGGTTAAATTGGAAAACTACTCGCTTATTACTAGCTATTCAGATGATAGAATATCCCATAAATAAATTAATGCGTAACATTTAAAAGATTTTATTATGAGAGCATTAACCCTTTCTTGGTCCAGTTTGTTCAAGAAAATTTCAGTTTTCTATTAGAAAATGTCCATTTTGCAGTCCAAGACAAGACCATTTTTGAAAATTTACTACTGGAATGACTAATCGAGCCAGTCATTCCAGTAGTAAATTTTCAAAAATGGTCTCTTGGACTGCAAAATGAATATTTCCCAGTACCACTGCAGTGGGCAGTTTTGGCTGGCTTGAACATTAAAGGGTTCAAGAAAATCATTTGGATTTTAAAAGCTAAATGTTTATACATTTCTATAGTCTGAAGGCTGCTACTATTTACTTGGCAGCCAATTGGAAAACAAGTGCGACACAGTATGCATTAGTTGTGATTTATACAGCTTTGTGTAAAAAGTCACAAATTTGACAGACTGATTGACCTGGCCAAATAATTGACGGACAGGGTCACAGTATATGCTTAATCATTTATTTCATGACATATTTTACCATGCTAACAAGAGGCCCAAGGGCCTGTGATGCTTACCTGGATCATCAGAATTTAAACCATTTGTGTCTAAATCATTATCAAACTATTCAAATTGTAAATAGTAAACATTGTTTTATTGTTTTAGTAATATACCATGAATATATAATGAAGAAAAATTGTGGAATATTTCGGCCGTGGTCTATCAAAAAATGTGGAGATTGGAAGACGGTCATTATATTGCTTTATAATTGTAATGAACACTTATTTGATTTTCTCCCTCTCTCTAGACTTATGCGGTACCCACACTGTACATTCTACAACTGCAAGGTATAGACTTATTTTGTACCACCACCATGCATTACACAACCGCAGGATAAAACTTATGCGACTTAATCGTATATGTAGAAACTAGTTGAAAGTTTGGTATAAAACGACTACAGTTACATAGTTGAATATTTTGAAAATATTTTGACCAGAGATTATTGCCATAGGCAGCAGCTTCCAGGCCGATTAAGTTTCAAAATATTCAACAGGATTGTTATAACATAAATATAAATTTATTGCATCCATGTCTACATGGCTAAACATTATGGCTTAAATAAACAGTTTCGGAGTGCACAGATCAATATTTATCTGATCCTAACCCTTTAGCACTGAAGTTGGGCAAAAACAGCTGCTGTAGTAGTCTTGAGAAATGCCCCTTTCCAGATGATTGGCCCGATAATCGAGTCAGTTATTCCAGTGGTAAATTTTCTGAAATAGTCTTATTGGTCTACAAATAGACATTTTCTATGAGAAAATAGAAATTTTCTTAAGCAAATTTGAGGGTTAAGGGGTTAAGCTTTTAACCCTTTAACCCTCAAATTTATTCAAGAAAATTTCAATTTTCTCATAGAAAATTTCTATTTGTAGACCAAGAGAAAACTATTTTTGAAAATTTATCACTTCCAGTGGTAAATTTTCAAAAATAATCTTTTGGTCTGCAAATGAACATTTCTCAAGACCAGTGCAGAAGGTGTTTTTGGCGGATATGAGTGTTAAAGTGTTAAGACTGGTCTGATTTCAAATACTGTGGTTCGGTGTTAGCGTCACAGGCCCTTGTAAACACGTTCATAAGTCCGCATTGGACTGTCATGACTAGAAACAGCTTTTGTAGTGGTCTTGCTGATTGTCCATTTGCAGGCCAAGAGAAGAAACCTTTGAAGATTTATCAATGGAGTGACTGGCACGATAATCGAGGCCATCATTTCAGTGATAAAATTGCAAAAATAGTCTACTTGGCCGGCAAATGGACATATAAGCACAAATTTTAGTTTCCTTGACCAACCCTGACCGTTATTAATGAGTTTTCCGTTTCATCACCAGAAGACGGGACATTGGACAGTGAGAAGAAAGTCGCAGCAGGAGAGAAGGATGCCATGGGAGAGAAGCATGATGAAAAGCGGTCTGATGAGAAGAAAGACGAAAGCAAACATGATGATGACAAGAAAGCATCACCAGTGAAAAAGTCGCCCGGTTCGAGTGACAGGAGGGATTCACGTTATAAGTCATCATCGGGCAGGCGAACTCCTGATAGACATGATAGAGGACGCTACTCCACCAGCAGCAGGATGGATGGTAAGTGCTAACTCATCATGGCTATATTTCATGCATTGTCATATTGTAGCGGAGCAAAATTGTCATTGTAGCAAAGCAAAATTAAGTTAATATGGAGATTAACACTGGGCATCAGATTTGACAAACTATTTGAAAATTTAAAGGGATTTAGCCCTTTAATACTTAATCCAAGTATCTCAGTCTCAATTTCAAGCCAATGATGTAGGAAAACTGATGTCAAATAAGTTTAAATGTTTCAAAATATTAAATGGATGTTTCCATGCATCGATAAGAGTTTGCCATATTTGATTTGGAAAAGTTAGGGTTAATCCTTGAAATTCCAGTGTCTTAAATTTCAAGACACCCACACATGCACACAGAATCATATTGCCACTTTGAAATTTTTACTTTTTATTAAATACTTGTGTACATATAATAGATCTATGTTCATGTTATTGTACATGGTCAGCCCAAGGTCCCTATATCCGGGGTTGTATGAATGACTGGTGGTTCATTTTGGAAACAATTTTGCTGAGATACTTTACTGTCTTAGAACACCAGTCACAACTAGCAACATTGTTAGCTCACCTGGCCTGAAAGGCCAAGTGAGCTTATGCCGTGGCGACCGTCCGTCGTCCATCAACGTTTTCTTTAAACGACTTCTCAAGAACCACGGGGCCGATTTCAATTATATTTGGCAGAGATTAGTTTGTTCAAACGAAGCCGATCGGCCAAAATCATAAGATGGCCGCCGGCCAAAATAGCCGATTTTTAGAAACACTAAAAAATCTCAGAAACCACTGGAGGAATTGATTCAAAACTCATAACACATCATCTAGTGCAAGGGTAGACCCAAGTTTGTTCAAGGCAACCTGATTGGCCGATTTGCTTGGCGACCATCTTGGATGACCTAGTTTTCGCGAAAACGACCTACCGAACCGCTGAAGGGATAGAGCTGAAATTCTGTAAATATGCATAGGGACCAAGGGCCTTTCAAGTTTGTTCACGGGTAGTTTGTTGGCTAAAAAATATGACCGCCATCAACCAATCAAAATTTAGCATTTCGTGGTCATATTGGCTTTTTTGTATTTGATGTATTTTGATGGCGAAAATTGCTTTATATATGCTTATCAGTGTGCCCAGTTCAAATATCCCACTTTCCAGACTGTCGGATAAACGGTTTTCCTGCCATCTTGGTTTGTTTTCCTGCCATAGTCTCCCATAGTAAAGCAATGGGCCCATAGTAAAGCAATGGGGAATTCTTTAAATGACTTCTTCTCAAGAATCACTGGGCCAATTTCAATTAGATTTGGGAGGAAGCATTCATAGGGCATAGAGATCTAAGTTTGTTCAAACGAAGCGGATCGGTCAAAATCCAAGATGGACACCTGGCCAAAATGGCCGATTTTTAGACACTAAAAAATCTTCTCCGAAATCGCAAGAGGAATTGATTCAATACTCATAACACATCATCTATGGCAACGTTAGACCCAAGTTTATTCACGCCAACGTTATTGGCCTATTTGCTTGGCGGCCATCTTGGATGACGTGGTTTTCCCGAAAACGACTTCTCCCCCCGAACTGCTGTAGGGATAGAGCTGAAATTTATTAAATATGCTTAGGGACCAAGGGCCATTGAAATTTGTTCAAAGGAATTTCGTATGTTAAAAAACAATGCCGGCATCAACCAATCAAAATTTAGTATTTGTTGGTCATATTGTTTGTTTTGTATTTGATGTATTTTAATGGCGAAAATTGCTCTATATATGCTTATCAGGGTGGTGAGTTCAAATATGACACTTTCGAGACTGTTGGATAAACGGTTTGACTGCCATCTTGGTTTGTTTTCCTGCCATAGGCTCCCATAGTAAAGCAATGGGCCCATAGTAAAGCAATGGGGAATTCTTTAAACGGCTTCTCAAGAACCACTAGGCCGATTTCAATTATATATGGCAGGATGCATCCTTAAGGCATAACGGTCTAAGTTTGTTCAAACAAAGCTGATCGGCCAAAATCCATGATGGCCACCGGCTAAACCAGCCAATTTTTAGAAATGTCTAAAAATCTCCGAAACGGCTTGGGGGGTTGATTCAAAACTCATGAAACATCATCTAATGCAGTAGAACCAATTTGTTCAAGAGAACCTGATTGGTCCATTGGCTTGGTGGCCATCTTGGATGACCTAGTTTTCGCGAAAACAACTTCGTATCCAGAATCGTTGAACGGATTGGGCCGAAATTTGGAAGATATGATAAGGGACTAAGGGCCACTAAGTTTTGTTCAAAAGTAGTTGATACATAAAGAAATATGGCTTCTGTTTTCTTGTTATAATTCCGTTCAACTCTGTAGGGTTCTACTTATTGTTGATGGCCTTTCTGGGCCTCTTGTGTCCGAAATAAAAACAAGTAGTACAGTCATTTGAAAGGGAGTTAGCTTAGAGGTTTGAAATTCAGTGTTCTAAGGCGTAATAATTTGAAAAGTGTTCTTGTCTTATGTATACTTGTTTTTGAGTACCATGCTGGTGAAATTAAGAGGACCAGGTTTGCTTTCTGCCTGTCCATCTATCTGTATCTGGATGGGTTGTTTTTTCATTTATGCTTAACTTTTGGAACCCAGGCCTTTGCTAGTAAGTGCAATAACCTAACCTGCTAAATGATAAAAAAAGATTGATATTTTTTGGCAATGAACACATGGTGGGAGTGGACGCTGCCCAAGTAAACTTGGAATTCAAGGGTGAAAGATATTGAACTGAAATAAATTAGGTTATAGGAGTATCACTCAAAGGATGCTGGGGCAGAGTCATCTTTTAAAAGATGTTTGTTTGAAATAGGCGGAAATTGCCTTTTTTCGCGTGCCTTTTTGTGAGTCTTTTCTGTATATCCTTCCGAACAGACTCGTGGTAGAGAACATTTTATACAAACAAATACTTACACAATGATTGTTTTTACTGGTATTAACATTTGTTTATTTTCAGATGCCAAATCCAGTTCTCCTCGGCGGAAAGGCGCCCTGTCATTTGAACAGATAAAGGTACGGATAATTCCTGTATCTCTAATGCCATGAACAAATGAGGGAAACCATTACTTATTTCATCATTACTAATTTACTTTGGTGTCATCGACTCAAAACAATGTTTACGTTTTAGCCAGCATTCATCATTTGACAAATGATTTCCATGCCTACTTTGTATGCACAATTGATTCAATTTTAACACTTAACCCTGATTTTCCAAAATCCCAATTTTAAGATAGCTAACTATGCAGGTAAGTTGTTGAATATTTTGTAACTAGGCAGCAACGGCCCAAATTAGTTTCAAAATATTGAACAGAAAGTTCATTAAATTGCAAATACTAGTTAAGGACAACCAGTTCAGATGGTTACTCTCCAACATTGTGCCATATTCGAGAAAAGATTGACACTTTCACCAGAGCCTACCAGTGCGGCTTTAAACGACATTACATGGCTTGAAGATATTAGTAAAAAGGCCAAGGCAATGATGCCTCCACTTTCACTATTTTTTGGACACTAAGGCAATGTCTTAGGAAATCAAGGCAGATTATGCCTCCTGTGGAAGCATGAACGCAACACTTGGACTTCGCAAACAATTAGGGAGAAGAACTTATTCCCCCTTTATAGTACACACATTGTAGTCAGAGGTTTTCAGTGTTGCTGTATACAGAGCAGTGTTTTTCAGTGTTGCTATATACCTTGCCTCAGTGTCTAGACCTTGTATCTAGACTCTGTACGTTTACTTTGGATACTTTATTCAGTAATGTTTGTAATGGACACCCAAGGCAATAGAGGAGGGCACCTAAGGCAGGTGTTACATATCGGGCAAAATGGAATGACACTAAGGCAAGAGGCATGGGCAACTAAGGCAATTGCCTTGGTTTATTTTGAGCCCTGCAAGACCGCAGCTGTGCAGCGAATGCTCTTGTCATTAGTTCTCTAAGCACTGGTACTTTCACGCAATGGGCATCGACATGTCATGGCCCTTTGATATCATCAAACAGTCAAACATCCTGAATGTACTACACCAACCTAGCTATAATGCCAATGAGCTGCGACTAACTAGACTACTATTGGCAAACACCAAGTTGAAAGCGCGAGTAGAAAATGTGGAGTCTGCAGCATTCGAATGATGCTGTTTACCCGCTACCTTGCCTCAGCCATTACATCTGTGCCAGAGGACTCCACAAGATGAAACCCACCAGTAGCTACACTGGGCCTCCCACTAGGGATGGAGTATACAGACGATGTAGACTTCATAGATGAAGAAAAGAAACATTGAATGGATGATGCCAGTTTTAGCTATGCCCCGCCCATAGCTAAGCTCTGCCCACGTTTAGCTCGTGTTGAGATTGATCAATCCATGCACTCCCAGAATCTCAGTTTCCAGAAAATTATACAGGTAAGCTGTTGAATATTTTGAAACAAATTTGACTGGGTGATGTTGCTGCCTATGGTGCATGTAATTGATTATGACGTCAGCCTACATGTGACGTAGTTCGGCTCGACCGGTCGGGTACCGGCCATACCAGCTAAGCTGGGTATGCGCCGCCGTCCTGGATTCGTTCCCTGAACACGCCCCCCCCCCCCACCACCTGGGTAGAGCCATAAGCGTATATGGGCCTATGGGAGAGATCGCGTTGTAAAAACGACTAAGTTCGTTAAAGCGCATAGTGCGCATGCGCACGCTTAGATGCTATTTTTGATGGAGCACGTAGTTTACGACCGAGATGGGATGACGCTTTTAGTGTACCGAGATGGTACCCTGTAATCCTTTTTGATTGCCTGTTCCCGCTGAATCTGGCATTAATCAAGACCAGAATTCGACGAGCTTATTAAATCTGTAGACCATTTCAAAATCTGTAAAGAAATGGCCGAGTTATCCACGGAAAACCCTTCTTGATTATCTTCAAAATATTGCCCTGATGTCATAACCACGTGGACGCAGAACTTCTAGAATGTTCTAGAACATTCGACAGCGTTATTATCAGCTACGCGCTGATTGGCTGTTGCTCGAACGATGATTGGTTGGAGCCTCCGCCTGTGACATCACGAGGAGTATTAACGGAGACACGATCCAGAGATCGAGAGCATCCTCGGCCAGGGGCCCGAATAGGTTGGACCTGTACCAGCTACTACCAGCACGACAGATATTACGCATATAACTTCGTTTTCTGTCGGTTTCTCTCCCGTAGCTAGCAGTTACCCAACCCACCACACTAAAACAATTTTGTAACTCCCTACTTGCGGGAGCAATTTGGAACTTTCTAAATGCTGTTCACGAATATCAATATCTACTTCGGAACACGAACTTGCGGTGAAGCCTTTACGGCCTGAATATGTGATTCTACACAAGGGTTGAAATACTTGAAAAAAAACTACATGCACAGCAGTGCACCCAGTTATATCACATACATGCACCATACAATATCTACATGCACAGCAAATCTTACTATTATTTTACTTACCAATGTAAAAGATCCATAGAAATGCATCATTGAGTATCATCTTTTTTAATTATGTAATGCTTGTAATCACTGAAGATGAGTAACTGTTCTTTACTTGTAAATAAACCTGTGCTTAAAATGTTTATAATCATGGTCTTTGCTCTTTACTATAAATTACTTATCAACCATTCACTGTGTTTGTTGTTTATATCAGTTTAAATGTCAGTAAAATGTTATATAACAATCAACTTGAACTAACAAACTCAACAAGATTAATACACAACTTTAGATGGCAATTCTATTAAAAATATTAAGATTTTATTAACCCTAAGGAACCTACGAGCCGTCTAGACGGCGCGCAAAAAGCGTACAAATAAACCTACGAGCCGTCTGGACGGTTTTCAATAAACTTGCCTAGAGACCTACGCGCCGTCTGGACGGTTTTAAGAGCACCAGTTTTCGATCGCTAAATACGCAAGCATTACGGGCGTTTTATCCAATCAAACGTAGCGTTACATTACGGCAGATGACTGAATTTTATAAATCCACTGTTGATTGGTTAATTCAGTTTGTTTACAAATTTCTACGGGAAAATATAAATGGTTTTCTGTGAATGAAATTCCTAGCGTAAAATCGTCAACGATAGCGTGTCGATTCCTTTATTTAACCGAGTACCCGATTCCCTGATGGCCGGAATCGCTTAGTGAGAATGTCTAACCTAATTTATAATTGCGTCGGTAAAATATTACATTCAGCTGAATAGCTACACTGACGCCTACAAGATTTAAAGTGCATCCTTACATAGCTTGCCCATTAATACCATTATATCACAACCGTCATTTAGCTTCTAGGGAGATATTGTCGTGCGTCTACGGTCTAATTTCTGTTCCTCGATCATCTATCATGATACCGCATGTTACAGGGCCGCTACTTGGTCAACGCATGTTACGGGGACGCTACTGGGTCAATACGGGCCCGTAACATGCATTATTAAAGTAATGCGAGTCATGAGACATTAGCTTGCTATTGCCATTTGAAATCACCTTTGTTGACTGTTCCAGAATCCAGTTTTATTTCCGTTTTCTATTGTTCTTTCATCTTGTAAATGTTTCCCCTGTTTTTTTCTTCAGGATCATATGGCGAATAGGACAGTTATCTGGTTGAGATTTCATGAAAATGATGATTCTGTAATTCTATCTTCTGCACTATTTTATTAACCTCTACCATTCTGTCAAAATTTAAAATTTTCAAATTAAATTTAAAGAACTGGTGTTCTTGTCTCAACAAATTTGGTGGAAGATGTTGCTGTCGTAGATAGCAACATCATCTACTAAACCAAAGTTGTTAAAAAATGTACACCAGTTTCTATTAGCAGAAGTAGAACAGTACCAATTTTCCCTGCTATTGGCACATTAAAAGATAGAATATTGACATAAGAGTGGTAAGGGTTAAATCTGATGCGCTTGATGTAAATCTACTGTACCATTTTATTTCGAATCACTTATTGTATAAGTTGCCATTGTAAACTACATGTATGTCAAATACAGTTTCTTCTGTGTAAGAGTGTCATATTACTTAGTAGGACTGGTGATTAAATTGTTGAATATTTTGAGATCGATTGAACTGGAAGATGTTGCTGCATTAGGTGACAACATGTTCCAGTGGTAAAGCTTGCGTATTAAAGGGTTAAATACTGTATTATTTTTAAGCTATTAGTGTAAATATCAAATAAAATTTACTCGAAGTGAGAGGGAGAGAGAGAATCTCATCTTAGGTAATCAGACTGGAGTATGTATAGTAGATTTGTTGAATATATCGAGTCCAATTTGATTGGAAACTGGTGTTGTTTTGGACAACAATAGATTCCAATTAAATTTGTCAAAATATACTCAACAGATTGTTTCTTTAGATTGCAGGTACTACTGATCTTTATTGCTATTCATTCCTGGATTATTACCCTTGCCCTAAGGGGAAAGAGGGTATTATGTGTGTGCATGCGTCCAGTATTGCATCTAAAAAACTACTGATCCGATTCGTTAAAAATTTGAACACAACAAACCAATATAACCTAAACAAGGGTTTCCAGACTTTGTCTGTGATCTGCGTGATCATACATAAAGATTTAACAAATTTGGATATGACAAAAATGGTATGGTGGTCTCGGCGGTGGTTTACAATCTCTGATTACTCCTGTTCATAATGTCATTTATCAAGCATCAAGTCTTTGACAATGATGGTAAGTGAGTGATAACTAGATTGCTTGGTCGATGACGCATTATAGCAAATCCCCATGCACTTTGACCTCTTTACCCATCCCATCCCTGGGGGCGTATCCTCTGCACTCCATAATCACATACCAAATTTGTTTGAAGTAGTTACATTACACAGAGACTGAAGTGGATTGATTTGAAAAATCTGGATGTCATCAGAGGAAGTGATCTGTGAGAGCAGGAGTTAAAATTAACATGAGCCAGAGGCTAGTAGAAATTGACCAGGGTTAATACAATGACCAGCCCAATGGTAACAATTTCATTTGTCAACCCTTTAATGGTCATGGTGGCCAATGAATGCCTCTGCTGTGATCTTAAGAAATGTTGATTAGCAGAGCAAGATTTTTTGAAAATTTACCACTAGAATGCTCGGTAATTGAGCCAGTCATTCCAGTTGTAAAATTTCAAAAATAGTCTTCCCTTGGTCTGTATAGAAAATTTGAAGGGCTAAAGTAGAATCTAGTAATCACTAGTCCTATCTGAACGTAGTGGCTCATTTGGCTTAATTTCAATTCATGGAGAGGGTGTCAACTGGTGTGCGAGAGTGGTCTATCAGAAATCTAGATAAATCTGGAAGACTCCAATCTCTGCTTACAATAAATCTCTTGACCTTTTAACCCCTTCTCCAACCCAAAGAAATAAATGTCAGGCAATCCACAATTATATGGGCAACCAACCCAACACACCAAATTTCTTTGAATTCCACACAATAGTTTGGGAGTAAAATATGAGACATTTTTTTTGGATATTTGAACTTCGGACCCCACCCCCTGACCTTCAGTGGGCAGGGCCAAATCTAAATGTTGTCTTGCAAATCGCAATCATATGGGTAACCGCCATACCAAATTTGGTTGAAATCGACCCAAATGTTTGGGAGGAGATAGCATGATGGACATACAGATAAGTGGATGGAGGCAATTATATCCCCATTTTTTCAAAACATGGAGATAATGAATGGACTCAAGGAGACAAGGTAGGTATGGGGATAATGAATGGACTCAAAGAGATAAGGTTGGTAGGTATAATTAATTCAGTCATCATACTAAAATGTAATTTTCATTCGGATTGAGAAATTAGGCTACAACCATCATTTGCCATGCCACATTGTTTTCAGGACTTGTCACGAAAGGGTTAAACATAGTAAAAACTGGAATTGACAAAAGGAAGGACAGAGCAGAAATTTAGATTTTCTAATGGATAATTTTTTATCTATGCCCCGCCCATCTCTACATAAGCTCCATCGATGATTTGCGCGTGTTGCGATCAGTTTATATACTTTGAATCCTGAATTCCAAATTTCATGGTAACCATAGATACTGCTAACTTGGTGAATATTTTGAAACCAATTTCAAGTACTTTGATTTGACTGAAAGCTGTTGCTGCCCAACTCACCAGGTAATCCTGAATTCCAAATTTCATGGTAACCATAGATACTGCTAACTTGGTGAATATTTTGAAACCAATTTCAAGTACTTTGATTTGACTGAAAGCTGTTGCTGCCCAACTCACCAGGTCAGCAAAGGCAAACTAATTCTAAAATATTCACCAGCTTTCCTTTATAAATTTTAATTTTTCCCCATTAAAATGAGATATGGTCAGTTCATCTCTTACCTTGATCTTGTGCACATTACATTGTGTAGATTTCACTCTGCTGTCGCCGCTACTCACATAACAAATTCAGTTGACGTTTTGCCCCTCCCCCATCGGCCTCTTCCGACCCGAGCAGTGTCACAACCTAATGTATTAGGTTGTCTCACATTCTACACCCATAGGGCCATGATATGGTAAATCACCAGATTTGGTTATATTCCTTTAACTTCGACAGTCTTCCATCAACCCTACCCCTCTGGGAATGGAGCCTAGTGTAAATGGTGTCTCCCAATCCACAAGCATATCGGTAATTTACACAATAATTTTGATTGAATTCTACCAAAACCTTTCTGAGGAGATGGATGGACAGACAGACAGATGGAGGCGATTGTAATATCCCTGCAGTTTTTTCAAAACGTGTGGGTATAATTAAGAGATTAAATTTAATTTATTGATATTTGATTCAAATCCCACCCAATCTCAAATGATACATAGAGCTTATGTGAGATGCACATTAGCTGAGCCCTCAGGAATACGGTTGATAACAGTCGGCAGTCGATCCAGAACAGCCGCCGGCATAGCTGTCAGCCATTGATGTGTGTAGTAGCTGATCATGTTTCGAACGTACATCAGCATGTTTTAGTTCAAATATACTGTTTCCATACAAAAATTAGATTATAGAGTAACACAGGTCATAAGATTTTTATTTTTATAAAATCCATGTTAGTAAATCCATTAGGCGTAGCAGGAAAAACTGAGTCCGTTTAGAGTTTAGAAGCCATCGCCCATCAGTCACCTGCAAAAAATAGGAAGGATAAGTTAGAAATATCCAAATTCTAGAAGTGTTATATTAAGACTAACAATCACATTTTTTCATGAAAATTTAAATTTTCTCATAAACAATTCCCATATGCAGACCAAGAGCAAGTCATTCCAGTGATACATTTTCAAAAATAATCTTACTTTGGTCGGAAAATTTACATTTTCCTCGACAACTGCAGCAGTTTTGGTCTGACTCAAATGTTAAATGGTTAACAATATACATGTACGGCGCAAGGTCATAGGGATATATAGTCCGAGTCTGCTCTGACTCAACCCATCCCAGTGACAGATATTTGGACAGACTGTCACAGACTGACAGTCAGTCCAAATATCTGTCACAGGGGCAGGTTGAGTCAGAGCAGACTCAGACTAAGGGATATACTGGTAAACATTATGACCCGACAACGGGTGTTATGGTCATACAACACCCTCAGATTTTAGTGCATAAATGAAATGAATAATATAATAAATGGTGGGCATATATCGTCCAAGGAGGGAGTATGACTACTAGTTACTGGATTAACCTTTTCAATCGACAATAGCGAATAATAAATTTGCTACGAATGTTTCAGAATTCTGTTGAATATTTTGAAACTAATTAAACTGGCTAAGGCAGCACCAGCTTCACATTGGATTCAAAGTATATCAACATCTTACTGTTACAAAGTCTTACATTCATAATGACTGTAAATGTGGAGTTCTGGAATTTCAGGTTCAAATGTGACAATTGTTTTTGATTTTGGGCACACAAGTTTATTTCAGGGCCCCGGTTCTCTATAGCTTTGATCAGAGGATACTGGCCACACAGTAAATGGTGATAGAATGTTTGTAACGAGGGAAATAGTGAAATATTAGTTTTCTAAGGAATTATTAGTAAGTTCCAGTCATCAATGATTATTAGTAAATGTGCTGTTACTTGTAAGTTTTCAGTTACTCAATGACTAATTTAACCGAGAAAGTTATAGATTGTGTTAAGAGAGCAGCTGAACCAATAATATATAAATCAATTTCGTTTACCTCTTGTCGCGAAATCACAATAAGGTTATAGATAAACAATCCGATAATCTCAATCATCGAATCCGATGCGTGTCTTTGTTTACAATTCCGAGATAACTTACTCTTCAAATTACTAGCATTAATTAGGCCGAGTTGAGATGCGAAAGTTGTCAAATATATCGGCATCCCACTTCCCGATTGGCAATATCGTTAATCTAGTCAGCTGTCTACTTTTTAGTTTGTGGCGCACAAGAAATATGCATAAATTCACATATTTGAACACACAGCTATTTTGCAAAACAGCTGATCGTGTCGCCATCTTGGCGAAAAAATTAATATTCATGTATTCCCGACCAATCAGACGCATCAATCTTATAGTACGCGATACAGTGTTGCCAATAACTGGTAATGAGCTTGGTACTCGTATATTAGATACGGGTACAATTCTACAAATTCCTGTCGTTCTCTCGCGATCTTTCACGATAAACGATTCTTATTTGGGACGCCGCTACGAAAAAATGTCCGATGCTATAGAATCTTAGTGTAAAATATTCGCGTTCGCTTTTTAAACGGCTGAGTGCACCCAGCAATGCTACATAGCATAAAATTTGCCATTTATTCGCTGTCAACGCTGAGAAACCCTGGTATGTGTTCGATTATGTATAAAGGAATTATTCAACATTGAATGAGGCCTCCCCCCAAAATCATGACCAGAATTTCTCGAAATTTTACGGTACCATGACATAATATAATTGTCATTTTCACATCTTATCGGATGAAAACCTTCACGAAACTTTGGTATCTGTTAGTTTTAATACCATTGTGATTAAATTTATCAATGGCATTTGTAAAAGTAAAAAAAACTTCGATAAACTTTGCAAAAATAGACCAATGTATTTATCCTATAAGGTGTGGCCATTTTGAGAGGCACATTGACTAACTAAAATATATTTTATTCATACAAATTTTATATGTACTTAAAGGTATTTTATTGCCCTTTCTAATGATATATAGTTTTATATATAGTGATCTGTTACTTTGCCAAAAATAGTTAATATAGTTGGCACGGTAGCACTACGCCGCTATCACTCCACTACCGCTAACTAGCTAGGTTTCTAAGCAAGTTTCTAGCTTTTGGCTGTAGGGTTTCTAGCACTTTTTTGTAAATTCTTGGTAGGGCCCAGAGGGTTAAAGATTGTCTTTTGCATAAAATTTAATAAGAACTTTTATTATTCTTAATAGAATTTTATCTAGCCTGCTTAGCAGCCATGACACTGTAAGTGACTATGTTAGTCTGTATCATTCTGAAGAACTACTTGATCCAGATGATGATGAATCATTGTCACTCTCACAGTCACTGACTGGGGAAGTCTTTTTCCCTCTCGGACCATATGGCTTTACCCTTGGCCTGCGTCTCTGTTTGCCACCTGTCCACCACGACTTTATGGCATCATCAGGGCAGTATTGATTAACTGGTGTCTTACAGTTCAGATTTAGAAACATTAAAGAAGTCAAACTTTCTGTTTGGAGTTTAGCTCTCCAGTCAGTTTTTATCCTTTTCATTAAAGAAAACCCCCGTTCACATTCTGCTGAGCTAATTGATAGTACATGCTGATCTGAACCAGCAGTATTACCAAGGGCATGTCCTGGACCTTGGATTTCATTATTTCACTCCAAAGGTCAATGTATTTCATTGATTTCTTGGAACACACTTTTCTTGCACATCAATTCCTTTAGATCACACCACTCATTTAGAAGGCCCTCTAGAGTTGCATTTCTGGAGTCCATGAGAACAATAAATCGCTGCTATAACGATGTCACACATTGATTACCATAGTCATGCAGGTCATCCTCTGCACTTGGCAGAACAGCAGGTTCAAAAATACTAAAGGCAGTCATAATAGTGTTCATCATGCAGCAGAGAAGCAAACCGTTTGTCAATGTGCATGATAGTTTTTGTAGCAACTGATTTTGCAATGTTTTTAACAGCTAGGCCTACTGCAACACCAATTGAGTCTGTCTCTTTGGCCTTTTTTCTCGAGAAAACAGAGCCACCAATAGGCTTGTCAAGCTTCACACCATGATACATATGTTCTCCATTAGCATCTTTGATTATTCCATCAGTCATTATTTCATCAAGTGACTCTGTTGCTTTTGTGAGCTTCAGTTTTGTAGACATAATCCTGTTCATTACCACATCTGGTGTCAAATCATTTGTCTGCAATGTTACACTGAGGAAACTCATGTATTTAAAGTATTTCATCAGAAAGTTCATGAACATTACAAATTTTGTTGAGGTAAGTATCTTCAGTCATGATTTAGCCTTTTCCTTATTTTCAGCTTTCCCTGAGCCGGTAATCGAAACTTGTTCTAAGTGTGTAACCATGACTGGCCAGTCTTTGTGAATACTTCCCAGGGCTTTATCATGATGTGCCATCCACCTTGTCCCTGTTACTTGCTTGAAAATTGGCATGTTAAGACCTGTCGCTGACTGCTTAAGAGAACTCCATGGTAGGAGTGAATTTTTGTAAAATCTGTATATCTGGTCTAATAATTTTTCAACAGTGTCGTAATATGGAACCTCTCTGATTGTGTCTTTGATTGCAAGTTCTAATCTGTGTGCACAACAATGGACTACCAACAAGTGAGAAACTTCAGCTTTAAACCTTGCGGCAACACCAGATATACGGCCCATGTTAACACTAGCACCATCCATACAACATCCAACAAGGTTTATTTTCCAGTTTATCTTTAAGGCACTTTCCATATCATCTTTGATGGCATTAAATACTCCCTCAGCATCACTTTTGCCAAGGGCCCGAAGTGCGACAAATCTGGTCACTGGTAGTTTAGTTTCTGGGTAAATATATCGGACATAAACACACTTCATCTATAGTACCTCTGTCTGTGCTGCCATCAGTGAGAAACGAAAACACTTCCATGACCTTCATTTTCTCTAACATAATCTGTCTTTCTGATTCATGAATGTAGTGAACAAATGTCCTGGCCTGTGTCATTACAATAAGACGTAGCAAGTTTTACTCCGTTTGTCCTTTGAAGTTCTGTTAAAGCAGCAACGTCTGAGTATGGTCTGCATGACTGGGCTATATAATATGCTGTTGTAAATAAGGCTCTTGTTTGATCATAGTCCTGACTCCATATTAATGAGAGCTTTTTCAATTGGCCATTCTGTGGATTTTGTAAGATCTGTTTTGTGAGCAGACATGGCAGTTAAGTGAGTGAATGACTTCATGGTCTTCCACAATTTTCTTTCTTAAACTACTGCAACCATCTCTAAATGCATTTGGTTTTTGAGCCGTATCAAATTTACAACACACCTGGCAGAACATCTTTTTACTTTCTTCATTAAACTGAAGCCAAAGTCGATGTTGTTTCCATGAATCCTGGAGTTTGTAGCACTTAGTGTTTGACTTGATTTCACTACAGCTACTGCTGGGCATTGGGCTAGAGTCATCTACAACACAAGTATCTGCAGCTGGTACTGCCGATTCACTTTCTACCCCTGAATTAGTAGTAATTTCACTGTTACTAATAGTTTTAACTCGTTTGGCTTCGTCACCGCCACTAAAAAATGAAGATATAGTCTTCTGGCTTCTCTTCATTCTGATTTTATCATTAGACACGCGAAACATACATGTATGCTACATTCATTGCGCTGATTAGCAGACGATCGGAGGGAATTTCCCCAATGAACGTGTGCGATTTATGAAGAGAAAATATGATTGTGAGCTTTGATAGAATGAATTTGTGAAATTAGCCTTGTAGGCGGCAATGAAAATATAGATCGGCAGCCTTTAGAAAAAATCGATTGAACAACACTGATTGTTCCTTTATTAATTCGTCTAAGATAATATATTTTGCAAAATTTTGATTGGATCTTCGTCCACGCTCTCAATTTTAATTGGATAATTCTCATCGCGTCGCCACTGATAGAAGAGGCCTCATAAAGGCAATTGTTTTTCCGGTAAATTTGCGAAAAAAACTGATTTATAATGAACTCATTTATCACTAAAAGATTGTTATACATGCTAACTAACCGCTAAAGTTTTTAATAAACTGGATTATATTACTAAAATACGCAAAGATTAGTCTGATAAAGCTTTTAGATTACCGCTAACCATTTTTGGTACCAGTTTTCGCAAAAATGTTATGTGCACAGTTTTGCAGGTAGCAAAGAAAGGTAGGTGCACTGATCAAAATCTACGTGTATTTGTGCATGTATGCACCCCCTTATTTCGAACCCTGCTACAGATGTAGAGGCAGGATGTTCTTTGATGGATGACTCGCCGGATCTGCCGGCCGCGCCTAAAAGTGATATTTCAACCGTCCCGCACTAATGTCGTGTAGGTTCTAACTTTCGACCGCAGCAAGTAAACTTTGCCCAGTGTGTCTTCAGAGCTGGCTGACGTACCCAGCACCGATTAGGTTCTTTTTGTATCTTCATTTGCATCTAACAACCCCCGCTTGTGATCGGGTTGTTGACAACTTCCATCCGTGCGATCGGTGTACGGGAACTTTCTTCACAGCAGAAATGCTATTGTATCTCTTGCTGACTACTCGTTAGACATTCCATTGTGCTTACAGTCCTGAGCGATGTACTCCCGCCATGAGTTTCTTGTGGGAATCCTGTTTGCGGGAACCAACCTGCGGAAACTTTCCAGCTTCCAGAGAATGCATCAACTCAAGAATGACGTATCAATTTCAGTAACACGATAGCCTAACTTAAGATTGACTACCGAGTATTCAAGTAACTATACTTCACATTTTAATTATTCCGCTAAATGTACTTTTCTCATATTGTATCCGTAAGAACGGTCCCGATGGCTAAAAGGTACCGTACCGGTCTTAGGACCGCTAGTTATAATTTCTGTGTATGTTTATAGTTCTCATTTTCTGTAGGGTGTTTTCACTAACCGCACCGTAGTAGGTTCGTTAACCTGTACTAAGATATATAATTCTGATCATTTAATACTGTATTAATTGTTCTGGTTAGTATATATATGGCCAGTAGCCATCGGTTCATATGTTTTGTTTATTTGTAGAAAATATCGGACTGCAGTGCATGTAGGAAACACTATACAGCAACGCTTATATATGCAGCACTTTCTCCTGCCACCAACAATTTTTCACTGAGGTCGCTGTCCATGCTATAACTTTGTTTAGCCCGGCATGCTACCGACTAAACCGTTTCTATTCAGCTCGATAGGATAGGTTTAATATGATTAGAGACACTTTCTTCGTTAAGAAATCTGTAGTATACTCTTCTCTTCCGGTAGTGCGATAATCTATCCCCGCACTCCGGTAAGACTCATAACTCTAAGATTATGTCTCTCTTCATGCTCCACTCAGCCTTGTGGCTTCTTAATTGTTTGGATGTCCCTATCCGCACCATGGGCTGATCCGACCCTGGGAAACTGTTGGGGTTTCCGAGCGGTGATGGCCAGGGTGTGGTAGCACACACATTCCCTCCGTATCTTCGGATACTTAGTAGTTAGCACTTTTGCCAATGTAGGAAAGCACTGCGAAAACATATATTAATTATTATTTTATTTGCTGAACAATCCTTCCGCACTGCAGTGGAAAATTGGGCAACTTGTACATAAACCTAATGACAGGTTAAACAGTTAGTTCCATATAGGACTCGGTGACGGGCGAGATGTGTATCCCCACCGAATTCCATAAAAATGTCTGGGCATGATATTTAGATCTGCCATGCCCTCACGGGAAGGACATTTATGGTGGGTATTCGTCTCTACCCTCAACCTAGCGATAGATCAGTTGCCTAAAAAGGCTTTTGTGAAAAGTAACCAGTGTCTTGTGACGTTTTATGTGGTTACGGAGTGAGATGTTCGGATTCTTATCCAGTTCGGAGATCTTACTAAGTAACATGTATGAGCACTGTCTTAAGTATTGATGTCTTAGGGCATCCGTTCTCAATGACAGCCGTGTCTAACAGCTAGGTAGACACCGGCCATTTGCGGGCTAAAATAGTTCTTGTTTCTAAAAACTAAAAGCCAGTGAAGCAAAGCAGAAGGCCTGCATAAATAAAGCGGCGACTACTAATTCAGCATACTAAGAATCACATAAGACGGTGACGTGGGAATCCTTCGGGAATCGTTCGTCCCGTCTTCACGTAAAACCACACCCAACCCTATAGTCATAATCTCACTAGGTATGGTCTTTTCTTTTTCAAGCATTTTGGTTGAAATATTAGTGGGCCCATTTTTGCCTACTACTCTTCTCCCGCTTTAAGCAGTGGCGACACCTTCCCGAGACGGAGGCCCGCGCGAGGCACTTGCCTCTCGCAAGGATTCAGCGACGACGGTCCACGCGAGGATAATACTCCTCACCCAAACTAGCATGAGGCACATGACTTTTTTCCGAGATAATCTTCTTCCTTTCAGCTTAGAGGTATAATAACTTATATTAAATTAATTAGTTAAGTCTCGGGTACGGAAGCCTCCCTTGCGGGGATACCTCTGCGGACCTACGAGTCTGTGTGTTACCTCCGGGGGCCCCATGTTTAAAAGTTCATCTGGCTGTCTCTATCTAGCATACTCGATAGTTTGTTAGGTAAAATCATTGTATAGACTTATATTTTTAGGTCACCAAATCAAATCTTGTAAGTCCATAGATCACGAAATTGCTATGGACAGTCAGACTGGTGACACAAATTATTGGGATGAGACCGTTGTATTTAATGTTAGCGACAATGGGCGCACGGCCCCCACCGGAACGATTGAGTTCCACCGGCCTTAGGAGCTGGTTTTTGTTACCCGTAGGGCAGTCTCGTACAGGATCCGTCACCCTGAGACCGGACGCTAACCAGCGTCATCGTTCGTTGTGCACTTGCGGCATGACGAGTCGACATGATACACCGGAATGGCCCGACACTGCCCCGTGAGCTACAAACATATTTGATTATGACATCATATGGTTTATTGATAGACTTGATTCATCTATTCAAACCAAATATTTCGAGTATTAATCTTTTCAGTTAGAAATTCTTAGTTATCAATTACAGGTTTACCAGATAAGCTATTTATTCAGGTGTCTATCGTTGAAATGGTTAAAAGTCATAAATTATGGACAATGTCCATAACACTTTGACCATTTCATCCATGAATTCCCATAACTCAATTTCAAGACAATAATAGAGGAAAGCTGTTGAATATTCTGAAATTAATATGATTGGAATTCGTTGCTGCCTTATGTAGGGCTGCACGGTTTGGCTTACAGCCATATTGGTTTTGATGACTTCATATCAGGTTTAACCGAATATCGGTTTTACATGTGCCTTCTATTACGTATATGTCAAGAAAAAGTTGAAATCCATTCTCTAAAACTGAATTGATTGAATGAAGAATGATTGTCAATAACACGAAAATAAAACAGTATCTCCCGGTACAAATTCCTGGCATCTTACACATATGCTTAATATACGTTCATCGTTGCGGGAGTGAACTTATTGTCTGAGACCACCTAAATATGTATGCTGTGAAAACTTTCATTTATTACATCAAAATTAGTATACAAATTGACATTTCATGTGAAAAAATACAAATCACATGATATTAGAAAGATGTATTTCTGGCATTCAGAGAGAGATACTCGTCTGCGACTCACGGGCTGTGGTTTGGACTCGAAATTCGAAAATTATATATGCAGCAGTGACGGAGTACTGTACTTTAGCTCTGATCCGAGTTTAAGGAAGTTGAGATCGCTCAGTTCTCTCGCTCTCTCGCGCTGGCGGAAGAAGTCACGCAAAAATATGAATGTGTGGCTTCAAACAAACTGGCGTGAATAATTCAATCAATTATTTAACAAATTATATCAGAATTCTTTTCTAAAGAGATTGATTACGTGACGCGGTTGTTATTATTAGCCTGTTAAATTCACATGCTAGTCAGAGTAAAATCAGGAACTACAGGTTTGCATTCCGTCTGTCGCAGTCGTGTTTCTGGACTTTTTTTCGCAGTCCTTCAAGGTATTCAACTGAGAATTGGTTTATTGCTTTGTTATGAGAAGTTACAGACCAAGTTCGAGTTTCAGGCATATGCGTCAATTTTTTATGGAGTTATACCCCTTTTCGACTTAAGAAATACGAAAGATATCAGCTTTCCGCACGTTTTTCGCACTCCTTCAAGATATTTAACCGAAAATCGGTGCATCGCTTTAGTGTAAGGAGTTACAGAGCAAGTTCGAGTTTCAGACATTTTCATCAATTTTTCATGGAATTATGCCTAGGGCTGGGCGGTATACTGGTTTCACGCCGTCTCACAGTTTTTTATGGCGACGGTTTAAAAACCATTACGAAAATAAAAAAACTGAAAAACCGTCTGTAAGATCGCCATTGTGCAAAATCTGGTGACTCCTAAACTAGTTTGTTCTTGACTTGCAGTATAATATTATCATCTAGTGTAACCATTGCTACTAGAGACATAAAATACAGTCATCTATAACTATTAGCCGTGGGAAAGCAAGGGTGTTGGTGAAATCCCAACAAGTCGGCCGAGGACGACCCTCAGCAAATATGATTTGATTTGCCAGCAATGAATTTTACATGACGTAAGCTCTGCGGGTTCAATGTAGGATTGAATAATTTGAAAATCTAAATTTCTTCTTTGTAACAAATAATCCTTTTTTCAATTCGAGTTTGTACTATGTTTAATTAGGATTCCAAATGTGACATGATACAAAAAAAATAAGAAACGCGCTGCGAAAACAACGACGCTGTACAATGAACTCCCACTCCAAACAAATGATTATTTCCCTTAGATTTCGACAAACATAAAATGATCCATCACAGACTTGCTTGAACGCCTGAGAAATGAAAATGATTAAGTCGCTTCTTATGTTGGCGGAGTAGTTACACGTAAAATACACCTTAGCCTCTCAAATACAAGCAGGCGTAATGTGATTGGTTGTTAACAAATTCTTCCGCCGGGATATTCACTACTATCGATTTTATGAATGAAATTTTTATTTTTTATCACATGACTTTTCTGCTCGATAGGTGTTACGATCATATCGTTTTGTTTTACGGCCCAGTCTTTTTCGTCTAAGTATATCTTCAAGTACGGCGTGTTGATTTAAGTAGATTTAAGTTAGATTCACGAATCATTGCATTTATGTTATCATAATCTCTTTATTATATGACATGAACCTCGAAAAATAGTCAAACACATTTTTTGTGAGAATTCTTGAGGCGCGAAATGACTACTCTTTAGTTACGTGCTGAATGACATTCACCCGCTTGAACTACAGTTTATTGAGGAGTATTACTAAATACCAAGTACTCGAATACAAACATGACTTACTAGACTAGATCATACTGTGGGTGGTTATGCAAACTCTAGCCGTATGGGCGGTACTCTACTAGGAGCCTAAACTCGCTCTCATATCCTGGTTCCTACTTACACGCATTAGATTTTACTGCGCTTTCGAAAATAGTTACCTAATAACGGTGTTGAAACTCAACATTTTAGTGGTTAGTGTTGTTTTCACGACATCACATGAACCAGACTTTATTTATTTTAACTTCTATTTTGAGATAGATAGCGTCGGAGTGAGCAGTCGTACGTAATTACCATTGTAATTTCGTGGCAATTTACGTCAGTTGTCAAATCGCAAAATACATGTACTGTAGCTAATGAAAACGGCATATTTTCATATTTCAAATTATTTTCGATCATTCTAACCCGTTAAACCGGTATTTTGTTAATACCGGTTTAATTAGTGGTACCGTCACCGGTTTTCTTTTAGGCCAAACCGCCCAGCCCTAGTTATGAAATACGAAAAATATTGGTTTTCCACACTTTTTTTCACAGTCTTTCAAGATATTATACTGAGAATTGCGACATTGCTTTGTTATGAGAAGTTACAGACCAAGTTCCAGTTTCAGGCGCATGCATCCATTTTTGATGGAGTTATGCCCCCTTTCGACTTAAGAAATACGAGAAATATCAGCTTTCCGCACTTTTTTGCACTCATTCAAGATATTTAAGCGGAAATCGGTGCATCACTTTAGTAGAAGGAGTTACAGAGCAAGTTCAAGTTTCAGACACTTGCGTCAAGTTATGCCCCCCCCCCCCCTTCCCCTTCGACTTATGAAATACGAAAAATATTAGTTTTCTGCACTTTTTCGCATTCTTTCAAGATATTATACTGAATTGCTACATTGATTTGTTCTGAGAAGTTACAGACCATGTTCGAGTTTCAGGCGTATGCGTAAATTTTTGCTGGAGTTATGCCCCTTTTGACTTAGGAAATATGAAAAATAGCTTTCTGCACTTTTTCGCACTCCTTCAAGATATTTAAGGAAAAGTCGGTATATCGCTTTAGACTAAGGGGTTACAGAGCAAGTTCGAGTTTCAGATATTTTCGTTATGCCCCCTTTCGACTTATGAAATGCGAAAAATATTAGTTTTCCACCCTTTTTCTCGCAGTCTTTCAAGATATTCAACTGAGAAATTGGTACATTACTGTATTATGAGAAATTACAGACCAAGATCGAGTTTCAGGCATTTGTGCCATTTTTTTATATGTGGTTATGTCCCCTTTCAACTTATGAAATTCCTTCTCCTTCACCATATATAACTGAAACTTGGTTTATTGCTAGGTTATGAGAAGTTACAAATCAAGTTCGAGATTCAGCTGCTTCTGACAATTTTTAAAGGAGTTTTTGACTGTCAATCTCTAAAGATTTATATCACCAGGTAGGGGACATGTATTGCAAAGCAATACTTACAGAATGCTTGTTTATATTTGTTCTATAGCACATTTACAGGGATGTCAAAAAAAAGTTCTGGAGAGGACATATTGAGAATTTTAATTTTCCCATGTCATAAAAACCACAGATAAATATGAATCATGATACACAGTGTTATTTGAACACTAAGCCATGGCCAATATATACCAAGATTTAGAGCTATTGAAGAATGCTTTAGAGTGTGATGAGAACAGATTCTGGAGAAGGCAGGTTTTTGACAGAAAGCTATTAAGAGTATTTTCAGGCAAGATGAAAACGGAGGCATGCGCAGCAATTAAACCAATGGCTATATGGAATAGTGTTCCACTGGTTTAAAAATTTGCATTTTTATACCCCGCCAAAAAATTTGCCACGGTATTATGTAATGGCGCCGTCCGTCCGTCCATCCGGGTGGGCGAGCGGCAGAGTGGTTTCCGGATGATAACTCGTTACCGTTTGTCCGATTGCACTGAAACTTCATAGTGTGATTGGACTAGGTCTTGGGAAGAAACCTATCGAAAGCGACGATGATCCGAAATCCAAGATGGCTGCCAGCCACCAGCGGCCATCTTGAAAATTGGTTTCCGGATGATAACTCCGTTACCGTTTGTCGGATCGCATTGAAACTTAGGAGGGTGGTTGGACTAGGCCTGAGGAAGAAACCTATCGAAATCGATGATGATCCAAAATCCAAAATGGCTGCCAGCCACAGGTGGCCATCTTGAAAATTGGTTTCCGGATGATAACTCTGTTACCGTTTATCTTCATAGAGTGGTTGGACTAGGTCTGGAGAAGAAACCTATCGAAATTGACAATGATCCAAAATCCTAGATGGCCACCAGCCACATGTGGCCATCTAGAAAATTGGTTTCCGGATGATAACTCTGTTACCATTTATCATATTGCTTTGAAACTTCATAGCGTGTTTCGACTACCTCTGGTGAAGAAACCTATCGAGATTGACAATGATACGAACCCCAAGATGGCTGACAGCCACCGGTGGCCATCTTGAAAATTGGTTTCCAAATGATAACTCTGTAACCAGTTATCGGAACTTAATGGGTTGTTGGACTAGGTGTGGAGAAGAGACTTATTGAAATTGACGATGATCCGAACTCCATGGGCTGCCATCTTGAAATTGTTTTCGGAATTTCGTTTTTTTGAGTCACTTCCTACGGTCATTGGAATATGTTTGGTAAAGAAACTTATCAAAATTTACGATAATGTGAAATCTATAATGGCCGCCAGTAGAGCTGGGCGGTCTGACAGTAGTACCATGAAGACCGCGGTATACCGTGAACCGATACCGTATCATTGCTTTGGAGTTTGGAGCGACCGAGAAAACAGGACTATATGTCAGGAAAACCGGTGCATAGTAACTTCTTTTCAAGTAAATCGCATTTACACTAAATTGTCAGTTTAAAGCGTACAAGTTAAGAAGGGTCAAGCTATCTACTAAATGCCTTAGAGCTGGTTACGCTTTTTATTGTGGCGGACTTGCGGGTTGTTGTTTTATATTAGAAATGTACGCTGCTTGTACCAGTACAAATATTTGGTAACGGTTACCAAAAATCTACCCGTCACAGGTACAATTTTACAAACATTTCAACCCCTGTTGTTTTTGGGGCAATTAAGACGGTAGTTCTTTGATACAGGTGGAATGCTTTACAAATTAAAGCATATTCTTTTAAATATTTTGAAAATAATATGACTGGAAGCCATTGCTTTCAAGGTGGTGGTGGGTGGGCTGGAGAGGGTTGCTGAACTAGGTAAGCCACAACAATGTAAGATATTCAATTCTTTGTTTTTGTAGTGGGGTTTGTGGGTGGGGTGGGAGGAGGGTGTTAAGATATTTCTAAATATTGTGTCATTAGTTACTAATTATTATAGTGGGTCTGGAATTTTGAAATATATGTTTGGAAAAAGTATGAAATTTTATTGTGCCCAAGGTGTATGAACCCTGAAATTGTTGCAAGCTGGAAAGATGTTACCAATGAGTGTTGTCATACAAATACTGGTATTTTGGCAGAGAAAATGTACATTTGCAGACCAAAGGAGTATTGTTTTTGGAAACTTAACACTGAATGACTGGATTGGTTATCGAGCTTGTAATTTCAGGGGTAAATTTTCAAAAATATTCTTCTTGGTCTGGAAATGGAACAAATTAATGGACATAAAACAAAAACTCAATCTGCTTTTTGACAAATTTACTTGAGAAATATTACAGTACTTATATCACAATGGATGAATCCACTTTTAGTTATTCCCCACCCATCTCTAGCTAAGCTATGCTCCAAGCTTTGTCCCAGAATCCCGATTTCATTGTAACTATACAGCTAACTAGGTGAATACTTTGAAACAAACTTCCCCCAAAACAATCTACAGAATGTTTATTAAATTGCAAAGACATACAGTTAATACTTACTGACAGACTATTGTGAGAGTTAGTATTGTCTGTCAATTATAATAGTGACTGGTGACATCAACCTATATGTGATGTAATTGATTATGAGGTCAATAGTTGAGTAAGTAAACATATTTTATCTGTAAATTAGGTAATTGGTGGATAAGTCCATGCTGTAATCAATATGCTAATGGTAATTCAGCAACATGCACTTTAAATTCATTATTAACTTAATATACAGATGAAATATGTTCAGATAAAGCAGGTTTGGATAAAAAATGGCGTAACCAATTTGCGCAACCAATTGGTTACGCAAACTGATTTTGCGCAACCGAACAATTGGTTACGCAGACCTGAAAACACGGGACCCAAAAATGGGTCTCGCAAATATTTGAAATTTTGAGGGCTGATATATTCATAAAATCTAACTTGACCAAGGGTAAATAGGTGCTAATAGTGCCAAAAATACAGGCATCCCTAACTATTAGCCGAGTTGAGGTGAAAGGGTCGTTGTAAAAACAAACATCAAGACGTCAATTACAAAATAATGACAGGCAGAATTGTATGTCAAACGTACATCTTGAAAGTCTCACGGTAAAATTGCTTTATTTAAAACATCTAAACTCATTCTCTGGCCGTCCGCCGGTAGTAATTACACTAATATATTCCCTATTCCCGTTTCTATTATTTGTAATTTATTACTCCAAACATTTTGTCACCGAACAAACACGCTAGAATAACAAAATAACATACAAACTGCGTGCTATTCAAACACAACAGCAATCTCGCAAAGACGTATCTGATTGGTTGTTCATGAACTAGACCATGGGAAAATACATTACTATGTTTAATTTATCAATGAAAATTGACTAAAACGTAGTATTTGCTCGCGCCGTTTTGATCACGTGCTAATTTATTAACAACGAGCAGTGTTGAAGTCGTTATTTTTCATTTTTCTGGCTTGTTTTAAGAAATTTCTTTACGGATTAAATCCAGTTTGAGTAACGACACCTAAAAATTATAGTGTTTTAGTTTTTGTAATTCATTTTTCAACTGGCTACACGTCGGAAGTTCGCGGAAATAGCCTTTTACACGCATTGTTCACGTGAAGCATGGCGAGTAACGAGTCTGTACATCGGGTACTCGGTAATTATCAGAAGCTTTGGAATCGGCTATATTCAATGTCGTGTTATATGTATGTGTATAGGCCTGTTTTCGCGAGTAACAGAATATACGACTCCAACAGAAATAAAAGAGTACAACACTTGCCCCGTTTAAATACTTGCAGATTTTGTCTGGACTCTGTTTAGCAAAGCGCTCGACTGCCAAAATAAAATTTACCGTTTGCTGGTCGCACACATTAATAGCAAGAACAATCCAGATTGAAAATAGTGCGCCCAATGTCTCAAACAGCGGGTTATAGTTAGCGAGTCAACCACACCCTTTGACCGATATTCCCGTGAATGATATTACGTCAATAAAAATAGTGACCTAATAAAATCAACTAAACAGTCGCAATAGCCATGTTTTTCTTCTCTAAATCCAGGAAGCTGATTTATTTATTTTACCTATATTTACCATTGATTGGAGATGGAAGTGAAAAGGAAATGGAAAAAATTGTTCTAATTTCGTGGCATGCCTCAAGCTCAGATGATGGTATACCGTGGTACTGCAGTATTTTTTCATGGTACCGATACCGTCATGTAAATATCAATACCACCCAGCTCTAGCCGCCAGTCAGCAGCAGCCATCTTAAAAATTGGTTTCTGGACGATACCACCTTGACCGTTTAACAGATCGCTTTGACACTTCATAAGGATGACTGGTCTGATGGGGCTGAGGAAGAAATACATATTTTCTGATACTGTAGCTCTCATTCATTGGTTTGTCATCATGGTGGGGTATTATGCGCCGTTTGTGGAGCTCTTGTTTGTACTGTAAATCTATTACCATAATTTAATGGGGTACCGAGTTCTGGAGAGGACATTCAATTATTTTTTTTGACAAACATCCTTCAGTTTACTGGAAAGTGCATATATCCATAACCAATGAATGGATTGCTTTCATATTTTGCATGCAACTCCTATGTACTCGCAGCATCATTCACATTGATGTTCCTTCATCCTGACCACTACGACTGCAGCAGCAGATGTGCAAATATCATGTCATTTAAAAGTGAAACGGACACAATTATTAATTTGCAGACCTTGGTCATCACAAACAAAAGTTAAAGGCAGATTGACTTCAGTTTTCTAATGTAGGTCCTTCGACACAGCCTAACCTAAATCTAGCCTGTTTTGGGATGTTACTGAGAGGCATTGAAATCATATCTCCTATACTCAACCTATAATGTGAAACAGCCTATGGCTGTACCAAAGCTGATAATCCAATCTACTGGCCATTGACAGATAGAAAGTGCTAGGAAAATATTTCTTCCAAAAATAAGTTGCCCAGAAGTGCAACCGATATACTAGACAGCGTATCTATCTCTACCAGCAAGTAATATAGGTACAGGGAAGGTAGACCTACAGTTATACCTACAGTCATGGGACCACCTTTTGTCCCAAAAGGGTCTAAATTTAGAAATCAATTTTGGGGTGAGTTTTATTTGTTTACGTGAAAAATATGGCGGGCAATTCAATCTCTTATACATATATGAGATAGACTTGCCCGCTATATTTTTCACTTTCCCCGGGTAAGCGTTAAGTTCTTCATCATCAACATATTTGCGGGACATAAGCCACTAGAATACTACGGTGTTACACGTTATCATATGCACAATATCATTCTCTATCTGGTACTGGCCGTACAAGCTCAATATTATTTATTTCATGATTTAGTACAGATTTACTTCTGACCGGGTAGCCTATATATTATTAGGTTACCAAAAGTTGGCATGGGTTGCCAAAGGTTACCATGGGTTACCATAAATTTATTATTGCCTAACCTACCATGCAGTTGCCATATGTGCATTTGCGAGACCTACTGTAGGCTGTAGGTTACACACCACCACTAACTGTACACAACTGAAGGACACTTTATCGGGACTGACCAGGGCAAAGCCGAGGCAATTCGAGAATGGTTCAAGGAACAGTTCACTGACCACGATGATGAGCCCTTGCACGCATTCTCAGGAGACCCCAGGCCATTACTAACAGCAATTAATACAGCAAAGGTTGAGAAGGCACTTAAAGCCCTGAAAAATGGACATGCATCTGGACCTGATGGCATGAGCAATGAACTATTCAAATATGCAAGTGACATCTCAAAACCGATCACGCACATAATCAATTCAGCTTTTATGCACCACCTTCCCATCGATGCTGTAGGCCAAGGCATCCTTATCGTGCTACCCAAGCCCAAGAAGCCACCTGACCCCCAGCCAATCTGCGGCCCATTGGGCTCCTTAACAGCATACGGAAAATCCTATCCAATGTTACTCTATGCCGCATCCGAGACAAGATCGATGACTTCACCATATCATGTCAAAGTGGCTTCAAACGTGGACGCAGCTGCGCAGACATTGTATGGGCTCAACGCATGCTTGTGTCGGTAGTCATGTCCAAACACTGGGATTTCCACAAAATGGGCATTGACATGTCACGAGCCTTCGACACAATTAAACGCTCAAAGATCCTAGATGTACTACGCCAGGCCAGTTGCAATGAAGATGAACTACGACGAGTGAGGCTACTGCTTGCAGACACCAAGCTGAGAGTACGAGTCAAGTCAGTGAAGTCTGTAGAGTTTGAGACATCAATCGGCTCCCCACAAGGAGGTGGTCTATCCCCTGTGCTCTTCACCTGTTACCTGGCTGCTGCATTGAAATCCATGTGGGAAAACTCCACAAGACCAACCCCCCCCCCCCCCCCCTGGACCTGAGGAAGCTAAGGATTTGGGCTGAGGACAAGACACAGTGGGCAAAAGCGAAGAAGGACTGATTGCAGCTGTAGAATGTTTCTACTACTACAGCCGCAGAATACAGTAATCATACATACATACTGTAGGTTACCATAAAAAATCTAACTACACCCCTGCTATAGATGGGTGGGGCATAGGTAATCCTCTGTGTGCACGCGTGATTAGTTCTTCTGTATGATGTATTTAAAACAGAACAGTGCCATTGAAAAAAACATTGAACTCAATGTATTATATTTCTCACTGTTTGTAATTCAATTGTAATATGGGAAAAAGATTACATGCAATAAAGAATCATGATCTGTATCTGTAGCATCCACAACTCCAGTAAAACTTGTATTATAAGACCACCAAACAATGCCAATAGAAAATATGAATTGGAATAGTTAAGAATCGGTCAAAGTATGCCAAGGATAATCGAGTAGCTTGAAGCGATTCCAATATCCAATCAACAGCTTAATATGGCAAAGTGACCTTGGCCATTGACCTCAATCAATGCCATTGTGCTGCTGAAAATATACAAAACAAATGTGGCACACTAAAGTTATGACTTGTGACGTACACAGCTTTGCCCGAAATGTAAAAAATTTGACATACTGGTACTGACTGATTTAGGCTAGTTGTGACTAACAAGTAAAACACCTTTTTACCAAGGTCAGTGACCTTGACATCATAGACCTCAATGTCACTGTGCTGCATCCGCTTGATATTGGTCATTAGTGTCCAAGTTAATTTCCAATATGGTGAACTAATCCTGGTGTTGTAAGAATGTGTCAGAAACAATGCTCCTGGGTTCTAATACCTGTGTCCAGAGCGCAGTTAATAACCCGCTCTCAGATCGTGGCAGAGAAACAGTGTTAACCCTTTCACCGATGAATTTTCCGTATCTCATTTTCTCAAACCGTACAGGAAAACTGTTGAATGTTTTAAAATTAATTAGACTGGAAGCCATTACTGCCTTTCACAGCAACAGCTTCCAGTCAAATTAATTTCAAAATATTCCACAGAATAAGTTTTATATTGTAAAGAATAAATTTTCAGGGATTTGTCGGTCAAAGGGTTAATAATCCCATTACACAATTGTTCGTAACGTCGCCTCTAATTGTTTCTGTATAAATATGGCCACTGTGTCTGTCCACATTTCCATTCGATCAGGTGTGTTTTGTGTGGTAAATTCATTTTCCCCGGTCCTAAACCTTGGAGATTGGTACACGGGTTCTCGAGCGAGAAACCACGGAGCGGTCAATGGAGGGATGCAAAAGCAGCAACTAACCATAGCAACCCTCTTGCCATTGTACCACCCAAATGAGTGGCCAGCCTCTGCATTAATTATTCATTGTCATCTCTGTCATCGTACATGTGAGAGTGACTGCACAAGACCACTGTAGAGACCAGTTACACTGCTTGACCATTAATTAACGATTTAGCCGTCCCATTTGTTCATGACAATTTAAATTTTCTCACTGAAAATGTTGATTTGCAGATAGATTATTTTTTGAAAATTTAGTACTGGATTGACTGGCGCGGTTATCGAGCAAGTTATTCCAGTGGTAAATCTTCAAAAATAGTCTTCTTTTGGTATGGAAATGGACAGTTCTCAAGACCACTACAGCAGCTGATTTGGCCAACTTGAATTGTAAATGGTTATTTGCAAAATGTATAGTAGATTGTGGCAAAAGCAACAAGATCAATCAGAGTTTGCAGACTTTTTCACCCTCCTCTTTTTGTCACATTGTACAGTTTTCAGATTTTCCGGATCATCCATATTTTTTCCTGGGTTTTTTTTGGCATCGCGCCTAAAGTCATGGAATCAGAATGGATGTCACATCCTGTCATGTGTTAACAGTGAGCCAAACCAGACTATTAGTTTCCTAGGTATGCAGTGATCCAGAGTTGGATCCAATCCAGGCTATTATACAGATCACGGCCAAAGTCTGGAAATCCTCTTGCACGACATGTTCCTTCAGTGTTAAAATTTGATCAAAATCAGATATTAGTTTTTGAGATACATTCGAGGACCCAGACACACACCCACCCACCCACCCACACACCCACCCACACACACTTAGAAATATAGTTGATTAGTTTGTGAGAGGAAAGACTTCTGTAGTTCTTGGAAGACGATGACAGTTGGTAGCTGCTTCCATGCTCAGGTGTCTAGGTCGAGCGAGACGACCATCTTTGCCATTAGAAACAACCCTTTTGCTAGCATAGTTATCATTGGCAATGTTGTACAGTGAGGCAAGTCTGCCGCCACTCAAACAATGCAGATGATCCTGTATGTTGTCGGCACAAATAAATAAAAGGGAACAAAAAGAATTTTAAAAATGTAAATATAATTAAATAAATCCAAATAGAATAGAAAGAAGTACATCTATTTCAGTATTTGTTGCAACTAAAAATCCATATGTAAATAAATAAATCCAATAAATAACTCCATTATATAGAAACCAACTAATATTTTTAAACTATGCAATAACCAAAAATGTTTATAACTACCGGAAACATGTGTAATATCATGAATTTTGGCACAAATAGAGATAAGATTTAGTGCGTTTGCCTTTATTTTTACGCGGATTTGCTAAATTATGCCCGGTTTTATCAAAACGTATTTTCCGTGTAAACTCGCCAAACAAATCCGATGTTAACATCGACTAGCATGTCGTCGCTATGCCCACTAACATCGCATTTTAGTTTATATGCATGAACCACACTATTGTTTAACGATAATATTTCGTCATAAAATAAATTAATTTCATTAGACAGTGGCATAATTTGGCTTTAAAATCGCAAAAAGTGCAGCATAAATACGTCGCCATCTTTTTTCATTACTGAACAAGGAAATATCATCGTAAGAACCGAGTCTTGTAATTTATTATCCGAGTACCCGCTTATTGCCTGTTATCAGGCCTCAATACCGTAATATCGCTGGTTTGTCATCAAAGTTTTTGACTTGAAGTTTGTGATATATGGCTATTCTTTCCTATATAGCAGCCGATCGCGTTGTTTGATTTAAAATATGATCATACTATCTGAAAGTTGATAGAATTCTACAGATTTCGTACGCTGTCCTTCCAGAGGAAAGATTTATAATTTTCTGAGAAAAATCAGATCAAATGTTACCAAATTAATTTTTGCCATTTTATTAATTAATTAATTAGGCATTTAGAAAGTATTGCATACATATTTATAAATTTTATATCATTTAATTCACCTAATAATTCTCTAAAATTCATCTTATTTTCTTTTTTTCATAGGCGCAATACTTTTAAAGTTATGGGATAATGAGTAAGGCTACCCTATTTTCCTATTATTTATAAAATAATGTCGGTGGGGGTGGGGGGGGGGGGGAAACTGAGCTGTTCTAGCGCCAAGTTTCTGGGATCGAATGAGTTAAGGGAAAATTTGTACATCACTTTAGTATAAGGAGTTACAGAGCTCGAGTTTCAGACATTTTCGTCAATTTTTCATGGCGTTATGGCCCCTTTTGAATAAGAAATATGTAGTTTTCTGCACTTTTTTCCCAGTCTTTCAAGATAGTCTACTGAGAATTGGTACTTTGCTTTATTATGAGAAGTTACAGACCAAGTTCGAGTTTCAGGGCTATGTGTCAATTTTCTATGGGTTTATGCCCACTTTCGACTTAAGAAATACAAAAAATATCTGCTTTCCGTACTTTTTTCGCACTCCTTCAAGGTATTCATTCAAGTGAGAATTAGTAGGTTGCTTTATTATAGTGAGTTACGGAGCAAGTTCGAGTTTCAGACAGTTTCACCAATTTTCCATGGAGTTAATGCCCCCTTTCGACATATGAAATACAAAAAATATTAGTTTTCCCACACTATTTTTCGCAGACTTTGAAGATGTTCAACTGAGACGATGCTTTGTTATGAGAAATTACAGAGCAAGTTCGAGTTTCAGGAGTTTGCATCAATTTTGATGGAGTTATGTCCCCTTTCGACTTATGAAATACAAACATCAGCTTTCAAGGCCTTCGTTCTCCTTCACCATATATAACTTCTGCTTCTGTCAATTTTTAATGGAGTTTTTGACTGTAAGGAGGTAGGGGACATGTATTGCAAAGCAATACCTACAGAATGCTTGTTTAATATTGTATGAAATTACCAATAAACTTAATCATCGCTTGAGGGATCGATTCAAAACTCATGAAATATCATCTAGGGCAAGAGCTGAATCAAGGTTGTTCAAGGGAACTTGAGTGGCCAAATAGTTCAGCGGCCATCTAGTATGACCTAGTTTTCGCAAGAACGACTTCTCCAGGACCACTGAAGGGATCAGGCCTAAATTTGGGAGATATGATTGGGGACTAAGGGCCATTCAAATTTGTTAAAGGGAAGTCGATCCATAAAAAACATGGCCACCATGGTCAATGAAAATGTAGCGTGTTTGGCGGCCGTATTGGATTTTTTTATTTAATGGATTTTGCGGCCGAAATAGTTTTTATATATGTTTTTGGGTATTCTAATTAAAAATTTGCCATTTTTGAATCTGTCGGATAAACAGTTTAGTGGCCATCTTTGCTCCTTTTCCCGCCGAAAGCTCCCATACTAAAGCAATAGGAAATTTAAAATGTCTTCTCGAGAACTTCTAGGCCGATTTCAAGTATATTTGAGAGGAAGCATCCTTATGCATAAGGATACAAATTTGTTCAAGGGAAGCCATCTTGGATTTTGGCCGACTTAGAAACGTCTTTAAAAATCTCCGAAACTGTTTTGGGGATTGATGCAAACCTCAAAAAATTATCTAGGGCAAGAGCTGAACCAAGTTTGTCCGAGGGAGCTTAATTTACCAAATGGTTCGCCTGCCATCTTGGATGACCTAGTTTTCACGAAAACGACCTCCAGAACCGCTGAACGGATCATGCCGAAATTTAGCAGATATCATTAGGGGCGAAATGCCATGGAATTTGTCCAATGAAAGTTGAGACAAAAACAAAAAACATGGCCATTGTGGGTCAATCAAAATCTAACGTGTTTGGCTGCCATCTTGGATTTTCTGACAAAATCATGTAAAGACTACTTATTATCAACTGGGCCAATATTAATAAATCTTGACCAAACCTTAAATTGGTAAATTTGTCCCGTGTTCATCTCGTTTTGTTCATTTGTGCCAGTGGCCAATAATTCCAGGTGAGCGATACAGGCCCTTTGGGCCTCTTGTTAACAATATCGAGACGAAAAACCGAAAATATGTTCATATTCTGTTTTTCGATATTTATATTTTATAAGCAGGTTTGAAACCGTCAGTGCGTGATATTAGTTTTTTAAATATGGTATCGGTATATTGCACAGCCTGAGCCTTAGGCAGCAACTGCTTCCAGTCATATTAATTTCAGAATATTCAACAGAACGTGCTATGAATCAGAAAGAAATTACTTTATCTGGGATTTGTCATTGAAGGCGCTAATGGTCAATTTCACATAAACCAGCCTCTGCAGAGGTTTTGGGAAATAGACATCTGCAGACCAAGAGATCATTTTTTTGAAAATGCATTCCTCTGGAATGACTGTTTGTAGAACAACCATAATTCCACTGGTACATTTTCAGACGTAGTCTTCTCTTGGTTAGCTAATATACATTTACTAAGCAAACTGTGATTTGCATGACCAATGTTGAGCAGCAGTAAAGGGCTTAATGCAGTCAGATTCGATGGAAGACACATTTTGTGGTTGCAAGATTGTCTTTTAACTCTTTAACCCTCATATCAGCCAAAATGGTTTCTGCAGTGGTCTTGAGAAATGTCCATTTGCAGACCAAGAGGAGACTATTTGTGAAAATTTACCACTGGAATGACTGGCTCGATAACTGAGCCAGTCATTGCAGTGGTACATTTTCAAAAAAGTCTTCTCTTAGTCTGCAAATGGACGTTTTCTATGATAAAATTGAAATTTTGTTGAACAAATTTGAGTGTTAAAGGGTTAACCAGTGAATCCTGAAATTGAAATTCAAGACAAATACAAATTTTTCTGAAAATGATCATTTGCAGAAAAGACTATTTTGAGATTTTACTACTGCAATGACTGGGTCGATTATTGCGCCAGTCATTCCAGTGGTAAATTTTCAAAGATAGTCTTGTTCTGCAAATGGACAGTTCTCAGAATCAGTGCCAAAGCTATTTTTGGATGACTTGACATGTTAAAGTGTCTATTAAACAGGGCTTACTTTACTGATAATCAGTGTAATGACATCATTAGTATGAGTGGTTTGTTTGACATTTCTAGAATGAACGCGAACAGGCTCGCATTCGGGAACAAGAGCGCCATATGCGTGAAGTACATCGCCAAAAGAGCATGATTCTCCGACATGAGCGTATTAGGCAAAGAGACGTTGAGCGTCAGCAGTGTGATGAAACGATGCGATTAGACCGAGAACGAGAGAAACTGAAGTACGTTCTTTGTATTTTGTTGATAGATACATGTATTTGCATGGGCATATTCACAGGCCTTGCGAGGGGCCTGAAGCTATGGGGGGATCCATTTCTATCTATGCCCTGCCCATTTAAACTCGGACCACTTTTCTGCGTGTTAAAATCGATTTGTATACCTTGAACACTGAGTTCCCAGAATCCCAATTCCGAGGTAATTCTACAGGTAATATGACAGCAAAAGCACACAGTCAAATTAGTTTCAAAATAATCGACAGAATGCTTAATAAATTGTAAATTCAAGACATACAATCATACACTTTTGATGAACTGTTTGTTTTCATAACGGAGCTATACAACATAAAGATTGTGACATCAGCTAACAAGTGATCTAATTGATTATGGCGTTAGATCCTTAAGTGACAGATCAGATCCCTCCATTAGATGGCAACACTAAGGGTGGAATGCGAGCGAAACAAATCGGAGACATAAATGCACTTACTTTGCCATTTGTTATGAAATGTGACACATGATTGGTATTAAATTACAAACAAGTTTAGCATTATCGGACAAAGCGTTTATGTTTGAGACAAATTTTTTTTTGGTGTGGCAGGACAGATTTTGTTAAATAAAACCTACCTGTAACTGAATATAAGATAAATTCGGATTCAGGACAAATCAAATTTCATTATGGCATGCCATACAGAGGCAAGTTCCGTCTCCGGTTCATTTCCAGTTAAGTTTGTAAGTTGTTAAAGCTCGACCATGTCAACCAAATTTCCTGTGTGTATTTCTTTTTATACCCCGCTAAAAGATTTGTTGGCGTGCTGTTACGTGATGGTGTTTACGGGCGGGCGGCAGAGTCATTTCCGCACAAAAACTCTGCTACCGTTTACCAGATTGTTTTGAAACTTCACAGGATGATTCGACTAGGTCTGAGGAAAAAAACCTATCGAAATTGATGATGATCCGAAATCCAAGATGGTCGCCAGCCACCGGCGGCCATCTTGAAAATTGGTTTCCGGATGATAACTCCTGTACTGTTTATTTAATCGCTTTGAAACTTCATAGGATGATTGGACTAGGTCCGAGGAAGAAGCTTATTGAAATCAACAATCATCCGAAATCCAAGATGTCCGTCAGCCACTGGTGGCCATCTTGAAAATTGGTTTCTGCCTGCTAGCTCTGTTACCATATATCGGATCACGTTGAACCTTGATATGGTTGTTGGACTAGGTCTGGAGAAGAAACCTATCGAAATCGACAATAAACAGAAATCCAAGATGGCGTCATCTTTCCATCTTGAAAATTGGTTTCCAGACGATAACTCAGTTAATGTTTATCGAATTGCTTTGAAACTTTATAGGGTGACTGGACTCGGCCTGGAGAAGAAAGCTATCGAAATTGATGATGATCCGAAATCCAAGATCGCTGCCAGCCACTGGTGGCCATCTTGAAAATTAGTTTCTGAACAATAACTCCAATTCTCTTTAGTGGATCGCTTTGATACTTCATAGGATTACTGGACATAGTCTGAGTAAGAAACTTATCGAATTTGTGGATGAACCGAAACCCAATAGGGCCGCCAGCCACCGGCCATCATTTTGAAAATTGGCATCAAGATGATAACTCTGTGACCATTTAGTGGATCGGTTTGAAATTTCAGAGGATGACTGGTTTAGGTCTGAGAAAGCAATTGGTTTCATCGGTTTGTCATCATGGCGGAGTATTATGCACCTTTGTGGAATCTCTTGTTTGTAAGTTTGTTCAAACATTTTGTACTCGCACAGAATTCTAAAGCAGCAAAATCCTGGCTAACCTGACCAGAATGGAATTCGATTATAGAACCAGTCATTCCAATGGTGAATTAAAAAAAAAATTTGTCTTGGTCTGCAAATGGACATTTCTCAAGACTGCTGCAGAAGGTGTTTTTTTGGCAGGCTTGAGTGTTAAAGGATTAACTTGTCCTTTGCTTTTAATCCTTTAAATCCTGGAGTCATTGTGTATCAATTTCATACATATCATACACGTAGTAGCTCTAGAAACCATATTGATTAATTTGAAAATAATTTGAAGGGAAGCCAGTGCTGCAACATCAGCACGTCTTCTAGTCACATTGGCTTCAGAATCTTCAGTAGAATTATTTCTGCAGTTTAGTTAATCTAAATTCTGAGAAAATTTAACTAGTTATCGTAGTCCTGCTTTTACCTAGCTAAGTAAAACATAAATAATTTGTTAGGTCCCTGTACCGGAAGGCCTATAGTAATCACCGCACCCATCCGTCCATCCACAATATTTCGTAAATAGCATATGCAGAACTGCTTCAGAGATTTTAATGAAACTGGCTATATGCCTCAGTTATGATACACAGATGTTCCTTTTGACGATTACCCTTTTATAGGTCCACGGTTTTGTGTGAAAATGAGCGTTTTTACGCAAAAAACCAATTTTTTCTCAATGTTCTCATAAACGGCATATCATACAGAATCGTTTAAAATAATTTAATGAAACTTGGCACGTGGCATCTTTATGATGGGTGAATGTGCCTTTTGAAGGATTCACCATTATAGGTCCAAGATTTAAAATAATCACAAGTATAATATTTAGCGTATAATAAATATGTATGATTTGTGCATGTGTGTGTATATATAATACTGCTATCTCTCTAGCCTTGAGAAGCAGAAACTGGAGCAGCAGAAACTGGAGTCTATACGCATGGCGCGAGTTGAAATGGAAAATGTTGTTCGTGAGAGGCAACGCTTGGAGAAAGAGCGTGAAGCCCTCCGAAAGCTGGAGCAAATAAGGTATTTATATGTGTATACATAAATATTACATTGAATTTTTAGCGGGTATATCATGTATGTAGATGTATGCAATGTCTGAAAATAAAGATTTCTGAAATTAACACTAATGGTCAAGATTTGCCAAGGAAATAAATACTTTCTTTAATTAATTCCCATGTGCAGCCAAAAGAAGAAAATATTTGAGAATTTACCACAGGAATGACTGGCTCAGTTATCGCACCAATCATGCCAGTGGTAAATTAAAAAAATACTTTCCCATGGCCGGCATGAGAATTAAAGGGTTAAGAAAAGATAGCAATTGTAACACTAATAGTTAACATTTGTCAAGAAAATTACAAATAAAAATTTTGCTCAATGAAACATCCATTAGCAGGTCAAGAGAAAACAATTTTTTGAAATCTACCAATGAACATGCTGGGATGACTTGCTCGTTTATCCAGTTGTAAAATTTCAAAAATAGTCTTGTCCTGAGAATAGACATGACAAGATCACTGCAAAATAGGGCGGCACGGTTTTCCGTACAGCCATATCGGTTCCGATATGACTTCATATGGATTTTAACTGAATATCATTTTTAGCTCACCTAAGTGAGTTTATGTCGTGGCGACCATCCGTCGTGTGTCCATCATCCGTCCGTCCGTACCTGTGGAAATACAGTTAAGGGGTAAAATGGGTGGGGCTCCAAGTACAGAGATACTTGTGGGAATATTTGCTCTTAGGGGGTGCAGCCCATAAGCGTATGTGCCTAAACACATTACTCAATCATTTTTGGCCTACATAAAATATTTGTCAATTCACCCCTCAAATTTTATGGCCAAATTTTTATTCAGACAAAAATGGACGAGATGGACGAAATGTACCATGTTTCATGACACGGCTGAGATGGCCATAATTTCCGAGGTGATTTGTCTGAATTATTGGGGTGCAGCTCATATGCAAGTTTGTCCATAATGTGTGGGCTGAGATGGTCATCATCTCCGAGGTGATTTGTCTGTGAATCATTGGGGTAAAGGTCATATGCATGTTTTGTCCATACTGCATGGGCTGAGATGGTCATCATCTCAGAGGTGATTTGTCCAAATGTTTGGGGTCCAACTCGTATATATATATATATATATATATATATATATATATATATATATATATGTATTCCATTTAAATAAATAAATATATATATATATATATATATATATATATATATATATATATATATATATATTCCATTTAAATAAATATAATTGGTTTTAATTGTGAAATTGAAATAGATGTACAAGTCCCTAATTCAATCTCACAAAAGAAAACATTGTATTAATCTATGCATAAGTAAACCATCATATGTTAAGATTTATCTCGTTTCATTACATTACGTTATCTAATTTAGCTCTATAACCAATTTTATTTTCACACATTTTGTTGCGAATATGTAGTTTCAAGGTTGTCATATATGTTAATAAGGAAATACTTTTGATTTGTGTGAACCTCGAATAGTTTAGTACACCATACGAGTAACAATATGCATGGCATATATTCTATATGCTGGGAGAATCTTGTCAGAATATGTTTAAATTTGTCTACATCAATTTCATCTGAATGATTTCCTCTACTAGCCTTTGTGGAAATATTTCATTTGAGGCTAGCGAGAAATCAGTTATGCAAATTTGCAGTTGCATGTCGGATTCACAGAAGCGTTCATCGTGGGAGAACTTGACCTGCGATCAGCTTGGATTTTGCATTATTTCTTTAAAACACTTTCAATTTCTGAAACCACTTGATCGCTCTCAACTAAATTTGCCAGGAACCATCCTTGCATCATAGAGATACAAGTTTGTTCAAATGCAGACGATTGGTCGAGTCTTTTGAAGCCATCATGGATTTAAAAAAAATTACTATAAGTTAGCATCTTTCTTTAATTCTATGTAGGAACTTGATTCGTCAGGTTTTTCTGGCGAACATCTAGGATTTTGCGACAATCTTCTGAAAGGCCTTTCCATGAGTATTACTTATTAACGACTATGCCAATTTCAGCCAAACTTAGCAGGAGCTATGATATTTGTGGGTGTTATCTAGAATCTTGTAAAGTGTACAGGAAATTAATTTGAAAAACTACTACTACTCATTAACCCATGGACCAATTTTAATCAGACAAACATGGCAGGAGAGCCGTATGCAGAAATCTTATTCGTTATTTATAGCAGCTGTCATCTTCAGTTTTTCTGAGAAAAAAACCTGATTTGTGATAGGCTTCCAAACTTCTATACAGAAATCTGATAACAGAACGTTGTTATCACAAAGCCAGTGGTCAATACTTTGAGGTGATGCATGTGGTCATCAACTATTGAGTAGCATAATTGGTCCCTCCTGGATAGGTTGATTTTCTGGCTCTTGCAAAAGTAGTTTAAGCAGTTCCATCTTTTGAAATAAAAATCAGAGCTATTTAACCTTAATTGCTAGAATTTGAGTTGAAGCACACCTTAGGTAATTAGCTTTAGATCAACACTGTTAAAGAGATCGATGGTGTTATTGTGGTTGTCTAATCAGGAGCAACGTCCAACCGACTTAGTCATACATTTCTGTGATCATACCTTGATTATGGGTATATCGATATCGTTAAGCAAATTTGGTCGGCAAGCAGAGATATGTGACCTTTATCTTCTATACTAAGCGATCTGCACCACAGCATGTTAGATTCATGATCAGTTAAATTACTTTGAATTCTAGTTTATTGCCTTAACCCATGGTTATCGTGTTGCTATAAAGCCCCTAGCGGCATTAACTCTCTAATCTGTAATCTACTGATATTCAATTTTGATCCGTGTAATTACCTTAAATTCAATTGCTTCCAATACGCTTGAAACTTGATCTGATCATCACTAAATTTGATATTTGTCATTGACTTCATTTTGAGGTCATACATTTCAGATTAATCCAGCATTAACATATTGGCCCAATCATAATAGGACGTGTGAGTTCCTATAACCCCTAGACTCGCTTCCACTACGAAAGAACTTTTCCAGATAAAGACCTGCAAATACACACACGACAGCCCTCTGGTTATCTTTGTCGCGATAATGGTATATCCACCTTGCAAATTGAAACATATATGTATCCCCCCACCCCAAATGTAAGCAATACATTGTATAAGTTGTCATATGTGGATGTGCCCAATGTCACACGTATCAGTACATGCACATCAAGAACGATGTACTATGCAATCACTGCGGTCCATAAAAGTAACCTGACAAAGATTTCCATATTTGGCCATGTGCTAAGGATGCTAGAAGAAACACCTGTACAGAGAGCCTTGGAATTCCCCATTCTGTGAGTCCGCAAATACAAAGCCACACGATGACGCCATCGCATAAGTCTGTTAAGCATACTGCGAGATGACCTCAAGAAAACAGGATTCAGTTCAAGGAAGGATTTTTGCCAAGGACAAGACACAGTGGTTAAATGAAAACGACGGATTGAAGCTGTGTGGTTTTCTGCTAGAATCTCAGAATAGTGATCAATCAATATCAATAAAAGACTCAACTAAATTATGACTGTTGCCTTGCGCAACAAATCCTTGAAAAAGTATATTCTTTATAATATAAAACGTTTTGCCACAGTAACTCAGGTATAGATAAATAAGACCCTACAATTGACCAGCTCTATGTATACATAGCATGTCTGTTAATCGTGTGTTTTACTGAGTGGTGCTGGACGCAAATTTGAGGGGTGGGGATAGGCTCCACAAAATCGCACGCTGGATGGCATTGTCTGTAGGAAGATATGAAATGGGTGTTCAACACACACCCCACCCCACCCTGCCTCTCATAGAAGGGTGTTCTGGGATACCCACTTACCTAACCACCACGAGAAAAACATTGAAAGGTGCAGGCTCATGACTCGATTTCCTGCATTCTGAGTTTCTTAAGATTACGTATAAATGTTAGAACGATGTTAATGTTAATCGAAGAACTTATGTATTCTTTGGTCAATTGAACCTGTTCCCAGTTCACAATGTTTAGCGAGCGGGCAGGCAGGCGGGTTGTGTCAGATACACACGTTGAGTGTGCGTGCATTCGTGCATGTGTCTGTATGGTGGACTTGCACAGTTTGCCTTGAAAATATTTAATTATGCCTTGGCTACTAATTATATTTGCAATCAGCAGGATTCAGAGGAAAAGTGCTTTTTGTGAAAACTAGGTTACCCAAGACAAATCTACCAATCATGTTGAACATGTGAACAAGGTCTGTTCAGCCCTTGCCTTAGATAAAGACCATGAAGTTTCTTTAGTTTCATGTCAAGCAGTTTCACAAGTCTAAATGTACTTTTTAAAATAGTGCAAAATCCAAGATGGCCACCAACAAAATCCATCAAGCAGCTTTCCGGGACCAACCCTGGATCTGACCCTATGGGTCCCTACTGCCCAGCAGTTCTTAAGGAATCGCTTAAGAATACGATGGACATATGCTAGATGAATAGACAGATGAGGTAGCAACACAATTCCGTCAAATTGGTAACAAACTATTCAACAGCTAGTGTGTATGGAAGTAGCAATTTAAATTATGATTTCGCAGCCTCTTGCTTAGCCATATTGGCATGCGCGTGTCAAATTTTGGATTACTTTTGATTTTATAAACCATGCTTATTACAAAACATGCAATATTTATACCTTCCCAGGTAATAATTTCACTCCCGCGATCATGGTTTTGAGGTATACAGTAAGGCGGCAAGAAATTATACCGGTAGATTGCGTGGAATGTTGGTATTAGTGTCCATCTTTTAAAGCAATTTTAGAGAATGAACTTCAACCTTTTTTTTTACCTATTCCGAGATGTTGGTTTGGAAATAAATTGAACAGCTTGACGTAATAGACACCTATGCTATAAATAGACAGAATATGACATGACAGTAAAATTTTGGCGATATTCAAAAATCGTGGCTGAAAAAAAAAATCGCGATTTTAGATAATATCGGATAATCGTGCAAGCCAACTTCCGTTCACTTTACTTAAATTTGACCGTTCACTTTACTTAAATTTGAACAGAACTAAAACACTGACTTGGAAAGTAATACAAAATTTTATAACTATTAATTACTGTAATTTACAAAGGCTGCATTGAAGGCTTGTACAACAATTGAAATAACTTTTAACATTATAACAATTAAGAGCTGCTTACTATACTAACTTGTAATCAATACGAAGATTACCATTCGGATCTAAGGGTGTAAAGATAACTGAAAACAGAGCAGACACCAACTTATATACAAATAAAGTGGTTCCTCTGCTCTGATGTCATTTTGGGCTGTCCCAAGGATTTCCCGTTAAAACTCGCACTCTGATTGGTCCGTTGCTCCCTCGTTGTGCAATCTTGGAACTGGTGGGAACCAGTTTGGAAGTAATGGCTCCTGACAGATAATGCAAACTTTGCTTGCTTTGACAAGACTCATCAACAGCCATAACTCGCATACTTTGTGCTCCCCTTCCTTTTGGTTTATTGTGACATAGCAGTATCCTATTTCACCAGCGGCTATCGTGGATTTCGGCTGATTTTTAGAAATGTCTTTAAAAATCTTCTCCAAAACCGTTTGAGTGATCAATTCAGACCTCATGAAATATGATCTATGGTAAGAGCTGACCCAAGTTTGTTCAAGGGAACTTGATTGACTAAATGATTCAACGGCCATCTTGGATGACCTCGTTTTCGCAAAAATGACTTCTTCCCCAGAACCGCTGAAGCGATCAAGCCGAAATTTGTGATATATGATTAAGGACTAAGGGTCTTCTGGCCGCTTTAAAAGGTCTTTAAAAATCTTCTTCAAAACTGCTAGGGGGATCAATTCAAAATGCATGAAATATCATCTAGGGCAAGAGCTGCACCAAGTTTGTTTCAAGGGAACTTGATTGGCCAAATGATTTTGTGGCCATCTTGAATAACCTAATTTTTGCCAAAATGACTCCAGAACCACTGAGCGGTTTGGGCCGAAATTTGGGAGATATGATTAGGCACTGAGTGCCTTTAAGGTTTTTTCAAGGGAAGGAGCTACGTCAGAAACATGGCTGCAGTGGACCAATCAAAATGTAGCGTGTTTGGCGGTCTTATTGGACTTGCAAAAATGCCTACACACTCATTTAGAAGACTCCTAAACCGTCCACCAACGATTGTGACAAAAATGCATAATGCTCCAGGTGAGCAACACAGGCCCCTTGGGCCTCTTGTTATGGGTGAATTCTATTAGGTATATCAAGAAAAAGTTGAAATCACTCTCTAAAGCGCTTAAAGAACGATCGTCAATAACACGAAAATAGGACAGTAGTTCCTGATACAAATTCTTGCCGCCTTACACATATCCTTAATATATGCCATGCCCATCATTGCGGAAGTGAACTTATTATCTGGGACCACCTAAATATTAGGTATACTGTAAAAACCATCGTTTATTAGATCAAAATTAGTATACAATTTGACATTTCATGTCGTTGTGAAAAAATACAAATCATGTGATATTAGAAAGATTTATTTCCGGTATTGAGTGCGACTACCCGTCTGCGACTCGCAGGCTGTGGTTTGGACTCGAAAAAAGTTGGGCTCGCTCAGTTATCTCGCTCTCGCGCTGGCGTACGAAATTAGACACAATTGGTCGAAAAGATATTCTCGCTTTCAACAGTCTATCAAACGTGTGTTAGATATTTAACGTCATGTGTGTATAGCCATTCATTGCGGCAAAGATCATAAAATGTCAGCCACGACGTGATTAGATAACCAAAGGTTCATTCGTTAGAACAAAAATAATTCTTCATATAGTTATTGGATAATTAACTCACCTGGCCGTAAGTGAGCTTATGACATGGCACCCGCCCATCTGCATCCGGCATCCATCTGTCCGTCAACTTTTGCTTAAAAATGCTACTCATTAACCGCTTGGCAGATTTCAACCTAAATTGCCTGGGAAGAAAGACCCTATGGGGGTAGGCTTCAGAATTTGTATACAGAATTTTGATTGGTCAATTTTTTCGGTGGTCATCTTGAATTTTCTGGAAAATTGTGGGAAAGCGCTTAAAATGCTGCTCATTAACTGCTTGAGAAATTTCAACGAGACTTGGCTGGAAGGATACTAGGCAGGTAGATTTCAGAACTTTATACAGAATTTTGATTGGTCCATTTTTCTGGCGGCCATCTTGAATTTTCCGAAAAATGGTGTGAAATCGTTTAAAACTGCTTGGTCAATTTCAACCAGGCTTAGCTGGGAGGATAATATGGTGGTATGTTTCAGAACTTGTATACAGAATTTTGATTCGTAAATTTTTCCGGTGGCCAACTGATTTTCTGAAAATCTCTGGAAATCACTTAATAGCCTACTCCTCGATAACCACTGGGCCAATTTCAATCAAACTTGGATGAATCAACCCTAGAGTGGTAGGCTTCAGAAAATATATACAAAATTTTGATTGGTCCACTTTTCCGGTGGCCATCTTGAATTTTATTAAAAAAATAGCGTGAGATCGGTTAAAACGCTACTCATTAACCGCTTGAGCAATTTAAACCAGACTTGGCTGGAAGGATACTAGGCTGGTAGGTTTCAGAACATGTATACAGAATTTTGATTGGTCAATTTTTCCAGTGGCCATCTTGAATTTTCGGAAAAATGGTGGGAAATCGTTTAAAACGCTACTCATTAACTGCTTGGGCAATTTCATCCAGACTTGGCTGGAAGGATACTAGGCTGGTTGGTTTCAAAACTTATGTACAGAATTTGTAAATTGGTTAATTTTTCTGGTGGCCATCTTGGACTTTCTGAAAATTTCTGAAAATCACTTAAAATCTTACTCCTTGATAACCACTGGGCTGATTTCAATCAAACGTTGATGAAGGAACCCTAGCCTCGTATGCTTCAGAATCTATATACAGAATTTTGATTGGTCAATTTGCTCGGTGGCCATCTTGAATTTTCAGAAAAATGGCTCAAAATCGTCTGCTTAACTACTTGGCCGATTTCAACCAGACTGGCTGGAACGAGCCTAGGGAGGTAGGCTTTAAAACTTGCATATAGAACTTTGATTGGTCAATTTTTCCGGCGGCCATTTTGAATTTTATCAATATTTTGGGAAATCGGTTAAAAGGCTGCTACTCATTAACCGCTTGGCCGATTTTAACCAAACTCGGCTGGCAGAACCCTAGGTCGGTACGCTTCAGAACTTGTATACAGAATTTTGATGGTGGCCATCTTAGATTTTCCGAAAAAATGGGAATTTGTATGAAATGCTACTCATTAATCGCTTTGGGAAATTTCAACCAAATTTGGCTGGAAGGATCCTATTGTCGTAGCCTCTAGAAATTCTATTCAGCATTTTAATAGGTCAATGATTTGGCAGCAATCTGTTTTTCTGACAGTTTTCCGGAACCATTTAAAAACGGTACTCCTTCAATCAGTAGCCCGATTTCAACAAAACTTGGGTGGAATAATCCTATGACGGTAGGCTTCAACATATTAAAACGAGAGTCTTGATTAGTCAATTTTTTGGTGGCCATTTTTGATTTTCCAAAAGTCATCCATCATGTCAATTGACATCTAAATGGTTTAAATGCCAATGGTCCAGGTGAGCGCCACAGGCCCTTGGCCCTCTTGTTTTTGTTATGCTAGCCAATGAGAAAACGGGAAGGGAATGATCAGCAGAAGCGGCTTAAATGATATAGATATTTCCCGGAAAAACAGTTTTTGGGTATCAATCATTACTCATTATGCTTTTCATGATTGTCGCTGGTTAATATCTTTCATCACAGGCCTTTTATTATATACATAGTAGGGGTTAGAATATGTGGTACTGGGATGGGTGGACAAAAATTCAATGGCCTGTACTTTTAATATTTAACAATGCTGATATGAAAAAACAAAAATATATTCAATTCATATTCGTTTTTTCGATAGTTATATTTTTAAGGTGGTTTTGAAACCGTCAGTGCACGATATCAGTTTTAAATATTGTATAGATATATCACGCATCTCTACTGTGTCTTTTTGCGTAGTTTGACCATTAAATGGTTATGGGGGGGGGGACAGAGTCGAGTTAAAATATGCCAAATGTCATTTTTGTGGAGGTTGCTTAAAATAAGATTTATGTTATGCAAATTTGACAATTCCCAAATGCCTTAATTCCTAAATTTTGCTGGAGTCTCTTAAATCTCTATAAGATTCATCGTGTAAATGATTGTTGTGGCATGACGTTATATGTGAATTGGTATCTACGCCATTGTTTAATGAATAAATCCAATCTGTCTGTCAAGTATATGACATCATAATTACGTCCCATGTATGCTAGCGTCACAATCAAAATACGTGATTGAGCTAAGTCTGTTGTGAATTTTTAAGTCTCATGTATACAAATTGTATGGCTTCAAATGTAATCCTTATTTTTTGTGTTCTTTCAGTAAAGTTTTAGAATATTGTTTATATACACCTTAACTACCTAGAATGTGTAGATACCATTTAAGGTTATTTTGTCAGCTCCATATTATTTGAACTGTCTGAATTATCTGGAAATTCTCATAAAAGCTGTGTCCCCTGTAAGCTTGGTCAATCACCAGCCAGATTTTCAACAGTATGTCTAATGCTATAAGTTATTTCAAGTATACAAAATTCCACTGTGTCAGAAACTCACAATTGTTAAAGCCTCACCGGCAACGCAAGATTTTTGTCTTGCGGCATTGGTCTGGTGGAAGCGTTTGTTGGCTATGATGCTTGGTGCTTTCGCTGGTTGTGGGTTCGATACCCTGTCATTGCCTACGGTTATAAGTGATTCTCAATAAGAGTTAGAAATGGATAGATTTATATTGCAATTTAACTTTCTTACTACTACAAGCCACCAGATAATGATTTCAATGGTCATTAGTCAATAACTCTGAACCGGGTTAGCCAACAACAATTTCAGTCAAATTGGTTTTAAAATATTCAGCGGTTCCAGAGGTAAACCCCATGGAAAATGTAGTCTACAGAAATTCAGCCGGCAGGCAGTTAATGATTGACTAATCAATATAATGGATAAAAGTGGAACAGTAGTTGGCAGGACAAATATCATGTGCATGTATCTGGATAGTTTTTTGCTACACTGAACGTTGTGATGATAATTGCTACCCTTTGTCTCTCTAGAGTTGCACAGCAGGAGCAGCGACGAGCGCTTAAACGGAGCTATGAAAGTCATGAGATAAGAGAAACCGCTTCTACCTGGGAGAGTAAGCGACCCACTATTACGGACCGTACTGCGCCTGAACGCAGAGATGGGCGTGATAATAAAGAAACATACAGCTATGGATCTAGGTAACATATACATTTAAAAATTATTTCAACCCCAGTAGCGATTCTGGTACAATAAATTCTTTGTGGATATTTATGCACCCCAACTATAAAAATATACTGCTCCGAAATTGCTACGGATAGTATAAATAAATATACATATATCCCAGAAAAGCAAGATTTTCCTACCCCAAATGAATCCTAACCTAATCGTAATGTGATTAAAGATACTGACAGTGAAATGGACATTGTACAGGTAAAATGTGCATTGTGCAATCAACTGTTAATAATGTACTCATGTTTGCCAGGATAGCCTGAGTGAAGTCTGCTGACATTGAGTGAAGCACACATTTTCTCACAGCGCACAATAGAATTCTTTTTCTCATTGCATTTGGCATGTTTGAAGGAATTTGCTGATTTTTGTGCAATAATGCCCCCGCATCTGTCATGTGAATGGCCAGGCCTCTACTGTGTATGATTATTGTATTCTGCGGCTGTAGTAGTAGAAACATCCTACAGCTGCAATCAGTCCTTCGCTTTTGCCCGCTGTGTCTTGTCCTCAGCCAAAATCCTTAGCTTCCTCAGGTCCATTCTTGACTTGAGTGTACCTAATCCGGCTTTCTTGAGGTCACCTTGTAACACGCTTAGCAGATTTATGCAATGACGTCTTCTCCTGACTTTCTATTTGCTGGCTCCGAGTAGGGCGAATTCCAAGGCTCTCTGTGCTGGTGTGTCTTCTTGCATCCTTAGCACATGGCCAAACCTGGACTATCTTTGCTGGGCGACTTTTACAGACAGCGGCGGCGTATTACACATCTTGTATAGTGTATTGTTGGAAATTATGCTCTGGCCATCGGTGTCCAGTAATGGTGCATAGGTGTTTGCGGTGGCAGGCGTCAAGTTTGTCTAAAGCTGCATTTGGAGCTGCCCAGCTGTTACAGTTATACATCATCAAGGATACGCAGGTTGCATTGTATAAACGTAGTCTTTTTACCAAGGGCATCTTTGATCTACGAATCCATAGCTTCCACAAGGACTGGAAAGCTATGTTCCCCATGATGCAGCGTGCAGAAATGTCAGCAGTACTGTAAAGCAGTGAGCCCAGAATTGTACTTTTCCTCCGTGGTTTGCCGCCACGGAGTGGATCGTCATTTTCTTTAGTTTCATGCTTTGTAGATAGGTATATGTGGGTGAACTCTGTTTTGGATTCATTCATAAAGAGATTCCCAATTTTTAGTTTGCTTGCAGCTATTGGGAGAAGTTCGTCAAGGGTTTTCTTTTCCTCATCTATAAAATCCACATCGTCGGCATGGTGACATGCCCAGTATTGACACCGGGGGGGGGTTTGGTCTTGTGGAGTTTTCCTGCACGGATTTCAGTGCAGCAGCCAGGTAACAGGTGTAGAGCACAGGGGTTAGACCATCTCCCTGTGGGGAGCCGATTGATGTCTCAAACTCTACAGACTTCACTGACTTGACTCGTACACTCAGCTTGGTGTCTGGAAGCAGTAGCCTCACTCGTCGTAGCTCATCTTCATTGCAACTGGCCTGGCGTAGTACATCTAGGATCTTTGAGCGTTTAATTGTGTCGAAGGCTCGTGACATGTCAATGCCCATTTTGTGGAAATCCCAGTGTTTGGACATGACTACCGACACAAGCATGCATTTGGATGTTGATGTTAGCTATCTGCTCCCCGAGGGCCTTTTTGTATGACATTTGAGTGTCAGTGTCGCTGATGAGCTTTGGTAAGTTGTAGGTGACTCTACCCTCTTGCCTGGTATGGTGTTTATACATTAGGTAGAGCTGGTTCATATGGAGGCGTGTAATGACTGGCTTATGGTCAGAATTGAGGTCTGTGCCTCCATAGGAACGAGCATCCTGAAGTAGGGGTTTTGCTGCTGTCTTGCGTAGTATGAAATCTATTTGGTTGAAGACAGCCTTTGTAGCCTTAGAACCTTTTGGGGCTTTGCAATCAGCAATGTGTCCAGTCCATGGTGTCCAGTGGCGGCACGCGTGTTTGAAAGCCATATTTGTGGCAAATAGGCCATTGGAACTAAGGAATGCCACCAGTGCATCTCCATTGCCACCAGTGCATCTCCAGGCCTCTACTATTGTGAAAATTGTGATATCTATTGATGTCCAGCTGATTGTATTCAAATAGATGTAATAATTGCCAAAGGATGCCTAACATTCACTATATAATACAACTCAAATTCGCTCAATCCTAAAAAGAATTATTCAAATTTATAAATCATTGTTGATTTCCTCGTTATTAACACATGCACACATAACTGGAGGCATAATACAAGTTGCAAAACCTATTTTTTTGCCAAATAACATAAGGGATAACAGCCCAGAGGATAACAGCTGGACGTGCTTGTTTTCGGGTCACCTTGGCGACCATGAACGATTTAGATAACACTAGGTATCCAGCTTTGTGCATGATTGACATTTGCTTGTCGGCTCAACACGGCTAGTGTTGAATGCATTGGCGTATACAGTTGCTCATGGCGTGCTTCTGCTTAGGCCACCTTATCAACGATGAACTATTGAGATAACACTAGTTATCCAGCTTTGTGCGTGAATGGCATTTGCTTGTTGGCTCAACACTGCTAGTGTTGAATGCATTGGCATACACGATTGATTATGACATTCTTATGTTTGGGCCACCTTGGCAACCAATAACGATTGAGAAGCCCCTAATTATCAGCCTTTGTAATGGTTGCCATTTGCACGATTATTCACTTTTCATAATTGCGATCATTAAAAATAAATAATCGCGATCATACAATTAATCATGAACTATATTAACTACGTCAATGCTGCTTAGAGGACGTTATTATGCTACTGCAGATTGTAAGATTATAGGTTAAGCATAGGGGTATACATACATGGACAGAATACGCCAGTTGCTGATTGCAAACAAAGGAATGTATCAAGATTTTTCTAGACGGAAAACGGAAGTTACCATATTTCGCTTAATTGTAGCCTATGCTCTAATAGAAGCCCACCCCCTAACTTTGACATATGAACTCCAATGATTTCTTAGCAGTTTCAAAGCGGTAAAACTCTGTACTAGAAGCCCACCCCCTAACTCAGCAGATTGCGTGATTAAATAGCTTCCTTATAAATAAATTTAAAGACCAAATTTATGTACCAAACAAGTACAGGAGAAAATGCGCATCAATTTTGTAACGCCGATCAAGATTAAATGATCCAAATTGAATTATTACGAACGACAATATAGCCAGCTTCTTAAGTTAGCGAGCCAGCGGCTCTTGCGATGGGAGGCGGCGTGTTCTCGCGAGATATTACACGCTAACGGGAGTTTATCAAATGGGTACCCGTTATTCAGATCAGTATAATACTCAGTTCCTATCGCGTAATGATAATATATAGAAATTCCCGAGTTCCGAGTCCCCGATTCCAGAATATTTATATCCGAGTACTCGCTTTAAAATAACCTCTTCAATTGGAGGTGAATCACGTGATTTGGATTTTTTTTCGCGACGCCATTTTATATCAAATTGTGAATTAATTTTGATGTAATAAACGACCTTTATTAAAGGATACGCAATATTTAGGCGCTCAAATCAAATAATTTCACTTCTCCATTGATATTTTGAGGTATACATTAAACATAGGCGTAGGCGGTGAGAATTTTACGGGAGAAAATGCATTGAATTTCCGTGGTATCAGTTTTAGAACTATTCTGGGAAAACCGTTAGCGCCTAACTATTCAGAAAATGGGGAATGCGGGATAAGCGTGTGTGATTACAACAACAATGACAAATAGCGACCAAGTGAACAATCTTTATTCATCTAAAACTAATCATGAGTCAATACAAACAAATCAGTTATTTATTTATTTTATTTAATCATTCGCACATTCGGCTGATAGCCAGATGTTTGTTTCCATGATTGGTAACACGAGCAGAGTTTCACAAGTGTAAAAGTGATTTGACAAAAATTTCAACATGGCGATTATAAGATTATTTCATTTTATAATCGTCCATGATCATTTTGAATTATATAATCGCGATTAATCGAATAATCGAAAAATCGTGCAACCCTGTATGAGTGGTGATGACGTATGTACTCAATAATAAAGGATTGACACTTGCTTGTTAGCTCAACATGGCTAGTATTGAATGCATTGACATAGACAACATTGCTTACGACCAATGTAATTATCTGCTTTATCCATTCTGTTCCAGGTTGGTGGCGGGGTGGTGGTGGCCAAGCTTAATTTTCCTTGAAAATTTAATTTTCTTTGTTTATAATTGGATGCAGTGAGAAACTTTAAACTACTGTACATGAATTCTGACCAAGAATGAAACTTCTGATTCTGTCTGCTATGGGCAAATGATGCCAGTGCTAATTACATTACCCTACGTCACCCTATGGAATTTTATAGTAATCCATTGATTGGATGCTATACATAATCATGCGCTTATGGCCTAGTGGTGTGCTGGTCGAGCAGGTATTCAGAGTCCTAATAAGGCAATTCTGTATATACATGTAGAGTTGAATATTCATAAGCATCAACTAATTGGAATGTTGTTTTAACTCGACCCGTTGCAATGACTCAGTGTATGGTTAAGTGCATGACCCCATGTCTGGCCATGCCTTGCAAGGGTAACTCTGCATACTTCACTGGCTGAATTATATGAGTTATATGTGTATCTGCTAACTATGTTTAATAGATATAACTATTAAACAACAATGAAACATTTTACTAACCAAAATAAAACATTGTTTGTTTGGCAATTGAAATACTTAGAAATTCGATGACAAAGATATATTTTTGACATTTAACTATCATGTTCAAGGCTACACTATGCTCTATGTGGTAATACACAGAAACCAGTTGTTTGATTTAAATTTAAAGGGTCGCTACACTACTGACTGAAAGTGCATAAAATTTTCCTGGAGCTTAGCTCCACCCACTCTTTGTCCATGTTGGGATCAATCGATCCCTGCACTTCATGAATCTCTATTTCCAGAAAACTATACAGGTAAGCCGGTGAATATTCTGAAACAAATTGGTTTCAAATATTCAACAGAACGTTTATTAAATAGTAAAGGCATACAATTTGTACAAATTGGCTGACTATTAAAGCGTTTATGCCTGACTAAATTGTGTCACTCATGATGTAATTTAGTATGACACAAGCCTACATGCGACGTGGTTGATTATGGCATCATAATTGACTGAGAAACTGGATTCATCAATTAAGTAGTTAACGGCAAGTGCGAGCATGTTATCATTGTAACATAGACAGCCCAGCCAAAAATACGAAATAAGAGACGGATTGACTGTGCTACGGCTGCGCTAGATATATTTGCGTAACCTCTGCATGAATGAACAATATGTTACATGAGCTTGGATATGACTGCGTGTTTGCATATTGGGGGATTAAAATTTCTGCTGTAGAAATGAGAAATTGGTCAACATGCACATTGCATTTAACATTGGGATTTTAGCATCACAGCAAAATATCTACATGTATATAGCAGAGGCACGGTGGGCGAGTGGTTAGGCACTTGAGCCTGTAACTCTAGGTTCGCAGTTTCAATTCCCTGGCAGTCCGCTTTGTTGCGTCCTTGAGCAAGTCACTTAGGTTTTGGTTGCTCCAGTCGACCTTTCTTTAAATAGGTACCTATGAGCAGCGATGACATACCTCTTTGTGGGGCGTATGTGACTGCACTGCGGGGTTTCTGCGCTTGGGACTGTTAAATGAACAGGGGATGAAATGCATAGGGCTTAGAGCATGCATTAGCATGGATTTCAGTGTAATGTAAGTGTACTATCTATCTATATATGTGTATATATGTACATGCTATAACATTGTTGAAAGGATGGAGGTTATATTAAAATTATTATTTTTATGCAGGAATCGCACTACTACCAGTACCCTCCGACGCAGTGACTCACCTCCGCCATCTAGACCGCGACGTAGCGCTACACCCCCGTCTAGGGGATCAGATCGCAGACATGAAGCAGAAACTCGACGTGTAGCTGCAGGCACAAGCAGCCGTACATCGACGGTCCAACGTGATAGTCATTCTTCTACAAGTGCACGTGAGCGTGATGCCAGAACACGTGATTCGACAAGTTCAAGAGACCGACATGAAGACAGATACTCAGATTCTAGATATGAGAGGTATTGGTGTCATCTTATCACTATTGTCAAGATGTAGAATTAACACAGTTCGGTTGTGGCACAGGGTAACCAACATTGAATCTTATGGGTGTCTTTTATTTATTTTGCATGCTATTTACCGTTAAAAACTTAAAAAGTGGTTTCAATAGTACAGGTCAGTAATAAACTTGTCCTCGTGACAAAAAATGCACCTAAATCCAGAGAAAAACGAAAGCAAAACGAGGCAGGAATAAGTCAATATTCACCTGTATTATTAGGATTATCATTGTGATGGCATGAGAAGAAATTCTTGAATGCGCTTAGCAAAAAACGCAAGCATGGTAGAAATAAAAAAATAAAAAATCTAACTAATTTTTATTGCCTCTCACAAACTTAAGACAACTTTTTGAAATTTACTAGTGGAGTGGCTGGCTTGGTTATCGAGCCAGGTATTCCTGTGTTAAACTTGCCAAAATAGTCTTGGTCCAAAGAATAGTCAATTAACATATAACCTTGTTGTACGTTGATTGTAGTTCTCTGTGTATTAATTAGTTGGCGGCCCTTGTATACAAACAAGCCAATTATTTAAGTGCTTTTCTTTCTTGTAGGTCACGATATTCTGATAGCAAGACGAGCAGCCATGACGATCACAGACGAGAAACATCTGCCAGATCTCGTACACCACCTCGTAGAGGTATATCTATCAATGAGACACTTTTACAGTACAGCCTAAGGCAGCAATGTCAGATATCAAGTTATCAGAGCAGAAATAAGTAGTTTTGAAAACCTCAGTTGTCATCTAACTCATCTTAGGGCTGGATGGTTTTTCATATCTCATTTTGTGACAATCATTAGAAGATTTGCTCAATTTCCTCAATATGGGGAGCCTACTAATAGAACTAGGAGCTGTTGTTGCAGAATGTTTATTAATTTGTCAAGTTATCAAAGACATACACTTCTTACAACTTTGTGAATTTTCGTGACAGCTACATCACTGTGATTGTGACGTTGGCTGGCACGTATTTGATTATGACGTCAGCTAGTACGTATTTGATTATGACGTCTGATACTTGAGTGACAGATCAAATCACTTCATTGGCAGTGACAGACTGACCCACCAGCCAAATGCTGATAGAACTGAAATCTGGTTAATAGAAAGCAGGATTGGCTAAATCATTGACTAATGATTAAAATCATATTCAGGTATTATGTATCTGAAGTTAATGGACGGATCCGATCTGTCACTCCATTATATGATGTCATAATCAAATATGTCACATGTTAGCTGGCATCAAATCCTCACAATCAAAATGACAAGTCCATCGTGAAGGTAGCAATAGTCTGCTACAAATGAGTATGAATTATATGCCGGTGATGAATTTACAATGTGATAAACTTTCTGTTGGATATTTCCGAAAATGTTGGTCCCGATCCTAGGATGATTCATAGTAAAGAAATATTAGTTACTCTCTCCGGGATGTAGAAATTGTTTGAGTGTAGCTTTCGTGACCATCTCAGTCACTTCTACTGTACTAACTGACGGTCGCTGGCAATGTCACTGGTCAGTTCTTGTTGTCACGTGACAGCATGGACTGGTCGTCTCGGTTCATGGTTGGTCACGTGACTCCACAAGAACTGACCATAGTGATGTTGCCAACGACCATCAGTTAGTGCTGAAGGAGTGATCGAGATGGTCACGAAAGCTACACTCAATCAATTTGTTCATCCCAGAGAGGTAACTAATAATTCTTTATTATACCTCTGTTGAATGTTTTGAAACTAATTTTACAAATTATTCAACAGCTTACCTGTGTAATTGCCCTGAAATGGGTATTCTGGGAATTCAGGGGTCAAAGTGTATAAATATCAATTCAAATAATGCATGCAAAGTGGGCGAGCTTAGTTAGAAATGTGTGTGGCATAGCTAGAAATTGATCTCTCCATTGCGATGAACATCTAAAGATCAATATTAATGACTTTTATTCTGACGAAATTTACCTCGATATTTCAATATTAAAGCACCCATGCATATATTTAAACTTGTATATATTTAAACTGTTAAATATTTCTGAAACTAATTTGACTGGAAGCTTCCGGGCAAATTACTTTCAAAATATTGAACTTAATCTTGTATCTGATCTTTTGTGTTCAGTTGAGGTAGTTGTCTTGTGACAAGTAATTGCATAACATTTATATAAATTTAAAATTAAAATGGTTTCTAAAGGTCGCTCTTTTAGAGCAGCCGCTACCAAACTATTCTATGCTGAACGAAAATGTTTTTAAAAACACTCCCTCAGCATCCTTTGTTTTCTCTACTGAACAGGCTCCGGTTAATGCTCAGATTTGGTAAAGATAATTTCAATTTGCTCATAAATGTCCATTTGCAGACCAAGAAGGGACAATTTTTGAAAATTTACTATTGTAGTGACTAGCTCGTTTTAACTGGCTGTTATCTAGCCAGTTATTCCAGTGCTAATGTTTTTTAAATAGTCTCGGCCAGCAAATGGACATTTATTCAGACTACTGCAGAGATTAGGTTCTGGCCCACTTGACCATTAAAAAGGTTCATTGAAAAAGTGTTTTTAAAAAGGTGGCTATACTAGCTAAGATTTGGCTAATAAGAAATGTAGCTGGCTAATCTACATTGGATAATACATGTAGAACTTGCTTATTCATAGCAGGAGTCAAAAGTTCATGTGTGTATATATATATATATATATATATATATATATATATATATATATATTGCTGTGGGTTTAAAATGTTCCTTCAGCACATTGTGATATATATGTATATTCCAGAACAATCGTCGTCCTCTAGTCGCTATGTTGAGTCGAGAACATCAGCCGGTGCTGGTAGCAGCAGTGCGAGAGACGGCTATGATAGACAGAGCTCATCGACCAGTGCTCCCACAGCTGCTGCTAGCGCAGTATATTCAGGTAAATATGATCATATTACACGTTATGTAAAGTACAGCTCAGAAATAGTGGAAAGTTTCCAAGACAAAATAAAACATACTGTTGAATGAATAATTTGAACATAATTGGATTGGAATGCTTTCAATCCAATTGTGTTCAAATTATTCAACAAAACATTTCTTACATAGTGTTAAAAATTGTACTAACTAACATGTTTCTTGGTTTTTTGAAAACATGTTCAGTTATTTCTAGGCTATAATGTATCACCATTGTGTATGGGTTTCATATCTTCATTAACTGTGTGCGAAATTGGCATAAATTATTTGTTTGGCGTAATGATATTCTAGCTGTGCAAGTCATTCTAGTGATAAACTTTCAAAAATAATCCCATGTTCGTCTGCAAATTGACATTTTCTAGTCTGAAATGGTTAAAAGTGTAAATCTAAGTCATGACATTTGTAACTAGCACTGCACAGCTTGTTTTTGCGGACTGACCATCTATTAAAAAGGTGAATAAATGAATCTTAGTCGAGCATTAATCCTTTAGCCCTTTAATTTATTCAAGAAATTTTCAATTTTCTCATAGAAAATGTCCATTTGCAAACCAAGAGAAGACTATCTTTGAAAATTTACCACGGGAATGACTGGCTCGGTTATCGAGCCAGCCATTCCAGTGGTAAATTATCAAAAATAGCCTTCTCTTGGTTTGCAAATGGACATTTCCCAAGACCACTGCAGAAGCCATTTTTGGCTGATATGAGTGTTAAACTGTTAAGCCTCAAATTTGTTCAAGAAAATATCCATTTGCAGACCAAGATAAGATAATTTTTGAAAATTTATCACTGGAATGACTTGATCGGCTCTCGAGCCAATAAATCCAGTGATACATTTTTAAAAATAGTCTTCTCTTGGTCTGCAAATGGACAGTTTCCAAGACGACTACAGAAGCCGTTCTTGGCTGATAAGAGTGTTAAAGGGTTAATCATTGGCCGGCTTGAGTGTGAAATGGTTAACACATAACTTTATTTTTATCTGTAATGCAGCAAGTGTTCAGAGAAGTCGTGACTTGTGGGCGACTGGAACTGGCCCATCGTCAACCCACCTGAGTAGTCAACCTTCTAGCCACTCTATCCTGAGTGCACCATCGGGACTAAGCTCGACAATAAGTCATCGTGACACTTGGATCGACCCAATCTCACAGCAAGTATCAGCGAGGCCAGATTCATATAGCATTGGGCAACCAATGCTTGGCGCACCATCTAGTACAGCATATCTTGGTAGTGAACAGATGTCTACCATTATGATGCCAGTGCAACAGGAAGCGAGGTTTGATGCATATAAAGGTTTGACGAGCGGAAGTAGTTTGCGACGTTATTGATCACAATAAACTGTACAAATGATATATTAATATGTAAGATCATTTCGTAGACCTCGTGTATAACAATTTATCCAGATATTGCTAATGTGTATTACAGGCCGCGAAATAAGCTTATCTGTGGAGAACAATAAGACGATCCGATACCTTGGCTCCAAGATTGATTTTTTTTTTGTCTTCTGATGACCACAAGGTGACCAATCAATAGCCAGAATCAATCACCTAAAATTGCAGTCTTGCAGTGCAGAGGAAATTTTGTATTAACCATTTGATGTAAGGAATATTCTCTTGAATATTCTGAAACTAATTTAACTGGGACTTGTCACGGACATAGGCAGCCATATGTTCCAGTTGAATTAGTCTCAAATTATTCATCAGTTTTCCTGTATTGTTGAGCCCTGAGTTTATTTTTCGTGGTCCACACCCGCCCCGAGTTTATAGCAAAAAATACAGAAATCTGATTATAGCAGAGCACATAACCATGATATTCATAAGGCCATATTCCGGGTCTCACTGAGTAAGCATAATAACCAGAAACCACAGAAAACTGGCCCAACACATACATAGTTTTATTTTTTCATGTGATGTCGGCCTAATATACATGGATACATGCAGGGCCGGAATTCTGACCTTTTGGGGTTCAAAGGGTTAAATTGTATAGGGTTTCAACATTTTGGTGTCAAAATTTTGCATGTGAATTGTTTAAGAGATTTTACCTATTTCTCAACAATATCGCTCAGTAATTGTGCTTAGCTGATCAATCATATTTCGAGGCCTGTATTATTGTTGCACATGCACAATGACATTTGTAAATATTCACTTCATATATAAACTGTATAAACTCCAAATGCTCTTTGGAACCATAATGTGGTGTTGCATTAACACAATAATGATCATACCGACAAAAAATGCTTCTGCAATAGTATTAAACAATGTATGTTTGCAGACCAATATAAGACTATTTTTAACTCACCTGGCCAGAAAGGCCAAGTGACCTTATGCCGTGGCGACCGGCGGTCGTGTGTCCATCCATCGTCCGTCCATCCGTCACCTTTTCCTTTAAACGACTTCTCAGGAACCAGTGGGCCCATTTCAATTATATTTGGCAGGAAGCATCCTTAGGGCATAGGGGTTCAAGTTTGTTCAAATGAAGCCGATCGACCAATTTGCCGGCCATCTTGGATTTCAGCCGATTTTAGGAAACATCTTTAAAAATCTCCGAAACCATTATGGGGATTGGTGCAAAACTTATGAAATATGATCTAGGGCAAGAGCTAAACCAAATTTGTTCAAGTGAACTTGATTGGTCAGATGGTTCAGCGGCCATCTTGGATGACCTAGTTTTCCCGAAAACAACTTCTCCAGAATCGCTGAATGGATCAGGCCAAAATTTGGGAGATATGATTAGGGACTAAGGGTCATTAAAGTTTGTTCAAGGGAAGTTGCTCCGTCAAAAAACATGGCGGCTGCGGGCCAATCAAAATGTAGCGTGTTTGGATTTTTTTTATTTGATGGATTTTGACGCCAAAATTGGTTCTATAATATGTTTTTGGGTATTCTGAGCTTAAATTTGCAATTTTCGAAACTGTCGGATAAGCGGTTTGGCGGCCATCTTGGATAATTTTCTCGCCAAAAGCTCCCATGCTAAAGCAATGAGAAATTTAAAATGTCTTCTCGAGAACTACCAGGCCGATTTCAATTATATTTGGCAGGAAGCATCCTTAGGGCATAAGGATCCAAGTTTGTTCAAATGAACCCGATCGGCCAATTTGCCCAGCGGCCATTTTGGATTTCGGCCGATTTCAGGAAATGTCTTTAAAAATCTTCTCTTCTCCGAAACCACTTGGGGAATCTTCATCTAGGCCAAGAGGTAAGCCAAGTGTGTTCAAGAGGACTTGATTGACCAAATGGTTCGGCGACCATCTTGGATGACCTAGTTTTCACGAAAATGACTCCTCCAGAACCGCTGAAGGGATCGGGCCGAAATTTGGGCCATTAAAATTTGTTCAAAGGAAGTTTATCCATCAAACAAACATGTGCGCAGTGGGCCTATCAAAATGTGGTGTGTTTGGGGGCCATATTGCACTTGCAAAAATATCCACAAACTCATTTAAGACTGTTAAACCACCCACCAACAATTTTGACAAAAATTGATGGTGCTCCAGGTGAGCGACACAGGCCCCGGGCCTCTTGTTTAAATTGTACCACTGAAATAACTGACTCGATAATTGAGCCAATCAGTCCAGCTATCAATTTTCAGAGTCTTGGCTTCAAATGGACATTCCTCACTAAGCAAAAGTTACGATTTTCCTGAAATATCTTAACCAGTAACGGTTAACCGAATAATGGTAAAAGTATTCCGATAGAAAATATCCATATCATTTGCAGAGTCTGAGAATATATTGTTCTTCTCTGCATACAAACGAACATTTTTCAAGCCAATAGCGGCATACAGTTCTATGTATTCCCGCACCCATTTCTAGCTCAGCTCTGCCGACTTTGTGCATGTGTTGGAATCAATTTCCAATTTGTAACGTGAATTCACAAAATCTAAATTTCAAAGCAGCTATACAGGTTAGCTGTTGAATATTTTCCCATGGCTAAAGTGTGTGAATTGTATGTCTTTGATTAATTTAATCTGAAATTTAACAAACATTTTGTTGAATATTTGGAAACAAATTTGAATGTGAGCTGTTGCAGCTCACATTCAAATTTGTTTCCACAGGTTGGAGGCGGGGTGGTGGTGGCCAAGTTACAAATATATTTTGAACAATTTAGAGCATTGAGAAACTTCGACTGCTGCATATGAAACTTAGACAAAGAATGAAACTTGTGCCTGCTATGCCAGAGCTAATTGCATTGCATTACCTCAGCCTCTGGAATTTTATAATAACGCATTGATTGGATGTTAACTGGTCATGTGCTTCTTGTATAGTAGTGGTCTGATCGAGCAGACATTCAACTTCCTAATAAGGCAATATTGTGTAGAGCATTATGCATAAGCCTCATTCCATTGGAATGTTGCTTTAAAACTGAACCTGGTACCCCGCATCATTCTGTGATGGTTAGTGCATGACCCCCTTGTCTTACAAGGGAGGTAACTCTGAATGCTTTAGTGGCTGGCAGGATGAGTTATCTGTGTGTCTGCTAACTGTTTAATAGATGTAACTAGTAAACAACAAAATATCCAACAAAATGTTTGTTAAATTTCATACAATTCACACACTTTAGTGACGGGCTTCCATCGGTTTGTTTGTGGCGTAAGCTACATTTTAACAAGTGATGAATTTGATTATGATGTCACTTGAGTGACAAATCGGATCGCTCCATTTCAGCAGCTGGTTTTGCCTGCCTTGACCACGTAATGGTTAACATGGTTAAGGAGCTGGTTTTAGGGTAACTATCCTGTAGTAAGGGACTACCTGTCTTTGGAGGGCACATTTTAACTGTCGTTTCTGTAAGCCACCAGACAATAATTTCAAAATATTTAGCACATCGAGAGATATAAGCCCTGCATTATGTCATCTGCAAAAGCTCAGCAGTCAGATAGTTAACCCTTTGTTTTAAAAATTAAATTTTCTAATATAAAATGTCCATTTGCAGACAGACTATTTTTGAAAATTCACCATGAATGAATTGCTCAGTTATCGAGCCAGTCATTCGTGTGTAAATTTTCAAAAATAGTCTGGTAAAAAAAATACACATTACCAAAAAAATACACATTTCTCAAGACCACTGCAGGAGCTGTTTTGGCTGATATGAGTGTTAAATGGTCAAGGGCCTTTATGGAGGTACTATCAGACTGGCTGGTTTGACTAAGGTTATGTGGTATTCATATTTGAGAATAATTTGTTACCTGTGCTTTGTTTTAAGTAGTAAAACTATTGTTGTTAGTCATTTTATCATATAATTAATGATTTCTGTCTGTGAATAAACTATGACCCATAATTAATTTTCATTGGCCGTAGAATATTGAATGTTTATTTGATTGACAAATGAGGGTAGTGCTGCATGACTATGATGTCATAGGAAAATCACAAGCTCATTGCAAAAAAGGGGAATCTGCTCAGTTGTTAGATAATTACATTTTGTAGAACATTCCTTTTTATTTTCGAAACACATTTTATATTAGAATTAGAATTTCAAACGAATTCTAATCTCATGTCATACTTATGAATGCTGTTGAGTAAATATGGTTTACCGCTTTTTAGCCCTTTACACGGCAAGCCGGCCAAACCCATCCTTTGCAATGGTCATCAGAGACTGTTTTTTATATTTTACCACTGCAATGACTAGCTCGATAACCGAGCCAGTCATTCCACTGGAATATTAAAAATATAGTCTTCTTGGCCTGCAAATGAACATTTAGTCAGTAAAAATTAAAATTTTGTTGACAAATTTTGATCATTAAAGGGTTAAATAAATCTTGTTACAAATGTTATTGACAAACTTTAGTTCATAACCTGTTTATTATAATATAGGAAATCAGTTGAGATGCTTTATATATGTCCTATTCTACTAGTATCTGTTATGTCTTCATGTCACGTAGCCTGAATAACCTGAGCAACAATAATCAGCGACTAATTAGATGGAAATGATATATTATTTAAAAGGGCGCTAAGAATGAAGACTATGATTGGTGAGATATTGCCAAAACGGCCGTACAAGGAACTGCTGACAAAAGATATTGTTAGAGTGTCAGAACTAGAAATATTCTCAGAAACTGCCCATTTGTGGAACAAGAGAATATTATTGGAACTGTAAAATTGGAATGACTGGCTCTGTTAGTGAGCCTGTCATTCCAATGGTCAATCATCTAGAATATTCACCTTGTATGTAAATAGACAACTCTCTAGTCCACTGCAAAATTCATTTTTGGCTGACTTGCCTTATTGGGTTATATAAAATTGTGGTCCACATGATCAACAGGTTAAATATATCCACATTTGTCAAAAGCAGGTAAATCGTTGTTATGTTCATGTGCGCAATAAAAGTTTGTCGATTTCCCATGTGCAATAAACGGTAACATTTAATCAACGGTTTGTTGTACATAAATGCTTAGTCAATCACTCTAATCCAGGATTTGGAAAATTTACCACTGGAATGACTGGTTCGGTTATCGAGCAAGTTATTCCAGTGGTAGATTTTCAAAAGTAATCCATTGTCTACCATGTTTAAACAAGCCTTGTTGAGTATGGTAGTGTTATAATTATGCATCATGGGTGAGAAAATAACATTGTTCTTTACCATGTCACTCATTGAACTCTTTCACCGAAGCGTTCCCGATATCTCATTTTCAAAGCAACATACAGTTGAATATTTTGAAATTAATCATTAGGCAGCAATGGCTTCCAGTCAAATTAATTTTAAAATATTCAACAGAATAAGTTTTATATCATAAAGAATATACCTTCAAATTTGTTCAAGAAAATTTAAAGTTTCTCATGGAAAATGTCCATTTGCAGTCAAGAGAAGTGTTTGTGAAAATTTCAAAAGGTCTCTTAGTCCTCAAATGGACATTTCTCAACATGACTGCAGAAGCTGTTTTTGGCTGATATGAGTGTTAAAGTGATAACGGAGTCGTGTGAAACAGAAACAGTTGTGGACATTGTTCCTGAACACTGCCATTTCTCCACATTTGCAGGTTGCTTACATGATTTGTATAACTTAATGTACTAAATAATTAATTCATGTAGAATTCTCAGATTATAACCTGTTCACGGTCAAGCCGGTTAAAACCAGCCTTAGCAGTGGTCTTGGGGAATGACCACTTACAGGCCAATGGAAGACTATTGCTGAAATTTACCACTGAAATGCCTCCCTCCATAAGCGAGGGAGTCATCTCAGAGGTAAATTTTCACAAATCTATTGTTCTGCAAATAGACATTCAATAACCATGTGTTTTGATTTTCTTGATGATTTAACCATTTAATGGTTACGCATTGTGGTTCTTGTTAAACGAAGATTGATTGTGATAAAAGCTATTGCTGTAATAGATAGCTTCTAAGGAACGCCATTCTCAAGATCAGCCCCAGTGACCATGTAAGGTTATAAGTGCATAGAAGTGAATAGATGAAGCTGATACCTGACCAGCGCTGCAAGGAATAACATGCATGCTCATCTGTTGTCATTCAACTGTTGCCATTCAATTTCTATGCATCAGTTTTATGTGAATAAAATTTAGATATATTTGATAATTGTGTCTGTGGTTGTTTTCTGGATGTTCATTGCCCGCTCAGTGAACTGTGAAAAGTAGGTCACGCTGACATAATTTTGATACATGACACCTGTAGGCTATGATGTAGTCATATACCAAGTTCGGTAACGCTGAAAAACCCTTGAAAATATTGTCCGGACAAATCAGGGATGCACACGGACGCACGCATGCATGGACAAGGCGATTACCCTATACCCCACAAGTGGGGATATAATAATAAACATGCAGCCAGTGGATTTTTTTTTTAGTATTTTCAGCTCTGTAGTGCACATAAGTTGAAAGCACATTGGAATTAATAACATGCATGTTGACTCCAGAGCTTTAACCCTTACATGACTAAATGTTGTTTATAATATTTGCCAATTAAATGCCCATTTGCAGATCAATAGAAGACTGACAATTTACCACTGGAATGCCTGGCTCAGTTACCAGGCCAGTTATTCTAGCGGTAAATTGTCAAAAATAGCCTTCTCTTGATCTGCAAATGGACATTTAATAGGCAAATATTTTTACCCACATTTAGTCATGAAAGGGTTAAGAGTTAGGCAGCTGAGCGTCATGGCCCTCGGGCAGCTTGTTTTAAAATTTATCCTGAAGCAATAAGATTAGTAAAATATTTGAACCGTTGTACACTGGGATTTGCGCGACAGTGTGAACAATAGAACCCAAATAATGGCTACAAGTAGCAAAATAAAATGGTGACTCAGAAGACGATAGTCACAAAATAACCATGACCTGCTGCTGACCATAAAATTGTAAGGCGTCTTCCAGAGGTGACAACCATTACGATTTTGGCGTAATCATTATGATTTTATCATTCGTATTACGATGTTATAAACGTTTATTACACTAACATACATTTTTCATTGAAAATGGTTTTTTTTATCATTACCGCCGTATAGTATCTCCTACATAGTGAAGTCACATTAAGCTGGTACCCAACTCCAATTACTCATGATCACAATGGTATCCTAAGCAAGTCGCCAGCGAAGGAATGAGGAGTCGGTTACCAGCCTAAAGTCACATGAAATTGTGTTGTTACACAAACTAAAAAATCTGCCAAAACTAGCCTGGTTCCTGGCTACTATTTTGCTAACGTTATCTTCATATGATAACGTTCCCAAATAGTAGCCAGGAACCAAGCTAATGTTGGCAGATTTGTGAGTTTGTGTAACAGAACTATCTCAGTTCCCGTTGATATTTCATATGAGCGACGTGATTGGTTCATTCAATCTATCAGCCAATTGTTGATCAGATAACAAATCGTGTTCGGAATGTTTATATCCCGGGTAAATTTGTGTAAAAAATGGCGGATAAACGTAAACATTCGCCCTGTCGCGAATCAACTAAACCAAAGCGTACAAAGACCGTGGATCAGAAATTTAAAACAAGATTACAGTGCAAAATTTCCGGTTTTAACAAAATCACGACTAAGCGAATATCACACGCACTGTCAAACGTGTAGAATTGACTTCTCGGTAGCTCACGGTGGACTGAATGACTGTTCAAAACATCTAAAGACACTCGGCCATATACGCAAAGGTAAAGCCGCTTTGGAGTCTAGTAAAATTACAAGTTTCTGTGTACGTGATACAGACTATGCATCAATGAAAGCCACAGTGTTACTTACCGACTTCAAAATTGAGCATAATTTGCCAATTACTGTTGCAGATCACGCAAGCCACTTATTTAAATCAATGTTCCCGGATTCTAAAATTGCGGCTCAGTATGCATGGGCTTGAACAAAAACCACAGCTATTGTGGAAACATTAGATTTTGATGACAAAAATATTACATCAATTTTACAAACACGGCCATTCAGTGTGGCAACAGATGGTAGTACCGATATGGCTGATACGAAACTCTATCCCATTGTGGTAAAATATTTTGATAAAACACTCACAAGTTGTGTTCATTTTATTAACAATTGTTGATTGTGATAAACCATTTACTGGAGAAAAGATTTATAACATAATTGACACAGAGCTAAGAACGCGCGAGATCAATTGGAAAAACTGCATCTGTTTTTCAGCCGACAATGTTAGCGTAACGTTGGGCAAATATAAAGGTGTTGCAAGCTGTATTACAAAACAGAAAACAGGCACCATCTGTGTATGTTTTGGGTTGTCCATGTCACCTAATGCATTTGGCAGCATCAAAGGCTGGTAAACAATTACCATGCGACATGGAGGAGATACTGGTGAACATTTTCTACTACCTAGACAAAAGCTCTAATAGGCAACAAAATCTTAAATTATTCCAAAAAATGTGTGGAACAGCAGAAAGAAAGATATTGAAGTTTGTAAGTACGCGTTGGTTATCATTAGGACAGTGTTTGGAAAGAGTTTTGGACCAATGGGAGCCAGTTTTTTCAATCCGAGAATGATAAGAAACCTAAAACAAAAACTGCCACATCACAAATTAGCAATTCATCGGCTGCCAAATCATCTAAATCAAGACAGTGAGAATCATATTGCCAGCAAGAACACTTCATTACCATCCAGTGTGATGTCAAATTGAAAAGTGAATAGTGGTGCCGCCACACCTTCAAGCAACAGCTCACGTATCACTGCAAAGTAAAAACACAGCCAGACAGACAGTAGTTATCTACACGCTACAAAAGGAACTCATGATGAGAGCATTGCTGCACCCAAACCCAGTCCTGTGACATTTCTAGGTATGTTTTCAAACAGACTGATTTAGCAGTGCAGAAAGCAGAAAATGATGCAAAGCCAAGCAAATTCAAATTGAGAAGAAAGAAAATTCTGCCAAATGATAAAGTAGGATGTTTCTTGGCTTTTTTCAAAGGTAAAAATAATAAGCTGTATTGTCTTTTTGTGAAAGCAGTGTTGCCACTATTTGAGACAGCTAATGTTACCCTGCAAAATGAGGAACCATGTATCCACATACTACGTAGAGTGCTGATTAAACAGCTGAAGGATCTTCTCATCAGATTTGTGAAACCGGAGCATATACTCAATTCCAGGGCGATTCATACTGATGTTTACTATGAAAATCTGGACAATCAGAAGTCTGATGGCAATCTCTATATTGGTAAAGCAGCAAAGGATTATCTTGATTCACATACAACTCTTAGAACCAAATCATTATTTACATCGGTCAGAGCCTTTTATGTAGCCGCTTGTAACTACATGATTGCAAAATTTCCATATGATGATGAACTTTTGTTCCATTCAGAGATTGATGATCCCAGCATGCAGTTAGAGAAAGACTATTCAATCATTAAGTATTTCACAGACAGATTCTCTATGATTCTCCCACAGGGTGGCGACAGGCTTGAAGGACTGTTCCTGAATTATCAGGTTGATACTATTCCAAATCTGGAGAGTACCAGCCACAGTATTGATCAGTTTTGGGCGAACATGGCCCAAAATAAAGATGACAATCATGTTGCAAAATATGACTTACTAGCTCAAGTAATGCTATGTATTGTAGTATTTCATTCTAATGTGGACTGTGAGAGATTGTTCAGTATTGTTTCCAAAAACAAAACAAATTATAGGCCTACTTTAAATAGCAAAACGCTAAGTAGCTTGTTGAAACATAAGATGTCTATGATAGCAGAAGGCAGTGTGTGTCACACATACAAATCCGATAACGAACTCCTGAAGAAAGCCAAGCATGCGCAAGCACTTCTGAAGTCTGCGAGTAGTACTGGCCACAGTAGAACTGACTATGGTACAGACAATTACAGAATTCAGAACCAAAGTGTATATTTAATGTTTATTGTAACTTTAGTATTGTATTGATGTAGTCATGTGAAAGTCGCTTTTTTAAAACAAAAGTTAACTGTAATAATTCTGACATTGGATTAACTTCTTGGATATTTAAAAATGCTGTATAGTGAGTGACATTCAAAAGACATGAAAATTAAGGTATGCATCCTACTTGTTGACCAGCTTTTATTGTGCAGCTACTAGAAGTCTTAATTTTATCATAGCTTGTGTTCATATCTCTTTAAGCCTTTCATGGCACATCCTACCAAAACCGGCCTCTAGTGAGCTTGAGGAATGAAGGAAATTTCAATTTCCCTTTCTCCCAGATCTAACAATACTTACCATTACATTACTCATTGATAATACAGCTATCCTGATAGCTGGCTCTAGGAAGCTAGATTTAGAGTTTTACCGGCTCCTGGAACCGGGTACCTGGTTCCCAACAACCGGGTACCCGCCTGCCAGAGACACTCATATTGTTTGCATAGCTACCAAACAAGAGACTAACCCATGGCTTGCCTCCATGCGGCTGGAAGGCAGGGTCTGTAATGTAATGGTAAGTATTGTTAGATCTCGAGAAAGGGAAATTTCCTTCATTCTCCTTCGATCAATACTTACCATTACATTAGCCATTGATAGCACCAGATTTAGTCAGTATACTGGTGGGAAGGGGCAAGCCATACAAAGCCTCTTGCCCCTGGAGAAAGAACTAGACTTAAACCTGTCACACGGAGACCTAGAAGGACAGAAAGCTTTGGAACCGAATCACATTCGCATCACTGCAAAAGGAGATGAGCAGTGTGGCCACTAGACTATTGTTTCAAAACAGCTAAAGCGAGTGGATTGGTGGAGTCTGACATGTCCCTCATATAGTAATCTGTGAAAGAGGACTCACAGAGCCATTGTACATGTGCAACGGCCATGATGTCCTAACGGGACACCATTGAATAGGGCGGTCAAGGCGGCTATTCCTCTAGCATCGTGAGCCCTAGCACATTGCACCTGGTGCCCAGTCGCAATCTCATGGGTAGTCTGAATGCATTCGACTACCCAACGAGAAATAGAATCCATGGATGCGGCGCCATATGACTTGGCAGATCCATAGATGTCTATCATTTGACCGTAGAGTCTGTCCGTTTTTTGTACTAGGTCAAAGCACAGACTGGACACCAGGCACTGGCATCATGATCAAACCTAGTTAGCTTCAGTATAATGAGCGGTTTGCCGGGATATTTCAAAGATTGATTCTTTGACATAAACTCTGCTCTTGGCAGCAGTCGCAGACCCTCTCCGGAGACAATAAATCGGTCCCTCTGCTGAAAGCGCATGGATCTCATTGCGCCTTCTCGCTGAGGAAGCTGCCAATAGAAAAACCGCCTTTAGAGTCAAATGCTTTAGACTAGCCAAACCCAAGGGTTCAAAAGGGTGCTTGGCCAGTATATTAAGCACCAAAGATAGGCTGGAATGACTACCGGTTGTCTCCGTTGGAGATTGCTCATTACCTTCACCATCACATTCAACTGGGTCACCGCTGGACTATTCCTGTTGGTTAAACAAGGGATAACTGATGCCAAAGCTGACTTGTATCCAACAATTGTGACAGGAGCCAGTCATGTAAAGAACAGCTGACAGAGAGTCGATTGAAAGGTTTCAATACCCTTTCCTTCACACCACTCTGCAAATTTGGTAACCTTGTGGTTATATGACTTGAAGGTTGACCTCCTCGCGGCTGCGATGAAACTCGCAGCCTGTTGAAAAAAGCCCTACGCTGTTTGATAACATCAATTTGAACATTTTGGGCCGCTCGTGTACGAAGCGGCCATTGGCCTGGGAGATTATGTTCTGAATCTCGGGAAACTGCACTGGATTGTCCACCAGCAGATCCAGGAGATCCGTGAACCACGCCCTGCTGGGCCAAAATGGCGCTATTAGCAGAAGCAGGCACGGCTCCTCCCTGATCTTCACCAAAATCTTCAGTAGAAGAATGGGGGCCGGATATGCGTACGCATGCATCCCTCTCCAGCTTAATGCCAGAGCATCTGTATCGACGGCATTTGGATCTGGAATCGGCGAGACATAAGTCATGATTTGAGCATTTTTCTTTGTGGCGAACAAATCCACGTTTGGTTTGCCCCAATGCTCGAAGATCCTTGGTAGAATTGGAGGGATGAGAGACCACTCTGTTGGCAGAATCCTCTGCGAGACAAAGCATCCACCAGAATGTTCAATCGCCCAGGAATGTGAGCTGCTTTCAAAACAATAGTAATTCCTGCACCATTGAATCGAGTGCCACACCTTCATACACAGTGTGGGTGACCTGGTCCCGCCTTGGCGATTTATGTATGATACTACTGTCGAATTGTCCAACCGTATCAATATCACCTTGCCCCTGACTTCTGTAAGAAACTTCCAATGCCAGTTCCACTGCCAACAGATTGATATGCAGTTGATTCTCTTGGAGAGTTTATGTGCCTGAAAACTGGTGCTCTCCCAGGCAGGCCCCCCCCCCCCCCTCCAGATATGCATCCGTGTACATGGACAGCTGGGGGTGGGGTAGGTGAAGCAAAACTCCTACTAGGAGATTCTGATGCTCCTTCCATCATACAAGATGCGACATTATTGGCTCCAAAACTGGTACCAGCTTTGACATGGTTTCTGTGCTCTGTTTCCACAGAGACATGAAATACAACTGGATAGGTCTTCGCATTAGAGCAGCATACGGGATTACCTGCTCCATGGAGACCATCATGCCCAGCAATCTGAAGAAACTTCGCCTGAATGTGGTTTCCCAATCGAAAACTCTTGAGGATGGCTAACAGAGACACCACTCTGGGCTCTGACGGGTAAACCCTGCCTTCCTCGAGATCGAATCGCATCCCCAAATAAACGAAGTGTTGAGTGGGCGTCAACTCGTATTTCTCCCTGTTGACTATCCAACCTAGATCTGAAAGCAATTTCAGAGTCAGCAGTATCCACTCCTAACCTGGCTGGCGTGTCCGCCTTGATAAGCCAATCGTCTATGCAGGTGTAAAGCGCCACATTCTCTCTTCTGAGAAACGCTGTCACCACTAGGACTACTCTGGTGAAAACCCTTGGGGCTGTCGACAGGCCGAATGGGAGGACTACAAAGTCCCATACCTGATTCTGAAACGCGAATCTCAGAAACCTGTGACAACCCCTGTTCATTGGAATGTGGAAATATGCATCTTTCAGATCGATTGACACACACCACATTCCTTTCCTCAATTCTGCCATTACTGCTCTTGGAGTTTCCATCTGAAACCGAGGCGTATTGATAAACCAATTCAATGGCCTGAGATTGAGTACGGGTCTCCACCCCCACCCCCGTGCTCTTGGGGACAAGGAACATGTTTGAATAGAAGCCTGGAGTGCCCAGGTTTGTTGGTTTTATTGCTCCCTTAAGAAGCAAACCTGACACGTTTTGAATGGCTTCTAATTTGTCTGTCTCCCTTGGAACGGGCGTCCAGACAGGTGCCAAAGACAGATTTTGTGGCGGGAAATCCCACCACTCTGGCATGTATCCCTGGGATATCAATCCCAGGACCAGACTGTCTGACGTCACACCTTGCCAAGCCTCAACGAAACGCATGAACCTTCCACCCACTATAGGTGCATTGATGCCTAATGCGGGTGTCTGGCTCACGATCCGCTCTCCAACCCCTCTTAACGAGGGAGAGAAAGAACCATTTTGGTCTTGGCTTGACTGGTCTAACTGGCACCGCTGTTCCTGTTGCACAGGCACGGTCCAGACGGATACGAAGGGAGCTACCATAGCCTCAGGTATGATCTGCTCCCATCTTTCTGCCCTTGGAGGACTTACCTTTGCCCATGCCCTTCCCGCCTCTCGGGTGATAAGGGCCACTATGGTGGGCAGGAGCGTCCACAACTTTCCTAGCCTAAGCCGCAGGCAGCTGAGAAGGCCCAGCAATCGCAGAAGGAGCTGGTTTGGCTTTCGCCTTGCCCTTATGCTTCTGCTTCTTGGAGGAAGGTTGTGCTGTTAGCGGTTTTGCAACAGCCCCTAGTGCATGAGCCTGATGCACTAACTCTAGCTGAAGATTAACCGCTAACGGACGGCCATGCTTGGCCACCAAAGATGCTAGGGCCGTTCATAACTTGGTCACTCGTGCCTGTACCCTGACCAACGCGTCCATCGACAGCACAAGGCCGTCATTGACACACGAAAGCGCAGCAAGTGGCACAGGGTGGCCTGCCCCAGCTTCAGCCCACACCGACTGAAGCAAGCGATAGGAGTGATTGACAGCATTCATAGCTGCCCTCACTCCCTCATCGCAAAGGGACAGGACTTCCTTATTGTTTGCTTGGCTCTTGTCCACAAGGCCACCTGCTCCTGCACTCTGGACACCAAGAACCCAACAGTCATCCTCAGTGACCATTGGGACCACACCATACCGCTCGTACTCCCCCCTGGGGATACAGCACTTTGCCCGCACCTCCCTAGAGGCCGCAGGGAGCTGGCTCTTGGTCAAGAGTTGCTTGGCATAAATAGCCTCAAGCAAGTCCTAGAACTTTGGATCCAGTCCAATGGACTGAATCCGAGCCACGGGCAAGACCCCCGTCTGAATCGATGGACGGGGCATGTCTTCCTCGGTCGTGGCCAAGACCATGGACGGGTCCAGCCTGGCTAGCCAAGCCAGAGCATCGGACCAGTCCGCCTCTGAGGAAGACCCCCCCCCCCTCCCCCCCGTGCACACATCACCCGTTGATGTGTTCACGGGTCTACCAGCAGCGGCCTCCCGGCAAGGAGCCACTGCTGGAAAGCCTTCAACAATGGTACTGCATGGTTTCGCCACCACCCCATGAAACAAACTGTTCTATGGAGTAGGCCCGCATTGAAGACCATGCGAACCCATAGCGGTTTACGGAACAGTGGCCATACACGGGTGCCATTGTGTGTGGCCGCTGGACCGGGCGAGATAGGTGAGTACCATGCCTGGCCACCCACTCCCGTCACTGTGTCGGTTGGTGGCAAACCAAACAGCACTGGATGGGTGCCCGGTACCAGTGTGGCCTCAACCACAGGCGGAGTGACTGCCATGGCTTGCGCCAAGCCAGTCAGATGGAGGGCGGTTCCCTCCAGGATGGAATCGACCTCTATGTGCTCCACCCGCGGTATCTCAGGCTGCAACAGCCTCGCCTCTTCAGCCTCCTCATCCTCAGACCCTGAAGAGTCGTCACCGGATTTAGAGACACTGGAGCCATCCTGGCGAACAGCTCCCATGCCCGACAGACCGGCTACCGCTACTGGACCACCCTAATTCAAGTTTCTGGCACAAAACGCACGCAGCACCAAGAATAAGATGCACGAATTAATGAAACATTTCCTTCACCAAATAATCCGAGAAATAAAAGGGTGTGACGTCACCCGCTCGGACAATACGGTTGAACGACTTAAGCCGATGTTAGTGTTACCTTGACCGTTGACCTTGTTCCCCCAACATCATGCTGCTTCCCAACATAGATAACCATGTATCCAAGTTCAGTTGCAATAGGCTTAACCAATCCTGAAATATAAGCTGAGAAGTTTTGCTAAACGCAAAAACTTATTGTTGAAATAACAAAGTTCTATATCACGGTCACAGTGACCTTGACCTTTGAGCTTGTGACGCCAACATCATCATGCTGCACCCTAACATTATAGGTAACCATGTATCCAAGTTCAGTTACAATAGGCTTAACCAATCCTGAAATATAAGCTGAGAAGTTTTGCTAAACGCAAAACCTTAATGTTGAAATAACAAAGTTCTGTATCAAGGTCACAGTGACCTTGACCTTTGACCTTGTGAAAACAACATCATATTGCTTCCTATGATTATAGGTAACCATGTATCCAAGTTTAGTTGCAATAGGCTTAACCACTTCTGAAATGTAAGCTGAAACGTTTTGCTAAACGCAAAAACATAATGTTGAAATAACAGAGTTCTGTATCAAGGTCACAGTTGCTGAAATATAAGGCAATAACTTAATGCAAAAACTTAACGTAAAATATTAACAAAGATTATACCGTGACCTTTGACCCAATAACCTTGAATGCATGATGTCTGAATCAGCGTACTGCTTCCTTTCGATGTATATCGCCATGTACCCAAGTTTGGTTCCCATTGGATCTGGCATTGCTGAGATATAAGACAATAACTTTTGTTTAATTCAAAAACTTAACGTAAAATATTAACAAAGATTATACCGTGACCTATGACCCAATAACCTTGAATGCATGATGTCTGCATCAGCGTACTGCTTCCTTTCGATGTATATCACCATGTACCCAAGTTTGGTTCCCATTGGATCAGGCATTGCTGAGATATACGACAATAACTTTTGTTTAATGCAAAAACGTAACGTAAAATATTAACAAAGATTATGCTGTAACCGTTGACCCTTGTAACCTTGACCTCATGGCCTTTTTATCAGCGGGCTGCTTCCTTTAGATGTATATTACTATGTAGGGTTGGGCGATATTGCTCAAGGCATGACGATATCGGTTTCTCATTAAAATACCGCGGTATCACGATATATCGTCATTTGGGTGGGGTGTGGAGTTAGGGTGTAAACATAGAATAACATATGTATTTCAAATTGGTGGTGTCTGCAAGTTATTTCCATTACATTTGTTGCATTGAAACCGTAAATTGAGATCGCCATGATTTCCATTTCCGCATATTTAATACACGTAATTCCACATTGTCACCCTTCAATATACAGTTTAAAACAACGAAGGTAATGCAACTAACCATATTCATCACAAATAAGAAAAATAAAGGATTTTCTTCTGTTCTTGTGTTGTATTTTGTGTTATCTTTACCTCAAGACAACTGTCAAAAGATTGAGCAAGGAATACGCATTAACTTCATTACACAGAAAGGAATTCCGCAGAGCGAAATCTGATTGGCCGCCGTATCGTACTTGAGCCAATCAGAATTCAGACTGCAGAATTCCGACAGCTGTTATCACGCCCGCCGCTAGCTTAGACAATGCAAATTAATAAAATAACACTGCATGATTTTGAATGAGAACCAGCGTGAAGACTGGAAACAATTATATCAGATTTTATTTGGTCTGTAATATTAAATACTAATTGGCTCCATTTTAGACCTATTCAAATTCACTCACTACTTAACAGGTTTATCCATTGATCTCAAGGCGGTCGGGATGTGTGAAATTAACCCAGTTAACTCTGCAGCCAAGACTGCCACAACAGATAGAAGACTGGACATAATTAGGCCTAAATTCTTTTATTTTAAGGACGTTTCTCACTTAGAATAAATTCGTAATGTTATATGTGGAATGAATTTTGATCTGATTCGTTTAAAAATGCTAAATATATTGTATAAAGTTACATAAAAACGTATAACGGTAAAGGAAGAGATTAACTTCCCCCTCACCCACCATTTCAAGCTTTGGTATTGATAAGGGATTAAGTGTGTGTGGTTTCCTATCAACCTAAAAAGTTTTAAAGTCTAAATCTTTCACTGTCAGAAGAATGTTTAACCATGCAGCTCAATGACTAATGGATAAATAGCTTGACCTGTAGTAATGACGTCATCAGAATGGAATGTGGGTAGTGCGAATGGTATTCCCCACTGACTAATACTCAGAATGAAGCAAGAAAAAACATGGCGTCGTCTATTTATGTAATTATGAAAAGTGAACAACAAAGGATTATTTTGTACTTTAAATCATTTTATTAGCGCAAACAAACCATGAATTAAATGAACACAGATTATTTTGGAGTTTATTAAGTTTTTATAACCTTAGACAAAGACTGGGTTATTACTTAAAGACTATTACTGGACCGAATAGAGGTAAGAGTATGACATTTCTAACTTAGTTCTTTATATTATGCTCACAGTTAAAAGTGCTATATCGTCCTGTCGGTATTGACGATATTTACGATTTTTCGAAATTATGACGATTTCGGTATCGGTATTCGGTATATCGCGATATTGACCATAATATCGAAAAATCACCCAACCCTATTACTATGCACCCAAGTTTGGTTCCAATTGGATCAGGCATTGCTGAGATATAAACCTAACTTAAAAGTTTATGCCGCCGCCGTAAAGTTATACCTATGTCCCGATCCTTCTTCGCACGCGAGACAAAAACCGTAAGCCAACACCCAGTTTCATATTACTGCCAGATTGCCGTTGGGATTAAACGAGGCGATCTTATCTGGCATATTTCGTTGTAACCACATGTCCCAGTTCCGGGGTCAGAAAATGGGACATGCAACACACAAAATTTCATAGATATAAGTCTCCATATAACTAGAGAAATAGCATGAATGAATACGACCTGAGATTCAGAGGCTCTTTCCATAGTAACTCCAGTAATCCAGAAACAAAACAGCAAATAGGCACAGGGAAAAACACAAAGAAACCGAAGATTTCTCCAAAAACAAAATAGCAATGTATTCTCTTGTTGCTATGCAAACAAGAATGAGTGTCTGGCAGGCGGGTACCCGGTTGTTGGGAACCGGGTACCCAGTTCCAGGAGCCGGTAAAGCTTTCTAAATCTAGATTCCTAGAGACAGCTATCAGAATAGCTGTATTATCAATGAGTAATGTAATGGTAAGTATTGATCGAAGGCGAATGCCCATGTGATGGTTGCTGGCCCTAACACTAACCGATTGTCATTTTGAGCTGTAAATGACAGAAAAACCTGTAGTGCGGCCACGTAACTAGTATAAATAAGTCTGTCTGTCGGTTGATCGGTCGGTCAGTCAGTCTGTCTGTCGGTTGATCGGTCAGTCAGTCTGTCTGTCTCAAAATCTTTAACAAAGCTGCCTAAGTCGCAGCTATAGCACATTCACACTTTTTAAAAAAGGTGATGTGAATGGTTCTGAAGCACATGACATGGTTGAAGGAAAGGGGAATTTGAGTGCCAGAATGAGCTTAGAATGCACCACAGAGCATCTAAATGCCGGCAATAGCCACTAGGCTTCACACGGTAACCGAGCCAATCATTCCAATGGTAAATTAAAAAAAATAATCCTCTTGGTCTGCAAACGGACATTTTTAATGAGAAAATTTAAATTTTCTTGAACAAATTCGAGGGTTAAAGTGTTAATACAATGCATAATAAATCATCATCATTGGAGGACTAGGCCTATTGTTAGGGTTTCAGGGGAAGAATAATGAGATGAACAAACAACATAACCTCATTATTCAACAGTTTATTCCATAATATATTTCAATATAATTACATTAACGTTTCTGTTAAACAATACACACACTATCACAGACAACATGCACATCATCGATTCCAGATGTTTCATGACCAACAAGCGAGAGACTTCCAACATAATAAATAATTACATACAATTCAGCAGAAATCTGAATAATTTAAAATAAGATTATTTAATTTGGTGAAAAAATAGTTTGTCTCCAAAACAGGATGTTTATGCTAGGCACATGTTGATTACATTTATGCAATGGCACAGAAGCAAGAATAAGTATATTTTATTACCGTACTATCACAGCTATTCGATACATACAAATTTATGAATAAACATATTTTGGAAAATATGTACAAATCATGCGTGAATATTAGGACTACTGGCTTCATACACCAAGGTAGATAATTCTTGACCTCAAAACCTAATCAACCGCAGTACAAGAAAAATTTTAAAACTACATCGCCGATGGAAATAGCCAGTCATATCAGTGAAGTTTTAAAAAATGCTTCTTTTCCTATAACTAGCTATTTAAAAATCAAGAATTGTCTCGCTTGATACATGTGACGAGTAAAGGGTCAACTAGCTACTTAAAAACTTAACTTAATAAATGAATGAATGGACACACTTAGGATAAAGTCTTTGCTGTTGTAGTTACTATTCCGCTCATTGGTAGCCCTGCAGTTTCAAGGTCGTGGGAAAACGTGTTCTGATCATCATACACTTATCGTGTTCGATAAACAGACTGTTCTTCTTAGTGGCAATGTCCTTCTCGAGCGCCATCCTGTTGTCTTGAAGGCTCTTCAGAGACTGTTCAGCGTTATACAGACGATCTGTTAGCGCATCTACCGACTGGCTAATCTCGTTCACTTCACCGACAAGCCTGAAAGAATAGACAAGTATATGATTACAGGGCCCATGCTACCCTTTAGCCAAAACTAAAACAATGAATTGGCTAATAGAAATGTGGATTGTCTTTAATTCGAATTCCCAGAATCCCAATTTCAAGGTATCGATACAGGTAAGCTCTTAAGATTTTGAGATTAATTTGACTGTCCCAGTAAAATTAGGTTCAAAATATTAAAGAATGTTTATATTAAACTGTAAATTCATCGAAGATATAAAATAGATATACTTTGAAGTTTCATGACACACCTTTTGACTTGGGTGACGGAATAAATTAAGTAAATTTGTTTGTGACCGGCTAACTAGTGAAGTATTTGATTACGACATCAGATAGTTGAGTATAAAAATGCATCGGAGATGTCAACCAAGCATACTTTCATTTGACTAATTGATGTCACAAATAACCTGACATCTGTATGTATTTTGTCATATTTTAAAAATATATCACTGGAATGACTGGCCGAACTCCATAAAAGTATGGAATAAATTTGAACATCGGTTTCGATATGAAATAGACTGCATGCAACATGTAAACAATTGTAGTTTTATTGAGATCGGATAAGCCACTGATGAATTCAATGTCCACTGAAAAACTAACAGTCTGTACACTACTGAGCTTGCCATGTTGAACCAGCCTCTGCTTTGATCATCGTTCGACCATAAAACCACCAATGTTCTGTTAACCCATTAATGGTCATGCCGGTCAAAACCGGTCTTTGCAATGGTCAAGAGAAGACAATTTTTGAAAATTCACCACTGGCATGACTGGCTCGATAACCGAGCCAGTCATTCCAGTGGTAAATTTTCAAAAATTGTCTTGGCCTGTTCAAGTTGAATGAGCACAAATTTAGATTTTCTTGAAATATATTGACCATTAAAGGGTTAATGACTTCTGCATTGAGTTGGCACCTAGCTCAAATACAAAGTTCAGAATCGGGTCAATTACACTTATAATAATTCACAATTATTGAATACAGTTTTGCTATTCGACTCGCATCCATCAATGATGCAGTGACATCAGTTATATAATGTCAAAATCCAGCAATAAAGTAACAAAATCATTAACATGGAGTTGTGAATATGATGAGCCCACAGATCCAAAGCGCAAATTCTTTATAATTATTTATAAACAAGTGTGAATGCCCTATTCATGGTGACATATATCAACTTCTAGTTAATTAAGTTTCAAATTATTCAGTTCAGCTTTCCTAGAGAGGGTTGACTAGAATGAAAGCAAAATAAGAGAATTTTCAACGTTGAACTCTGAGTACAGACTATTACTATCTATGGATAAATAACTTACTTGTACTGCACGGGATCGCGACACAGCTCAACACCTGGTCTGTACGTGCGGTTATCGAGACGTGTCTGTGAAACTTTCATCGGGTTTTCTTTCTCGCGAATAGACAAGCGTAGATTAGCCATATTCTTCTCCATCCGAGCGATCTCATCACACACCTGGAATCACATAGCAAAGTTGTTAGATTCAATGCCATGCTACTAATTAGGTCACGATGGTTATATTTTTCTGGAAATCTGTATCAATCCATCCATACAGGTTATATATGAATATTTTGTAAGTAATATGACTGGAAGATGTTGCTAACTTTCAGTCAAATTAGTTACAAAATATTCAACACAATATTACTTATGAGTTTACCGTACTGGCTTGATGGGGTGAGACCTAACTTATAATCAAAGATCCACGAAAAATAAAAGGCACTTCTTAGAAGAAACATGATTTTAATGACGTAATGCTTAGCAAGTATGATGCTGTACCACAGGTAAAAATCTTTATTTTATATTCGCAAGTCATCTCCATACATGTTTTGTGAAGCAGAAAAGCACTAACAAAACACACTGTCCGAAAAGATTTTTTTTCCACGCTGGAAATGTCATATTCTCTATTTCTGACCAGGTTCATGTTTGGCCAAAAATCTTCCCAGATCATTTCAGAGTTACAGGAGACGCATCTTGCCATACCAAGAATAAACACTAACATATACACAATAACACGCATAAATATATACATCCACTGATCAATGTACATACTTTATGTAAGTTCTCCTCCATCTTCGTCTTGGCATCCTGCATCTCATCGACACGTTTCTGAAACGCGACATCCACTGTGTCGCATTGTTCACGCATATCACGTGATGTGTCCTGGAGAATGTTGTCGATTAAGGTTCGTAGCTGAATGGATGCCATCCGCTCATGCTCCGCACGCACAATGTTATCATGCGAGTACTGCGCCCATGATTCAGGAGTTGACTGACTGCAATGAACAAGCATAGACCACAGTCAAATACATATATGTGATTTAACCCTCCCACCAGCAAATGCCTGAATAAGTATATTCTTTACAATGTAAACGCTTTTATGCCCAATTTTTACAAATTAATTTCAAAATATTCAACAGTTTTCATGTATGGTTACATTGAAAATGAGATATAGCAAATTCAACAGTGAAAGTGTTAAATGAAAATCTGATAGACAAATATATTATATACTATAGGAAAGCTGTTGAATATTTTGAAAATAATATGAATGGATCCTGCTGCTGCCATATGCACAGTCAAGTTAGTTTCAAAAGAATTCAACAGAATATTCCTGTTTCCTAGCGTCATAAAGATCTTCTCTTCTGATCTGTAAGGGTTAACAGCTATTAACCAAGATGTGCTCAAGAAAATGTCCATTTGTAGACCGAGAGATTAGTTTTGAAAATGTACCACTTGAATGACTGGCTCTGTTATCGAGCCAGTCATTCTAGTGATAAATTTTCAAAAAGAACTTGGTCTGCCAATGGACATCTCTCAAGACGACTACAGTAGCTGTTTTTGGCTCACTAGAGTGTTAAGGGGTTAATACTAGATGCACATCTTCATGAGAAGAATAGTCACTTCAATGGTAAACTTTCACAAATATTATTAGTTCACCTAGCCAGAATGTTTTTTGATTATGCTGATTTCAAATTTCAAAATTATATTTGGCACAAAGCATCCTTACAGCATAGATCCAAGTTTGTTAAAATGAAGACAATCGGCCAGCGTGTCCGGCGCCCATCTTGGATTTTGGCTGATTTTTAGAAATGTCTTTAAATCTTTCCCAAAACTGCTTGGGGATTATTCAACTTATGAAACATTATCTAGGGACATAGTTGAACCAAATTTGTTCAAGGGAACCTGATTGGCCAAATGTTTCGGCGACCTTCCTGTTTGCTAGGGACTAATGGCCATTTCTTTAAATGAAATTGATACGTAAAACATGGCCATCATGGACCAATCAATATGTAGCATGTTTGGCAGCCATATTGGACTTTATTAATTAAGCCTTTAACACTCGTCAGCCAAAAATGGCTTCAGTAGTGGTCTTGAGAGATGTCCATTTACACGCATATTTAGGGACTAAGGGCCATTCTAGTTCAATGTTCAAAGGAATTAAGTACATTAAAATACATGGCCGCCGTCGACCAATCTGATTTCAACATTTTGGCAGTCGGATTGAAATTTTTGTATTTGATGGATTTTGAAGCCAAAATTGGTTTGGTTAATGCTTTGTTTTATGATTTCAAACTCTACTTTTCAAGACAACTACTAAGACTGGTGATGTTGGAGGGCCTGATAATGAAGGCATCCAGTTTTAGCTATGCCCCACCCATCTTGAGCTAAGCTCCACCCACAATTCACCTGTGTTGGGATTACTCGATTCCTGAACTCCATGACTATCAATTTCCAGAAAACTTTACAGGTAAGCTGTTGAATATTTTGAAACTAGTTTGACTGGGTGCTGTTGCAACAGTGCCCAGTCTAATTAGTTTCAAAATATTCAACAGCAAGTTTATTAAACAGTAGACTTAGAATTTGTACTTCAATTCCACGGTAAGCATTCGCGATGAACTTTAGCTACGTTATTCATGACAGCCTACACATCACATAGGTAGTTTGATTATGATGTCATATGATTGATGGCTAAACTGGAATCCTCCAATAATGGGATTAAGGAATGGAATTAATGAATCAAATATTAATAATGCTCTATGAATTCATCTCTATTGCTATAGACAACAGATTTGTGGCCAAATGATGGTGGCCAGTGGTCAAGAATGGTGCCTTAAGACCTCATATTTTCCAAGAAGGGTTGTACTCGGCAATAGTTATTTATTCTTAACTCTTTCACAGACAAATATCTGAAAGTATATACATTACGATATAAAACTTAGGGAAATGATTGACAGTGGTGATAGCGTGGTCGTCTGGTAATCAAGCTGGCAGGGTTCAAATCTTGGTCGACTGACAGATGATCTTATGGCTAATGGATAATCATTGGAAACAGGTAATCTCCTTCCCTCCCTGATGCTGCGTCAGTCACATGACACATCCTTAGGAGGGGACGTAAAGCCGTCATCCACGCAACCCTACAGGGAAGAACCTCATAGATAGCCATGGCTCAAATACATCTAGGTGTAAACGGCCAATAAAAGAAAACTAACAAAAACAATAAAAGTTATTCTGTTGATAATTGAAATTAATTTGACTTGTAGACGTTGCTGCCTTAGGCAGCAACAACTAAGGCAGCAATGACTACCAGTCAAATTAATTTTTCAAAACATTTTAACAGCCTTCTGTATCCTGTATGGTTGCGGTGCAAATGAGATCTAGGGAATTCATCTGTGAAAGGGTTTAAAGATATTACAATAAACAATCAAGTAATCTGGGGACTAATATGGATTTCTGGGAACAAAATTAGGCAAAGTAACCATTTAATGGTCAACCTGGGCAAAAACCAGCCTCTGCAGTGGTCTTGAGGAATATTTATTTACAGGCCAAGAGACTATTTTTGAAAATTTACCACTGAAATAACTGGCTTGATATAACCGAGTCGGCCATTCCAGCTGTAAATTTTCTAAAATTAGTCTTCTTAGCCTGTAAAGAGACCACTAACCCGTTAAGCCTCAAATTTATTCAAATGTATATTTGCAGACTAACACGATTTATCGGTTATCGAGCCAGTCATTCCAGTGGTAAATTAAAAAAAAAATCTTCCTTTGGTTTGCAAACAGATATTTCTCAAGATCACTTCAAAAGCTGTTTATAGCTGGCTTGAGTGCTAAATGGTGACAAGGTTAATAATCCTGCAGCTAAAATATGACACAACAACAATATTTGTCCACCCGCCTGCCATATTCAGTGTAGATTCCACAACATATGATGTTATATGTTTTAACTGCTCTGTACCAAGTGGAAATGTGCCCTGACAGACCGGCTTCCAACAAATGAAATTTGAAATACGATAGTATTTCTATAACCGCAAAGAAATTGCTATTTAAAGATGTTATGAGGACTAGATACCCGATCGCTCTGATTAACTTGACAATCATAATACAGATTCTCCTTTACTAGAACAACAAAATGCTTTTTAAATTTTTGTAATCGGCCCAGCCAAAGCTGAGATAAGCATATAGCAACCACCTTGACAACCAAAGGTTTTTAGCTATCGCGCTAGAGTTGTGATGTCACACCGGGATGACACCAATTCCTATTAGTCTAGATTATTATCTCGGGAGCAAAGCTAGGCTCTCTACTGCTGCGCGTATTAGGCACCTATTCTTTGACAATTCATTGTTCACACAGGTACACTACATTGTTCGAGATGCACAAAGGTTCAATAATATCGAAGTTGATGATATTTTTGTTGATTAAAATTTAAAGGACAGACCTCATGGTCACGGTGCCTTACATCACAATTCTAACGTATAGGCCTGTTAGAGGTGACAGTAACATCGGAGTTCGTGTATGTGAATTAGGCTATATTTAATCAAACCCACCTACACACTTCTTGGAATACAATTCTACAAATGCATATATATGTTATCTTTCTGGATTGACTGCAGAGATTTTGCATATATGATAGGCATGCATGTACAGATGATAGGCATGCATGTACAGAACTTTTTAAATGATAGTTAAGTAGGCCTACGCCGCTCAGTGCACGTACGATCGCAATTTACCATTGTGTAGGCTTATGAATAAATTTATGATTGCACTATAGCAGTTACTCCAGTTATGTGTTTAAAGTTAACTAAAATGTCTGGTAAATATAAATCTAATCAAAACTATTCTATTTGCGTATAGTCTACATTGACATATTATTGACAGTACACGGTTTGTTTACAATTTAGGCAGCGGTCGAGGCTTTCACTGCCGTCCGCACGCTTATAGTACAACTTAAATAACATATACTGTTCAATGTTTTGAACATAATTGGGTTGGATGTCAACCCAAATTGTGTTCAAAATATTCAACATAACGTTTCTTGTATCATGTTCATATGGTTATAACTACCATATTATGATCATGTCGATAGTCACTTACATGACTGGCGGTATGATCAGCGAACGAAAAGAAAAAAGAAGAAGAAGACTACCATATTTGTGTTTTTGCTTTGGAAGCATTTAAACTTATTTATGAGCTGCACTGTAAGTAAAGATGATACGCTAACAACCTCTGAACATCTGTCAGTTCACTTACCTATTTAAAATTTGTTCATCTGCTACAGTTTTGCTTTTTCATAACATTGAAATATGAGTGTATGCTACTTCCATACATGGAAGAAGTTGGTTTGAAAACGATATAGTTCATATGGTTGCCACAGGCATGACCCCCCACCCCCACCCACACACACACCAATGTACGTGTTGACCCGTACATGCCGCTACATTATTATTATACAAACACATTGCCAAAAGCTTATAGGAGAACAATTACATTCTAATCAGTAATCACGGGAAATTTCACATAGGACACACTGACACACTTATTGTAGATTCGTAATCTTCAGAAAAAGTTGTAACTGCATGCACTCTGTAGCCTATACATTTATATATGAATAATAGTACACTTATAGCCATCGTCAACCTCTCCCGCCAACCTCGATCATCACGCTCACATCCATCCATCCCAGACAGTACATAGTACACCCAGTCCTTTCAAGAATGGTAATGGATCCGCAATTAGGCCTACTAGACTACAGAGTATTTGTCACATGCATTGAAATATTGCCGATTTTCAGCACTGCCCATGGTTTACCGTAGTTATAGGCCTATTATTATGCGAATATAGCTATCCATGAAACCATTAAAAATGAGTAAATATCATAATAGATTTGAAAAAATCATGATTTTTTATTTCTTGAAGACTTAGCTTCAACCTGACATAATTTATGTTATGGTAGATGAAGTCTATCCTGTTAAACGCACGTTTTAAAATATGTTACCTTTGTACTACAGACAGAAAATATTGACCCATTTCACAGCGCCATTCCCAGTGTGACGTCACAGCGAGTGGCGATGTGATTCAGATTGAGGCGTCATTTAATCTCTTTATTTTGGCTGCATAACATATTTTTCTCACTCCAAAGTGACGCTATTGTGTTTAAATAGTGTAGTAGACCACAAAATTAATTAAAACTCGTTATCGACCGCAAGTCCTCACAACACCTTTAAGTATTTGGACTGTGGCTAGAAAAGTGTTAACACAAGGGTAATCAGTATAAACGTAACTTACATTTCCTCAAACTTTGCAGCACCTGCGTAGAACTGCTTGCGTGTGTTCTGGTTACGAAGCACTCCAGATACTGTATCGATTTCCAATGATTCTTTCTTATCACTCCAGTCCATCTCCAGGCTCTGTTTTGCTTCACGATTCAATCTGAAAATCAGAAATTTCTGGCTAAATTAGTATGTCAGATGGTACAAATTGTATATCTCCTTAGCCCACATTTGCTGTACTTTAATAGCTAATTCTGAGAAAACCGACCTCTGCAGTGATCTTGAGAAATATCAGTGCAAGCCGATGGACCTTTCCGGTTTTAGCTACATCCCGCCCATTTCTAGCTAAGCTCCACCCACACCTCGCTTGTGTTAGGATCGATCAATCTCTGAACACCCTGACTATCAATTTCCAAAAAAACACAGGTAAGCTGTTGAATATTTTGAAACTAATTTGACTGGGTGCTATTGCTGCCTAAGGCAGCAACAGTGCCCAGTCAAATTAGTTTCAAAATATTCAACAGCATGTTTATTAAATAGCAAAGAATTACGAAGACATACAATTCATACAAAGTGTCAGACTATTTGAGATTTGATACCGGTCTATATGAAGGAACCCTTTGTGATGTAATTATTGTGCCGTCATACTGATTGTGACATCACGTACAAGGTCAGATGGATGGATACTCTGGAAAGGTGAATTAACAAGCATTCTGTAAGTATTGCTTTGCAATACATGTCCCCTACCTGGTGATATAAATCTTTAGAGATTGACAGTCAAAAATTTCATTAAAAATTTTCAAAAGCAGCTGAAGCTCGAACTTGATCTGTAACTTCTCTTAACATAGCAATAAACCAAGTCTCAGTTATATATGGTGAAGGAGAAGGAAAAAGTCTTGAAAGCTGATATGTTTGTATTTCATAAGTTGAAAGGGGACATAACTCCATCAAAAAATTACGCAACCGCCTGAAACCCGAACTTGTTCTGTAGTTTCTCATAATAAAGTAATGTACCAATTCTCAGTTGAATATCTTGAAATACTGCGAGAAAAAGTGCGGAAAACTAAGATTTTTTGTATTTCATAGGACGAAAGGGGGCATCACTCCATCAAAAATTTATGCATATGCCTGAAACTCGAACTTCGTCTGTAACTTCTCATGACAAAGCAACGTAGCAATTCTCAGTATAATGTCTTGAAAGACTGCGGAAAAAAGTGCGGAAAACTAATATTTTTCGTATTGCATAAGTCGAAAAAACATGAAAAATTGACGAAAATGTCTGAAACTCGAACTTGCTCTGTACCTCCTTACACTAAAGCGATGCACCGATTTTCACTTAAATATCTTGAAGGAGTGCGAAAAAAAGTGCGGAAAGTTGATAATTTTTGTATTTCGAAAGGGGGCATCACTCCATCAAAAATTTACGCATATGCCTGAAACTCCAACTTGGTCTGTAACTTCTCATAAAAAAGCTATGTAGCAATTTTCAGTATAATATCTTGAAAGACTGCGAAAAAAGGTGCGGAAAGGGGGCCATAACTCCATGAAAAATTGACGAAAATGTCTGAAACTCGAACTTGCTATGTAACTCCTTATACTAAAGCGATGCACCGATTTTCTCTTAAATATCTTGAAGGAGTGCGAAAAAAGGTGCGGAACGCTGATATTTTCATAACTCTATCAAAAATTGACGTATACGCCTGAAACTCGAACTTGGTCCGTAACTTTTCATAACAAAGCAATAAACCAATTCTCAGTTGAATACCTTGAAGGACTGTGGAAAAAAGTGTGGGAAACCAACTGCGACAGACGGACAGACAGACGGAGTGCAAACCTATAGTCCCCCCGGTTTTACCGGTAGGGGACTATAATAAGGCATTTTTGAGTTTATATCCAGCTTCATAACTGTATTAGATGTTAGTTTAAATTTTTTTAGAAAACATGTGTTTGATGATTCATGCGATGATGTCATACTGTGAAGTTTATGAGGGTGTCAAAACTCCTGACTTTAGGCCATAGGCCTACCAATTTGGTTTTTGGCTTTACAAAGCCTCCTAACTTAATTTTTCCATGCTGGAATTTCAAGGTATTATTTTCAAAATTCGTTCCATCTAACAATTTTTCACAGCCAAATCCTTATCTCTCGGAATTCCTCAAAATGTTCTGTAACTTTTTGTTCTCTGTAGCTTTGTTACCCCTAGTTAATGGCCAAGCCAGCCAACATGGCTTTGCAATGGTCATGAGAAAAGGGTCTCCATCCCCCTGTGCTCTTGGGGACAAGGAACATATTTGAAATGATGCCTGGAGTGTTCTGGTTTGCTGGTTTTATTGCTCCCTTCAGAAGCAAACCTGACACTTCGTTTTGAATGGCTTCTAACTTGTCTGGTTCCCTTGGTACGGGTGTCCAGACAGGTGCCAAAGACAGATTCTGTGGCGGAAAGTCCCACCACTCCGGCATGTATCCCTGGGATAACCATCCCAGGACCAGACTGTCTGACATCACACCTCGCCAAGCCTCGACAAAACACATGAGCCTTCCACCCACTATAGACGCCTCGACGCCTAACGGGGTTGTCCGGCTCGCGGTCCGCTCCCCCCCCACCTCTCTTAACGAGAGAGAGAGAGAGAACCATTTCGGTCTTGGCTCAGCAGGTCTAACTGGCACCGCTGTTCCTGTCGCACAGGTGCGGTCCAGGCGGATACGAAGGGAGCTCTCGTACCCTCAGGTACGATCTGCTCCCTTCTTTCCGCCCTTTGAGACTTACCCTTCCCCTTGCCCTTCCCGCCTCTAGGGCGATCAGGAGCAACATTGGGGAGGGTAGGCGCCTCCACAACCTTCCTGGCTTTCTTCGCCGGCAGCGGCTGAGCAAAGCCAGACGAAGCAGAAGCCGCACTAGGCTTAGCTTTCGCCTTGCCTTTATGCTTCTTCTGCTTCTTTAAAGATTGAACAGTCAACGGCTTCCCTACAGCCCCTAGTGCGTACGCTTGCCGCACTAGCTCCAGCTGTAAGTTTACCGCCAACCGATTCTGCGCAATGCTAGCAGTGTCCTCTAGGATGGCCCGCGCCTGGCCACCGAAGATGCTAGGACCTGTCAGGGGCGTCCCACGAAGACGCTCCCTGACGGCCGTAGCCGGATGCATATGGTCAAGAACCATTTGCCTCCTGGACTTTGTAACACGCGCCTGCACCCTTGCCAGCACGTCCATAGACAGCACCAGGCCGTCATTTACGCATGAAAGCGCCACAGGTGGCACAGGGTGGCCTGCCCCCACTTCAGCCCACACCGACTGAAGAAGGCGATAAGAGTGGTTGACAGCACTCATAGCTGCCCTCACACCCTCATCACATAGGGACAGGACTTCCACATGGTGTGCCTGGGACTTGTCCACCAGTGCCGGACCGGGGCCACCCGCTCCAGCACTCTGGACACCCAAAACCCATCGGTCATCCTCCGTAACCGATGGTACCACACCATACCTGTCGTATTCCCCCTGTGGAATACGACACCTCGCCCGCACATCCCTGGAGGCCGCAGAGAGCTGGCCCTTGGTCATGAGCTGCTTGCTAAAAATAGCCTCTAGCAACTCGATAAACCATGGATCCAGTCCAACGGACTGGATGCTGGCTGCGGGCAAGATCCCCATCCTAATCGATGCAACCGATGGACGGGGCACATCCTCCTCGGCCGTGGCCGAAACCACAGATGGGTCCACCCTGGCTAGCCAAGCCAGAGCCTCCGACCTGTCTACTTCCGAGGAGGACACACCCATGAACACGTCACCCATTCACGCGTTCACGGACCTACCAGCCACGGCCTCCTGGCTAGGAGCCGCGGCTGACACGCCAGGAACTCCGGTACCACACGGTTCCGCCGCCACCCCATGAAACACTCCGGTCCATAGGGTAGGTCCGCACGGAAAACCGTATGGACCCGTAACAGTCGCGGAACCGTAGCCAGACACGGGCGCCAACGGCACCCCACGTCCGGCTGCCGGACCAGGTGAGTACCACGCCTGGCCCGGCACACCCGTTCCGGTGACGGCTGGTGACAAACCAGTGCACGGTAACGGATTGGCCTCAGCCGCAGGCAGAGCCGCTGACCTGGCTTGCGCCAAAGCAGACAAATGGAGGCCGGTTCCGTCCAGGATGGAATCAACCTCCATATTCCCTACCTGCGGCTTCACGGGCCGCAGCAACCTCTCCTCCTCGGCCTCCTCGTCTTCAGACTCCGAAGAGCCGTCACTAGACGAGTCAACTGTGGAGCCGTCCTGGCGGACGGCTCCCACACCTGACGGACCGGCCACCACTACTGGACCACCCGGAGGTGGCCGCAGAGAGACAGAACCCATCTGGCCGAAGCCAGATGGGACTGCCAGGGGCCCGTACGAGACGGCCCCCTCGGTAACCAGTCCAGAATCCTGTCCGAGGACAGGATCCGTACAAGGCATGGGGAGAAACTGCCCCCCAACCTTTGGTAGCAGGGACGACACCAGCGTGGGCAGAACGCTATGCAGAAAACCCTGCATAGCCGGACCAAACCACGCCGGCGGTGCCATCTCCGCCACCTCCAGCTGGGGACGTGGAGCACCCCCACCGGCCGAACCGGGCGCTCCACGATTTCGTCTCGGACCTCCTGACCCTGCGTCAGACCCAGCCAAGTCCTTCTGTGCAAGGAACTTAACCATCATTTCGACGGACCACACTGCACAAACATTACACCTATGATCTATATTACACAGGGAACACCTAAAACAAGCATGGTCCTTGAACATTACACGGACAAACTTATGACATTCGTCACATGATGGCGGGGCTGGCTTGGCCTAAAAAATAAGCACAAACCTACAATAAACAAGCGGAACGAGACCCGGATGGAAGGCAGACAATTAATTTTCAAATAATTTTGACTCATAAATTAACCGTAACCTCCCCGCACCCCACCCCGCCACGTTACAACAACGATCGCATTGATTATGACGACAAGAACGCGGCGGGCATCAAACACACCCATATTAGATCCTCCAGGATGTGTAATGGCTCCAGGAATCATATCGCATAGCATTCGGGGTATATTTACTAATCAATATAAATTATACTCCTAACGAAAGCAGCACGATATGTGAAGAAAACAACAAAATGTATAACAAACTGCTGTATCACACGATAAAACCGCAGACCACGCATCTCCTCAAGAATTTTGAAACCACCGATCATTGCAAACCGATCGTGATCGCACGTAAACTTGATCATTCTAAAGTTTCCGGTACCATTTTTAGTACGCAGCACCCAGAACAAGATGCGCGAATTAATGAAAATTTTTTCTTCACATAAACATCCGAGCGATCGGGTGTGACGTCACCCGCTCGGATTCTACGGAGAACGACGTCAGCCGATATTCGTGTTAGAAATACCGTAGCAAACACCTATTTTCATATCTGCCGATCGCCTGTTGGGGTTTAAAGAAGGCAATCGTCTGGCATATATCGTTGTTAGCACACGTCCCAGATTCTATGGGGTCAGAAATTGGAACATGCGACACTACGAAATTTAGAGACCTAAGTCTTTTAACTATGGATAATAAAGAACGATACAACCTGGTTATCAGCGGTATCCTCCATAGTCCTTAGTTAATCCTTTCACGAACACACAAACTATCACAAATTAAAGACTTAGATCTTTTGTTTCACAAAAAAACCACTAAAATCCTTAATGCAAAAAGCATGTATTGCTCTTGTTGCTATGCAAACAAGAATGAGCTCTATGGTAAACGGGTACTCGGCAGTTGGGAGCCGAGTACCCGGTTCCCAAGAGTCGGTAAAGCTTTCTAAGTCTATAATCCTAGAGCCGCTGTCAAGGCCAGCTGTATATCAGAAGTAACAGAATGGTGAGTATTGATCGAAGGAGAACCACAGATGTCTATCGTTCGACCGTAACGAGTCAGTCCGTTTCTTGTACTTAGTCAAAGCACGGACCGGGCACCAGACACTGGCATCACGATCAAACCTAGTTAACTTCGGTATAATGATCGGTTTGCCGGGATATCTCAAAGATTGGTTCTTTGACATAAATTCTGCTCTTGGCAGAAGACGCAGACCTTCTCCAGAAACAATAAATCGTTTCCTCTCTGCCGAAAGGGCATGGATCTCACTGCGCCTTCTAGCTGAGGAAGCTGCCAATAGAAAGACCGCCTTTAGAGTGAAATGCTTTAGACTAGCCGAACAAAACGGTTCGAAAGGGTGCTTGGCCAGTACATTAAGCACTAAAGATAGACTCCAGGCTGGAATGACTACCGGTTGTCTCGGGCGGAGATTGCTCATTCCCTTCAACATCACATTTAACTGGGGCACCTCTGGACTATCCCTGTTGGCTAGACAAGGGATAACTGATGCCAAAGCTGACTTGTATCCAGCAACTGTGACGGGAGCTAGTCCTGAAAAGAACAGCTCACAGAGAAAGTCCGCTATTTGCTGAATAGTGGATTGAAAGGTATCAATACCCTTTTCTTCACACCAGTCTGCAAATCTGTTAACCTTGTTGTTATATGACTTGAAGGTTGAACTCTTTCTCGCAGCCGCGATGAAATCAGCAGCCTGTCGAGAAAGGCCTTCTGACGTGGAACGTTGTTTGACAACATCCACGCAGTCAATTTGAACATTTCGGGACGCTCGTGTAGGAAGCGTCCCTTGGCCTGGGAGATTATGTTCGGAATCTCGGGCAACTGCACAGGATTTTCCACCAGCAGATCTAGAAGATCCGTGAACCACGCCCTGCTCGGCGAATACGGCGCTATTAGCAGGACGAGACACGGTTCCTCCCTGACCTTCACCAATACCTTCGGTAGAAGAATGGTGGGTGGGTACGCGTAAGCGTGCATCCCTCTCCAGCTTATCGCCAGAGCGTCTGTATCGACGGCATTTGGATCTGGAATCGGCGAGACATGTCATGATTTGAGCATTTTCCTTTGTGGCGAACAAGTCCACGTTGGGTTTGCCCCAATGCTCGAAGATCCGTCGCAGAACCGGAGGGTTGAGGGACCATTCTGTTGGCAAGATTCTCTGTCTGCGAGACAAAGCATCCGCCAGAATGTTCAATCGGCCAGGAATATGAGCTGCTTTCAAAACAACCGAGTAATTCCTGCACCATTGAATCAAGTGCCACACCCTGATGCACAGGGTGGGCGACCTGGTCCCGCCGTGGCGATTTATATATGATCCTACTGTCGAATTGTCCGACCGTATCAATATCACCTTGCCCCTGATCATCGGAAGGAACTCTTCCAACGCCAGTTCCACTGCCATCATTTCCAACAGATTGATATGCAGCTGACTCTCTGGGAGAGTCCATGTGCCCGAGACCTGGTGTTCTCCCAGGCAGGCACCCCACCCTTCCAGCGATGCATCCGTGTAGACAGACAGCTGGGGGTGGGGTAGGTGCAGCGAAACCCCTAATAGGAGATTCTGACGCTGTTTCCACCAGAGAAGATGCGATATTATCGGCTCCAAAACTGGCACCAGTTTTGACAGGGGTTCTGTTCTCTGTTTCCACAGAGACATCAGATACAACTGGATAGGCCTTCGCATTAGAGCAGCGTACGGGATAACCTGCTCCATGGAGACCATCATGCCCAGCATCTGAAGGAACCGCCTCGCCTGAATGTGGTTTCCCACTCGAAAACTCCTGAGGATGGCTAACAGAGACACCACTCTGGGCTCTGACGGGTAAACCCTGCCCTCCTCGAGGTCGAATCGCATCCCAAAATAAACGAAATGTTGAGTGGGCATCAACTCGGATTTCTCCTCGTTGACTATCCAGCCTAGATCTGAAAGTAACTTCAGAGTCAGAGCAGTATCCACGTTCAACCTGGCTGCCAAGTCTGCCTTGAGCAGCCAGTCGTCTATGTAGGAGTGTAGCGCCACGTTCTCTTTTCTAAGAAACGCTGTCACCGCAAGGACCACTCTCGTTTAAACCCTCGGAGCTGTCGACAGGCCGAACGGGAGAACTGTAAACTCCCATACTTGATTCTGAAACGCAAATCTCAGAAACCTGTGCCAACTCCGATTCATAGGAATGTGGAAATATGCATTTTTCAGATCGATCGATACACACCACATTCCTTTCCTCAATCCCGCCATTACCGACCTCGGCGTTTCCATCTGGAACCGAGGCGTATGGATAAACCAATTTAATGGCCTGAGATTGAGTATGGGTCTCCACCCCCTGTGCTCTTGGGGACAAGGAACATGTTTGAATAGAAGCCTGGAGTGTTTCGGTTTGCTGGTTTTATTGCTCCCTTCAGAAGCAAACCCGACACTTCCTTTTGAACGGCTTCTAACTTGTCTGGCTCCCTTGGTACGGGTGTCCAGACAGGTGCCAAAGAAAGATTTTGTGGTGGAAAGTCCCACCACTCCGGCATGTAACCCTGGGATAACCATCCCAGGACCAGACTGTCTGATGTCACACCTTGCCAGGCCTCGACGAAACGCATGAGCCTTCCACCCACCATAGACGCCTCGACGTCTAACGGGGTTGTCCGGCTCGCAGTCCGCCCCCCCCCCCTCTTTCTTAACGAGAGAGAGAGAGAACCATTTCGTTCTAGGCACGACGGGTATAACTGGCACCGCTGTTCCTGTCGCACAGGCGCGGTCCAGGCAGATATGAAGGGAGCTTTCGTACCCTCAGGTACGCTTCGGCCCCTTCTGTCCGCCCTTTGAGGCCTTACCCTTACCCTTCCCACCTCTAGGGCGGTCAGGAGCAACATTGGGGAGGGTAGGCGCCTCTACAACCTTCCTGGGCTTCTTCGCCGGCGGCGGCTCCGAAAACCCAGCTGAAGCAGAAGTCGCAACAGGCCTAGCTTTCGCCTTGCCCTTATGCTTCTTCTGCTTCTTTGAAGGTTGTCCCGTTAGCGGTTTCCCCACAGCCCCTAGTGTGTGCGCTTGCCGCACTAGCTCTAGCTGTAGGTTTACTGCTAACCGATTCTGCGCGATACTGGCGGTATCCTCTAAGATGGCCCACGCTTGGCCACCGAAGATGCTAGGCCCTGTCAGGGGCGTCCCAAGCAGACGGTCCCTGACTGCCGTAGCCGGACGCATATGGTCAATGACCATTTGCCTCCTGGATTTCGTCACACGCGCTTGCACCATTGCCAATGCGTCCATCGACAGCACCAGGCCGTCATTGACACATGAAAGCGCCACAGGTGGCACAGGGTGGCATGCCCCCCTTCAGCCCACACCGACTGAAGGAGACGATAAGAGTGGTTGACAACGCTCATCGCTGCCCTCACACCCTCATCGCATAGGGACAGGACTTCTTCCTGGTGTACCTGAGACTTGTCCACATGTGCCGGACCGGGGCGACCCGCCACGGCACTCTGGACGCCCAGTACCCATCGGTCATCCTCCGTGACCGACGGGACTACACCATACCTGTCTTATTCCCCCCCCCGCGGAATACGACATCTTGCCCGCACCTCCCTGGAGGCCGCAGGGAGCTGACCCTTGGTCATCAGTTGTTTGCTATAAATAGCATCCAACAATTCTATGAACCGTGGATCCAGTCCCACTGACTGGATCCGGGCCGCGGGCAAAACCCCCGTCCTGATCGACGCAACCGACGGACGGGGCGCATCTTCATCGGCCATGGCCGAAACCACAGACGGGTCAACCCTGGCTAGCCACGCCAGAGCATCTGACCAATCTACCTCCGATGAAGACACCCCCGCAAACACGTCACCCATTGACGTGCTCACGGGTCTGCCAGCCACGGCCTCCCGGCAAGGAGCCACGGCTGACACGCCAGGCACTCCGGTACCACACGGTTCCGCCGCCACCCCATGAAACACTCCGGTCCATGGGGTAGGTCCGCAGGGAAAACCGTACGGACCCGTAGCAGTCGCGGAACCATAGCCGGACACGGGCGCCAACGGAACCCCACGTCCGACTGCCGGGCCAGGCGAGATAGGTGAGTACCACGCCCGGCCCGGCACACCCGTTCCCGTGACGGCTGGTGCCAAACCAAGCCGCACGGAACCGGTGCACGGTAACGGATTTGCCTCAGCCACAGGCGGAGCCGGTGACCTGGCTTGCGCCAAACCAGACAAATGGAGGCCGGTTCCGTCCAGGACGGAATCACCCTCCATATTCTCCACCTGCGGCTTCACGGGCCGCAGCAACCTCTCCTCCTCGGCCTCCTCGTCTTCAGACTCCGAAGAGTCGTCACTAGACGAGTCAACCGTGGAACCATCCTGGCGGACGGCTCCCACACCTGACGGACCGGCCACCGCTACTGGACCACCCGGAGGTGGCCGCAGAGAAACAGAAACCCATCTGGCCGAAGCCAGACGGGACTGCCAGGGGGCCGTACGAGACGGCCCCCTCGGTAACCAGTCCAGAATCCTGTCCGAGGACAGGATCCGTACCAGGCATGGGGAGAAACTGCCCCCCAACCTTTGGTAGCAGGGACGACACCAGCGTGGGCAGAACGCTATGCAGAAAAACCCTGCATAGCCGGACCAAACCACGCCGGCGGTGCCATCTCCGCCACCTCCAGCTGGGGACGTGGAGTACCCCCACCGGCCGAACCAGGCACTCCACGATTTACTCTCGGACCGCCTGACCCCGCGTCAGACCCAGCCAAGTCCTTCTGGCAAGGAACTTAACCATCATCTCAATGGACCACACTGCACAAACATTACACCTATGATCAATATTACACAGGGAACACATAAAACAGACATGGTCCTTGAACACGACACGGACAAACTTATGGCATTCGTCACATGATGGCGGGGCTGGCTTGGCCTATAACATAAGCACAAACCTACAATAAACAAGCGGAACGAGACCCGGATGGAAGGCAGACAATTAATTTTCGAATAATTTGACTCATAAACTAACTGTAACCCTCCCGCACCCCACCCCGCCACGTTACAGCAACGATCGCATTGATTATGACGACAAGAACGAGGCGGGCATTAAACACACCCATAATAGATCCTCCAGGATGTGTAACGGCTCCAGGAATCATATCGCATAGCATTCGGGGTATATTTACTAATCAATATAAATTATACTCCTAACGAAAGCAGCACGATATGTGAAGAAAACAACAAAATGTATAACAAACTGCTGTATCACACGGTAAAACCGCAGACCACGCATCTACTCAAGAATTTTGAAACCACCGATCATTGCAAACCGATCGTGATCGCACGTAAACTTGATCATTCTAAGTTTCCGGTACCATTTTTAGTACGCAGCACCCAGAACAAGATGCGCGAAATTTTTCTTCACATAAACATCCGAGCGACCGGGTGTGACGTCACCCGCTCGGATCCTACGGAGAACGACGTCAGCCGATATTCGTGTTAGAAATACCGTAACATAACACCTATTTTCATATCTGCCGATCGCCTGTTGGGGGTTAAAGAAGGCGATCGTCTGGCATATATCGTTGTTAGCACACGTCCCAGATTCTATGGGGTCAGAAATTGGAACATGCGACACAGCGAAATTTAGAGACCTAAGTCTTTTAACTATGGATAATAAAGAACGATACAACCTGGTTATCTTCGGCGGTATTCTCCATAGTATCCTTTAGTTAATCCTTTCACGAACACACAAACTATCACAGATTAAAGACTTAGATTTTCTTTCACAAAAAACACTAAAATCCTCAATGCAGAAAGCATGTATTGCTCTTGTTGCTATGCAAACAAGAATGAGCTCTATGGTAAACGGGTACTCGGCAGTTGGGAGCCGAGTACCCGGTTCCCAGGAGTCGGTAAAGCTTTCTAAGTCTATAATCCTAGAGCCGCTGTCAGGGCCAGCTGTGTATCAGAAGTAACAGAATGGTGAGTATTGATCGAAGGAGAATGAGTGTTTCCGGCAGGCAGGTACCAGGAGTCGGTAACATTTTCTAAATCTAGATTCCTAGAGCCAGCTATCAGGATAGATGTATTATCAATGAGTAATGTAATGGTAAGTATTGATCGAAGGAGAGAGCTTCATATACTTTGACAATAATTTGCGTGAAAGTTGTTCCTATCGATGACAGCAACAACATTCAGTCAAATTATTTTCAAAAATATTCAGCAGGTCCAGATTTATCGCTCATTGAAATTATTGTCTGGTGGATTGCAGCCCTCAATGACTTACTTGATTTGTTTCTCTGCCTGATCAGTAGTTCTCTTGAGAAGATCTTGAACTGTATTGATAATCTCGACTTCCTAAATAAACAGAAAAAATTATAAATTATTAACCCTTCAATGGGCAAGTCGACCAGAAATGGGCTTCGCAATCGTTTTGAGAAATTCCAATAAATTTCAGACAGAGTATTTTCTCTAGCCAAGCCAGTCATTCCACAACAAAGTATACATCATCTCAAACTCATAGGCTCCACCTTCAGATGGATTATCTAAATTGTAAAGATGTAAATCCAAATATAAATGCCAAGTAAATTTGAATTGAATTGAGTGGTAAATTAGAAAATAAAGGTTATTCAGGAAACAATTTCAATTCTCTTGACAAATCTCGACCAGTGACCACTAAAGGATTAAAGCACTCAAATATTGACACATCCCTGGCAATATCAGGCCACAAACTTATTTTCAAAATCATATAGTATAAATTGTGTCAGTATTTAGGGTATAAGCCACTTAACTCAATAACACCCAATAATGGCAGACAAAATAACAAGATTTAGAGTTGGGGTTAGATTATATGAGATTAGCATTAGGGTTAACATATAGGCCTGGGTTTATGGTCCGGGTTAAAATTAAAAAATGGACAAATCTTGCCGTCATTATTTTGCCTTATTTCAGCTGCCATTATCGGCATCTGCAATGTGGACTGGTCCCAAGTAGACTTTACGATTATTGCATTGGGTGATTGCGATCGATTATTAAAAGATAATCATGATTACTCGATTAATCAGCTTGGATACAAATTACTAAGACCTAACAACAATTAAGAATGTCAATGATGAAATTGCAATGGTGTTTGGCAAAGTCTATTTGCAGGGCAAGAGAAAACTATTTTTGAAAATGTATCACTGGGATGCCTGTCTCGATTCTCAAGCCAGGCATTCCATTAATACATTTTCAAAAATAGTCTTCTCTTACCCTGCAAATGGACATACATTCACTAAGCAAAATGTAATTTTTCATGACTGATCGCATTAAAAAGCAAGTTAGGTTTTGAAATATTTTATGTAATAGAAAATAGTCATAATCGTTCCACTATTTAATTTTTAATCATATAAATTCATGATTTGACTAGACTGCAGTTTAGGGGCCGCCGATAATGGCCGCTGAAATATCATGAAATACCGTTAATGGTGAGATTTCACGAGATTTTAATGGTTGCTAAAGATTTTCCAAGAATAGGATCAGTATTTCCTAATAATTTTATAGTACAAAATTCAAGCAAACAGGGTTTATATAGAAATGATTAGATGATGTTGGTAGCGATATGTTTGCTTTATTTTCATTGAAATATATGCGTTTTATTAGATCCAGAAAACGCGGGAATGAATCCACACTGTGTTTTAAATATTTGGAATGGTACATTTATTGAATTTACTATTTTGCCAAAATTTAAACTCAAATGATACAAGCGAGCATTTCATTTATGACATAATAATGCAATGAAGTAATACTATTTGGAAAGTCACTGACGTCACAATCAAACTCCTTACTCTCCTCTCCAAAACGTTCTAAACATATAATGCTATTGATGTCATAATTAAGGTTCCCCAGAACACGTGATTGACGTTAACCAATCAGCTCTGAGTTAAAGGGATTCCTATCAACCACTGAAATCTCGAGGAATCACGCTGTTTGCGGTACTTTGTGAGATTTTGGTGGCCATTAACGGCGGCCCTTAAAGTGCAGTAGTCCGCATGATTTAAACAATCATGATTTTTTATTTAATCACGTAATCGCGCAAGCCTAATTCCAAAATTTACCGACAAAATAACTAAAAGGTTAAACTGACTATATATTACCTTAAGCAGACTGAGCTCCACCTTATCTCGAACAAGATCCACACCTTGGCGTCTTTGCCTACAGGTCAGGTTGTCACTGGCAATGTGCAGTGGTACCTCTGTACTCCGAAATGCATTTTCTAGCCGCTTCTTCTGGGCTAATAATAGATCAGTTTCTGCAATTATATCTTGTATTTCTCTCTCCAATTCAAGTTTCCAAAACTCTATATCTTGTAACCGCTCACCAAGTTTTTTAGTCACATCGCTCTGAGTTCTCATGGTCATAGCATCGGTTTCGTTAATTACTCGTTTCGATTCATGTCGAATTCTTTCAGCGGTATCACGATCGACAAAACTTTGGTAATATTTAGAATAATTACTTTGATCCCATTCTGGTGGGTTGTATTTTGCAGCTCTATATCCCATAGTAGAAATGCCCATATCGTTACCGGTATTTCCTGTGTATGTTATTTCGAATCGTGCATCTCCTGGATCTTCGATCTGACCATGTTCACTGAATTCTGGTTTTACTGGAGGAATTTCCCGGCTCATCAATGTTGCGGTTGCTGCAGCCATGGCTGATTCTTGAAAATATGGGATATATATTTCACGTTTTCAGTTAATTTGGTCAGTTCCTCCACTCGCTAACAGAGCTAATGTAAATAATAGAGGTCCAATTCAACGCGTAATAAGTGACTGAGTACAGTTAACTCATGTTGTCAAACATTCAAGCGAAAGATTGTTGACGGTTTCCATGGTACCTACTTTCGGGTGTACTAAGGCGGTAAGGGAGATAACTCTAGGGCGTTCGCATAGGTATAAAAAGACCAATATATATATTTCCGGGAAACATGTTCAAAATAGTTGGATTTCGTAGATTTTAACGTGAAACTCTCACTTGATCGAATTACTAAGTCAGCACAGCAACCTTAGCCAAGCAGATTTCATCATGACACAATAAATTACAGATTAAAAAAAATGGAATGTTTGATATTTGTATAGGGGAGGCCGGGGTAAATTGATCCTGAGGGTAAGTTGAGCACTAGCGATTAATGACAGACCGTCACCCAAACTTAGATCTCTATGCCCTATGAATGCCTACTCCCAAATATAATTGAAATCGGCCAAGTGGTTCTTGAGAAGAAGTCGTTTAAAGAATTCCCCATTGCTTTACTATGGGCCCATTGCTTTACTATAGGAGCCTATGGCGGGAAAACAAACCAAGATGGCAGCCAAACCCTTTATCCGACAGTCTCGAAAGTGGCATATTTGAACTCGCCACCCTGATAAGCACATATAAAGCAATTTTCGCCATCAAAATACATCAAATACAAAAAAAAGCCAATATGACCAAGAAACGCTGAGTTTTGATTGGTTGATGGCGGCCATGTTTTTTAATGAACAAACTGCCCTTGAACAAACTTGAAAGGTGCTTGGTCCCTAAGCATATTTACAAAATTTCAGCTCTATCCCTTCAGCAGCTCGGGAGAAGTCGTTTTCGCGAAAACTAGGTCATTCAAGATGGCCACCAAGCAAATCGGCCAATTAGGTTGCCTTGAACAAACTTGGATCTACCGTGTCCTCAGATGATGTGTTATGAGGTTTGAATCAATTCCTCCAGCGGTTTCGGAGAAGATTTTTTAAAGTGTTCCTAAAAATCAGCCATTTTGGCCGACGACCATCTTGGATTTTGACCGATGCGCTTCGTTTGAACAAACTTAGATCTCTAGGCCCTATGAATCCTTCCTCCAAAATATAATTGAAATCGGCCCAGTGGTTCTTGAGAAGAAGTCGTTTAAAGAATTCCCCGTTGCTTTACTATCAGCCCATTGATTTAACATGGGAGCCTATGGCGGGAAAACAAACCAAGATGGCAACCAAACCGTTTATCCGATAGTCTCGAAAGTGGCATATTTGAACTCGCCACACTGATAAGCATAGATAAAGCAACTTTCGCCATCAAAATACATCAAATACAAAAATGCCAATATGACCAACAAACGCTAAATTTTGATTGGTTGATGGCGGCCCTGGTTTTTAACGTACAAACTTCCCTTGGTCTCTAAGCATATTTACCAAATTTCAGACCTATCCCTTCAGCGGTTCAGGAGAAGAAGTCATTTTCGCGAAAACTAGATCATCCAAGATGACCGGCAGGCAAATAGGCCAATCAGGTTGCTTTGAACAAACTTGGGTCTACCATTGCAATAGATGATGTGCTATGAGTTTTGAATCAATTCCTCCAGCAGTTTCGGAGAAGATTTTTTAAAGTGTTTCAAAAAATTGGCCATTTTGGCCGGCGCCCATCTTGGATTTTGGCCAATCGACTTCGTTTGAACAAACTTGAATCTCTATGCCCTAGGGATGCTTCCTCCCAAATATAATTGAAATCGGCCAAGTGGTTCTTGAGAAGAAGTCGTTTTGAAGGAAAAGTTGATGGACGACGGACACACGACGGACGGTCGCCACAACATTTCAGGCCAAGTGAGCTAACAACAACCTAGTGGAAGTAAACATGGAAAACTACCTAGTGAAACCACTTCGTCACACAAGACACACTACACTCACTGTATGGCATATCAAATCCCACATACCAGAACAGCATATCGACAAGCAACCTTCTTCCCAAGAACAGCCGTTGACTGGAATGCCCTGCCAGAAGAGACGGTCACCAGCGTGTCACTGGATGCCTTCAAGGCCCGAGTGACCAGAGACTAGCGTGGAAGCTCTGTTTTTAATCTGTACCTGTACATACTTTTTGGCACCCTGTTTTTAAACTTAACGCATGCACATACCTGGCATAATCTTCAGCAAGTTGAAGGTGGCCAGTAATTGGAAGAAGAAGAAGACATAAACATAAATTAAGCAAACAAAGATCTAAAAAGAATATAAGACTTAAAGCATTTCCATTTAGAATAGTAAATCTTTGGAATAATCTGCCAACCAATGTAGTTAATGCACCAAGTTTAAATGCTTTTAAAAATAGATTGGATAAGGCCTGGAGAAAACATGATATATTATTTAATTATAAAATGCCCCTGATTACCGGAAGTCACACAGTTAAACAGGAGCCAGATGAAGATGTGGTTATAGAGGACTAGAACCTGCGACCACTCAGCGCCTAGTAAGTAAGTAAGTAAGTAAGTAAGTAAGTAAGTAAGTAAGTAAGTGAAGCGGATGGATCGAGAGAGAGAGAGAGGGGGGGGGAGAGAGATAGAGATAGAGAGAGAGAGAGAGAGAGAGAGAGAGAGAGAGAGAGAGAGAGATGCAATGTTACCAAAACCATTTTAAAAAATTTTAAAATTTAAAAAACCCAACGAGGTTCCTTTTACTTACTAAGTGAGAGACTTGAATATGTCAATGCTCTCAGCTGTTGTACCATAGCTGCTGGTAAGGCATTCCAGTCCCTGATGGTAGGTGGGAAGAACAATTATTTACATTACTCATTCCTGCAGGAGGGGACTTGGAATGACAGATGAGGCATATTTCTCGAGAAGCATTTTGGTGGGATGAGATGGTTCTCTTTGTTGACATGTACTTGATTGTAAGCGATGTCATACATCAATGTACGGCATGCTGGCAGATATACAGATACGTCATCAGGAGCTGTATTCACGAATAGTGCCTAAGTTACATACATTACATACACGCCTAACTGCTTGCATCTATTTAAAAGACTCAGCACTTTATGTTACGAACTGTAAATACACGGCATCAAACAAACTCATTTTACAGGCACTTAATATATATTTTTTCATTTAAAAAGTATATAACTGCATTTTATATCTTAATGGGGTGGGGTGGGGGTGGACATATAAACTTCTCTGTAGTTTATGTTTGTGAGTAGATAGGTCTCGGTTTTCCACAGCCACATTTTTGTGGTAGTACGAAGTGACACTAGCGTATATCCATTGTGGATTCAGAATCCCGTTCAGATATGGCTAAATCGAACTCAGTAACGATTCCACTTAGATAGATCACGGCTTTTCCATGGCTACATTTTTGTGGATAGCATGAAGTGACACCAGCATAGAGGAGACTCGGGTAGTGATAAGCACAGGAAATGATAACAACATCAACAGGACCACGTACAACCTCCATAAGTCAACAATATAACCAAATTCCAGGCGCAGCAGGGTGTAACCATGAGTGTAGGCGTAACATTTCTTAGAAACTGGGCAGGCATTAGCTTTTCGCCCAATTTCACGTGATGGTGTGTGAAGGCTGTGTAGGTCTGCCCGCCTTCCTGTCGGTAGGCCTAAATCTGTGTTTGTCCCAGATCCCATCTTCTTAGGGGAGGTTGTCGGTGTAGATGAAGTGTCAGGATTTTGTTTCAGCGAAATTTTACTATTGGCCCATGGTACTCTGATGTCAAAATCTTTAAACAATCCAAATTAATATAAAAGCCGAACTGGTGTTGATTTTGGGGCACGTTTGGTGGAGGCCGTTGCTATAGTTTACAGCAACGTCGTTCACCAAATCTGTTCAGAATTGTACACCATTTTCTTTGCTATATGCATTCTAAAAGATGGAACATCGCCATCAAAGTGGTAAGCGTCTACATGGTTACGAGAGCTATACTCCACTGAAAAGTATAAAACGAGCTAAAATAGCATGTCCGGATCAGACCTAAATTAGTTTCAAGCAATGTATGGTATTTCTCGTGCACGCATTAGTATAAGACATCATACCGACAACTTTCTCACTCTAATACTGCTATGTTATTGTTGAGCACCCCCAACCTCTCACTCCTCCAGTCCCCATTCCCAATATTAAAAAAACCTTGTATAACTATAAAGATCATAGATAGGAGCTAAAACATTATTTAACAATGGATCGAGTGTCTACATAGGAAACTCTAGAGTAATATGGTACAAAGAATATATGTTGTGCCGTCATGTTTTCTGTGTATACGCCTATACAGGCAACAATATTATATTATGGATGTTTATTTAAATTATCACCCTGTATATAGCAATGCATTGTCCTATGTGTAGGGGTCCAGCGATTTATAGGTTCTGCCTTTGATGGACTGCCCAATTATCATGTATGTGTAATAAATATTGAACACGAAATAAATAATTTTGAATCTTGAATCTTACTATGACCTATAGGCTCAGAGGAGCCAGTAATAGCTCCAGTGATTTATTGCATAGCGGCACCAGCCCACTGGGGGTGTTTGGGGGGATTATAAGTTGTTAAAATCTGAGTAAAAATCGACCTGGAATGATGGTTAAGATTATCGAGCGAGTCATTTCTGTTGTAAATTTAAAAAAATAACCTTATCTTTGTCTGCAAATGTCTGTTTGCTTAAGACACGTGCAGAGGCCATAATGTTTGTGCATTAAAGGGTTATTATTTATATAGATATGACCTATAGTCTCAGAAAAGCCAGTAATAGCACTGCTTGACTTATTGCACACCTGCGACAGACCACTGGGAGGTTTGAGAATTATAGGTGCAATTTCAGTCCAGTAAAATGTCTGAGCATGTTATAACTCGTCCACGTTCCACCCAATCCATCCTCCTGACCCCACTCCCATGTTTGGATAGCCCTTCCCATTGTCTCCTCAGCCAATAACAATAGATCTATGTACTGAAGAATTGATTAATTGCACATAGATTGAATGTTAAGGCCTTTAGATACGATCTTCATCCAGTAACAATAGATATACCCTTCCCATTGCCTTTTGGAACAAACATGTTAAAACTAATCTGCATTCTACTCCGCCTAAACCCCACTGTTTGGATTGACCTTCCCATTGGCTCTTCCGGTGGGAACACCTATGTCCAAACATGTTATAGCTTGTCTGCATTCAAAATCAACTGGCTTCCCCTGATGGCGACAGTCCGCTAAGTGTTTGAGAATCATAGGTTGTGTCAGAACCAGGAACAGTAGGGTTTTTTAGCCATAGCTCTGGACACCTCATACGCTCACACACATGCACGCCCACACCCCATGCGCAACACCACCCCACGTACACCCGCCCTCCCGTAAGCATGCTGGCAATCCTCTTACGAGTCAAGTTACTTGGTTGTACTAAAATTTTAATCCAAATCGGTATTAGTAATTTTTCGAGATACAGCTCTGGACACCCACACACTCCCGCACGTACAGGAATGCACTCTTATCCGCATGACTATACGCACGTATGTATACTCACACGTATGTACTATAGATTTACTATGCGCAATAGTATCAAAAATCAGTTTATAACATCAGTTGGTTTAATGCATGTTGGCAATGGACTGCTGGTGATGTTTGAGATTTATAGGTGCAGATTCTGTTGGATAATAGCTCAGATTGACTTTTCGATTGATGAGAATTATATGCAAAAATTCGGTGCAGTAACATGTCCGAACATACCTTGTCTGTATTCAACACAGCCCGTCTTCCTGACCCCCACCCTCATGTTTGGATCGACCTTCCCATTGTCGCTTCAGCCAGTAACGCTAGATACATGTACAGTAGAATTGGCAGACTGAATGTTAATGCTGTGCTTAGGTGCGACCTCATTCAGGAACAATAGATCTCCCGTTCCCATTGCCTCTTCAGGCAGAAACAATAGATCTATGGACTCAAGAAATTCATTAACCACAAAGGAATGTATGACAAGCCTTTTAACAGGTGTGATCTTCGTCCTGGAACAATAGATCTACATACTGGACTCCCGCCTCATTGTCTCTTTATCTAGGAATAATAGATCTGCGTACCCACCACTACATCTATTTCATGCTTCGTTACACCTGTCAATCACCAGAACATAACACTAGATCTACATACAAAACGGTGGCTGCTGGGGTGCGCACAATTCTGGTCACATGACTTGTACCATATTGAAAACCAATATCATAGTATGCGCTTATAAAATATAAATATCGAAAAAACGAATATGAACATATTTTCGGGTTTTCATATCATTGCTAAAAATAAAAGATACTAACCAGCAACAACTGTGAAAAATGCAATGAGTAATGATTGACCTCTCGTTGTGATGCGTATGCGTTTTGATGAGTTTCGAACATAACATAACATGACATCTTTTTCACGAAACAGACATCATTTAAGCCGCTTCTGCTAATCATTCCATTCCCGTTTTCTCATTGGCTAGAAAACAAAAATTATCCAGTCACTATATGAAGAATAATTTTTCTTCCTGCGAATGAAAATTGTTATCTAATCACGTGGCTGCCGCTTTATGATATTTACAGTACTGAATGGTTATGCACATATATACAACGTACAACATACGCCCACTCACACCGTTTTGCCGGTCGAGGCCGTACTTGCAGACCCTTGATATCTTGGTATGTGAAGTAACATTACGATGGTGGGCTGGAGGCAGCCAATCAGATTTCTGCCTACTTCATTCTAGCTATCAATCTAAAAATAGAGGTGTGGCTTCGTGTCAATATCGATGGAGACACAAATATCGAGCGACGTGATTGGGCGTATATTAGTAGAGCGATAACAAGAGGCCCAAGGGGCCTGTGTCGCTCACCTGGAGCACCATCAATTTTTGTCAAAACTGTTGGTGGGTGGTTTACGAGTCTTTTAAATGAGTTTGTGGACATTTTTGCAAGTGCAATATGGCCGCCAAACACACTACATTTTGATTGCCCAACGGCGCCCATGTTTTTTTGATGGATTAACTTCCTTTGAACAAATTTTAATGGCCCAAATTTCGGCCCGATCCATTCAGCGGTTCTGGAGGAGTCATTTTCGTGAAAACCAGGTCATCCAAGATGGTCGACGAACCATTTGGTCAATCAAGCCTAGATGAAGATTCCCCAAGTGGTTTCGGAGATTTTTAAAGACATTTCCTGAAATCGGCCGAAATCCAAAATGGCCGCTGGGCAAATTGGACGATCAGGTTCATTTGAACAAACTTGGATCCTTATGCCCTAAGGATGCTTCCTGCCAAATATAATTGAAATCGGCCTGGCAGTTCTCAAGAAGATATTTTAAATTTCCCATTGCTTTAGCATGGGAGCTTTTGACGAGAAAATTATCCAAGATATATAGAACCAATTTTGGCCTCAGAATCCACCAAATAAAAAAATCCAATATGTCCGCCAAACAATCTACATTTTGACTGCCCCACGGCGGCCATGTTTTTTGATGGAGCAACTTCCCTTCAACAAACTTTAATGGCCCTTAGTCCCTAATCATATCTCCCAAATTTTGACCAGATCCATTCAACGGTTCTGGAGGTCGTTTTCGGGAAAACTAGGTCATCCAAGATGGCTGCCGAACCATTTGGTCAATCAAGTCGTCTTAAACAAGCTTGGCTTACCTCTTTGCATAGATGAGGTTTCATAAGTTTTGAATCGATTCCCCAAGCCGTTTCGGAGAACGAGATATTTAGACATTTCTAAAAATTGGCCGAAATCCAAGATGGTCACCTGCCAAATTGGCCGATTGGCTTCGTTTGAACAAAATGAAATCTCCATGCCATAAGGATGCTTCCTGCCAAATATAATTCAAATCCGCCCAGCAGTTCTCGAGAAGACATTTTAAATTTCCCATTGCTTTAGTATTGGAGCTTTTGGCGGGAAAATGATCCAAGATGTCTGCCAAACCATTTATCCGACAGTTTCGAAAATTGCAAATTTGAGATCAGAATACCCAAAAACCTATATAAAACGAATTTCGGCCACAAAATTCATTTTGATTGGTCCACCACGGACATGTTTGTAGACGAATCAACTTCTTTTGAACAAACATTAATCGCCCTTAGTACATAATTATTATCACAAATTTCGGCCTGAGCGCTTCAGCAGTTCTGGGGGAAGAAGTCGTTTTTGTGAAAAGTAGGTCATCCAAGATGGCCGCATAACCATTAGGTCAATCAAGTTCCCTTGAACAAACTTGATTCAGCGCTTACCCTAGATCATATTTCGTGAGTTTTGAATCGATCCCTCAAATGGTTTGGGAGATTTTTAAAAACATTTCTAAAAATCGGCCGGAATCCAAGATGGTCGCCGGCCAAATTGGCCGATCGGGTTCGTTTGAACAAACTTGAATCTCTATGCCTTAAGGATGCTTCATGTCAAATATAATTGAAATCGGCCCAGTAGTTGTCGAGAAGATATTTTAAATTTCCAGTTGCTTTAGTATGGGAGCTTTTTTTTGAGGGGGGGGGGGGGGGGGGGAAGGAAGTGATCCAAGATGGCCGCCAAACAGTTTATCCGACAGTTTCGAAAATTGTAAATTTGAGATCAGAATACCCAAAAACCTATATAAAACCAATTTCGGCCTCAAAATTCATCAAATAAAAAAATCCAATATGCCCGCCAAACATGCTATATTTTATTGCCCCCACGGCGGCCATGTTTTTTGACAGATCAACTTCTCTTGAACAAACTTTACTGGCTCTTAGACCCTAATCATATCTGCCAAATTTCGGCCCGATCAATTCAGCAGTTCTGGAGAAGTAATTTTCGCTAAAATTAGGTCAACCAAGATGGCCGCCCAACCATTTGACCAATCAAGTTCCCTTGCCATAAATCATATTTCATGAGGTTTGCATCAATCCCTCAAGCTGTTTCGGAGAAGATTTTTAAAGACCTTTCCTAAAATCTGTCTAAATCCAAGATGGCCACTGGACAAATTGGCCGCCCGGGTTCATTTGAACAAACTTAGATCTCTATGCCATATGAATGCTTCCTCCCAAATATAATTGAAATCGGCCTAGTGGTTCTTGAGAAGAATTCGTTTAAAGAATTCCCCATTGCTTTACTATGGGCCCATTGATTTACTATGGGAGCCTTTGGCGGGAAAACAAACCAAGATGGCAGCCAAAGCGTTTATCCGACAATCTCGAAAGTGGCATATTTGAACTCGCCACACTGATAAGCATATATAAAGCAATTTTTGCCATCAAAATACATCAAATACAAAAAAGCCAATATGACCAACAAACGCTAAATTCTGATTGGTTGATGGCGGCCATGTTTTTTAACGTACGAACTTCCCTTGAACAAACTTGAATGGACCTTGGTCCCTAAGCATATTTACCAAATTTCAGACCTATCCCTTCAGCGGTTCGGGAGAAGTTGTTTTCGCGAAAACTAGGTCATCCAAGATGGCCACCAGGTAAATAGGCCAATCAGGTTGCCTTGAACAAACTTGGGTCTACCGTTGCAATAGATGATGTGTTATGAGTTTTGAATCAATTCTTTCAGCGGTTTCGGAGATTTTTTAGTGTTTCTAAAAATCGGCTATTTTGGCCGATGGCCATTTTGGATTTTGGCCGATCGGCTTCATTTGAACAAACTTGAATCTCTATGCCCTAGGGATGCTTCCTGTAAAATATAATTGAAATCGGCCCAGTGGTTCTTGAGAAGTCGTTTTAAAGGAAAAGTTGACGGACGGACCGACAACGGATGGATGGTCGCCATGACATAAAGCCAGGCCAGGTGAGCTAATAATCAGGCAATTTTATTGGGCGGTAGTTGATTGACCTTCTTTTTTTCGATCGCTGGTATCACACTTGAAGAGCCGTTCTCAAGATGAAATCTGTGGTTTTCTGCAGTTCTTCCACAGGCCCATACAGCTTTTCAAGAAAAGAGGTTGACAAAGGCCAGATCTCTTCTCTCAGCAGCTGATACGTACTGCAACATTGAAGTATGTGCTCTGTGGTCTGTTCTGCTTCTCCACAAGGCCAAGCGGGCGATGTCGTAAGGTGGAACCGCCTGTACATGTGTTGGTTTAGTCTGTTGTGTCTAGTTCTGAGACGAAAAATGGTCACTTGATCTGGCCTCAAGAGATGATGGTAGGCATCTTCTGATTGAGGTGTTCTATAGAGTGACTTGATGAGTCTTCATCTCTGTATGGGTAACCATGTTTTCTGTCTAATTCTCTTTTGCACCCACCTTTGCCATCTTGTCTCCTTCCTCATTTCCTTGGACTCCACAGTGTGAGGGGATCCACTGCAGTGCTATCCGAAAATATTTGATGGTTTGTAGTGCTTCTTCAAGTTGTGGCAGCTTACCTTTGGTGATAGCCTCAAAGACGGAGCGGGCATCAGATAAAAAGACAATCTGTGCAATAGGGTCTGCTGTTCTGCTGATGGTATTAGCTGCATGAACCAGTGCTTCGACTTCAGCTCTGTAGTTTGTGTAGTGTTTGCCTGTCGGTATTGCAGCTGACTCATGTTGTCCGTTTGGATACTGTATGTGCAGTCCGGCACCTCCACTCCTAATTGCATCTTGGCTGATCCATCTGTGTGGATACTTATCCATGTCTCCTGAGGGTACATTTCTTCCAGCATGGCTAGGGTCAGGGCCTTCTTGCTCACATCACTGTGTTCATCTTTGGTTGTGAGATGAGGTACTGTGTGGCGAATAGCTATGCTCTCTAGTTTGTTTTCCCAGGGTGGAGGATCAAGGGTGTGGTTTGGGTCTTCTATTTGTGCTGGCAACATTTCTTGGTGTTTCCTTTGAAGTGCGTTTGTCTCTTTCACAAAACTTGATCTTTTAAGTCTTCCTGATGACAGCTGTGCTTGCCTGATTTTCATCGGGTGGTTGTTGAACGATTTGAACTTTGCAGCTTAGATCAGTGCTTTGCATTCCCTTCCTTTGCTAAGTGGGGGGATGCCTGCTGTCTGCTCCATTTTTTCTATAGGTGTTGATCTCATTCCACCAGTGATGATGCGCAGTGCCTGGTTTTGTACTCTGTCGAGGTTCTGTTGATGAGATTTAGCTGCTGTCATCCATGAGCTGGATCCATACTCAAGATGTGTGATCCTTTCATTGGCACCCCACTTTGTTCCTGCCAGCTTCCTCATGATGTTTAGCTTTCTTCTGGCCTTTGCCTCTGCATTCTGGATGTGCTCCTTCCATGTTAATCTTCTCTCATAGGCGACTCCCAGGTATGTCTGACGGTCCTTGTACTCGAGTTGATTGACCTCATTTACGAAGTTTCGTGAACCTAGCGCAGACATCAAAAGCGTGGAAGCACGGGACTTGATACGAGTGTAGCGGTAGGGCGAGACCATACGATAGGACGATGGCACATATGATGTTAAACGCTTGAGACTGTTGAAAGCGTGAGTATCTTTTTTCACCATATTGTGTCTAAAACAAACTGTTCGACTAGCATGTGAATTTAACAGGCTAATAATAACAACCGGGTCACAATTGATCTGTTTAGAAAAGAATTCTGACATATATAGGAAGAGTTTGCCTGAAAACGCATATTTGTATTCTTGCGAGATCTCATATGCCAGGGTGAGAGAGCGAGATAACTGAGCATCTAAAGTACTGTACTCAGTTACCATTGCATATATAGCAATTTCTGAGTTCTAAGTCCAAATCACGGGCCGAGAGTCACAGACTAGTACTCGCTCTGAATACCGGAAATAAATCTTTCTAATATGACATGATTTGTATTTTTTCAAGACATTTCTGTCAAATTGTAGGGGAAGGTGGGGTCACAAAATGGAATGCGGGGCAAAAAGGGACAGGCCCCTCTCTCACACAGTGTATGCACAGCGTGATATATGAAGCCATTTTAGGAATGCTTTATTCCCCCTTTGTACTATAAACGATATAGGTTTGTTTGTCGCCTATTGGATTGTATATTCTGTACCCCTATTTTTATTTTTGGGCATGTTTATATAAGGATGTATGTTAAGCAGTGTATTTCTAGACTTCAAAAGCAACTGCTAAATTAAGACGTTTGCTAAATATAAGGTTCATTAAGGTATAATACGTTATAATAAAGTATGCATATGCAATATAAAATGCCGGGAAATGTGAAAAATCAAGTCAAGGGGCAAAACGGGACAACCTTTTGGGGGCAATATGGAACAATGTTCCATTATGCCCCAATAGAACTTGTCAAATATTACCAATGTATGCACTACTCATACTACTACTAGCACCACCACTACTACTACAACTATTACTACCGATGACAGTGGCGGTAGCTAATACTTCTGCTACTAGTACTACCACCAGTGGTGGCGGCGCAGCTACTACTACAACCGCTACCGCTACTACTACTACTGTTGCTACTGTTGCTGCTACTATTACGAGCACCGCAGAAGATGACAGTGGAAGATATGGCAGTGGTGGCAGAAGCTACTATTACTACTATATAATGTTTTCTCCCTGCCATAAAAATGGGATATTTTTCAAAAAATAATTTTGCATTTTTAGTCAAAAGTATAATTCTTCGAACTCATTTTTAGTTCTTCCTCTATAGCGCATAGTCTGGAGTGTGATTAACCATAAATTCAAAGAGCAAAAGTTTCAAATAATAAGAATTGGAAACATCAGTATTTTGTGGCCCGTTTTGCCCCATTCCCCTATATTAATTTTATTGTAATAAACGATGGTTATTACAGTTTATCTAAAATTTAGGTGGTTCCAGATAATAAGCTCACTCCAGCAACGATTGGCATGCCGTATATTAAGCATATCTGTGTAAGGCGCCAAGAATTTGAATGAGGGGGGGGGGAAAATGGTGTTCTATTTTTGTATTATTGACGATTATTTTTTAAGCAACTGATTTCAACTTTTTCTTGACATATATCTAATATAAGTCACCCGTTTCTCCTTTTTTGTCAGGAAAATGTCTTCATGACCATATATGGGCATGGGGTATGGCCCATATGCAAATGAGATGACATCACATGACCAACTCTTGACCAATCAGAATTGCATGCACCCCACAGCGCTTCTACTCAACACTTGAAACCAGTCTAATCTTTATCATATTTCGGCCCGATTCATTCAGCGATTCCAGTTATCTTTGAAAAATCCATGTCATCTAAAATGGCCTCCAAACAAATCCAAAAATCTAGTTCTCTCGAACAAACTGGGTTCAAGACTTGCCATAGATGAAGTTTCTTGATGGCTAAGTGGTTTCGTAGATGTTTAAAGCTGTTTCTAAAATCATCACGAAGACCAAGACGGCTGCTGCTCAAATCGACGAATTGCCTTCATTTAAGCAAAAATCTTGGATGTATATGCCTAAAGGCGCTCTGATAAATTTGGTTGAAATTGATCCAGTGGTTCTTGAGAAGCTGTTTAAAGGAAAAGTGATGACATACAAACATAATTGGCGCCATGGCATAAGCTTAATTAGGTCAGGCGAACTAATAACTAAATCTTGAATACAACCAAAACATGAGGTAAACTGTAACCTTTAACGTGTGCAAACCAGGGTGCAGATTCCACACGTGGGATCATTTCAATGGAGACAGCCATCAACAATGAATAAGTCGGGAGAGAAAATTGAGAAAAAAGGCTGAACCTCGAAGTTGATGTGTAACTTCTCATAATAAACGATTACATCAATTTTCAGTTCAATATAATAGAGCATATCGAACAAAAGCAAGCCGAGATTGCAGATAATCACCCTCCCGTTTTTGTCACATTGTAAGATTTTTGATTTTCCGGCTTTTGAGACATTTGCTAGTATTTCTATGGCAGCTATAAACATTTGCTAGTTCCGGCTACACACTTCACATTACCACTAGCAGTCCATGTAACCCATAAATGGGGGTGTGTAATATTTACATTTATCATATATAAACAAAGCTTTTAGCCCATTGCATAATTAACAATATTAACCTGGTTAATAAAGCAGTAGGATTTTCATTGGTTGTTAGCGTGGAAAGCAATTTTGGATTAACCAATTATAATACGGCCATCCTCCTGGACCATGTCATGATGATACAATACTGCTTGTGACATCCCATACCATATAAGATATTTTTGCCAATGCATATTGTTAGCTACTACATAAATAAGTTAATTTTGATTAGCACTAATTTTTCTCTAGTTCAAATTACATGTACTCTATTTGTCGGTGTAGTTGTTAGGATGTGATTAGCCACCATTGGCGATCATACGCTAATGGAAGATCTAAACTGGGGTTGCGGGGGTCGACGTTATTGGGAAAAATATCAAGAATCTCAAACTCAGTCCCATTTAATATTACTATTATCAACATCATTGAAAGTTTTCAACCTTGGTTGATAATAGTGATATTAAATGTGACCTCGTTTGTGATCCTCTATTGCTATACACTTTCTTATAGCAGATTATACATGCCAACCCTTTAATTGTCAAGCTGGCCAAAACTGGCCATCTTGATAAATTATGTCCATTTACATGCTTCGACAACTGATGTATCCGATCTGTTAGTCAAATCTATGAGGTTATAATCAATTACGTCACATGTAGGCTGATATTACAATCATAATTGACATAAATACTCTGGTATGAACCTGGAAGTCTCTCAGTTGTACGGATTGTATGTCTTTACTATTTACAAAACATTCTGTTGAATATCTTTAAACTAATTTGACTGGGCCAGCAACAGTGGCCAGTTAAATTAGTTTCAAAATATTCAACAGCTTACTTATAGTTAACTTGAAAATGGGATTCTGGGAAGTCTGGGTTCGGAGTATATAAATCGATCACAACTTGGGGCAGATCTTAGCTTTAGATGGCTGGGGCATTCCTCTATTGTTCATAATTTAATATTGGAATGACATACTCAGTAACTAAGCCCGCTGTTCCAGTTGGAAATTCGTCAGTTCTGTCCTCTCTTTGCCTGCAATTTGATATTCTTTAAAAACATAGGAATTCAACCTTGACTTGAACCCTTGAAATTCCAGTGTCACAATTTCCAGACAAGTATACGGAAAAACTGTTGAATATTTTGAAACAAATTAGACTGGAACCTGTTGCTGGCATATAGCCAGCAACAGCTCCCAGTGAAATTTAGTATCAAAATATTCAACAGGTTAAGGAATTAAAAGTCCCTAATAAAAACAACAAAACATTAATATTCAGGTTTGATCAATTCATTATACAGTTTGTTGTTGTTTTGTTGATAGTATTACATGTAGCAATAATAATGATAATAATAATCACTATGATCAATGAGTGTAATATTTACGTTGCTGTACAAAATTATTGATTGAGAAACATGATGGAGACCATGCGATGATCAACTCAAGATTTGCAAAGGTTACTATAGTTTTACTTACAGCATGAAAAAAAAAAGAAAATTATATATATATATATATAATATATATATATATATAATATATATATATATATATATATATATATATATATATATATATATATATATATATATATATATATATATATATATTATGAAGAACTAAGACAAAATGATTGGATTAATCCTTTACGGGTTAAATTTGGTCACGAAAATCTTAATCGGAAAATACCTATTTTCAGAAAAGGTAGACTATTTTTTGAAAATTCCCCATTGGAATGACTGGCTCGATTAAGGAGCCAGTTTTTCGAGTGACAAATTTTCAAAAATAGTCTTCGTTCTCAAGACCACTGTAGAAGAACCATGTTCACTCTAAATCTCAAAGAACCTGATTTTATTACCTGTTGAATAGTTTAAAAACAATTTGACTGACGGTTGTTGTTTCCTATGACAAATTAAAAAAATTCAAAAGGATTCTATTATCTCTGCATGTGTGAAATGGTTCTGGGTAGGAAACTGTATGTAAGTGGCACGATGAATGGCTAGATACAGAATTTGGTAGTTGTTAAATCATAATGAGGTAATAGAATAGGGTAATAATTACACCAATATTAATCAGTCTGAACAGGCATCACACATAATAAGTCAGGAATTAGAGTTGCTATTATCAGGCGCACACAATGGACATCAGTTAATAATGTTTGTTATCATCATAATTTACACTAAATGTAAGGAATATTAGAATAACGCACAATGCACTCATTGTGCGTGCGTGCGTGCGTGTCTATATAATACAACAAGGATATATAAGAGCAATCACACTGCATTACTAACAAAAATGAACAATATAACAAGAGGCTCACTAAGCTCGTAATATTCACCTGACATCAACACGTTAACACTATAGCTGGCCAAAACAGCTATACGCAGCCATCTTGAGAAATTTCCATTTACAGACCACATGAATATTATTTTTGAAATTTTAACACTGGAATGACTGGCTCCATTATCGAGCCAGTCATTTCAGTGGTAAATTTTCAAAAATAATCTTTTGGTCTACAAATGGACATTTTCTATCAGAAATTTTTTTACTTGAGCAAATTTGAGAGTTAAAGCTGAACAGTCATGTTAAAAGATCCAATACAAACCAGCACCAGCAACACGTGTTTATCTTTTAACATCACCGGTCAGCTTTAGTTGAAAAGGATGAACTAGTCAATCTGTTGCTCTTCACATGCACTAAGGGAGAGAAATCCTATAAATAACCCGTTATGGCACATTCTTTCAGAAATACAATTTCCCTCACGTAATCTGACTAAGAGTTATTGCCCTTGATGACCAAGAACGAGCCATGATGTTCTTGGGAACTCATTTCTGTCAAAAGTATGCCCTTCATTAAGGCCAGGTGAGCTAAAATGAATTAAAAACAATCTCCTAAAGTAGAGAGATATAATGAGGCTAAGACTATATTAAAGATGATGATGCCTATTGTAATTGCTTAAACCTTTACACTGGCAAAATCCCAACATTTTAATATTAACTCTTTAATGGCCAAGGTGTCAAGAACATGGCTTTGCAGTGTTCTTGAGGAATGTCCATTTGAAGGCCATGAGAAGACTGTTTCAAAATCTTGCTACTGAAATTACATGACTGGCTTGGGTAACTGAGCCAGTCATTCCAGTAATAGTTTGAAAAACTAATCTTGGCCTGCAAATGGAAATTCATTAACCCTTTATTTAACACTCAAATCAGCCAAAAACGGCCTCTGCAGTGGTTTTGAGAAATGTCCATTTGCAGACCAAAAGATTATTTTTGAAAATTTACTACTGGAATAGTCTTCTCTTAGTCTGAAAATGAATATTTTCTGAGAAAATTTAAATTTTCTTGAATAAATTCAAAGGTTTAAAGGGTTAAGGACATATTTGAATTTTCTTCACAAATCCTGACCAGTAGAGGATTCAGCTACCCACATACAAGATGTCATTTGAATATTTCAAAACTAATAGGATTGAAAGGTGCTCCCGTTCAAATTAATGCAAAGCACATTCACATCTACTACTACAATACAGAAAATTATATATAAATATACAGACACTAACAGAGCATAAATGTAACATCTACAATTAGCACTTTGATGCATATTTACTGTGAAGAGGTGGGGTCGGTGTGGGTAGAGGGTGTCACGGAAGGCATAACAGACCTTTCCAGTTATATCCATCCATCATATGATGTCATAATCAACTACATGATGTGTAGAATGACGTCATAATCCTTGATGCCACGAATGATGTAGATGCTTATAAACACGCCATTGAATATTTTTTAAACTAATTTTACTAGCAGCAACAGCAACCAGTCAAATTAGTTTCAAAATAACCAACAGCTTACCTGTATCGTTTTGGGAAAATTTATAGTCAAGCAGTTCAGCGATCGATCGATCCCAATATGGGCAAAGGATGGGTGGAGCTTAGCTAGAGATGGGCGAAGCATAGCTAAAACTGTATTCCTTCATTATTGAACACAAAAAACGTGTCTTAACATTTTACCGGTTAATCAAGCCAGTCATTCCAGCTGTAAATTTTCAAATATAAACTTCAAATGGCCTGCAAAGGGACATTTACTTAGTAAAATCTTTTCTTGACCAAATTTTACCATTAAAGGGTAAAAAGACCCCACCACATTGTGACCCTTAATCCTTTAACCATAGAATTTGTCGTTTTCAAAAATAGTCTTCTCTTGGTCTGCAAATAGACATTTCTCAGGAGCACTGCAGAAAGCATTTTTGGCTGATATGAGTGTTAAAGGGTTACGGGGTGTTAACTATGGCACTTATCCTGTATTATCACTAAGTAGCTTGAGGATTAGCCACTCCAATGGACAGGGTGAAATTATTATTGAAAATCTATCACTGGAATGCCTGGCTCGGTTAGTGCTAAATTTTCAAACATACCGGTAAGGCTTCTAGCAGCCAGTAAATGGACATTGACCAAGCGAAAACATTGATTATCTTGACCAATCCTGATCATTTAAGTATTATGAGTTCTGGATTCACTTTTAACAATTCTGCTGATTTTAGTTCGATAATTGAAGCTGTATTTTTCAGAAAAAGCATAAAATTCAAATACTCATAATACTTGTACACAAAGGTTGGTTTTTATACATATAATTGTGGATTATTCCTATCCCTTACTGTTTTAAATTTATTCAAGAAAATATAAATTTTCTCATAAAACGGTCAATTTACAGACCAAGAGACTATTTTAAAACGTTTATCACTGGAATGGCAGGCTCGGTTATAAAGCCAGTTGTTCCAGGGGTAAATTTTCAAAAATAGTATTCTGCAAATTTACATTTTCCAAAACCAGTGTAGAAGCATTTTTTGGCTGCCTTGCGTGTTAACCCTTAAACACTTGGATTTGTTCAAGAAAATTCACATTTTCTCGTAGAAACTGTCCAATAGCAGACCAAGAGAAGTATTTTTGAAGATTTACCACTGGAATGACTGGCTCGGTTATCGAACCAGTCATTCCTGTGGTAAATTTTCAAAAATACTCTTCTCTTCGTCTGCAAATGGAGATTTCTCAAGACCAGTGCAGAAGCCATTTTTGGCTGATATGAGGGTTAAAGGGTTATGGTCAAATCGGCTAAATACCGACTTTGCAGTGGTCTTGAGGAATGTCTATTTGTAGGCCAAGAGAACACTTATTGAGGATTTACCACTGGAAGGATAGATGCAATAACAACGCCAGTAATTACAGTGCTAAATTTCCAAAAAGAGTACTCTTGACATGCAAATTCGCTCATCTATGGACATTTTCACAGAAAATTGAAAATAACCAAATTTGACCAAACAAGTGTTCAAATATATCCAAATTAACTAACTGGCTTCCCTGTATTTTCTCCTTATACTCCCTCAAACATGTCAAAGCTTTGACTTAGTGGCTACATGAGACTTGATTTTAGATGAATTTATCAGATGGCGCTCTGAGAGTTAATTAATTATATCAATACAATAATAAGGGATATATTTACATGGAGAGCGGTGATTTAATATGATGATATGGCGTGTGCATGCGTGCGTGCATGTTCATTCATTTAGCTGATCAGGCAATAAAAGCAACATTTACCGTAGGAAAATGATGAGACAGAGCATACAATTGAGGAATCCAGTTCCTCAGTCAATCATATGACGTCATAATCAACTATGTGATGTATAGGCCGACGTCATGAATGAATTTAGTCCATCTTAAACATGTAATAGTACGTCAGGTTGCACTAATTGTATGTTTTTTCTATTTAATACACATGCTGTTGAATATTTCAAAACTAATATGACTGGGCTCTGTTGCTGCCTATAGCAACAGCACCCACTTAAATTAGTTTCCAAATATTCAACAGCATACCTGTCTGGTTAGGGAGTCAGGAGTTTCGGGATCGATCGATCCCAACACAGCCGAAGTGTGGGTGGATCTTAGCTAAAGATGGGCGGGGAATAGCTAAACCTGGATTACCCCATTGAGTGATTTCAATATCAGTTACGAGTAGTAATCATGATGGTCAGTAATCGGTGTCAAAATATGAAATTTGGTAAGAAAAGTTTGGCATCCAGAATGATAGCAGATAATCATGAATATACATGTCAATGCAAACAGTATAGCATCAACCCGGGAAATAATACACTACAGTACAGCTCAGTAATAACATTTCCAAAACACAAACATTTTGAGCATAATGGATTGGATGAAATGTCAACAAACCAGTTAACTTATTTCTGGGCTGTACTGTACAGTAGTCTAGTATTTTAACCCTCTACCGGTCAAAACTTGTCAAGAATATCAAAATCTTTTATAATTAAATGTCTATTTACACTCCAGTTTTTGAAAATTTAACATTGGAATGACTGGCTCTCACTTGAATGGTACATTTTCAAAAAGTGTTTACTCTGCTTGCAAATGGACATTTCTTAACCCTTAGCACTCTGATGTCATTATTCTATCTTTTACTGAGTCAATATCAAAGAAACTGGTGTACATTTTTCAACAATTTTGGTGGACGATGTTGCTATCGAAGACAGCACCATCTTCCACCAAATTTGTTAAAAAATGTACACCAGTTCATCTTTTAATTTAATTTGAAAATGTAAAAATCTTACATCAGCGTGGTAACTGTTAAGATCACTGCACAGACTGCTTTAGCCGGCTTGACCATTAGTGTTAATTAGTATTTTAAATCATTGTTATGGTGTTAAAAGATTCTCTACGGCAGTAAAAGCTGGCAAAATCAACGCTCACAGCAAACTGTACAATCAATTCTAAAACACGTAAAAATATCATTTGATTGTCTGCCCTCTCTACTTACATGTACCTTAGAAATTGTATTGATGCTGTATCATTGCATGCGTGCGTGGTTTTCTTCTATTGAAATAAGCAACTTTATTTCAAACTTACGTGCATTTTAAAGGCTGTGTTTTATTAAGTGTTGTGATAATATAATTGAGCAACAGACTAACAAATCATTTCACTACCTAGCTACCCTACTTCAGAAGCTATGGGTGTGAGAAGTCAAACAAACAACCTTTTAATGACAGCTTTATAGTAAAGCGGACTAAGTCTCTGGGCTCAATGAACTAGCAATTCAGCATATTCTAAATACATCTACTCTTCAGACTAATCATATAATTAACAAAGTCGATCAAAGCATACCATATGTAGTTCAGTACAAACAACTCGCTCATGTATCCAGCACACAGGTGCACATACAAAGTAAACATATTAACAAATTCCGACACACACGCGATTATATATTTTCTATCTACCAACAATATTACTGATACTACAGCTTGAAATGAACCTGTATGAGTCACTAGGGAGCAGCGTTAAAAACAATCTCCTACAGTACAGTGCAGAAATAATTATATACACGTTGAAAACAAAATAAAAAGTACTGTTGAATGATTTGAACATAATTGGATTGGAAGACATTACTGTCTAAGGCAGCAACGGCTTCCAATCAAATTAAATCCAAAATATTCAACAGAACACTTATTACATCGTTCCCAAAATTTTACTAACTAACCAGTTTTTGTTTTGAAAACATTTTAACTTATTTATGAACTGTACTGTAGCCATAGTAATTCAGTCATCATTATTGTACTTAACCCTTTAACACTCATATCGACCAAAAACGGCTCTTGCAGTGGTCTTGAGAAATGTCCATTTGCAAATCAACAGACTATTTTTGAAAATTTACCACTGGAATGAATGGCTCGCCAACCGAGCCAGTCACTCCAGTGGTAAATTTTCAAAGATAGTCTTCTCTTGGTCTGCAAATGGACATTTGCTATTGGAAATATTTTTTTAAAACTAATCTGAGTGTTAAAGGATTTTACAACAAATTCAGTGATTCCTTTTAGTCCTTATTAATATACTACAGACCTAAGCTTGAATATGCGGTTCCCATTTCTATGCGAACTGACATCATTTTGCAAATAATGTCGCTGTACAACACACCAACAGTTTAAAAAAAAATTACTCCGGTTTCCTATCCTGCACTGACTGAATTCGCTGCGTGGCGTATACAGGTCATTATAGTATCCAAGTAAGGTTTTATATACAACTTGTTACTACATAACCTGGCTGGTCAACCCTCAAATAGTGCTTGCCCTAGTAAAATTCTACATACCTCCGGCTATCGCTAAGACTATCCCTAATATTAAGCCACGTGGAATACTGTTCATACCCACGAGGACAATATTTATAACACAAATTAAAGCAAAAATTCTATTGTTTATGTTTAAAATTTCAATCACAGCAGCAACTTTCAGCAAAACAGTTTCCAAAAAATAATACTCAGCAGATTTCACAAGCCACTGCTCTAAAGCTTGAACTTTTTCAACTAAGACACTTCTTAACACTTTAACACTCATATCAGCCAAAAACGGCTTCCACAGTGGTCTTGAGAAATCTCCATTTGCAGAACAAGAGGACTATGTTTGAAAATTTACCACTGGAGTGACTGGCTCGATAACCGAGCCGGTCACTCGAGTGGTAAATTTTCAAAAATAGTCGTCTCTTGGCCTGCAAATGGAGATTTTCTATGAGAAAATTGAAATTTTCTTGATTAAATTTGAAGGTTGATACTTGAGAAATAGATCAGACAAATGTACGAGAAATTTACTGTCTGTTTAACAAATTTCCATTTATAGGCACTATTTTTCAATATTTACGATGGGAATGACCATCTCAGAAATTGAGTCCTAATTTACGCTGGTCTGCCCATTAAAGTATCGCTTATCATTTTGAACAAGTTTTATCGAGATCAAAATGATATTTCATAAACAAGGTTTACACCTCATAACTAAGCTAACATGTTTCGTAACATATTGAACACGATGTAAGAAATGGCCTGTTGAGTATTTTGAACATAATTTGATTGGAAGATATTGCTGCCGTAGGCAACAATTTCTTCCAAATCCAATTGTGTTCAAAATATTTAACAGTGCATTTTATTTTGTTTTGGAAACATTTAAAGTTATTTCTGAGCCGTACTGTAGCTACAAAAAGGCAAGTGGTCTTATATAACCATTTAATAATGGTCAAGCAGGTCAAAACCGGCCACTGCTGTGCTAATGAGGAATGTCCATTTGCAGGCCAAGAGTATATTTAAAAAAATTTACCACTAGAATGCCTGGCTCGACAACCGAGCCAGTCATTCCAGTGAGGAAAAAAAATTAGTTGCCTTGGCCTGCAAATGGACATTCAATTAAGAAAATATTATGATTTTCCCACTAAAGGTTAACAACCATGCCTGAAACTTGCATAACCCTTACATTTTGTCAAGATTATTGAAATTTTCATTTGCAGATCAAGGGCAGCTCATCATTCTAGGGGTAAATTTAAGAAAATAAGCTCTTGTCACTCTTGGACTGCAAATGGAGATTTTTCTAGACGACGACAGCTGTTTTTGGCTGGTTTTGAGTGTTGAAGGATTGATAGTTAAGTCAGTCTTCTGCACCGGTCCTAAAAATGCCCATACGCAGGGCATGAGAAGCGTATTTTTGAAAATTGATATCTGGAATGACGGGCTCGATAGCTGTGGCAGTCATTCTAGTGGCAAATTTTCAAATATAATCCTCTCTTTGTCTGCTCTGCATATGGATATTTTCATTGAGAAATAAACAAGAAGCCCAAGGGGCCTGTATCGCTCACCTGGACCATAGGCATTTCAACTAGAATGTTCATTAACAATAAAGAGAACTCTAATGAGTTGAGCAGACTTGTAACAAGAAAACAGAGGTCATGTTTCTTTATGTATCAACTTCTCTTGAACAAACTTTAATGGCCCTTAGTCATCAATATCATCTCCCAAATTTCGGGCCGATCATTCAACAGTTCTGGAGGTGTCGTTTTCTGGAAAACTAGGTCATCCAAGATGGCCACCGAATGACTCGGCCAATCAAGTTCACATGTGAACAAATTTGGTTCAGCGCTTGCCCTAGCTGATATTTCATGAGTTCTGAATTGATCCCTCAAACGATTTCGGAGATCTTTATAATGAAATTAAAAAAAAAAAATTGGCCAAAATCCAAGATGGCCAGCGGCCCAATTAGCCAATCGGCTTCGTTTAAACAAACTTGAATCTCTCTGCCCTAATGATGCTTCCTGCCAAATATAATTGAAATTGTCCCAGTAGTTATCGAGAAGGCATTTTAAATTTCCCATTGCAGGGATGTCCAAATTGTGCGAACGAAACGATCGTTCGCGTTACGCTGCGGTTTGTCACGTAACCCATTTTGCGTTCTCAAGAAAAGTTGCCGATATTTCATAGTTTACTTAAGCTTAAAAGCAGAAATCATATACCAGAATTAAATATATAAATGCCACACATGCCTATGATCATGCGGGCCCCGCCAGAAATATAAAATAATACATTTGTTATCAGCAATGGTATGATAAATGTCACGTACGACGATCCGTCAAAATTCAACCATAGAACTATAGATTTATGGATCTGTGATGCGCACTGACGTTTGTTTGTAACTGCGCAGCTTTGTCCCGCCACGCTACAATAACAGAATAAACTGCGTAGCCATTCGCAAAATGTGAAAGCCAGTTTTCCCAAATTTACATGGCTGTAGGCTTGCACGATTATCCGATATTATCGAAAATCGCGATTTTTTTTCCAGCCACGATTTTTTACGGTGATTTAAAAAAAAATCGAAATATCACCAAAATTCTACTGTCATGTATTCTGTCTATTTGTAGCATAGGTGTCTATTACGGCAAGCTGTTCAATTTATTTCCAAACCAACATCTCTGAGAAAAGGGTGGGATTATACTAGGAATAGGTAACAAAAGTTGAAGTTCATTCTCTAAAATTACTTTAAAAGACGACATTAATACGAAAATTCAACGCAATTTACCGGTATAATTTCTTGCTGCCTTACTGTATACCTCAAAACCATGATCGCGGGAGTGAAATTATTACGTGGGAAGCTATAAATATTGCCTGTTTTGTAATAAGCATGGTTTATAAAATCAAAATTAGTCCAAAATTTGACATTAAATGACGTCGCGGGAATAACTAAATCACGTGATATTGCTTGCTCTCCTGTTTTTGGAGGCGAGAGGTGGTGCGTTCACAAATGTGATAGCTAAATGAGATGGTATACACGCTTTAGCAAGCATGGCGAACTATCCTAGACGTTTCTGAAGGCTAACTATTATTAGTAAAATATATAAATCACGTGATATTGCTCACTCTCCTGGTTTTGGAGGCGAGGGTGGTGCGTTCACAAATGTGATAGCTAAATGAGATGATATACACGCTTTAGCGAGCAAGGTGAACTATCCGAGATGTTTCTGAATGCTAACTATTATTATTAACCGGGTACTCGGTAAATTCGGAACAGATCTAAACATTAGATGTCTATGGATCTAAAGTACATTCCTAATATCACGTGATTTGTATATTTTTACAAAGAAATGCCAAATTTTAGGATTCATTTTCATGTAATAAACGATGATTTTAACAGAGTACACAATATTTAGGTTGTCCAATATAATCATTTCACTCCCACTATGATGGATTACATTAAGCCAATGGGTAAGGCGGCAAGAAATTATTGTGTCCTATTTTCGTGTTATTAACGATCGGTCTTAGTTTAAGCATCTTGGCGACTGGATTTCAAGTTTTTTTGAAATTTACCAATTAGAAGTCATCCGGCTAAATCTGATATGAAAACTCGGAGCAAAACCGATATACGGCTACATAATCCACACCATGCAGTCCAACTCAACCCAAGACCAATTCACCCTGTGAATTCATATACCTTTAAAATAGGCTGTATGATATATCGAAATATCGCGATTTTTCCACCACGATATATCGCGATACCGCCTAGGACAATATCGTGCAAGACTACATGGCTGATGATTAATTCCGTCCATTTCCGCCTATAAAACTTGATATTTAACCAATAATGGCCTGTTAGGCCATTGATATACCATCGGTTAAACGATATTACTCAATATTTCATAATTTCATGGCTTACAAAAATTGAAGTGCCGGGAAACTATGGTAGTTCAACTGGTAAAACACATTGCCATCGAGAGCTTTCTTGATGAGGGCACAATTTTCAGATTAACTAGTGTTCGGCGGGTAAATAATTGATTACATCTTTTTAAAGCGTGCCTGTTGAACATATCTAATGACATAGCTCGGCACATTCGGTTGTTGTCGGATTCACTATTTGATACAGTATAACGCCGAATGTTGCTGATTTTGAGAAGGATTTTTGTTTACTTTCTGTAAGATCATCTGTAAGATCGAATTTAAATATAAAAAACAAAAATACATTAATTGCTTGATTTTAATTTGAAATAGTACAGTTAAAGTGATCAGTTATCTACGATAAACTCTGATCAGAGAATCAGATTGTCAATCAAAATGAATCCTGAAGTAAAACATGAATCAGTGACAATTAAAACTTTTAAGAAGTGGAGTGTTTTGTCACTTCTATTTTGGATGTCCTGAAAAAAAAGAGGGTTACACGAAGCAAATGGGTTATGCAAAAAAAATGTGCGTAACCCATTTTCGGGTTATGCAAATTTTCAATTTGCACGCGCCTGCATTGCTTTAGTATGGGAGCGTTTGGCAGAAAAATGATCCAAGATGGCCGGCGAACCGTTTATCCGACCGTTTCGAAAATTGCAAATTTGAGATCGGAATACTCAAAAACACATAAAACCAATTTCGGCCTCAAACTCCATCAAATAAAAAAATCCAATATGGCCGCCAAATACGCTATATTTTTATTGGCCCACGGCGGCCATGTTTTTTGCCGGTTCAACGTCCCTTGAACAAACTTTAATGGCCCTTAGTCCCTAATCCTATCTGCCAAATTTCGACCTGATCCGTTCACCGGTTCTGGAGAAGTCGTTTTCGCTAAAACTAGGTCAACCAACATGGCTGCCGAACCATTTGACCAATCAAATTCCCTTGAACAAACCTGGTTCAGCTCTTGCCTCGGATCATATTTCATGAGTTTTGCATTAATCCCCCCAGCGGTTTCAGAGATTTTTTAAGACGTTTCCTAAAAACAGCCGAAATTCAAGATGGCTGCTGGCCAAATTGGCCGATCGGCTTTGTTTGAACAAACCTGGATCCCTATGTCGTAAGGATACTTCCTGCCAAATATAATTGAAATTGGCCCAGTGGTTCTTGAGAAGACGTTTAAAGGAAAAGTTGACAGACGTACGACGGCCAGTCACCACGGCATACACTCACTTAGTCTTTCAGGCCAGGTGAGCTAAAAATTAAATGTGCCCCTTCTGAAGTAGTGCTAGAAATGCTAAGTGTCAATTCATGATTGTGTCTTGGTTAAGCATTAACCATCACATAAAACGCGCGCACACACACACACACACACACACACACACACACACACACACACACACACAGACAAGAGACATGTATAAAGATACAAAGTGAAATCTGAAATAAAATCTCCAATTATTATGCAGTCTGCGAAAGGTGCATTTAATTAGACGAGCATCCTTAAATCACTAGAGGTAGTTGATATGGGATGAGGATGGGCAGGAGAGACATATAGTCGCTATTGAATGAATGAGGCTTTTTTTATACAAGACAGGCAATACATAAATTAACAGGTTACTGACACAAAAACAGAAACATGGAAGTTTGTAAGAAATGTTCAATTGAATATTTTTAACATAATTGGATTGGAAAACATTGCTGCATTATGTTCAAAATATTCAAGTCATTTTATTTAGTTTTGGACACATTTTAAGTTATCTCTGAGCTGAACACTACCAAAGCTTTGATTTATGATGTACACTGTTAAGGACAATACAAATATACAAGCATTAACTTATTCCTGTACAACATATGGGATCTACTCATACCTGTAATAGCGTTACTAATAAATTTCAGTTGTCGGTAACTCTATTCCGGCTGGTATTGTACATTGAAGACTCGGCTATTTTCAGCCTCTATACAAAATTATCTTAACCCTTTCACCGACAAATCCTTGAAAAAGTATATTCTTTACAATATAAAACTTATTATGCTGAATATTTTGGAACTAATTTGGCTGGAAGCTATTGCTGCCGTAGGCAGCAACAGCTTCCAGTCAAATTAATTCCAAAATATTCAACAGTTTTCCTGTATTGTCTTGAAGATAATGAGGAATTCATCGGTGAAAGGGTTAATACAGGGAGCTGTTAGTTAGCAGGCAGATGTTGATGTGAGCACTTGACAGGGAACATTACACAGACATATCAAATATTCATGTGCATTTTCACTGCACAATAGCTAACTGTAACTGTATTGAGTGAATATTTTAACACTTCAATCCTTTAACACTCATGAAGAAATTGAAGGGTCAAAGGGTTAATAGTCAACTAAGTGAGTTAATCCGGTCTGGCTGGACTTTTAAAAATAAACAGCAACAGCTCCCATGTTATTTTCTTTCAAATTATTCAATAGAATATTCAAGTTTATAATTTCTAAAGTGTAAGGGTGTATAACACCCCAAACTGTGAAGTATGAATAAAGCTACCGACAGGGTTCATCATACGCCTTTCTGTGTTTCAAATTCCATGACGTTTCATGAACAAAACTAACAAATTTCATGACAAGTAAGAATTAATTTCTAGGAGAAAAAGATTGTGTTTATGAGGTAGCTACACAAATTACAATCTGAGTTATTCTGCCAAATGTCTGAATACTGTCTTGCAAGTCAAGACATGTTAAATTTTTTCTGAATTGACCACTGAAATGACTGGGTAAGTTATTGAGTCTGCCATTTCAATGAGTCAGCCATTTAAATGGTAAAATATAAAAAGATATTCATCTCTTGGCCTGCAAATAGATATTTCTCAAAACCACTGGTCGGCTTGACCATTAACGGTTTAACTGATCAACATTAAACCTTTCAATTACAAATCCCTGATAAAATAAACTCTTTACTAATTAAAGTATATTCTCTAGAATATTTTGAGATTAATGACTGGAAGTCATTAACCTCTCTTGTGTTAACTCAACTCTTTAATGGTCAAGACCGACAAAAAAACAGACTATGTAGTGGGTCTTGAGCAATGTCCATTTTTTTTATCCAAAAGAATATTTTTGAAAATTTACCACTGGAATGACTGGCTCAGTAACTGAGCCAGTTACTAGTGGTAAATTTTCAAAAACCGTCTTCTCTCAGCCGGCAAATGGATACCAGCTAAGAAAAACCGGGATTTTCTTGACCATTTTAATGGTCAAGCCGGACATAAAGCAGCACCTGTAGTGGTCTTGAGTAATGTTTATTTGCATGACAACAGCAAGTTATTTTTGTAAATTTTATTGTGAAAATTATTATTTTCTTGAAAAATCTTAACCGTTAATTGACATAAGTAGAATCTTGAGCGCTTTCAGGCGATGTTGAGACAAGAGGGGTTAATGGGACTCATATTAATCTCAAAATATTAAACAACCTGCCCTGTAATTCAAATTAAGATACAGGGAATTTATCTGTGAAAGAGCTAAGCAAACTTGTGGCTGTGAAATCATATATCTATTCAAGTTTCATTCACGATACTTGCTGCCGATATCTACTCCTGATCATTATTATTCTGAGCACAATAATTTCTTTGTCTAAAAGCGATTTCCACCTAAAGGAGCAATGATGTTCATTCAGATTGTTCATAACATTGTACAACTTTTCATGATTATCTCCCTTGAAGCCAGTTTCATGGAAATTCAGAATTAAATATGTCAACAGGTTTATGGTAAAAATTTGTCAAGAAAATAAAATGTCCATTGAAAGGTCAAGAAATATATTTGCTGAAAATTAAACACAATAATGACTGAATCAATTACTGACATTATTGAGCCAGTCATTCCAGTGGTAAAATTTTATTCACGCTATTGACCACGAAACCAGATGCATACAGCTAATGACCAGGACATATTTTGTCTTATCATCAATCACTACAGCTTAAGAACCAGGCCAATAGACATAAGAAATCATAACACGATCTGACAAAGTTTAATCATTCAAAAAACATTGCCAGATGCCTCTTATAATACCGTACCAATGACTTTAAAGAACAGGGGAAAATAATTATAAATTTCAAAAATCCCAATTTAACAATTTGCCAAATATCTTAATCCATATTTCACAGAATTTCACTATGGCTTTCAGCAATTTGTCCAAACAATGACCAGTAAGGAGCATAAACCGTTAACACTTAAATTTGGCTAAGAAAATTTTCTCATAGAAAATGTCCATTTGCAGACCAAGAGCAGACAAATTTTGAAAATTTAGCACTATAGTGACTGGCTCATTTATCCAGCCAGTCATTCCAGTAGGAACTTTTTCAAAAATAGTCTTCTCATGGTCTGCAAATGGACATTTCTGAAGACTACTGCAGAAGCCATTTTTGGTTGATGAGGGTAAAAATGACATATGATTACCAAAAAATGCACTTTTGAGCAACCCACTATTAGGAGTTCTCTTATATTGCTTTGCGGCTAACATACCCTACCTAGCATAAAGGTATTCACCGACTACAATGAACTTGCATGTCTTTGCATGAGTTTAGGTCAGTTAAAGATTACACACGAATACAGTACAGCTCATAAATAGGTTAACATGTTTCCTAAACAAGAACAGAAACATGTTCAGTCATTGGCCAAAACATTAGTCAATCATGTTTTCTATTAGCCTGATTTCAATTTTACTAGCATTTAGTTAATTGGTTAATTTGGCGTAACTATTTTAGCCAAGGTTGTGCCATGTCTACTTAATCTGTCACCAGAGTTAACCATTTCAATTGACCAATACACCCAGTATGTTGTATATTTCAAGATCAATTTGACTGGAAGCTGCTGCTGCTGCCTAAGGCAGCAACAGTATCCAATAAAATTAGTTTCAAAATACATGACAACTTACGTATATGGATGGTTTTAAATTGAGATATTGGGATTTCAGGCGTCACCTGGTCCGAATAAAAACATGAAGTACTAGTTACATAAATATTTATCTTAATTTTTTTTTTTTTTAAATTATGTTTATTATATTAGAAATTAGATACAATTTTTAATGATTAGCCAATGATTTAGACAATCCTGCTTTCTTTCAGCCAGCTTTCAATTCTATTAGCATTTGGTTACTAGGTAGGTGGGTCACTGGCAATAGCGGTGCTGTCGTCTGTGTATATTTTACCTGACAAATACTCAAGGTAAGACCTGCTAACTGTGAGCTCAATGCATTTCAATGTATTAAGTGAATTTTATTATAGTGGATGAACAATTTTAGCGGCATCCTGTTTAACCCTTTAACCCTCAAATCGTCCGAAAAAAGGCTTCTGCAATGACCTTGAGAAATGTCCATTTGGAGACCAAGAGAAGACTATTTTTTAAAACTATACCACTGGAATGACTGGCTCGATAACCGAGCCAGTCATTCCTATGGTAAAGTTGAAAAAATAGTCTTCTCTTGGTTGCAAATGGACATTTTGAACGAAAGAAATTGAAATTTCTTGAACAAATTTAAGTGTGAAACGGTTAAAGTATCATTACTCACTCCACACAACGAGTTACCAAAAACATGGATTTATTGATAATACTATGCTAATGGATTAATCTTAAGGATTTTAACACGTCCATTCAAATTAACTTAACGTGTTTCCCACAAATTCTTTTTGAACATAATTGGTTTGGTTTGTCTTCCAATCAAATTATATTCAAAATATTCAACAGAACATTTCTTACATCGTGTTAAAAATTATTCTGTTTTGGAACAATGGTAACTTATTTATGAACTGTACTGTAAGCATATAGCAAATATCAGCAATCAGTATATATACAATGAAATAAGCTAGCGATACAGCTTTTCACTGCATGCAATTAAATACTTCATGGCCTAACCATGGCAGGTGTCTTTGTCAGTGTTCTGGGCAAGCAAGATTATTCTAAGAGCTCTCAGAATAAAACACTACATGCCCGGTTCTAAACATGAAATTATTAAATACAAATGCTTAATAAAAAACTGCATACTAACCTAAAACGTATATTAGTATTGTTATTATTTAATACAGTTTAAAATATATTATTATTATAATAATATAATCATTAATATTCAAATATTTTATCTTTAAATTTGAAAAAAACATAAACAACAAGGTTATTCTTTATCATCGTGTGAATGAAGCATCCTGGGTAATAAAAAGCTGAATATAAACATATATGCTGAGAATATTAACTAACAGGCATTTTTTTTTATTATTACTATATAATTATTATTTCTCTGATAATTAGTTAGGATTTGTATTCAACCGCTTAATGATCAAAATTGGTGAAGAAAATCTATGTCCTAATAATAGAACATATCCATTTGGAAAACAAGAGAATATTTTCAAAAACTTACCACTGGAATGACTGGCTCGCTACTCGAACCTGTCATCCCGGTTGTGAAGTTTTTGAAAATTTTATTCTTGTGCCCCGTGAACGGAAGCTTTTCAATACCATTGCAGATACCATTTTTTGCCCTACATGACCATTAAAGGATTAAGTATATCACCACTCAGACATTGTGTTCAACAATTCTGAGTCGTTTTGTTTCCTCCCCATCGGACTGGTCACCTTCTGATTGCTGCTGCATGTCTAATGCCGTTCTTTTCAAAGGTTGTGTGGACATACTGTCGACGCTATCAACCCCACTGTGACCGCCCGACGATGATGACGAGACACGTGACATAGAACTATTGACTGAAGATTCAAAATTTGTTGTAGATGTTGTTGGTGGTGATGACTGAACTGCCCGACATGCTTGACTTCCTACTGCGGTACTGTTTGCATGATCACCAACAAGAGATGAAAACGATGATGAGCTGACGTGTGCAGGACTAGCGACCAACACTCCCCCATTGAGCTCATTCTTAAAGGGGCTGGTGAATGACTTAGTGCTAGATGAGTCATCGCTACTTTGAACGGCGCTGGTGCATGGAGCCGCACAGACATACTGCGTTTGCTGTTGCGCTGAGCTAACTACGAGTGATGAGGACATTTGAGGCTTTGGCTGTGGTGTGATGAACATTCCGGTGGCAGTAAATGGCGATGATGCATGTTGCATGGCAGCTCCAGTAGTAGTTAATGTTGAGCCGCCACTGCCTATAGAAGACATTGACTGCAAAGTGAAAACAACACAAGAATATTCAGGACATTAATATTGATGGAAGAAACATGCAGATCTAGTTAACCATTTAACCCTCAAATATGTTCAACAAAATTTCAATTTTTTCCCAAAAAAAATTGTGCATTTCAACCATTTGCAGATGAAGAAGACTATTTTAGAAAATTTACCACTGGAATAACTAGCTCAGTTATCGAGCCAGTCATTCCAGTGGTAACTTTTCAAAACAGTCTTCTTTTGGTCTGCAAATGGATATTTTTCCTGACCACTGCAAAAGCAGCTTTTGGCCGGCTGTTGCTGGCACCCAGTCAAATTACTTTCAAGATATTCAACAGCTTACTTGTATAGTTTTCTGGAAATTGATAGTCAGAGTTCAGATATCGATCGGTCCCAACGCGGTGGAAGTATGGGTGGAGGTTATCTAGAGATGGGCGGGGCATAGTTAAAACTGGAAAAGTCCATTAACCGGGTAGTTTCACTGTTATTTATTTACCACTCACCAGAGCTGGTGACATGTGCGTTACAGCAGCAGCTGTGAGCGGCTGAGAAATGGCTGACATAGCAGCTGGTGTCAGGTTCGGGGGTAGGTGACCAGCTGGCAAAAACTGACCAACTGTTGGCTGTCCTGGCGCTGCTGCCAGTGACTTTGTAATTTGACTAACAGTGAGTGCTGGTATCGTCGATACGTTTGTGAGAGCCATTGTTTTCCCCGCTGGGATGAATGCCATAGTCTTGTTCTCCATGTTTCCGGAACCTGTGTGTGAAAAATAATGTTGAAATACATCACAATTTTTAATTCACAAAATTTCTAGTTACATGTAGCAAGGTCAGACATTTACAATTAATCCATGAGCAGCCACACAATGGGCAAAGGTTCGAGAGTAAACGTTCAAATTCTATGTCTTTGACGAATTTATAATTTAACCAACATTATGATGAATATTTTGAGACTAATTTGACTGTCAGCTGTTGCTGATATAAACACTAAACAGCAATAGCAACCAGTCAGAGTAGGTTAAAAATATTCGAAAGTTTACCTGTATAATTATCTTGAAATTGAGGTTAATGTTTATTTTCATGTCAAGAGAAAAATACAATTTACCACTGAAATGACTGCCTCAGTTATCTAGGTATTCAGTACTAAAATTTCATAAATAGTCATCTTTTGACAAGCAAATGGATATTCTGCAAAATCCCTACAGCGGCCATTTTTGGCTGGCTTGACAATTAAAGGGTTAATGTAGGCATAGGGTTGAAAAGACATGGAAAGTTTCCGGGAATTTTGTAAAGTGTCCATGGAATATTTCGGGAATTTTCAGAAGGCGGGAATTTGAGGAATATTGGGGAATTTTCATTCTGAATACCTATTCGTATGGGAGCATTTGGTGGGAAAATGATCCAAGATTGCCGCCAACCCGTTTATCCGACAGATTAGAAAATTGCAAATTTGAGATCAGAATACCCAAAAACCTATATAAAACCAATTTCAACCTCAAAATCCAATAAAACCAGCTATATTTTTCTTGGCCCACCACGGCCATATTCTTTGACGGATCAACCTCTCTTGAACAAACATTAATGGCCCTTAGTCCCTAATCATATATCACAAATTTCGGCCTGATCGCTTCAGCGGTTCTGGGGAAGAAGTAGTTTTTGCGAAAACTCGGTCATCCAAGATGGACACTGAACTATTTGGTCAATCAAGTTCCCTTGAACAAACTTGGTTCAGCTCTTGCCCTAGATCATATTTCATGTGTTCTGAATTGAGATTTTTGGACATTTCTAAAGATTGGCCGAAATCCAACATGGTCGCTGGCCAAATTGGCCAATCAGGTTCGTTTGAACAAACCTGAATCTCTATGCCCTACGGATGCTTCATGCCAAATATAATTAAAATAGGCCCAGCAGTTCTCGAGAAGACATTTTAAATTTCACATTGCTTTAGTATAGGAGCTTTTGGTAGGAAAATGATCCAAGATGGCCGACAAAAAAGTTTATCCGACAGTTTCTAAAATTGAAAATTTGCGATCAGAATACCCAAAAACCTATATAAAACCAATTTCGGCCTCAAAATCCATCAAATAAAAAAATCTAATATGGCCGCCAAACATGCTATCTTTTGATTGGCCCACGGTGGCCATGTTTTTTGACGGATCAATTTCTCTTGAACAAACTTTACTGGCCCTTAGTCCCTAATCCTATCTTCCAAATTTCGGACTGATCCCGTTAGCAGTTCTGGAGAAGCCATTTTTGCTAAAACTAGGTCATCCAAGATGGCCACCGAACCAGTTGACCAATCAAGTTCTCTTGAACAAACTTGGTTGAGCCCTTGCCCTAGATCATATTTCATGAGGTTTCCTTCAATGCCTCAAGCGATTTCGGAGATTTTTAAAGATGTTTAAACAAATCTGCCAAAATCCGAGATGGCCACCGGCCAAACGGCTTTGTTTGAACAAATTGATATCAGCTCAGCAGTTCTTGGGAAGTCGTTTAAAGGAAAAGTTGACTGACGGTTGCCACGATATAAGCTCACTTGGCCTTTCAGGCCAGGTGAGCTATTAACAATATAAAATAAGTATGCTGTTTGTCAAGATAATCACAAAGCTAACGTAAATTAGTATCTCATTTAGCTTGATAAATGTACATTTATGTCAAAACTAAAATAAAGCTGTCATTAGAGACTACATTGGCCTACAAAAAGCATATCCCTTACTGACTGACAATGGTGTGAATATGAAGACTGCCTGGGAATAAGTTCACACAGAATACACACACATAAGCCCTATGTACAGTGAGCAGCACATAGGCTCGTCGGTCTTCTTCTTGAACATTATCACAACATTGAATACCATTAACATTCTCCTCAAGAAGTAAATGACACAGTACATATAACATCATTAAGTAATAACTGCACCCTTTTCTCCAAAACAAACATTGAATGAAAAGGAAATCACGCCTGAAGTTGACAAGCAAAACCACTAAAACCAAGTGGAGAGGTGAATTAAAAATGTATGATAGTCTGCTCTAAGGCAAAGGGTCTCTAAGAATTGGCAAACATGGAGCATCTGACAGGTGAAAAAGAAATCACTAAGGTCATCTTAGACAATGATGAATTATGGTCATGAGCAGCATGACAATCATTCAACCAATTGCCACTGCAATATCAAAGCTTAAGGGCAATAATATTCCAAATCTGTTCTCTCATCTTGAAACAAAATAAAAACTTCACTTTTTGCCATACCAGTGTTGACACAAGAGTAATAAGTTTCAGTTTTGTAAACATATCAAGGAGTCTTCAAGTTAGCCAGCAGTAAACTTTTTTTGGGAGTAATCTCACGTTGTGCAAGAGAGATAACTAGTGAATATGGACATACTTTGCTGAAACCAATTTATGGCACTGCATCTTTGCATAACATATGCATTTAAAAGAAATCTGAGTCAAAGTTTAAAACGCTATAAGATCTGACAATGCAAGAAAATTAAGTCTCAATTGAGATATATCTGTTACGTAAAAACGGTATACGGATGGATCTTGCCAAAAGAATTTCATGACATTTCGTCTAACCTAATATATTTACTGAAAGAAAATTTTCGGGTGTAAGTTCAAAATCTCTTTGAAATCCAAACCAGGCAAGAATCAGACAGATGGATAGACAAAAGGGTGGGTGACGAGTACAATCACATAATACAATAACACTTTGTTCAGGCGCTTTTATCACTGAGCGATCAGAGTTCTGCATGAAGCCAACCCACACTGCTGCCAATATGCTAGATCCTGAGATAAGAGCGTCTCTGTGATGACCAAATGAACAAGGCTAATTGATGGATAGCGAGTATAGAAAATATCTTTAACCTGGTTAAAAAAAAATACCAGTGCAATAATTTTGACCAAATATGTAGAAGATTGGCTCTGGACAGTAGAATCAATGTATGTGTCTGTTACATGGTGGACTGTTTTTTATAGTTCAAAAGCAGTGTCATCCCTTGCTGCACTTCTTCTTTGATCAGCATCTGCAGAGTGAGACAAGTAAGGAAACTTATTGTCAGAAGATCCAATCTGAAACTCAGTGAAACAAACAAATAAAGTTCATCCTCAGCAAATTGAGCTTGATGGTGTCCTTTAATGTTTTAAATAGAATGTTTCATTTCTTACTCTCACATATCCAAAGCTTTTATTAACCACAAAACTTTCATTGAATCGTACAAGTTGTTTAAGTGAAATAAATCATAAGGTTTCGTAAAGGTGCCAAGTGTCAATCTGACATGTATGTTCATGAATCAAATTTTGTGTCTTATATATACACCTGTGCAAAAGTTAAGCACCAGCAAAAACAATAGAACGTAGAAACATGATGGTACAACTAGGCTGCCATACTTTTTGTCCCCGCGTTAGCTGACATAATTCCAAGTACGAAATGCACATGCATGCATGAGTTCACGCCGCTTGATGTCCGTGCGTGGCGGGAAACAGCACACGTGTTCAGTTATGTAAAAGTCCAGTTTGAGGTGTAGAACATTACATACAGATTTAGGCGACAAGATTAGGAATTTTGTGTTCATGACCGTGGTTTATTTGTACAGAGAGAATTAGCTCTTGATTGTGAACCGCTATGACAAGATGAAGGTTAAGTGATCGTGTGAAATGGCAAATCATAGGCATGCATACCACTGGTATGTCATGCAGAGAGATTGGCAGACAGCTGAACATTAACCATACTGTAATCAGTCATTTGATTGCAAAACATGGGCAAACTAACGAGGTGAAGGACAGGCCTAGATCTGGAAGACCGAAGAAGACTACTGCCCGTGATGATCGAGCCCTAGTACGCCTTGTTAGGAGATCTCCATTCACCAACAGCAGAGTGCTCAGCCAGCAATGGGAAACGCGCAATAGAGTGTCAATGTCTACCGTCAAAAGGAGACTGTATGCTGCTGGCATGAAAGCTAGGAGACCTGTCAGACGTCCTCTCCTCACTGCACACCACAAAGAGGAGTGTCTGAGGTGGTGCAACGAAAGAAGACACTGGAACATGAGATCCTGGAGACGGGTACACTGGTCCGATGAAAGTCGGTTCCTGCTTCATGCCACAGATGGTCGAACTCGTGTATGGAGGTCCAGACGCACGGCGTACGACCAACGTAACATCATGGAAGAAGTTCCATTTGGTGGAGGTTCCGTTATGATATGGGGGTGCATCTCATTTGATTGTAAGCTGGATCTGTTGACTGTACCTGGAACACTAAATGGACAAAGATATCAAGATTCCATACTGGATAGAGTTGTGGTCCCTCATTTTGTAAATCATGCACCTGGAACCCACCCTATATTCATGGATGACAACGCCCGACCACATCGTGCTAGAGCTGTGCATGAATACCTCCGCCAGAATGCCATCGAAACCCTACCATGGCCAGCAAGGAGCCCTGACATGAACCCTATTGAGCATATCTGGGACATTCTGGGAAACATGTGAGAAGGAGGGATCCGCCTGTGCAGGAATTAACAGACGCACTCCATCTTGAATGCCAACGAATACCACAATGGCGTATCAGTCGGTTGGTGACCAGCATGAGACGTCGTGTCCAGGCCGTCATCCAGGCACAAGGTGGATATACCCGGTATTAATAATGACAGTCTCAAACTCGTGCACAGATGTTAAACTTCGTTTTCAGACACCATTAATGACAATCTAGCCACGTGTGTCAACTGTAGGGCAATAGTTGTCAGTTGTGTCAACGTAACCATATTCAGGCCTCGTTTTCAAGTTCAAACAAAAACATACAGTGTTTCCCCACCATCATAATCAGCATTCCTCTAGTTGCATTATTACCTCTTGCACTAAGATGGATGGGTACATAAATGTTTATGCTATTGCTTTCTTCATAGCACATGAATATACCCTCGCATGTGCGTAAAAATAGGGTGGTGCTTAACTTTTGCACAGGTGTATATAAAAGATTTAAAGCAGATGTAAACTAGGTAATCAGGTTGCAGTTTCATCTAAGATGTAATACCATCCTAAGAGTACAAGGTAAAAAAAGACTAATAGAATGTTGGTATAGGTATTTAGAGCTAGACAAGTAACGGTGCTGATGTTTCCCAAACTTCTCTAAAAATTCGCAAACTTCTCTGAAAATGTCCAATATTTCCTCAAAATTCCAGCAAAAATTTACAAGCTCCAAAATTTCAGGGGCTTATCATCATAAGTAGGGGATTGGGTGTCATCCACGCTGACACAATATAAAATTTAACATTTAATTAACCCTTTCATGGCTAAGCTGGCCAAAACTGGCCTCTACAGTGGTCCTAACGAATGTCCATTGGCAGGTCAAGAGAACTATTTTTGAAATTTTACCATTGAAATCAATGGCTCGATAATGGAGCCAGTTATACCAGTGGTAAATTTTCAAAAATAGTCTTCTCTTGGGCTGCAAATGAACATTGATTACACACACAAACTATTTTGATTTTCTTGACTAAATTTTACCATTACTCTTAACTCTCAAATTTGTTCAAAATTTTCTTATAGAAAATATCGATTTGCAAACCTAGAGAAGACTATTTTTGAAAATTTACCACTGGAATGAGTGGCTCGGTTATCAAGCCAGTCATTTCAGTGGTAACTTTTCTAAAATAGGCTTCTCTTGGCTGCAAATGGACACTTCTAAAGACCACTGCAGATGTCATTTTTGGTTAAGGGTTAAGAAGCAGTTCATAGCTCCCTACCAGTAGGTTGAGTAGTGTAGGAAATCGGCTCCTTTATCTCTGTGTATAGGCTGGACGATATCGGCTCATTCTTTATCTCAGCGTATGTGCCATTTGTCAGCCCAGAAGTAGGACCATTCAGCAGAAGCTGACCTCCTGATTGTGATACAAGGATTTTGGATTTATTCACCACAGTGGGTAATGCGTGGAAACCGGCTGGTGACATGCCGCTTGTGTTAGTGGCAAGACTCATAACTTTAGAGACGGCTGCCATACTGCTCGGCGACACTAACTGGGAGCCTGCAAATGAGATAAATATAACATGACAAACTGCTAAACTGGACACAAAGAAGCGAGATGTGGAGAAAAAATTCTAGGCACTTGCATCACAAATGAAATCACAAACAGTCAAGCCTGTTTCAATCCATTACACTCACAAACTAGACAAGATGCATGAAATTTTCTTTTGAATATAATGAAATTAATTTGACAAGGCAGCAACAGCTTCCGGTTAATTGTTTTCAAAATAATCAACAGCTTAAATTGATGCTGGGATTTCAGCTATAAGAGTTTCCAGAAAAGGAAGATAAGTCAGATAAGAAAATATACAATATGTTCATTTATTAACACTTTAATGGTCAAGCCGGCCTAAACCGGCCTCTGCAATGGTCTTAACAAATGCCCGTTCGCAGGCCATGAGAAGACTATTTTTGAAAATTTATCACTGGAATGACTGGCTCGGATATTGAGCTAGTCATTCCAGTGGAAAATTTCCAAAATGAGTCTTCTCTTGGCCTGCAAATGGACATTCAATAAAACAAATCACTTCAATCAACAGCATAACCAAACTACACTTCGCCTTTTTAAAGTGGATACACAAGTTTCTTTGAAACATGACCTACACTTAATAAGCCCAACTGAGATATTTCGCCCTAAATATATAGGAAATTCAGCTGATTTGAAATCCTGGAAAGTGACATTTATAATGAACACGTCTAGAAATATAAAATAATTTGAAATCATATTCAGAACTTTATATCTTTTGGTATGTGTTACTGATAAACAACTTTAACCAATTAATTGCCAGTTGATTTGAGAAATGACCATCTGCAGATATGTATCAAGAGAAGAACATCTCTTAACCCTTACCACTATGATGTCAATATTCTATCTTTTACTGTGTCAATAGCAAGGAAACGGGTGTACAATTTTAACCAATTTTGGTGGACGAGGTTGCTGTCTATGATAGCAACATCTTCCACCAAATTTGTTGAAAAATTAACACCAGTTCATCTTTTAATTTAATTTGAAAATTCTAAATTTTGACATCAGTGGTAAGGGTTAACACCTACCACTGAATGAAAGAAATTTCAATTTCCCTTTCTCCGAGATCTTCTGATAACAAGCTAGGAAGCTAGCTGGCTCTAGGAATCTAGATTTACTAAGCTTTACCGGCTCTTGGAACCGGGTACCCAGTTCCCAACAAACGGGTACCAATCTGCCAGTGAGGCTCATATTGTTTGCATAGCTACCAAACAAGAGAATACCTATGGCTTGCCTCCGTGGGGCTGGGAGGCAGGGTCCGTAATAGAATGGTAAGTATTGTTAGATCTTGGAGAAAGGGAAATTGAAATTACCTTCATTCTCCTTCGATCAATACTTGCCATTCTATTACTTCTGATAACACCAGATTTAAAAAGTAACCTGGTGGGATGGGGCAAGCCTTCAATTGCTTCTTTTGCCTTTGGAGAAAGATCTTAGACTTAAACTTGACATACGGAGACCTAAAAGGACCGACAAGTTTAGGAACCGAATCACATTCACATCACCGCCCCACCACTTTTTTCTCCTAAGAAAAGGGAGAGAACTCACGAACATGCATCTCACCTGAAACATGAATATGCTAAGAGGGTTAACTGCTCTTTGCATATATTAGCCTGGGAATGAGCATGCATATATAATATGAATGATCATGATATATAAACATAATACAAAAAACTGTCAAACTTAATTACCTTATGAATATTGGATTTCAGACGTGGAGCCTTCAACCAAGCACTTTTTCGACCATCCGTGACAATATTGGTTGTAATCTTCTCGCTTGACCATGTCTGTTCCATAACTTTTGCTTTTTCAAGTACCAAAACGGAGAAGAGCAGTGTGGCCGTTTAACTATCGTCTCAAAACAGCTAAAGCGAGCGGATTGGCGTAGTCTGACACATCCCCCACATGGTAATCCGTGAAAGAGGACTCAGTGTCATTGTGCAACAGCCATGATGTCCTCTAACGGAACACCCTTGTAGATGGCGGTCGAGGTGGCTATTCCTCTGACATTGTGAGCCCTTGCACATTGCACCTGGTACCCAGTTGCAATCTCGTGGGTAGTTTGGATGCATTCTACCACCCAACGAGAGAGAATCCATGGATGCGGCACAATATGTCTTCTAATGGCAGATCCACCGATGTCTATCATTCAACCGTAATGAGTCAGTCCGTTTTTTGTACTTAGTCAAAGCACTGGGCACCAGACACTGGCATCATGATCAAACCTAGTTAGTTTCGGTATAATGATAGGTTTGCCGGGATATTTCAAAGATTGATTCTTTGACATAAACTCTGCTTTTGGCAGCAGTCGCAGACCCTCTCCGGAGACAATAAATCGGTACCTCTCTGCTGAAAGCGCATGGATCTCACTGCGCCTTCTTGCTGAGGAAGCTGCCAATAGAAAAAACGCCTTTAGAGTCAAATGCTTAAGACTAGCCGAACCCAAGGGTTCAAAAGGGTGCTTGGCCAGTGCATTAAGCACTAAAGATAGACTCCAGGCTGGAATGACTACCGGTTGTCTCGGTCGGAGATTGCTCATTACCATCACCATCACATTTAACTGGGCCACCTCTGGATTATCCCTGTTGGCTAGACATGGGATAACTGATGCCAAAGCTGACTTGTATCCAGCAATTGTGACAGGAGCTAGTCCTGAATAGAACAGCTTACAGAGTCTGCTATTTGCTGAATAGAGGATTGAAAGGTATCAATACCCTTTCCTTCACACCGCTCTGCAAATTTGTTAACCGTATGGTTATATGACTTGAAGGTTGACCTACTTCTCGCAGCTGTGATGAAGTTCGCAGCCTGTCGAGAAAAACCCTCTGACGTGGAACGTTGCTTGATAACATCTACGCAGTCAATTTGAACATTTCGGGACGCTCGTGTAGGAAGCGCCCCTTCGCCTGGGAGATTATGTTCGGAATCTCCGGTAACTGCACTGGATTGTCCACCAGCAGATCCAGAAGATCCGTGACCCACGCCCTGCTGGGCCAAAATGGCGCTATTAGTAGGACCAGGCACAGTTCCTCTCTGATCTTCACCAAAATCTTCGGCAGAAGAATGGTGGGTGGATACGCGTAAGCGTGCATCCCTCTCCAGCTTATCACCAGAGCGTCTGTATCGATGGCATTTGGATCTGGAATCGGCGAGACATAAGTCATGACGTGAGCATTTTCCTTTGTGGCGAACAAGTCCACGTTTGGTTTGCCCCAATGCTCGAAGATCCTGTGAAGAGACTGGAGGGTTGAGAGACCATTCTGTTGGCCGAATCCTCTGTCTGCGAGACAAAGCATCCACCAGAATGTTCAATTGCCCAGGAATGTGAGCTGCTTTCAAAACAACTGAGTAATTCCTGCACTTCATACACAGTGTGGATGACTTGGTCCTGCCTTGGCGATTTATGTATGATACTACTGTCGAGTTGTCCGACTGTATCAATATCACCGTGCCCCTGATTTTGGAAGAAACTTTTCCAATGCCAGTTCCACTGCTATCATTTCCAACAGATTGATATGCAGCTGGTTCTCTTGGAGTTCATGTACTCGAGACCTGCTGTTCTCCCAGGCAGAAACCCCCCCCCCCCCACACCGCACCACCCCTCCAGCGATGCATCCATGTACACGGACAGCTGGGGGGCAGGGTAGGTGCAGCGAAACCCCTACTAGGAGATTCTGATGCTTTTTCCACCATATAAGATGCAGCCTTATTGGCTCCAAAACTGGCACCAACTTTGACAGACGTTCTGTTCTCTGTTTCTACAGAGACATCAGATACAACTGGATAGGTCTTCACACTAGAGGAGCGTACGGGATTAACTGCTCCATGGAGACCATCATGCCCACCATCTGAAGAAACCGCCTCGCCTGAATGTGGTTTCCCAATCGAAAACTCTTGAGGATGGCTAACAGAGACACCATTCTGGGCTCTGACGGGTAAACCCTGCCCTCATCGAGATCGAATCACATACCCAAATAAACGAAATGTTGAGTGGGTGTCAATTTGGATTTCTCCCTGTTGACTATCTGGCCTAGATCTGAAAGTAACTTCAGAGTCAGAGCAGTATCCACTCCTAACCTGGCTGGCGTGTCCGCCTTGATAAGCCAATCGTCTATGTAGGTGTGAAGCACCACGTTCTCTCTTCTGAGAAACGCTGTCACTGCAAGGACCACTCTGGTGAAAACCCTCGGAGCTGTCGACAGGCCGAATGGGAGGACTACAAACTCCCATACCTGATTCTGAAACGCGAATCTCAGAAACCTGTGACAACCCCCTTTCATTGGAATCTGGAAATATGCATCTTTCAGATCGATTGACACACACCACATTTCTTTCCTCAATCCTGTCATTATCGACCTCGGAGTTCCCATCTGAAACCGAGGCGTATGGATAAACCAATTCAATGGCCCGAGATTGAGTTCGGGTCTCCACGCCCCTGTGCTCTTGGGACAAGGAATATGTTTGAATAGAAGCATGCAGTGGTCTGGTTTGCTGGTTTTATTGCTCCCTTCAGAAAGCAAACCTGACACTTCGTTTTGAATGGCTTCTAAATTGTTTGGCTCCCTTGGTACGGGTGTCCAGACAGGTGCCAAAGACAGATTTTGCGGTGGAAAATCCCACCACTCTGGCATGTACACCTGGGATATCCATCCGAGGACCAGACTGTCTGACGTCACACCTCGCCAAGCCTCGACGAAACGCATGAGCCTTCCACCGACTATAGATGCATTGATGCCTAACGCGGGTGTCTGGCTCGCGATCTGCTTCCCCCCTCTCTTGATGAGAGAGAGAACCATTTTGGTCTTGGCTTGACTGGTCTGACTGGCACCGCTGTTCCTGTCGCACAGGCGCGGTCCAGGCAGATACGAAGGGAGCTTCCATACCCTCAGGTACGATCAGCTCCCTTCTTTCCTTTGAGGACTTACCCTTGCTGCCTCTCGGGTGATCAGGAGCAACAGTGGGGTGGGCAGGAACCTCTACAACCTTCTTCACTTTCTTAGCTGGAGGCGGCTGCGAAGAATAGCAATAGCAGAAGCTGGATTGGCTTTCGCCTTGCTCTTATGCTTTTTCTGTTTCTTGGAATACGGTTGTACGGTCAGCTGCTTGGCTACAGCCCCTAGTGCATGCGCCTGTCGCACTTGTTCTAGCTATCGATTCACAGCCAACCGATTCTGCGCGATATTCGCCGTGTCCTCTAAGATGGCCCACACTTGGCCACCAAAGATGCTAGGGCCATTCAGGGGCATTCCAAGCAAACGCTCCCTAACGGCGGTAGCTGGACGCATATGGTCTAGGACCATCTGCCTCCTGGACTTAGTTACTCACGCCAGCACCCTTGCCAATGCGTCCATTGACAGCACCAGGCCGTCATTGACACATGATAGCGCCACAGGTGGCACAGGGTGGCCTGTCCCAGCTTCAGCCCACACCGACTGAAGAAGGCGATAGGAATGATTCACACCACTCATTACTGCTCTCACTCCCTCATCGCATAGGGGCAGGACTTCCTCATGGTGTACCTGGGACCTGTCCACAAGCGCTGGAGCGGGGCCACCTGCTCCAGCACTCTGGACCACAAGTACCCAGCGGTCATCCTCAGTGACCGCTGGAACAACACCATATTCGTCATACTCTCCTCGGGGAATACGACACCCTGCCCGCACCTCCCTGGAGGCCGCAGGGAGCTGGCCCTTGGTCAGGAGTTGCTTGCTATAAATAGCATCTAACAACTCATTAAACCTTGGATCCAGTCTGATGGACTGGAACCGAGCCGCAGGCAAGACCCCCTTCCTAATAGACGCACAGGGTGTATCCCGTGGCTGAAACCACAGGCGGAGCGACTGTCTTGGCTTGCGCCAATCCAGACAGATGGAGGTGGTTCCGTCCAGGACGGAATCCACCTCCATGCTCTCCAGCCGTGGCATCTCAGGCTGTAACAGTCTCTCCTCCTCTGCCTCCTCATCTTCAGACCCCGAAGAGTCATCACCAGATGACACTGGAGCCGTCCCGGCGAACAGCTCCCATGCCTGACGCATCGGCCACCGCTACTGGACCACCCGGTGGCCGCAGAGAGACAGAACCCATCAGGCCGGAGCCCGACTGCCAGGGAGCCATCTCGTCTGCCTCCTATCTTCAGACCCCGAAGAGTCATCACCAGATGAGGAGACACTGGAGCCGTCCCGGCGAACAGCTCCCATGCCAGACGCATCGGCCACCACTACTGGACCACCCGGTGGCCGCAGAGAGACAGAACCCATCAGGCCGGAGCACGACTGCCAGGGAGCCATACGAGATGGCTCCCTCGTAGCCAGTCCAGAATCCTGTCCAAGGACAGGGTCCGTACCAGACACGGGAAGAGACTGTCCTACAACCTTTGGCATCAGGGACGACACCAGCGTGGGTAGGAAACCTTGCATAGCAGGTCCAAACCACGCCGGCGGTGCCATCTGCGAAACCTTCAGTTGCAGACGTGGACCACCCCCAGGGGGCTGAAACAGAAGCTCCATGATTTGCTTTCGAGCCGCCTGACCCAGTGTCAGACCCCGCCAAGTCCTTCTGGGAAAGGAACTTAACTAACATTTCGACGGGCCACACTGAACATCTATTATCGACATTAAATGGTGAACAGCGGTAAACGACATGGTCTTTGTAAACGACCGTGACAAATTTGTGGCACTCTGGGCAAGATGGCGGGGTAGGCTTGGCATATAAAATAAGCACAAAGCCTAAAATAAGCAAGCGGAACGAAACAGGAATGGAAGGCAGCCAAATAATTTTCAAAAATTTTGACCATAAATTAATTGTAAACCCTCCAGCACCCCATCCCGCAACGTTACAGCAAAGATCGCATCAATTATGATGACAAGAACGAAGCGCACATGAATACACCCATATACTGATCCTTACAGATGTATAAACGGAACCAGGAACCATCTCGATATAGCATTCACGGTATATTTAATAATAAATTCAAAATTATACTCTCAAACGAAGGCCAAAACGATATGTGAAGACAAAAAAATGATAAATAAACTACTGTAGTACACGGTAAAACCGCAGAACACACATCTTAAATCAAGAATTTTGAAACCACCGATCAATGCAAACAGATCGTGATAACCACGCAAAACTTGACATAATTCTAAAGTTTTCTGGTACAAAAAGCATGCAGCACTCAGAACAAGATGCGCGAATAAATGAAACATTTTCTTCACATAAAAATCTGAGAATAAACCTGGATGTGACGTCACCCGCTCGGATAATACGGAGAACGACGTCAGCCGATTTTCGTATTAAAAACACTGTATAGCCAACACCTATTTCATATAACTGCTGATCGCCTGTTGGGATTAAGGAAGGCGACCCATCTGGCATATTTCATTGTTGACCCCAGATTTGGGGTCAGAAATTGGAACATGCGACACACAAAATCTTAGAGACCCAAGTCTCTATACAGCTTTAGAATAACATGAAAGTTTATTAAATCTAGATTCCTAGAGCCAGCTAGCTTCCTAGCTTGTTATCAGAAGTAATAGAATGGTAAGTATTGATCGAAGGAGAAATGTTATGTCTGATATCATTTAATAACTACATGTACATGAATAGTCGTCAAACCAGAGATGAAGTGTTGTCATTGTGACACCACCTGTCTTAACAATTTAATCCTCACTGTCCAATTAGTTACAAAATATTCAACAGCTTACATGTACTTGTATAGTTATTTTGCAATTGAGATCCTGGGATTTCAATGGTAAAGAACAACCAGGGGCCCGTTTAATAGTGCGAACATTTATTTGAACAATGTTCGCTGTTACGTAACAGTAATCCATCATTTAGATAACTAACCTGAAATATATGGTAAGTATAATGACTTGGTATACGACACATTACTGAACACCGTTACGTAACGCCAAACATTGTTTGCGCTATTCAACGGGCCACAGCATGTAGGGCTGTGCGGCTTGGCTTACAGCCTTTTCATATCGGTTTTAACCGAATATCGGTTTTATGGACATGAAACAAAAAATTTAAATGATAAAAAATAGCGCGAAAACAGAACATATTTTCACGCCCTGATACAGTAGTAACGTTTTACGCCTTTAAAGCTTAATATACCTTATAATATCCTTCATCGCGGGAGTGAAATTATTAATTAGACCACCTAAGTATTACGCACAGGTAAATAAACATTGTTTATTTTGTCAAAATTAATCATAAATCAGTAAAACACGTTGCGAAAAGACGTAGCCTAATCACGTGATTGTAATTAATTATGATGTAATTATCTCCCTTTCTTCTTTCATTTCCAATTCGGCCCAAGGACGAAATCATGCCTTGAAGAAAATATTAACTGTAATATTGCGAACACGAATTTCATAAGTTAATATGATATTGTGTATAGAAGATAACGTGTTAAAAATGGTTTGAGTAATAATTTTATTTAAAATTATATCCTAATCAGCAAAATGTATTCAGCATTATATTTATTGGCGAGATTTTTATCCATTCGGGCGATTTAGTTTTGGGACAACTTTGCATTATGTTAATTAGCCGGTGACGTAAATAAAATGGATGCCGTTGTTTAGAAATGTTTTCCCCGATACAAATTTCAATGACAAATTCCCGCGTTAGTATTGTGTTTTATATTCCAAATTTATCTGAGACTATCAGAGAAAAGACGAGTGGATATTTATTTAATTAATTCGCTGCTTGATTTCTCTCGGCGTACAGCGAGTCACATGGAGTTACACAATATGCGCAATTGGGGCCACGTTCAATTATTAGTTGCCCCGAACCTAGCTTAATGGAAAGTCTGGCCATTATATTCATTACGCTTTTCATGCTCGTTAGTATCTTTTATTTTTAACAATCCTGATACGAAAAACCGAAAATATGTTCATATTCGGTTTTTCGATATTTATTTTTTATAATCGGTTATGAAACCGTCAGTGCGGGATATCGGTTTTAAATATGGTATCAGTATATCGCGCAGCCCTAACAGCATGGTATCCCTGCCCACAAGGACAGCTTCTATATATTAATAAATACACCCTTTCAAAATAAACATCATAGACAGATGGATGTTTGGTAGAGGTGAATATAAATTGCATTATGTACATACTTGATGGTGAGCCAGGTGCTGATTGTGTATATCTGAAGTCTGCGGCCGAGGCAGCTGTGATGTGAGCAATTACTGAATGTTTACTGGATAATATGCCATGATGCGATAACGATGATGATGATGAGCAACTATCCATGCCATCACCCACAGATTCAGGAATAGGACTACCTTCTCGGGATAAACTATCTGGAGTAAAAGATCCAGCTACGTGGCTCGGTGACGAAGGAGCAGACCTGTTGCAAAAATAAACAAACAATTATCAAAATAGCATATTTTACGTACATGTATCTTACCAGTAAGTACATCTATCTAGTATGGAATTATGTGCAGTTATGTCCCTTGGTACCTGTGAATGTAAAGTTCTGTTAAACAGCTTTAGCCCAGTAATGGATGAGTCCAGTTTATCCATCAATCATATGACATCATAATCAAATACGTGATGTATAGGATGACATTATAATCAATTATCTCATGAATGACATTGCTACAAATGTAAGTTTGTCACAAACGGTTAATTGATGACGGACTAAGTAAGAACTGAACGTCTTTACTAATACTATTTAATAAACATGCTGCTGAATATGTTGAAACTAATTTGACTGGGCGGCACCCGTCAAATTAGTTTCAAAATACTCAACAGCTTACCTGTATAGTTTTCCGGAATTGAATCAGGGAGTTCAGGGATTAATCGATCCCAAAACAGGAAAAGTTTGAGTGGAGCTTAGCTAAAGATGGGTGGGGTATAGCTAAAACTGGATTCCTCCATTGGCAGATGGCTTCTGCAGTTCACGTGAGATATGTCCATCTGCATAAAATTTACCCGTAAACTTTAGAGCAGAAATGACATATCGGTAAATAACATATTCCGTATTTATAATGGAAGGAATATTCTGTTGAATATTTTGAAGCTAACTTGATTGGGAGCTGTTGCTGGCAACAACTGGTTCCAGTCACATAGGTTTCAAAATATTCAACGGCTTTCCAGTATAGGCGTCTTGGGATTGAGATACTGTACATTCAAGGGTTAAACCTACCTTGTAGAAAGCCCTCCAAATGGATGTCTGAAACATGGTACACCTCTTTGCCTTCTCCGTCTAAAAGCCTGCTCAGCTAATTTGGCTTCTGATGCAGGATCGATCCTCCAAAATGCCCCCTTGCCTGGCTCCTCTTGGGAACGTGGCACCTTCAGGAAGTAGCGATTCAATGATAAATTATGACGAATTGAATTCTGCAAGAAAAGACAAATCATATGAGAAAAACAATAAGAGCACTATCAGAATACAGATTACTGACTAAATACTATTAATGAGTCTATAGTCACTAATAATGAGAATCTACTATTGAGAAACTGAGTAAATATTTTGAAATTACTTTGGCCAAAGTACATATACAATTCAAAAATATTTAGCATCTTATTATAACTTCTTTATGATTTGCTTTCATTCTTAAAATTAGCATGGTAAAAACTGGAAAGATCCATTCAACCCATGCAATTTTTAATCAAGTTACATTTTGCATTATTGGTACTACGAGTTACTCTTACTATCTGCTGATGCATACAATTATGAGGATAATTTGCCTCTTCAACATATTCAAGGGGGGATGGCTTGCTACCATAACAAGTAACAACCAGAAAACGTTGTTTGACTCAGAGGGCCCCGCAATATATATACACCTGTGCAAAAGTTAAGCACCAGGAAAAACAATAGAACGTAGAAACATGATGGTACAACTAGGCTGCCATACTTTTTGTCCCCGCGTTAGCTGACATAATTCCAAGTACGAAATGCACATGCATGCATGACTTCACGCCGCTTGATGTCCGTGCGTGGCGGAAAACAGCACACGTGTTCAGTTATGTAAAAGTCCAGTTTGAGGTGTAGAACATTACATACAGATTTAGGCGACAAGATTAGGAATTTTGTGTTCATGACCGTGGTTTATTTGTACAGAGAGAATTAGCTCTTGATTGTGAACCGCTATGGCAAGACGAAGGTTAAGTGATCGTGTGAAATGGCAAATCATAGGCATGCATACCACTGGTATGTCATGCAGAGAGATTGGCAGACAGCTGAACATTAACCATACTGTAATCAGTCGTTTGATTGCAAAACATGGGCAAACTAACGAGGTGAAGGACAGGCCTAGATCTGGAAGACCGAAGAAGACTACTGCCCGTGATGATCGAGCCCTAGTACGCCTTGTTAGGAGATCTCCATTCACCAACAGCAGAGTGCTCAGCCAGCAATGGGAAACGCGCAATAGAGTGTCAATGTCTACCGTCAAAAGGAGACTGTATGCTGCTGGCATGAAAGCTAGGAGACCTGTCAGACGTCCTCTCCTCACTGCACACCAGAAAGAGGAGCGTCTGAGGTGGTGCAACGAAAGAAGACACTGGAACATGAGATCCTGGAGACGGGTACACTGGTCCGATGAAAGTCGGTTCCTGCTTCATGCCACAGATGGTCGAACTCGTGTATGGAGGTCCAGACGCACGGCGTACGACCAACGTTACATCATGGAAGAAGTTCCATTTGGTGGAGGTTCCGTTATGATATGGGGGTGCATCTCATTTGATTGTAAGCTGGATCTGTTGACTGTACCTGGAACACTAAATGGACAAAGATATCAAGATTCCATACTGGATAGAGTTGTGGTCCCACATTTTGTAAATCATGCACCTGGAACCCACCCTATATTCATGGATGACAACGCCCGACCACATCGTGCTAGAGCTGTGCATGAATACCTCCGCCAGAATGCCATCGAAACCCTACCATGGCCAGCAAGGAGCCCTGACATGAACCCTATTGAGCATATCTGGGACATTCTGGGAAACATGGTGAGGAGGAGGGATCCTCCTGTGCAGAACCTACAGGAATTAACAGACGCACTCCATCTTGAATGGCAACGAATACCACAATGGCGTATCAGTCGGTTGGTGACCAGCATGAGACGTCGTGTCCAGGCCGTCATCCAGGCACAAGGTGGATATACCCTGTATTAATAATGACAGTCTCAAACTCGTGCACAGATGTTAAACTTCGTTTTCAGACACCATTAATGACAATCTAGCCATGTGTGTCAACTGTAGGGCAATAGTTGTCAGTTGTGTCAACGTAACCATATTCAGGCCTCGTTTTCAAGTTCAAACAAAAACATACAGTGTTTCCCCACCATCATAATCAGCATTCCTCTAGTTGCATTATTACCTCTTGCACTAAGATGGATGGGTACATAAATGTCTATGCTATTGCTTTCTTCATAGCACATGAATATACCCTTGCATGTGCGTAAAAATAGGGTGGTGCTTAACTTTTGCACAGGTGTATATATGACAATGGATTAAATGAAGTAATAATTAGTTTTATTGTGTTATTTACATTTTATGATGATAACTACGTAATCAGATCGGGAAACCAATGTCGTAGGTATTTTAGCCTGACGCTTGGTCGCAAATGTGAGACCAAAAGTCTGAATGATCTGGACTGAAATTTTTGTCCCTTTTATACCCTTCCTGGGTGAGCCTGTGGATTGAGTGAATCTTGACCATATATGGGCAGAGAAAAACCAGACTGGCGGTTTTCCCATTGGAGGTTTGGTCAGACATTTTTGCCGGTTGACCTTCATTTTACCGGTTGGGGTCAAGGTTCATGTCACAAAGATCAAATCATATGTGAAAGACACCACAGATTTCATCAACCAACTAGAAGCATTCGGTCCAACAAAACCTGGCACGCTTCTAGTAACAATGGATGTCACCTAACTGTATACTAACATACCCAACAATGAAGGACTAAGAGCGGTGGCCAAATTCTGCAGCAAATTTGGGGTACCAGGCGATCTATCCATCAGAGGATTACTAAACCTTCTAAAACTTGTCCTCGAATGCAATAACCTCGAGTTTAATGGCGAGCACTACCTACAGATAGGAGGACCCGCCATGGGAAGCAAGGCCGCCTGCACCTTCGCACGCATCTTCATGGCCGACTTAGAGCAAAGATTGCTACAGACTGCACCACACCAGCCTGCACTGTATGTTAGATACATAGATGACATATTCATAATCTGGGAGCACGGCAAAACAGCCCTAGAAGAGTTCGTCACATACATGAATGAAGCTCACCAGAGCATCAAATTCACCATGGAATGCTCAGAAACACAAGTTTCTTTTTTAGACACACTGGTCAAACAGACACAGGATCATTCTATCATCTTTGATCTCTATACAAAACCGACAGACACCCACGGCTACCTGCATTATGACTCAGCCCATCCCTCAAACTGTAAGGACTCATCCCCATATGGACAATTCCTCAGGTTGAGACGCATCTGCACGCTCATAGAGGACTATGACAAAAACAGTATCCTCCTACAAGGACACTTTGAAGCACGAGGCTACCCCACAGGCATCCTGAACAAATCCAGGGCCAAAGCCAGATCACAAGACAGACAACAAATCCTCCACCCACCACCAAAAACAACCGCCAAAACTCAACTACAAAGACCAATCTTTGTATGTGAGTTCACCAGTCACCAGGACACGCCTTTTTCTGAAGAAAGCCATAAAAAAGTACTGGCCAATTCTGGAAGCCAGCAACAAATGCAGGTTAGCATTTCCAGAACCACCGTTGTTTGGATACAGGAAGAACAAAACAATCAAAGACACGATTGTCAGGGCCAAACTCCCAACAGAGCACGACCCTGTAATGCACAGAAACCCATTCATCGCATGCAAAACAAAAAACTGTACCATCTGCCACAGGATGGAGAATGCAGGAAATGTCAATTTCCCTTTCCCCGAGATCTAACAATACTCACCATTCTGTTACTTCTGATATACAGCTGGCCCTGACAGCGGCTCTAGGATTATAGACTTAGAAAGCTTTACCGACTCCTGGGAACCGGGTACTCGGCTCCCAACTGCCGAGTACCCGTTTACCATAGAGCTCATATTGTTTGCATAGCCACCAAACAAGAGAAAACTATGGCTTGCCTCCGTGGGGCTGGGAGGCTGGGTCCGTAACAGAATGGTGAGTATTGTTAGATCTCGGAGAAAGGGAAATTGACATTTCCTGCATTCTCCTTCGATCAATACTCACAATTCTGTTACTTCTGATATACACCAGATTTGATCAGTAACCTGGTGGGAAGGGGCAAGCCATAAATGCTAATTTTGCCCCTTGGAGAAAGATTTTAGACTTCAAACTTGACTAACGGAGACCTAAAAGGACCGTCAAGTTCACGGAACCGAATCACATTCGCGTCACAGCAACACCCCCCTTTTTCCTCCTAAGAAAAGGGAGAGAACTAACGAACATGTATCTCGCCTGAAAACACAAATATGCCAAGAGGGTTAACTACTCCCTGCATATTCCATGTATTAGCCTGGGAATGAGCATGAATATATAAGATGAATGAACATGATACATATACATAATACAAGAAACTCTCACTTATTGAATTACCTTATGATAATTGGACTTCAGACGTACCGCCTCCAACCATTCACCGGTTCGGCCATCGGTGACACAATCTGGTTGACATCCTCTCGCCTGACCATGCCTGCTTTAGGTTCTTTTCTTACCAAAGTGAGAAAAGGGTGAAAAGCAGTGTGGTCACTAACTATCGTTTCAAAACAGCTAAAGCGAGTGGATTGGCTGAGTCTGACACATCCCTCATATAGTAATCTGTGAATGATGACTCACAGTGCCATTGTGCAACGGCCATGATGTCCTCTAATGGAACACCATTGTAAAGGGCGGTCGAGGCGGCTATTCCTCTGACATTGTGTGCCCTTACGCCTTGCACCTGGTGCCCAGTCGCCATCTCCTGAGTAGTCTGAATGCATTCGACCACCCAACGAGAGATAGTATCCATGGATGCGGCGCCATAAGGCTTTTTATGGCAGATCCACAGATGTCTATCGTTCGACCGTAACGAGTCAGTCCGTTTCTTGTACTTAGTCAAAGCACGGACCGGGCACCAGTCACTGGCATCACGATCAAACCTAGTTAACTTCGGTATAATGATCGGTTTGCCGGGATATCTCAAAGATTGGCTCTTTGACATAAACTCTGCTCTTGGCAGAAGACGCAGACCTTCTCCAGAAACAATAAATCGGTTCCTCTCTGCCGAAAGCGCATGGATCTCACTGCGCCTTCTAGCTGAGGAAGCTGCCAATAGAAAAAACGCCTTTAGAGTCAAATGCTTTAGACTAGCCGAACGCAACGGTTCGAAAGGGTGCTTGGCCAGTACATTAAGCACTAAAGATAGACTCCAGGCTGGAATGACTACCGGTTGTCTCGGTCGGAGATTGCTCATTCCCTTCAACATCACATTTAACTGGCCACCTCTGGACTATCCCTGTTGGCTAGACAAGGGATAACTGATGCCAAAGCGGACTTGTATCCAGCAACTGTGATGGGAGCTAGTCCTGAAAAGAACAGCTCACAGAGAAAGTCTGCTATATGCTGATAGTGGATTGAAAGGTATCAATACCCTTTTCTTCACACCAGTCTGCAAATCTGTTAACCTTGTTGTTATATGACTTGAAGGTTGACCTCCTTCTCGCAGCCGCGATGAAATCAGCAGCCTGTCGAGAAAAGCCTTCCGACGTGGAACGTTGTTTGATAACATCCACGCAGTCAATTTGAACATTTCGGGACGCTCGTGTAGGAAGCGTCCCTTGGCCTGGGAGATTATGTTCGGAATCTCGGGCAACTGCACAGGATTTTCCACCAGCAGATCTAGAAGATCCGTGAACCACGCCCTGCTCGGCCAATACGGCGCTATTAGCAGGACCAGACACGGTTCCTCCCTGATCTTCACCAATACCTTCGGTAGAAGAATGGTGGGTGGGTACGCGTAAGCGTGCATCCCTCTCCAGCTTATCGCCAGAGCATCTGTATCGACGGCATTTGGATCTGGAATCGGCGAGACATATGTCATGATTTGAACATTTTCCTTTGTGGCGAACAAGTCCACGTTGGGTTTGCCCACATGCTCGAAGATCCGTCGCAGAACTGGAGGGTTGAGGGACCATTCTGTTGGCATGATTCTCTGTCTGCGAGACAAAGCATCCGCCAGAATGTTCAATCGGTCAGGAATATGAGCTGCTTTCAAAACAACCGAGTAATTCCTGCACCATTGAATCAAGTGCCACACCCTGATACACAGAGTGGGCGACCTGGTGCCGCCGTGGCGATTTATATATGATACTACTGTCGAATTGTCCGACCGTATCAATATCACCTTCCCCTGATCATCGGAAGGAACTCTTCCAACGCCAGTTCCACTGCCATCATTCCCAACAGATTGATATGCAGCTGACTCTCCGGGAGAGTCCATGTGCCCGAGACCTGGTGTTCTCCCAGGCAGGCACCCCACCCTTCCAGCGATGCATCCGTGTAGACGGACAGCTGGGGGTAGAGTAGGTGCAGCGAAACCCCTAATAGGAGATTCTGACGCTGTTTCCACCATAGAAGATGCGATATTATCGGCTCCAAAACTGGCACCAGTTTTGACAGGGGTTCTGTTCTCTGTTTCCACAGAGACATCAGATACAACTGGATAGGCCTTCGCATTAGAGCAGCGTACGGGATAACCTGCTCCATGGAGACCATCATGCCCAGCATCTGAAGGAACCGCCTCGCCTGAATGTGGTTTCCCACTCGAAAACTCTTGAGGATGGCTAACAGAGACACCACTCTGGGCTCTGACGGGTAAACCCTGCCCTCCTCGAGGTCGAATCGCATCCCCAAATAAACAAAATGTTGAGTGGGCGTCAACTCGGATTTCTCCTCGTTGACTATGCAGCGTAGATCTGAAAGTAACTTCAGAGTCAGAGCAGTATCCACGTTCAACCTGGCTGCCGAGTCTGCCTTGAGCAGCCAGTCGTCTATGTAGGTGTGTAGCGCCACGTTCTCTTTTCTGAGAAACGCTGTCACCGCAAGGACCACTCTTGTGAAAACCCTCGGAGCTGTCGACAGGCCAAACGGGAGAACTGTAAACTCCCCTACTTGATTCTGAAACGCAAATCTCAGAAACCTGTGCCAACTCCGATTCATAGGAATGTGGAAATATGCATTTTTCAGATCGATCGATACACACCACATTCCTTTCCTCAATCCCGCCATTACCGACCTCAGCGTTTCCATCTGGAACCGAGGCGTATGGATAAACCAATTTAATGGCCCGAGATTGAGTATGGGTCTCCATCCCCCTGTGCTCTTGGGGACAAGGAATATGTTTGAATAGAAGCCTGGAGTGTTTTGGTTTGCTGGTTTTATTGCTCCCTTCAGAAGCAAACCCGACACTTCCTTTTGAACGGCTTCTAACTTGTCTGGCTCCCTTGGTACGGGTGTCCAGACAGGTGCCAAAGACAGATTTTGTGGTGGAAAGTCCCACCACTCCGGCATGTAACCCTGGGATAACCATCCCAGGACCAGACTGTCTGACGTCACACCTTGCCAGGCCTCGACGAAACGCCTGAGCCTTCCACCCACCATAGACGCCTCGACGTCTAACGGGGTTGTCCGGCTCGCAGTCGCCCCCCCCCCCCCCTCTTTCTTAACGAGAGAGAGAGAGAACCATTTCGTTCTAGGCACGACGGGTATAATTGGCACCGCTGTTCCTGTCGCACAGGCGCGGTCCAGACGGATATGAAGGGAGCTTTCGTACCCTCAGGTACGCTTCGGGCCCTTCTGTCCGCCCTTTGAGGCCTTACCCTTACCCTTGCCCTTCCCGCCTCTAGGGCGGTCAGGAGCAACATTGGGGAGGGTAGGCGCCTCTACAACCTTCCTGGGCTTCTTCGCCGGCCGCGGCTCCGAAAACCCAGCTGAAGCAGAAGTCGCAACAGGCCTAGCTTTCGCCTTGCCCGTATGCTTCTTCTGCTTCTTTGAAGGTTGTCCTGTTAGCGGTTTCCCCACAGCCCCTAGTGCGTGCGCTTGCCGCACTAGCTCTAGCTGTAGGTTTACCACTAACCGATTCTGCGCGATACTGGCAGTATCCTCTAAGATGGCCCGCGCTTGGCCACCGAAGATGCTAGGCCCTGTCAGGGGCGTCCCAAGAAGACGCTCCCTGACTGCCGTAGCCGGACGCATATGGTCAATGACCATTTGCCTCCTGGATTTCGTCACACGCGCTTGCACCCTTGCCAATGTGTCCATCGACAGCACCAGGCCGTCATTGACACATGAAAGCGGCACAGGTGGCCTGCCCCCGCTTCAGCCCACACCGACTGAAGGAGACGATAAGAGTGGTTGACAGCGCTCATCGCTGCCCTCACACCCTCATCGCATAGGGACAGGACTTCTTCCTGGTGTACCTGAGACTTGTCCACAAGTGCCGGACCGGGGCGACCCGCCACGGCACTCTGGACGCCCAGTCCCCATCGGTCATCCTCCGTGACCGACGGGACTACACCATACCTGTCGTATTCCCCCCGCGGAATACGACATCTTGCCCGCACCTCCCTGGAGGCCGCAGGGAGCTGACCCTTGGTCATCAGTTGTTTGCTATAAATAGCATCCAACAATTCTATGAACCGTCGATCCAGTCCCACTGACTGGATCCGGGCCGCGGGCAAAATCCCCGTCCTGATCGACGCAACCGACGGACGGGGCGCATCTTCATCAGCCGTGGCCGAAACCACAGACGGGTCAACCCTGGCTAGCCACGCCAGAGCATCTGACCAATCTACCTCCGATGAAGACACCCCCGCAAACATGTCACCCGTTGACGTGCTCACGGGTCTGCCAGCCACGGCCTCCTGGCAAGGAGCCACGGCTGACACGCCAGGCACTCCGGTACCACCGCCACCCATGAAACACTCCGGTCCATGGGGTAGGTCCGCACGGAAAACCGTACGGACCCGTAGCAGTCGCGGAACCATAGCCGGACACGGGCGCCAACGGCACCCCACGTCCGACTGCCGGACCAGGCGAGATAGCCGAGTACCACGCCCGGCCCGGCACACCAAGCCGCACGGAACCGGTGCACGGTAACGGATTTGCCTCAGCCACAGGCGGAGCCGCTGACCTGGCTTGCGCCAAACCAGACAAATGGAGGCCGGTGCCGTCCAGGACGGAATCAACCTCCATATTCTCCACCTGCGGCTTCACGGGCCACAGCAACCTCTCCTCCTCGTCTTCAGACTACGAAGAGTCGTCACTAGACGAGTCAACCGTGGAACCGTCCTGGCGGACGGCTCCCACACCTGACGGACCGGCCACCGCTACTGGACCACCCGGAGGTGGCCGCAGAGAAACAGAAACCCGTCTGGCCGAAGCCAGACGGGACTGCCAGGGGGCCGTACGAGACGGCCCCCTCGGTAACCAGTCCAGAATCCTGTCCGAGGACAGGATCCGTACCAGGCATGGGGAGAAACTGCCCCCCAACCTTTGGTAGCAGGGACGACACCAGCGTGGGCAGAACGCTATGCAGAAAAACCCTGCATAGCCGGACCAAACCACGCCGGCGGTGCCATCTCCGCCACCTCCAGCTGGGGACGTGGAGCACCCCCACCGGCCGATCCACGATTTACTCTCGGACCGCCTGACCCAGCCAAGTCCTTCTGGCAAGGAACTTAACCATCATCTCAACGGACCACACTGCACAAACATTACACTTATGATCAATATTACACAGGGAACACCTAAAACAGACATGGTCCTTGAACACGACACGGACAAACTTATGGCATTCGTCACATGATGGCCGGGCTGGCTTGGCCTATAACATAAGCACAAACCTACAATACACAAGCGGAACGAGACCCGGATGGAAGGCAGACAATTAATTTTCAAATAATTTGACTCATAAATTAACTGTAACCCTCCCGCACCCCACCCCGCCACGTTACAACAACGATCGCATTGATTATGACGACAAGAACGAGGCGGGCATTAAACACACCCATAATAGATCCTCCAGGATGTGTAACGGCTCCAGGAATCATATCGCATAGCATTCGGGGTATATTTACTAATCAATATAAATTATACTCCTAACGAAAGCAGCACGATATGTGAAGAAAACAACAAAATGTATAACAAACTGCTGTATCACACAGTAAAACCGCAGACCACGCATCTACTCAAGAATTTTGAAACCACCGATCATTGCAAACCGATCGTGATCGCACGTAAACTTGATCATTCTAAAGTTTCCGGTACCATTTTTAGTACGCAGCACCCAGAACAAGATGCGCGAATTAATGAAAAATTTTTCTTCACATAAACATCCGAGCGACCGGGTGTGACGTCACCCGCTCGGAACCTACGGAGAACGACGTCAGCCGATATTCGTGTTAGAAATACCGTAGCATAACACCTATTTTCATATCTGCCGATCGCCTGTTGGGGGTTAAAGAAGGCGATCGTCTGGCATATATCGTTGTTAGCCCACGTCTCAGATTCTATGGGGTCAGAAATTGGAACATGCGACACAGCGAAATTTAGAGACCTAAGTCTTTTAACTATGGATAATAAAGAACGATACAACCTGGTTATCTTCGGCGGTATTCTCCATAGTATCCTTTAGTTAATCCTTTCACGAACACACAAACTATCACAGATTAAAGACTTAGATTTTCTTTCACAAAAAACACTAAAATCCTCAATGCAGAAAGCATGTATTGCTCTTGTTGCTATGCAAACAAGAATGAGCTCTATGGTAAACGGGTACTCGGCAGTTGGGAGCCGAGTACCCGGTTCCCAGGAGTCGGTAAAGCTTTCTAAGTCTATAATCCTAGAGCCGCTGTCAGGGCCAGCTGTATATCAGAAGTAACAGAATGGTGAGTATTGATCGAAGGAGAAAAACAGATTCTTCACAAGCTCCCACACGGGCCTAACCTACAAGGCCAAAATCATAGGTAACTGCCAAACTAGAAACATCGTCTACCTCCTAACTTGTAGCAAATGCAACAAACAATACGTGGGAGAATCCCTGCGCACCTTTAAGATCCGAATTCAGGAACACCTGAGATCTATATCAAACCTCCACAAAAGTGAGATACGACACCCCAGTCGCCAGGCATTTCAACAAACCTGGACACTCACGAACAGACGTGCAGTTCAGAATCATACAGGTTCTCTCATCAGACCGCGATGATGAAAACTCCACACCATGGAGGAGACAAAAGGAATGCCATTGGATACACCAGCTCCACATGATGGAACCTATAGGCATCAATCTAGCAGGTTAGGGAACACCCTTTACCTGGACCAACACGCCTACTATAGGCGAACATGCCCAGTATGTTGTTATTACACTTATTTACATTTTAGTTGTAGTACAGTTAGCTCATGTAACCCAAATATAATTACAGAAAGGAAAATGAAACTGATATGTGCCTTTGAATTCAATCCACAAATTACATTCATCAAGTGCATCGTCATCATCAATGTCTTCACTCTCCGCATCCTGCATGGGCTGGTTCTCACACTTGTCAGCATTGCCTTCACATAAATACTCAGGGCTGCACGTCAAACCAAGTTTGGCACACTTACAATAATAAGAACGTCTTGATTTGCCACATTTACATGTTGTGAGATCTACAAGTTCATCCGGCACTGCAGCTTGAGTCATCAGTAGTGGAACTAGTCTTATCTCCTTCCATGTTTTGTTGGAGATGGTATATTACGCCTTGCTCCCAATGCAGCTTTTCAAATGGCACATTGATAATTAGCCCTAAGGAGATGTTGAACTAGACTATCAAAGCAGAGGAAGACGTTCATTCGGTTTTGGGGTCTTGCAGGACATCTTGTATCACAAATTGAGGTGAAAGTCATCCTAATTGCGGACACAGACTTCTTTGGCAACAATGTAGCATTGGAGATCTACCGTGACGACAGGATCCACCTGAACTAAAGATAACATCGGCTTTTCCAGAGATTTCAAAGCCGTGTAAATTGTATTCATATCTGTTGGCAGACCAGGTACAACAGGATTACACCCAATGGAGTTCTTGCACAGTATTCTCATTATGACTAATCTCCAAAATAGCATGGAACCCACCCCAGCTCGGGTGCTGCTGCTCAGGTTTCAATGACTCAATGTTGACAGTAAATATTTTCTTGGGGCATAATGGAATCAAATGTCCATGCCTTTCTAGTGACTATACACGATTCTCTGTTCTGAACCACTCTGTCACCTCTATCTCACTTAAAATTGCTTATTTCAGCCCTTTTCTGAAACTGATTTAGACATTGAGGTCATGAACAGCGTTCTTTCTATGGCTATCATGATTTTTCCTGGGTCAATAAGCAGTTGTTCCTGTAATTTCTTTCTAATATATCAAAGCGCCAAGAATGTGAGTTTATACCCGTACCATCTCGTGTCTCCTCATTAATGTCAATGTTGTCAACTGTGGCATGTTAGAAATCTTACTGGCATGATATTTGAGGGAAGGAATATATCTTCATCTGTAAGTTGCTTCATGACACTTATGGCAGAAGCAGTGTCTAGTCGGCACGAGACATCGTAACTCATACTGTGTCCTTGTGAATTTAACATTTCTATCAATGTTCTGTTTCTCGTAAGGCGATGAACAGAAACAGCTAAGCCAATATGTTTGTGAGTTTTTGAATCGTGCATATGAGGCATTATAGATAATGTGGTGTGCTACAGCTCTTCAACACTTTTATGAGCTTGTGGGTCTGTTCTTACTTCCTCTCCTTGTTTACCAAACATCAGTAGTCCTAGGAACAGGAAAAGGTTATCATGTACCATTGTTTCAACTCTCTGTTTGCATTTTTATGTCTTTCAAATCAATACATGGATTTGTTGCTAGACCTTGACATTTATGCACTGAAGCAGAACTGTGCAGAGCTGCAGCTGTTTGAAATAGGACTAAGTTTGTTGAATCACTTTGCGGAATGACCAGATCAGTTGTTATTTCTTCTTCAGTAGCAATCTTCTGGAATGACAAGATCAGCTGTTATTTCTTCTTCAGTAGAAATCTTCAAGTTCAATATTATTTATTTCATAATTTATGTACATGTACACAGATAGTACAGGCAGTCCATCCAAGGCAATGCCGATAATGTGGTAGACCCCCATACATATATACATCAAAGTACATTACAAAAGTAAACACACAAAAAATAAAATAAAATAAAAATAAAAAGCATTCACATAACTTATAATACATAAAAACAATTTATGAAGCAACTTCTTTTCGTTCGCTGATCATACCGGCAGTCCTGTAAGTGACTATCAACATGATCATAAGCGTTAAGTGCATGGATCCATGGTTTATTAGAGTACGCCGGGCGGCCTGGAACCTCCGTCTTCAGCACCCGAGGTTTCTGTCAGGGTTACCTCACCCGTACCTCCTTTAGTCACCTCTTACGACACGCAGAGGATACGGAAGGTGTATTCTAAGCCCCACCTACAGGGCATATGAAGCAACTAATATGTATTGTTTGCTACAAAACATTGTTTGGGAAGGGAGTTTTTTGGGATGTTCTCGCCATGGTTCATCATCACACCATACATATGTATCATTATTAATGCTTCGGCCAGACCAATTTAATGTTTCGCCTTATGCAAATTTCCACTCAAAAGACAAGATCAGAGATGGGGGAAAAGTAAAAACAATGCACCGATAGAAATCTGTCATAATGAAAATATTTTGTTGATTGCTGCCTTAATGTCAACATTTATACCGTAATAAGTTCAGAGCACTGTTTGCTCATAGTGGCTTAGTGTTTTATACAGCACTTCTTCAACATCTCTGCACAATATTGTTGGTAATCGTCATAGTCACACATTTCTAGATCTATGACATAGATAAACATGTAACATGAGGCCCCAGGGGCCTGTATCGCTCACTGGGAACATAGGCATTTCAACCGTAAAGGCCATTGGCTATAAGTAGAACCCTGAGGAGTTGACCAGAATGTACCATGAAGACATCGGCCATGTTTCTTTATGTAGCAGCTTCCCTTGATGGCCCTTATTTCCAAATTCATATCTCCTAAATTTCGGCCCGATCCGTTCAGCGGTTCTGGAATTGTTTTCATAAAAACTGGGTCATCCAAGATCGGTGTCCAATTAAGTTCCCTTGAAAAAACCTGGTTCAGCTGGTTCCCTAGCTGAGGTTGTATGAGTTTTGAATCGATGCCCCAAGCAAGCCATTTTCGCGAAAACTATTTAGATCATCCTAGATGACCACAAAACTTTTTGGTCAATCAAGTTCTCTTATACAAAGTTGGTTCAGCTCTTGCCGTCTAAATCATATTAATTTCCTGAAGCTTGAATCGATCCAGGAAACGGTTTCAGAGAAGAGTTCTAAAGACATTTCTAAAAATCGACCAAAATCCAGATTGGCCGAACAGCTTCGTTTGAACAAACTTGGATCTCTATGCCCTAAGGATGCTTCCTGCCAAATATAATTGAAATCGGACCAGTGGTTTTTTAGAAGTTTCTTAAAGAAAAAAATTGACGGATGGACAGACGGATGGTCGCACGGCATAAGTTCACTTGACCATTCTGGTCAGGTGAGCTAATAATGAACTATATATGCCATACCATTTTAATTGTTTTCTTAAACATCAACAAGAGTCATTTCATGAGTGAATTGATTTAGTCCATCTTTAATGCTTAATAGTCTGACACGAACGAATTGTATGTCTTTACTATTTAATAAACATTCTGTCGAATATTTTGAAACTAATTTGACTGTGCGCTGTTGCTGCCATACTTTACCTGCAGTTTTCTGAAAACTGAGTCAGGAATTTCGGATCACTCGATCTCAACACCAGCGAGGTGTGGATGGAGCTGAGCTAGAGATGCTTTCCAGCTTTTCATTACCCAAATCCTTCCCAAAAATCCTTATACTCATAGAAAGGACGCATAGAGAAATTGAAATCCATTCTCTAAAATGGTTAAAACTCATAGAACCTGCCACGAAAATTGAACGCAATTTCCACACGCATGCTTACCGCCGTACCGCTACGTTTAATGTACGCCTCAAAAATATCATCGTGGCAGTGAAATTATTAATGGGATAGCCTAAATATCGTGTATCTTCAATAAAGATCGCTTATTACATTAAAATCAATGCCACTTTTGACTTAAAATGTCGCCTTGAAAATATGGAAATCATGTGATATTAGGAATGCGGTCAGATCAGCAGTTGTGTTTACTAGAATTGCTCTAATATCTGCGATTCTCTATTTTCATTGGCTTGCGCGGGAGAATTTATCCAATCTGAACAGAGAAATAATATTTCTCTTCAGTAAAAATTAATAATAGAACAGTGTTTACTCTCGTATTGCGCATTAATTTTGTAATGCTGACATTAACAACATTAAATAATCAGAATTAAAATGATTACGCTGGCGAGTCCTTGACTCTTTTGCGATTGGAGGCCCCGTGTTCTCGCGAGATCTTATACGTTAACAGGAGTTTGTTCCCAAACGGGTATGGATCAGACCTAAAGTACAATACTTAGCTCCTATCGCGCAATGATAATATATAATATTCAGAGTTCGGAGTCCAGAATATTTTATCCGAGTACTCGCTCTAATTAAAACAATCTTTTGCGTTTGGAGGCGAAGCATGTGATTTATATTTTTTGGGACGTCATTTTATGTCAAATTCAGGATTAATTTTGATGTAATGAATGATATTTATTAATGGATACGCAATATTTACGCGCTCCAATTTAATAATTTCACTTCCGCGATGTTTTGAGGTATACGTTAAACATAGTCGTAAGGCGGCGAGAATTTGTACCATTGAATTTCTGTGGTATAATTAATTTTTATTACAAAAGTTGACAAATAGAATGTGTCAAAGACTACTCGATTATAGGACGCACCCCTTTCCTAGAACATGTAATATGACAAAAAATGCGTCCTTTAGTCAAATTTTAACGGTATGCAGGACTTTTTGAGGGTCAGTCGGAAGAGGACAACCAAAAACTATTACTTAAGGATGGCCTTAATATGAATGTGTGCCATGTCTCATTGCTCCGATTCCATCTGCAAGGTTTCATCTGATTCAGACAAACATTTAAAATAGCAAAAAAGTTTTCAAGACCATTGAAATGTGGTCGCCATGGTAAATCTAAATTTTTGCTATTCTAAAATAATGAGTGAACAGAACCATCTACATACCTGCCATCCCTTTTCAGCTGTTCTGTAATAAGGATAATTTCGTGTAATATATGCATAAATTCCGCTCAATGTTAGCTGTCTATCTCGTGCCGACATAATGGCCTGTACGATGAGTTGTGCATACGAATATGGCGGCTTTGATTCATCTTTTGGGCTAGTTTCACTATTGTTCGATATGATAGGCTCAGACTTGACTTCTTCAATGGGCTGTTCTTGCACAGATGTACGGATCATAGCAGCTGCCATGTCTAGATTTGGTACCAGAGCCGGTCGAGCAAAGCCAGAACGTGGGCTGACAGGACATGAATTTGCTGCACTGTAATTATAATAACAAGCATTCTGTAAGTATTGCTTTGCAATACATGTCCCCTACGTGGAGATATAAATCTATACAGATTGACAGTCAAAAAATCCATTAAAAATTGACAGAAGCAGCTGAAACTCGAACTTGATCTGTAACTCATCATAACATACCAATAAACCAAGTTACAGTTATAAATGGTGAGGGAGAAGGAAAAAGTCTTGAAAGCTGATATGTTTGTATTTCATAGGTCGAAAGGGGACATAACTCCATCAAAAAATGACGCAAACGCCTGAAACTCGAAATTGGTCTGTAATTTCTCATAATAAAGTAATGTACCTAATTCTCAGTTGAATATCTTGAAAGCCTGCGAGAAAAATTGCGGAAAACTAATATTTTTCGCATTTCATAAGTCGAAAGGGGGCATAACTCCATGGAAACTGTCCATGAAAAACTGACGAAAATGTCTGAAACTCAAACTTACTCTTATACTAAAGCGGTGTACCAATTCTCCCTTAAATATCATTAAGGAATGCGAAAAAGTGTCGAAAGCTGATATCTTTCATATTTCTTAAGTCGAAAGGGGGCATAACTCCATCAAAAATTGACGCGTATGCCTGAAACTCGAACTTGGTCTGTAACTTCTCATAACAAAGCAATATACCAATTCTCAGTTGAATACCTTGAAGGACTGCGAAAAAAGTGCGGAAAACCAACTGCGACAGGCGGATAGACAGATGGATGGATGGACAGATGGAGTGCAAACCTATAGTCCCCCCCCCCCGTTTTGCCGGTAGGGGACTAATAATAACAACAACAACAACAAGAGGCCCAAGAGCTTGTGATGCTCACATGGACAGTTAGCATTTGAAAAAAAAATTTCCAAGATGGACAGGTTTCGGAAAATCCAAGTTGGCAAAAAAAGAAATTGACTAATCAAAATACTCACTTGATATGTTGACGCCTACTGCCATAGGAGCATTCCACCCAAGTTTTGTTGAAACCAGGCCATTGCTAGTGTTTTACATAGTTACAGGAAAATTTTCAGAAAATACAAGATGGCCACCAACAAATTGACCAATCAAGATTCTGAATAGAAGTTCTAGAGGCTACCACCATACATGTAGGATTAATTCAGCCAAATTTGGTTAAATGCACCAAAATGGTGTAAGAGGAGATAGGTTTAAAAAGTATTTCTGGTATGTCTGGATACTTTTGGGAAAATCGAAGATGGACACTAAAAAAGTGACCAATCAGAATTTGTTTGATATGTTGAGGACTATCACAATAAGATCCTACCACCAGTTTCATTGAAATCAGATCATGGAATAAGGAAAAGTAGTGCTTTATAAAGCATTTCTGGAAAACCCAAGATGGCCAACAGAAAAATCGACCAATCAAAATTATGTATACAAGTTCTGAAGCCAACGACCCTAGGGTCATCCCAGAATAGCTAACAGAAAAATAGTCCCTCTTAATTCCTCTTAAAATTCGAAATGAATGCACATAAATTGAGTACAAGAAGTTGCTGACATTGCTTAGATGCTGATATCAGGCATGACAGGCCTGTAGAATGAGTGTAAAAATTTTTTGTTTGCACATAGGTTACGCAAATATTCCTGGCGAAACATATTTTTGGGTTATGCAGCTTTTGTATTTTGTACATAAATATGTTGAATAGGGTTATGCAAAACTGAAATGAGTTATCTAAAATAAATTTACCATACAAACGCATTGGTTTATTCACATTTTCAATTTCTACAGACCTGGATCTCACACGAGCCTCTGGATGGATCAAGTCGATTTTAATGTCTCTCTCCAGCTAATGATAAGGGGGTCAGATGATAGCAAAAGCAACACAATCCCCACTGGTGCTTTTACAGTCTAGACCGCTTCAGAAATTGACAAGGTCCTAACCTGTCTGGTCTCTGAAGTGGAGTCTGTATAACAGGCACATAATTTTAATGACGCAATATGACGGCTGGTCATTACATTAGAGATGTATTCTCAGCACGAAGCCATGCCTCTGTTTTTAGATTGTTGCATGGTGCTTACAGTCACAAGTAGGGCATACTACTAAAAGGCTATTATAGTTATTGGCTCTTCAGCCAACTTCCCATAATTCCTTGCCCGTACTGCTGTTTAACGTTGTGGTACAGGATCTGGTTAACGTTAAATTTAGTAAGCACAAGGGATTGCAGGAAGTTGGCTGATGATCGACTAGCACAAGTACTAACCTACCCAACTCTATGTCTACTGGCACCTATGCAGTATGGACACCAATGATTGTTTCTATTCTTGAAATTACTATACTCTTAATAACATTATCATACCTTATCGTGCCGGTTGGTGATGGACAAGGACTGTTGAAATCTACTGCTTGTGGCTCTGGAATTTTGATCTTCAACTGTGGCATTGGTTTACGAATTGGTGAGAGCGGAGCAGGTGGCGGTGGTGGTTGAACTGATGACTGAGATGTCGGATCTTCTATTAATGAGTTGAACATTATCTTGATATTCGTGCTCGGAAAACGCAGGATACACCTATATGAAAAAAAGTTAAATTTAACTTCTGATATTTCCAGTGGCAGTATTTATCGATATTTGACACCACAGGAAAAATAGTGAAAACCCTGATATGATTGAAAAGTATTCATTGGATTGTGTACTGGATTAGAGCCTTTAACCCTCGAATTTGTTATAAAAATGTTCATATGCAGACCAAGAAGACTATTTTTGAAAATCTACCACTTGAATGACTGACTCGTTTACCACGTCAGCCATTCGTGGTAAATTTTCAAAAATAGTCTTCTCTGTTGTTGTTGACGCTGTATACCCTTTACACGCTGGTGTAGTCTTCTCTTGGTTTGCAAATGGCATTTATCAAGAAATGACCAGGCTAACCAAATCCAGCATCAGCAGCTGTGCTAAGAAATGCTCTTTTGTAGGTCAAGAGAAGGCTATAATAGGATTATCTTAAGGAAGAATTTTTTTTAAATCAAAGAATTAATTTATAGAGAATATATCTAAAATCTCACAAATACTCTTACTGAATAGAGGAATCCAGTCTGTCAGTCAAGTATATGACAATTTGGATGGACAGGTGTCAGTCAAGTATATGACAATTTGGATGGACAGGTGTCAGTCAAGTATATGACAATTTGGATGGACAGGTGTCAGTCAAGTATATGACAATTTGGATGGACAGGTGTCAGTCAAGTATATGACAATTTGGATGGACAGGTGATCAGGTAATTTACTGATTAACCCTTTAACCCTTGAATGTTCCAAAAATTTTTAACTACTCGACTAGTATTGCTGCCGATAATTCTCACTCAAAAATCATGTGGTAATCAAGAATCTGCGAAGCCATGATGTTGATGTCGTAAACCCCTTATTTGCTGTGAGAATACTTATACCTCTGCATATATCGAGTATGTTATGTTCTTTATCAGCATCGTGAGCGGAAGTTGTCACAGTTACATGTATGGTTCGAGTACCGGTTTCTAACATGGTATGACTGTCGACTGCATGTGAATGTAAACCCTTTGTCAAGAAATGGCTTCTATTTAGTAATTAGCAAGTGTTCAGTGAAATAATACATGTACGTATTACAATTTGTTAACTCTTCCAAATAAATTTACCATTTGTAAATACCCAATATCGGTTTTCAGAGTATTTTTATGTACTTACAGGGTTTGTACACGTTTCAGTATTTGAAATTCCATGACTTTTTCATGATTAAAATGAAAAAATTCCATGACCTCCAAGAATCAATAGCTAGGTCAAAGACACTCAAATTTTTTTCAAAATGTTCAACAATATATAGTAAATCATATGGAATTCACTTTATCTAGGACAAAGGGTCAACATGTGAGAATTTCCTGAGGTTTTCATATAAAAAATTGACGAATAAAAATTCTGAATGGAGGTTCTAGAGCCTATGATCATACATGTAGCATCCTTTCAGCCTAACTTGGTTGAAATCGGTCAAAATGGAAGTAATATGACCATTTTTAGTAAATTTTGAACAAAATCTAAGATTTTGACCCCAAATTGCCTATTAACACTCATATCAGCCAAAGACTGCTTCTGTAGTGGTCTTGAGAAAGCTCCATTTGAAGACCAAGAGAAGACGATTGTCAAACATTTTTCTAAAATAGTTTGCACTTGGTCTGCAAATTGATATTTTCTTTGAAATTTTTTAACAAGTTTTTGGCTTACTGCCTAGCCTTCTATTTTGGCCTAGGTGTTCAAGATGAACTTGATATCCATTCCTTAAAATGGTTACTTTTACGAATATATTGCGCACTAATAGATAACACGCAGGGGAAAATTTGACAAAATATGAGCCAAAAAAAGCCTTATAGAGGTATATAACATGCAGTCATAGTTCAAAAATATTGCAAAACATATTTTTCCGACGAACGAAAATTGGTAACTTTACCGCTAGATTCAAAATAATAATCGCTTATCGGCTAAATATCTGGTTATTTTTATTAATATTAACAAGTTTATTTCATACTTTAACCATAATAGAATGTATAAACCCATCTTTGACCGACAAATACATTAAATATACAAGGGAATCCTCATATGCTAGTGAGAGCAAGATATCATCGTCATCTAATTATCATAATGTAACCAATTCGGCCGGGACGAAATCATCCTAGTGAACAAAAATCTTGCCAGTATACTGCTGAATGCATACGCCGAGTAGGAAATAGGGAATTTATTGCTCAAATTGTTTGATAAACATCATCTGTACATATTTATTATTAATTTGGAATATTGGCATTCGCGGCGTTACAAACCTGTTTTTATTTGGGAGGCCTCCTTCCAGTTCAGATATAGTTCAGTGGAATACCTCCAATCACAAGAGAGTTTAATTTGGCCTTCCAACATAAGAAGTGATCTAACCTCATTTTAATTCTTACGTTGTTCTGGGTCATTTTATGTTGGTCAGACATATGACTTTGATAATGAATGAAATCATGTGATCGCTGCGATAAAGAAATAAAATGTGTATTTCAGAGGCTTATTTCCTCATTTTACATTTGTATGCCATCAGATTTAATTTTTATTTAGGGGATTATAATTTTCCATGACTTATTAAAATGACAAATTTCCATGACTTTTCCAGGCCTGGAATTTAGATTTTCAATTTCCATGACTTTCCAGGACCCTGTACTTAGGTACCAGTTTAGTTTCTAACAGGGATTTAAATCTAAATTTTTTTGGCGTCAAGTTGGTGATATGACATCACTGTCTATAGTATGACAACAGGAGTTTGTTAACAAAAATAATGATACAAACGCCACTAAAAAGGGAGCTTAAGTTAATTTATTGCATTAAATCCAGACATGTTCAAATTACATTTTTCACATTACCCAGTAAACATTGACAGCAGCAACATCATTTTCAAAATCATATTCCTTTATCCTTGCTTTTTAAAGTAGTAAATCTGATGTTTAAAATGAAAATAAAGATTATTTTGTATTCCATAAAAAGTTGAAATTAGTTTAATTGTTACCTTATATAGAAACTATGGCCGTGTTTGGATTGGGCATAGGCATGACAAAAATCAATCTTGATCTCAGTAAACAATATAAGCAACCCATGCCCCTTCCCTGCATCCGTAGAAAAGAATTATTGTTATGTTGGTGAAATCAACATGCTGTGTTTGACAGCAACTGGCAGATGTTGTGTGACGTGAAAACTGAACCAGTTGTTTCAATATCTCATCTGTACAAGTTATGAACATTTTTAAGGACCCTGAAAAAAGTAATAGTGAAAACACATGATTTTCACATGCCAAATAAAAATTTAGGTAAAATAATTACTTATTTCTGCTGAATCTTGATAAAATCTTCAAACATTGTGTAAAAATGATGTATCTATTGAAAAGGACATGTATTGATGATGTCACCAAAACAAAGAGTGCGGGAGAGAGCAAAAAGGGCTAATTGTTAGACACAGATACAATGACCATTCCATTAAACAACAAAAACAGCTTATAAATACCAGAGAAGGGATCTGAGAAGGATAAACTAATTTGCCTAACAAGATTAGTTTTAGGTTGTAAAACTGTTTTCACTACACATTTAGGGAAATAATTCATTAAATCACGTTATGTGTGACTCCTGGCCTCTTAACAGAATAATCGGCTTCTTTTATTACACGGAAACATTGCAATGTCCATGCCTACTACTCACCATATGCATAAGAAGAGGGGTGGGGAGTGGGGGAAATAGTTGCCCAAACCACTTTTGGAGCCGGGGGAGGGGATATGAGTTTGCTACCACCCCAATTTCTGAGTGTCTAAATCTATTATTTGTCCATATCTGCCATGTAGAAGATACCATCTTAGAACAGCTAGATTTCTAAACTTTTTCATCAATTAAAGGTTCTGTACTTGGAATTCATATTAGAATAAGGGCGTGGGGGCATCTTCCACTTACATCTAAGGCATGATGCCTCAATTAAATTTAACATTATATACATTTTGTGAACTGTAATTGCAAGTGGTATGATAATGAGTCATTTGACAAAATCATTTATAATTGATTTAGGCAGTACAATTGTCTAATTACAGCAAGATTAAATATTAATTAAGTTATATAGCGTACAATATTCACACACGCATCATATTAACGCCCATTAATTACATGTCACACGTGTGCGTGTTTATGTCACTACGGATTGGCAATGGAGACCGGGGTCTCAACACGTTGTTTACATGAAGCGATGTTTATACTTACGATCTCGGCATCTGCATTGCAGGAGCACTCTTTCTCTGGAATACTCCGTCAATGAATACTCCATTTTTCCCGTAACATTTAAGGAAGAAATTTGGATGGTCAAAGTAAAGTTCTAGATGATTTCGCGAGATAAAACTCGAATGGCCCATATTTATATCAACATCACCTTTACTACTGTTACGACCGACAATGATATTCGTCTGTCTCATAAAATACTCGAAATCTCTCCCTTCTAACCGTGCAATGGCTGGCCCTTGTGTTTCCGCACTGACATTAATGTTCGTTGGACTAGCTGGTGCCGATTTAAGGGCCAATAAAGCCCAGGCGTCCTTATCAAGGGCCTTCTGCGAACTGGACATGTTTTGCAAAACACACTAAAATGGCAGATTAAACGAAGGAAAACAACTTTACCCGCAGCAATCGACTCCTATTCCGGGTACCCGTTTACTTGTTCCGTTATTTGATGCTAAGAATCGGTAACGCCAATTTCACTACTTTAACCCTTTTCCTTTTTAGAGGAGACCGGGCCACAGTGGGTAATTTGTGTTCTTTTGGGTCATATTATCTGCTATCAACTTTAATAGTTTAACATAAACTGTAATTTATTCCTTAAAACATAGCTACATTTTCACAGATTTCATCAATTACCATCCCATCAGTTTAATTTGTGATAATACTACGCATTTTAAAGAGCGCTTTATACATGTAGTTAATTATTGGCGAATTAAGAACATATTGCGCTGAACTTCATGCTATTATATGCTCTAACTTGTATACATATCACACCCAGCTCATTTGACGTAATTCCAAGTCCGGTAGTGCAGCGCCGAGCCTCATCGCAGCTAGGTACGTACCTTTTTACAGGTATAGACCGACTGAACAATTCCACACGGTTTTAAAGTGACTTGCTCAAGAACACAAAATAGGGCCAAACGCTTATCTAAGTCCAGTACACAACTCTAAATCTATCACAATATGTTATCAAAATATGGATGTAAATGTTGGTCGGGCCATTGTTGACCACTTAAATGCGGGTGGGTGAGGGTGGGGGTGGTGGATGGGGAGTACAATGGGCCATTTGTTGAATATACAGAAAAAATGCTTGAACTTAGTTTTATCAGGATCTTCAACAACACACATAATGAATAAATGGCCAGCTGGGCAGCATTGGTTCAGTACCAGACCCGTAACATGTACACGTGTATCGAGGGTTTCAAAATCTTGAACAGCCGACCTGTATATGCCTCGATCGTGCTTAGTTTTGATAGCATATATCATAATAAATACAGCAACAGCCCCCCATACCAATTTGTTTGAAAATAGTCAACACAATATTCATTAAATTGTCATGTATAATTTAATTTTTTACAATCAAACACTTTAATAATGGACTATATTGCTACCTTACAGAAAGCTAGACTCGTGTAGTTTTGATGGTGACTTCAGCTAGTTACAATTAGTGACATATTTGATTATGATGTTAGAGCCAGATCGGATCCCCCCATTTGTCCTATCCGCCAACGTTAGGCGAATATAGAGTAAGCCTACCTAGCAAACATTGTTTCGTTGGCCCAACGTAAGTTTTATTTGTTGGCCAAACGTAGTTGGCCTTACGTGTGGTTGATTAATAGAAAATTAGTTACGTTGGGCCTACGTTGTATTTACATTGGCTGGCTGATGGCAAGTTAGTTATGTTTGGCCCACGTAGATTTTGCAAGGTCCACGCACACTTCCTGTGTTGGATCGATCGATCCCTGACTATCAATTTCCAGAAAACTATATACACGTAAGATGTTGAATATTCTGAAACCAATTTGACTTGGTGCTGTTGCTGTTGATATCAGCTGATCTCATGATTTATGTAAGTATAGTAGGAACCGATTCCTAAAGACGGACTCGTTCATTTTAGAAAACAACGCACTCCCCAGTTTGGCTGTTTACATTACTAACATACCCGGCATGCAACGCGTGCACGTGTCCTCAATGGGTTGAAATGCGAAGCGATTCCTAACGAGTTATTTGTATTTATTTAACCGGGAGACAGTGGATTACACACTGATCAATGGAAATCAATTTCTAGGCCCACAGCACCGCACATCTTTATGTTACGAATTTCCTGCCCCGTAACAAACAGTTATATATATATACTTGGCCCACCCCATCTGGATCTGGACCAAAATATATGTAGTCATGGGCGTCCGCAAGGGGCGGGAGTTGGAGGGGAAGGGGGGGGGGGGGGTGTTGCCACTTGGCCCACCTCTCTGAATCTGGACCACAATTTTTTTTACATTCACTTTACGTAAATATGGAACCAATTTCACAGCTAAACCATGCAATGTCCATAATTTCAGAAATTTACCTCCAGAAATGCAGTCCTATGTATGGCCTTCAGCGTTACTAGAATTAAAAAATGTTTCATGGACGACCGCCAGCCCCATGCCTATAGTAATCACATCAATGAATTCTCTGGATACTAAGAAGTTGCGAACATAGGTGCTGGACCCAGGTGTCGGCCTCAACTGGTAGTAGAGCCTAAAGAGAGCGTGGGGCTTGCCGCTTGTCACACTTGTGGGTGGTGCTGTAGTCTCCATATCACTCCCGGACACTAGAAATTGATACTTGCTTTTATTTAAATAATAAGGCCCTGAAGGTAGTATATATAGTTATAAGTACCTATGGGCATACATTTCTCCAATAATGGACGTCTGCTTTTAATTGCAGAGACACACTTATTCCATAAACCATAAACAGTAGCAGTCAAATGTTTCCGATTATGACTCAGGAGAAGCAGTATTGAACGTCAGGGATAAATGTTTATACATCTACCTTGCTGTAACAGTCAATCCACCCATGCATTAGCTGTTTTACAAAACTAAACACTAAATTATGCCTGATTAAAATAAATAATCGACTATTTTATTTTACACTTGATTATATAATAATCGACTATCGATGAAATATTGATTAACCGAAAAGGCCTAGGTACTATATATTGATTAAATAAAGGCATATTGTAAATACACATTCATATCTGCGTTGCTGTTGGGGTGGCTAAAATTTGAGCTGTACTTCAAAAGTTTACTTGACAATAGATTTAGTAAAGATGGTGATGACGGAACACAGTGACGTTCAACGCGTGAGCAGTAGTTTACCATAGTTGATTCATAACTAGCTACCGGTCACACACCTACAATTACCTAATCCAAAAATTTTGCACTCGACTAACAAATACTCGACTAATGGTCACTACATTTAGCAGACCGAACCTGTGCTGAGAGGTATGTAAATAATTATATAAGTTTATATAAGTAAATAAGTTTATAGTTGGTTTCAGAATGTAAGATTTACATGTAAGAAAAATCAGCAGACCGCAGTGTTCCAAATACAACAATCTGGAATGTTGTTACTTTATTTTCTTTAATTAGACATGACAACCGTATAAGAAAAGAACAATTACTACACTGCCTGCCCTTGTTACTAATTGCTAACTCTAGAATTACAAAGAATTATGTTCGCTGATTATTGCCTCACACTCTGCAACTAAGTATATACTTGGTATTTCACGACAGACTTAGAGTCTGCAGTGAAAGAAAGAAAATTATATGGCGATTCGATGGAGTAACTAGCTTGGTTTTCTCAGTGAGAAAGGTGTTACCTAGCCATTGTTAGTTTGTTTATCATAGCGCTTTGTGTTGCAATTAGTAATTATTTGACAGAATCAGAATCAGAATCAGAATATTTTATTGGCATGAATCTACATACATATAGATATAACCAAACATCAAGTGACGTGAAATATGTACATGACGGACAGAATATGAGTATATGAATATATAAAAAAATATATATAAATATGCAATCTATATTATTTACTATTTACAGAGCACTGGAAGTTACATTATCCTATTGAGCGTAGAGCGTATTTATCCCAAGAATATGGCTTGGTACTCCCAAAACGAAACGCAATGGGTCCGTAGGTCTACTGAAGTCATGAATGGTTGAGAAATACTAATTAATTATTTTGGAGAAAACTGCTCACACTAACCCTTTTAACAACCAATGAAATGGTTGAGGTGCGTTCAGGTACAATCTTTACGTTGAATATTTTGAAATTAATATGACCGGAAGTCATTATTGGAATGGCTTCCAGTCATATTAGCCCCAAAATACTCAAGAACTCTTGCTTGTAATGAGCTCTAGGTTCAAGTTTGGGATCCATTGACTTCAGATTGTGGGGTCCCTGTGACCTCGAAATTTAGATACAATAGGAAACAATGAGTATGGATATAGTGGAAGATTCTGGTGATCAGGTGAGCGGACATGTAGCTTTTTTCAGACTTTTAGGAATTCAGATCGTTTCTTTTCATCATGCATTGGCTGACATATAGCAGGACAGGTTTGCACACCTCTGTATAGCCATAATTACAAGACATGATGAAAGAAAATTTCTCAGTACCACTGTGCATGGCACGGCGGGGCGGAATACAAACACAATGAACACAGGCATGAATCGACTACAATTGTACTTATGTACTGCTAAAATAGCTGATACACATTTACTTCAAAACTTAATTTGAAAAAAAGTTGATTTAAATCAATGATTTAAAAAATATTATTTGATTTATCTCGCGATTTAAATCAGTGATTCAAATCAAGCGGATTCAAATCAGTCAACCCTGCATTTTGACGCAGGTGTTAGTAAATTATTTAATACATAATTTTGTTTATTTTCATGAAAAAAATGTCTAAATTTAGAAAGAGATGTTTCAAATGGTGAGCTGATAAGTGAACTACCTGTCATAAAGAAGCTGTCACGCAAAGATGTGTTGGTTGCCCACCGATTTTATCAATCAACCAGAATTTTATTGGCTGGTTCTTCATGGCAGATAATATATTTCAGGCTCAAAGTTTGGAATATATTTGCGGAATATTTGGTCGCTTCCTTTGCAAATACAACTCAATTTATATTAGATACATGTATACTTACAGCTTCGCTATAATTCAACGAGCTCCCGTATCGCGACTCTCCAGAAGATACAAAGACTGACTTCTAGAGCCGGTGGAACGATAATGTTCCAGTATGGCCGTGCGACCATTGCCGCCGAGATTGAACCTCACAGTTTCATCGCAAATGTTCGTGTCACCGGTATGTTGGTCCATTAACTAGATTAAAAGTATGGACATGATAACAATAATTAAAATAATAACAACTATACACACAATGGTACTCGTTTGCTAGTGAATGGGCCAAAATAATACAGTACATAGAACCAACTGGTGTTCTTTCTACGTGGGCTCGCCGAAGGTACGTCACAGATTCGTAAATCCGCAGAGGTATCCCCGCAAGTAAGCATCGCAGCGAGGCTAGTTGGATAGTTTAATATACACCAATTATACCCCTAATACATACCAAATATTATTGTTGCGAGAGGAAAGTGCCTCGCACGGGCCTCCATGACAGGAAAAAGCCTTCAGCGCCAAAGTGGAGGAAAAAAGCTGGCAAAAATAGCCACTCTTGTTCAAACAAAAAGCTATGTGCGGTGGTTCAACCCTAGTGAAACTATAATTAATGTGATGCACGCTGGTTTATGTGAAGGCGGGACGGATGAGTTCCGAAGAATTCATAGGTCACCATCTTATGTAGGTCCAAAAATACTACATTGGTAGTTGCCGCTTTATTTATGCAAGCCTTCTGCTAAATTCTAACCTACCATTTGGTTATTAGATACGTTAGCAAGCTTTCGCCACAAGTGGCAGGGATTCCTACTTATCTTTTGGACACATACATATAACTGGCGAAGATGCCCAGCTTCCCGAATGTCTCCCCGCATAGCATCTTCCACAGAAAGACAGCGTGTGTTCTGATTGTGTTTGCGGGTCTGATGCGGATGTAGGTGCTGATGCAGTTGGGTTGTTGGTGGTGTTTACGAGGTTGGCATCGCTTACTTCATTGATTGGGTGTAACTGACGGCGATTAATTTTCTCCCGCTCCAAAAAGTTCTCAATCCGAACCACGGTTACCATCAGGGATTGGAGACTCCCATGTTCCATAAGGAATAGTTTCTCTTTGAGTGCTGGTTCACTGCTTAACACGTCGATGAAATTGTCCAGATGCAAATGTGTGACACCCTCATGATTTGTGCTGGGGTAGGCGTGGGTGACTAGTCACCGAATATGACTAGCTAACTCCGGTAGTGTCTCCCCAGCTCATTGACGCAAGTTCTTGAGTTGCAGATGACTTGTCTCACTGAGGGCCGTGTCCCCGAATCTCTCTGACAACGCGCTTTCCAACTCCATGTACAATGGTGTATAATCTGTGCCCAAATCTGCCAGGATTTGTAATGCTTTCCCAGACAGCTTTGCAGCCAGATACGCTCCCATTTGATGATCTGTCCACCGATTTGTACGACTTACGATTTCAAATTGGACCTTGTAATTAGCCCAATCATTCTCCACTCTAAATTCAGGAGGGAGAATGATCCGGCCATGGCCACGATATGATGTTATGGACGCGAATCCAGGTGGTGGTGCTGTGGAGACTGACGTAAATGCGGATGCTGGTCTGCATGTTGGTAGTGGTGTTGGTGGTATTTGCCGTTAAGGTCCCCAATGATGTCGTGTCCGTGAGGGCGATTCTCGTCGATAGTGATGTGCTCAATATGTAGGGTCTACTGAATACCGCCTTGATGCGGGTTCATAGACGGGTGTTGGCCTATAGACTGGTGGAGGTGTACTATGTAGATGATGTGGACATTCTGTTGGCTGTTGTGACCGGTGCTCCTTATACGGAGGCAGTGCAGGAGACCGACAGGGTGTGTGTGTGTGCCATGTGATGTTGTTCTTCTGATGTATTGTTGGAAGGGAGGCGCCGCATCTCCCGGCTCATATCATGGTACTGATGGATAATATGGTGACGACGTACATACCAGTGGAGATGCGGGATATGGTACATGAGGTTCCGGCCATTGGTCACCCTGTGATGACGCTGGCGAACATAATGGTTGTGAAGGAATAGTAGGCCCCCATAGGGGTCTGTCGAGGTCGACCATGATCCGGCATAGATGTTGAGGGAGGCGCCTCATCTCCCGGCTCATATCATGGTACTGTTGGATAATATGGTGACGACGTACATACCAGTGGAGATGCGGGATATGGTACATGAGGTTCCGGCCATTGGTCACCCTGTGATGACGCTGGCGAACATAATGGTTGTGAAGGAATAGTAAGCCCCCATAGGTGTCTGTCGAGGTCGACCATGATCCGGCCTAGATGTTGAGTGCCTATCGCGGATATCTGACAGTGTTATATATTGAGTTCCCACCTGGGAGGCATCACGGAAAGTCCCCACGCTGATTAGCGAAAATTCTTATAAAGGCGATGCTGGTTGGTCCGCACTGGGGAAATTTCTGGCATAGTCGGTGAGCACGCGTGCTGTTCTCCCATCATATGATGCTACCTCCAAATCGAGGGGGTGCTGACTGTCGAATGAAGGAGATTGAAACGCGGGTGAGTTGAGTGTTGGCATGGGTTTGCTTCTCGTTCGAGCCCCACATCGGGTGCCACCTGTAGCTCACGGGGTATGCACTGGTCCGCTATGTTGCTCCACTCCGTTGCACCGCATGTACAGGATGTGCAGGATGGTTGGTTAGCTATGGTTCTCGGGGTTACGAATCCCATATCACGACTCTCCAGAAGATACAAAGACTGACTTCTAGAGCCGGTGGAACAATAATGTTCCTGTAGGGCCGTGCGACCATTGCCGCTGAGATTGAACCTCACAGTTTCATCGCAAATGTTCGTGTCACTGGTATGTTGGTCCATTAACTAGATTAAAAGTATGGACATGATAACAATAATTAAAAGAGTGACAACTATACACACAATGGTACTCGTTTGCTAGTGAATGAGCCAAAATAATACAGTACATAGAACCAACTTGTGTTCTTTCTACGTGGGCTTGCCGATGGTACCTCACAGATTCGTAAATCCGCAGAAGTATCCCCGCAAGTGAGCATCGCAGCGAGGCTAGTTGGATAGTTTAATATAAACCAATTATAGCCCTAACACATACAAAATATTATTGTTGTGAGAGGAAAGTGCCTCACACGGGCCTCCGCGAGCTACAAGTGGCACCCAATGTGGGGCTCGAACAAGAACCGAACCCACACCTATGCTCAACACACGCGAGTTTCAGTCTCCTTCATCCAACAGTCAGCTCTCCCTAGATATGGAAGTAGCATCATATGATGGCAGAACTGATCGCGTGCTCACCGACAGTGTCATTAATTTCCCTGGTGCGGAATGACCAGCACTGCCTCAACATGAGTTTTCACCAATCAGCGAGGGGACATTCCACGATGCCTTGCAGGTGGGAACTCAATACATCACTCTATCGGATCTCCATGATAGCCTATCAACATCTATGCCGGATCGTGGATGACCCTGACAAAGACCCCCACAGGGGAAACCACAACCTTCACGACCATTATGTTCGCCCACGTCATCAATAAGTGATCAGTGGCTGGGTGCTCATCTACCTTAACCTGTATCTCCTCCTCTTCACGCGTTTTCACCTTATTATTCACCAAGACAGCGCTATGAACCGGAGGAAATGGCTACTCCATTTCAGCAATATATCAGAAGACATCCACACTGCACTCACCTTCCACGTCGGTCACCTGCACTGCCTCCGTACGAGGAACATCCATCTCAGCATCAGGAACATCCACGCCGTCTCCACAGCATGCCTCCAGTCTATAGACCTACACCTGTCTATGGACCCGCATCAGGGTAGTATTCGGCCGAACGCACGTACCATGCAACACATCATCGACGAGAATCACCTTCACGGACACGACAGCATCGACAGGGACATCTACCGGAAACACCACCACCACCACGACCTACACGCCGACCAGCATCTGCGTTTTCAACAGTTTCGCTACCACCACCACCACTAGGTTTTGCTCCAGTCACTTCTCCAAGAGGTCATGGCCGGATCATTCTCCCCCCCCCCCACCCCGAATTTAGCAGGGAGATTGATTGGGCTAACTATAAAGAACAATTTGAAATAATAAGTAGGACAAACGGGTGGAATAATCGTCAGATGGGAGAGTAATTAGCCGCAAAGTTGTCCAGGAAAGCTCTGCAAGTTCTGGCAGACTTAAGCACAGACTACACACCCTCCTACACCGAACTGGAGAATGCGTTGGCGGAAAGATTCGGTGATACAGCCCTCGGGGAAACAAGTCAAATCCAACTTAGCAAATCTACATCGACGTCCGGAGGAAACCGCACCCATCGCTTAGTTACCCGCGCATACCCTAGCAAGAATCTCGAGGGCGTAACCCACTTACATCTTGACACATTCATCGACGCATTGAGCGGAGAACCCACGTTAAAGGAAAACCTATTTCTCACGGAGCACGGCAGCCTACAACAACTTACGGCCACCAAGGTTCGGATTGAGAATTTCCTAGAACGGGAGAAAAATAATCGCCACCAACTACACCCAATTAACGAGGTAAACGATGTACAAGTCGCCACTAACACAGAATCAACCACCACCATCACCACCGCATCAGCAAACAAACAACACATGCAGCAGGAACTAACCAGTCAAAGTCATGCGTCTAGAGGAAGAGGGCATGGTCAATGGTCAATCCCATCGCTGGGGCCACAACACTGCCCAAGGATGTGGGAACCAACACAACAACAGCAATGGGAAACACATGCATGAAAGATTAGAAGAGATTCCTAAACAGATCTCCGCACTTACCAATCTCGTGACAACACTCAGCACCACAGTAGCAACACAGTTCTCCACTAGACCGCAACCCAGCCTAGCTTCAGCACTGCCACCAAACGTATGCAACTCACAACCACTTACAGTTTCACCCACCACCTCCAACACCAGTAGTGATATCGAAGGAAGCGGTCAATCAGCACCATGGATCCACAAACAGAAACATTGTACGAAGAAAGTGAAAGTGGTACAGCGGCGGTGGTTCTTCTGCGCATCAACTAAACACCCCATGATGCATTGTAAAAGGTGGCTCACACAGGTAGCCCTCATCCGTGAATGTGAGAATCCTATCCGCACTGCAGTATACACCAACACAGCTTACACACAATCTGAAACAATGCCACCACCACTGCTACCCCCCGACTTCGTCATCACCTAAGCAATCACAGCAACAGCGACGACGAGTTGGCCCTTTCCACACTCAGCCACCAATTGCATTCACAGAAGCCATTCGGAAACAAGCCGACTATATACAGAATGATACCGCACCACCATCACCTCTGCAAATGGTATCATTGGAGACTCTTCCGCAGGCTCACCGCAAGGTGATATATAAGTGTGCCTGTCTGTCTAGCGGAATTTCCACTAGTGCCACTGTGGATACTGAAGCTTCCATCACCGTTTTTAATAAGCGCTTGTATGAGAACATCCTCCTCATAAGAAGCCACCCCTTAAGCCTACAAAAATATTTTTGTAAACAGCTACGTAATACAGATAGAGGAAATGCAATTCATTCAGCGAGTTGTTATCACCTCTATTCAAAACAATGCCCTGCTCGGTTCTGATTTCCTAATGTGCCAGCGAACTCGTCATGCACTGCAGACAACTGGAACTAGACATACACGGCCGACGGATACCCCTTGGACCGGAATCAGCACTATACGATATGTGTGCAGTAATATTAGCAACAAGCCCCACAGTTGAGTCGGGTCAAGAAGGGATCTTGTGGGCCACCACACCACAATTAGGAAATAACACTCACACCACCATGCTGGAACGTGACCCTGAATACATGATTGCCTCACAATGCGCCAGTCCCCACATCATTGTGGACACCACCAACAAGGAACATATCCCGTTCCGTGTATTCAATAGCACTGCGGACCCTATTACACTTGAATCAGGAGTCCGTTGTGGCCATCTGGTGGAAGTGATATCATTGGAAACAGCCCCACCCGCAATCACACCAACCACAACTTCTGATGATTTGCCCGAACACTTACATGCCCTATATTTGCGTGCCACAGTTAGGATTGATGTAATCCCCAAAAACAACAAGTACGGAAATTACTTCACAAATATCATGATAGTTTCTTGGCAGGAGACATGGACCTCGGAGAAACTCATTTAGTATGACACTCCATCAACACAGGAAAAAACAGACCTGTTCGTCAGCCCATTAGACGTCTCCCTATTCATAAGGAAGCAGAGGCACACAAGCAGGTTGAGGACATGTTGCTGACTGGAATAATTGAGCCATCAGCATCCCCCTGGGCCAGTCCCATAGTACTAGCAGGCAAAAAGAACGGATCTTTGCGGATTTTGTATAGACTACCGCCGCCTTAATGATCTTAGTGTCAAGGACGCCTATCTGCTCCCAAGGATACATCAGGCCTTAGATTTTTTGTCCGGAGCCAAGTGGTTTTGCACCCTTGATTTAGCTAGTGGGTACTGGCAGGTGGCCATGGATGAGACTGACATAGAGATGACCGCATTCCTTTGTAGAGACAGTCTTTTCCAGTTCTACAAGATGCCCTATGGCTTGCGCAATACTCCTGGAACTATCGAGCATCTCATTGAGCAGGTATTAACTACCCTGCAATGGGAGATCTGTCTGTGTTACATTGATGACTACACCAATTCTCGCTCATCCTAACCATAACCTCGATTTCATCCTGGACACTGATGTGTCCGCTTACGCTATTGGCACAGTTCTATCTCAGGTCACAGAGGATGGAACAGAGCAGGTATTGGGTTATGGTTCGTGTACTCTGAATAAAACAGAGAAACATTACGCGACCACTAAGTGAGAACTATTAGCCGTGGTCTACTTTGTCAAGTACTACAAACACTTTCTGTACAGTCGCCCATTTACTCTCCGTATGGATCATGCCTCACTATTCTGGGTCAGAAACATAAAAAAATCCTGAGGGCCAGGTAGCGAGGTGGCAGGAATCCCTGCAGGCTTTTAAGTTTAATGTGGTTCATAGACCCGGCAAACTGCATGGAAATGCCGATGCCTTGAGCAGAATCGGTCTTGAGGATGAAGCCGAAGTAGCCACCACCATGACACATACAACACAGCAATCTCCGGTGTTCCCCCAATTGTGGTGTGCAGAGTGGAACATGGAGTAAGTCACTCACGAACACGCAACAGACGCGCAGACATGAAATATATACGCGTGGATCCAGGAGGGTGTACGTCCTGCCTGGGAATCTGTTACACCATTATTTGCATCAGCAAAATACTACTATCAGTGGTTCGAAGAATGCCATATGCATGAAAGCATTCTCTACATTAATAACCGCATTGTGGTCCCCGAGCATTATCGGAATGACATACTTCTCCAACTACACGATAATGCCGGTCATTTAGCTGTTGAGCAGACATTAGCTAGAATAAGTTTCCACTGGATCGGAATTCACGATATTGTAAAGGCATGGGTCGCCAAATGTGTCCCATGTCAAAGGCACATTTTTGGCAAGCACCATTCCACACCACTACAAGTAAAAATTGTTGGTGCACTGTGGGAGCAAGTGGCTGTTTATGTTCTCAGACCCTTGAATACGATGGATGAAGGAAATAAGTACATCCTCGTATTACAAGATTATTTTATGAAGTGGGTGATAAAACAGACCCATGAGCTAGTGAGAGCAACTTTATCTACTGCACACCAGTGTCAGAAAAAATGGCATGACTGGCGGGTGCATGGAGACGCTTATGAAGCAGGAAGGATGGTTTTGGTACACGATTCGCGACGTTCTGCAAATGTGCCGAGTAAACTGAATTACCCATGGAAAGGCCCCTATGTGGTAGTAGGTAAGACATCGGACGTGACCTACCATATTCACGCTTCAGATGGCCTGACCTCAGTCATCCACTTTGATCGACTTAAACCTTGTGTCAGTGATCGCCCAGTGCCAGATCTTGGTCTGGGTGTTTCATGTGACACCGGTACCCAGACAAGTGTCTCTGCAGAAACAAGCATTCGCGACGTTAGTTCAGAGCACTGCGGTGCCAGTTCGACCTCTCTCCTACCAAGCCAGGAGTCTGGTGAATGATCGACTAATGCTGAGGACGATGCCAAGATACGTACTCGCCCTCTCCCTCCTCATTGCGGGTCTACAAGATCTGTGCAGTCATATCTGAAGACTTTCTCGTTTGTGCTGTCCAAGGGGAAGGACGGAAAAGTTGTTCCACCGACCTCTTCCCACTCCCATCCACTTCATGCTATACCCCCAATTATAGAGTTACAACAACTGGAAGCTGAGGCTGCCCCGGGCCATGCTTCTTGTGGAGCGGAACATGTAGTGAATAGCATGGAGGTGAAGAGGCCGCATGAGGCTTGTCCAGAACAGCAAAACCGCACAACTCGGTGTACCCGTTCAAGCCCCCAAATTGCGAGACCAATTCCCTTCCAAGCGGTGACCCCATCCATAGCCGCACTACCACCCCAGATCCAACTCGCGTCCATTGTCTATGCCCTAAGTTTGGACATCATACGTCTTGTCCACTTCACACTCCACTCGTCATATGTAGACCGTCACTCTTCAGATATGAGAGAGTCAGCTGTTACAGAGGAGGTGGCATCCCGTACTGCAGCAACCAACTCCGCCGCAGGCGGTGGACCGGGAAGCAGCCTGTTCAGCAGACTCTCTGCTCGAATTTTTCCCGTACTTAAAAACTACGACAAAGTACCAACCATCGTGTAATGGGAGATGACCAATTCTTCATTCCAATGGGCAACCCTGACCATATATGCCCGACCAAGCCACCCATGAGCAGTCAGAACATCACACCGGACACAGAAACCCAAAAGCACACAGAACACACCTGCCCGCAAGGCTGTATACGTCAATTCACCATTGTGCGAACATCACATACACATCCAGCTATAAGGAAAATATAACGGAGACATTCAACATCGGCACCAACAAAATATAGCAATCACCTAACTTTTAAATAGAAAAAGTTAGAGACATGTTTTTCCGCAACATTCCTCTTGCACAGATGCGAGAAGTACATCGCTTTCCGCGATCCCGACTTTTCCACAACCGCAACAGACTCAGCATTCACCAGCGTGGAAACCTGGATATGTCCAATCTGCAATACACCAGCGTCACACAGCAGCCCAGACTTCCCTACATCAGTACACTACCGCCATCAACACCAGTCAATATTTTCCGCTATCACCTTCTTATCTGGTTTACGGAAAACTGATCATACGGAAAGGAGCACACCGCAGCCATCTACAGTACACGCTACGGGGGAGCCCCCTTCACCACCCCACCCCCGGAATCATCGTACGGAAACAGCTAAAATATTATACATAATTCACACGTAATAACAGTCAATATTATTAAGAGAGCAAGATGCCCGCAGTCTGTCATCCGTCACAAGTAGGATTTTGCTACAGAAAAGTAGAATTTGTAAGGGAATGATTCAAGTTACGACAACACCCTTCTCCGTCATCCCCACTCTAAAGTAACTCTGTCCCTCCTATGGGCTCGACCATTACAGAGCGAAATACATCATGTCCGATAAAGTTGACACCACACTTCACTTACCTGCCCCCCCCCCCCTCCGCCAAAGGTAATAAAAATGTCACACTTATCCAATCTGAAAAACCGCTTCACATTAATTAAAAGGTGGGCTTCCATGCGAATAAGTAGTTCCGAGTTTTTACGATGATCAGAGACTTATTTTTCCTTTGAGTGAAGACGAAAGTGACACATCATCCTTTTTATATTTATAATTACTCCCTCTACACGGGAGGAAAATTTTTGTCTGACTCAAGGTTTAAATAAATCCAAACTTTCTCTATGGGCCATGACCGAATCTCCCTAGAACTTTCGGGTGTGGTCATCCGCCATCCTGTGATGTCACCAAAAAGTATAAAAGGAGGAGAGCGCGCACTGAAACTTCGTCGTCCTGTCAAACTCGACACAAGGGAAGAACAAGCATTAGGCTACGTTCATGTCGCAAACCAAATTCTGCTGTTTTTTAAATTATTTATTTATTACTACTATATATCATTTGGCCAGGAAAAGTATGAAGAGTTAGGAAAACTAGATTAGGTTAGGTAGTCCGCACTGCTATCAATATGCGGAAATAAGATGTCACTTGCCGAGAACCTTGCCTTGTCTGACAGCTCAGATGAGTCGGCACCAGCTCATTCAGGAAAAAATTATCCATGTACAGCATTACAGCTCAATGGACAGTCATGTAAGTGTGCTTTTTCCTGCAATTCGGACTTGACGCTACATGTCAATCATGATCATCTTTTTCAATGCGCATGTTGTACCGACTACAAGAACCTTTATCAGGCTACACATTGCGGTGTGATGCACACGTTGACGGATAAACATTGTGTACTAGTAGTAACATTACAGCCTGGTGAAGAAAGTGAGAACGTTGAAGTGCTAGATGCTCGTTTTGAAACTAGAATTCCACTTAATGTGCTTCCTACAGGAAAGATGGCCAAGACCAAGCATACGAAACGGTGACAACCAGACTTTCCGCATTACAGACCAGCAACAGCAGCCACTGCCTAAACCTCGCGACATGCATTAAGTCACTATATCACACCAGCCAGTGACACGACAGAATCACCAGCACGACCAGCACCAGCAGTAATGGTACCATCCACATCACACACAACATCAGCATCTGCATCTGTAGTCGGCCAACCAATTTCTGTGGTTATTTCAACACAGGTGACCGTATCCGAACAGGGGTTACAGGATGTTTCAGACAGATCTATATGTCCATGTAGTATTATCATCGACGAGGAGATCCGCCTTATGGAAGCAACACTAACCACCACTGCATCATGAAGCAGCATCACGTCACATCTGTGCAGCAGCACTCCTACGGATCCAGCAGTTCAGAAAGTAACTACACCAGATTGTCCCAATGCCAGAAAGAAACGCATCGCACACTCAATGGAAATCCGTGCAGTACCAAGGACGACCGACAGTAAACTTCTAAAGTCCACCAAAATCCGGAAATTATCTGGCAGCACCGCATCAGCAACCGCATCAGCAACCGCATCAGCAACCGCATCAGCATCCACAAAAGCATCATCGTTTCAGCGACCGCTCATTCAATTTACAGCACTCAGTCCACACGCAGCATGGACCACCACTATGACTTCAACAACAATGGTAATGTCCGCAGTCTCCACACGGCCACCAGTTCACACATCACCAGTCATCATTTCCGCCACCACCAGTGCTTCAATTGATACGTCTGCACCATCTTCCAGCTATAGTACTACCGACCTAGGCCTGCTTAGTAGTGATATATAGACAGCGGAGGATCATTCACCACGTCCGCTTTATACGAGTTGGGGTACCCAGACACGCTGGCGAAACTTCACAGCGGATGTTTCTGGCACTACTGCAGAGATTGCAGCAGGATTTATCAGTAGTTGTGCGGAACACAGAACTTTTATTATTATTATGTTTATTTTTGAAATCTTTTTGTTATTATTATATATGTTTTAACAATCGACACCCAGTCCCAAGGCTGATTATGGTCATCCTACACTGCTGCGCAATATTCTTGAGTAGCTGTGTCTCACATAAAATAATCGCTGTGGATTCCTGTGTTGTAAACACGTCGTGTGCAACATAAGTACACAACACACCGTAGCGAATATGTCATAATCCCATCACGCAGTCTCAGCTACGCTGGGGCTGCCTGATGAACTAGTCTTTTTACCTTATTATTACTTGATATTTTTCTTATTATTTTAGATCGCGCGTCAGTACACCAGGATGGATTGTGGGTTGGCGCAAGCTACCCCTGCGGATCTGCACTGATGGGTCGCGATATTATATTAATCAGTATACACTTAGCGCATCCCTTTATTTACCCGGGATGCACTTGTAATTAAGCATAAATCTGTGATACCCTTCACGGGTATAGTTACATGATTAATATATATATCTACATTATATAAACTATATTGTAATTAAGGTACGTTGGAGCTTGGGTGTTCTCTGCTGAAAATCATTATCTGCATCCAAGAGAACACCCATGCGAGCTATTGCTTAAAAAATGAGTGTTCTGAATAATAAACGTATACACGCACCAAGAAATAAAAACACACAAAAAAAGAAAAAGACCTTTAAAAATAATTCCATGGCAAAAATTAAAATCTATGGTATGACTCCCTCCCAAATTCTTTGCACCCTATCTGCTCTTTCTTATGAACACGCGTCTTTTGTGTCACTCTCCTCTCGGCTACGCGCCTACATGGGAAGTCTATAATTCCCACCTAGCATTCTCCCGTGCATTCGATCCACTATGCGTGATCGTTTGCCACGGGTGTCAAACTAGGAGGGGGTGGTGTAGCACGGATCGACCGGACGGGTACTGACCATCCCAGCAAAGGCTGGGTACGGAATGGCCACTCCGGATTCGCTCCGGGCACGCCCCCATGAGTAGGATAGTACGCATACATGAGCCCTATAGGAGAGGTTATCATTAAAATCGGCTAAGTCCGATAAAGCATGTGGTGCGCATGTGCGCGCGTTAGAGCTTCCCTGACAACACGTCACAGGATTGGAAGCGAGTGCATTTCAATAATGTACAAAGTAGGAACTTGTAAAAGCTTTTAATTATTCCGTTCTCGGTGGTCCTGGTACCGATCAGGACCAGAATAAAACGAGCTTTCTAGAACTGTTAACCGTTTCAAAATCGGCCCAGAAATGGCGTGAGTTATCTATGGAAAACCCTTTGAATTATCTTCAAAATATTGCTTTTGACGTCGTAATCGCGTGTATGCATAAACAGATCTCGAATGTTCTAGAACGTGGTAAATACTGTAGCTCGCCGGGTCGCGTCGGGACGTTCTGGTGTATCATGTTGACTCACCGCGCCGCAAGTGCACGACGAATGATGACGCTGGTTACCATCTGGTCTCGGGGTGACGGACCTTGTATGAGACTACCCTGCTGGCAACAAAAACCGGCGCCTAAGGCCGGTGGAACTCAATCGTTCTGGTGGGGCCGTGTGACCATTGTCGCGAAAATTAAACACAACTGTCTCATCCCAAGAATTTGTGTCACCAGTATGCCTGTCCATAGCAATTTCGTGATGTATGGACTTACAAGATTTGATTTGGTGACCTAAAAATATAAGTCTATACAATGATTTTACCTAAGCAATTATAAATATCCTAGATAAAACTACAGTAAGAACAAACGAAAATACGAGACATAGAGACAGGTAGATGAACTTTTAAACATGGGGCTCCCGGAGGTACCACACAGACCCGTAGGTCTGTAGAGGTATCCCCGCAAGGGAGGCTCCCGTACACGAGACGTAACTAATTAACTTAATATAAGTTATTATACCTCTAAGCTGAAAGAAAGAAGGTTATCTCGGACGAAAAGTTATGTGCCTCACGTGGGCACTACTCCTAGTGCTAGTTTGGGTGAGGAGTATTATCCTGGACCGTCATTGCTGAATCCTTGCGAGAGGCAAGTGCCTCGCGCAGGCCTCCGTCTCAGGAAGGTGTCGCTACAGCTTAAAGCGGGAGAAGAGTAGTAGGAAAAAATGGGCCCACTCTGATATTTCAACCAAAGATGCTTGAGAAAGAAAATACCATACCTAGTGAGATTATGACTATAGGGGTGCGTGCTGATTTACGTGACGACGGGACGGGCGATTCCCGATGGATTCCCTCGACACTGTCTTATGTGATTCTTAGTATGCTGAATTAGTAGTTGCCGCTTTATTTTTGCGGGCCTTCTGCTTTGCTTAGTTAGCTTTTAGTTGTTTTCAAAACAAGAATTATTTTTGGCCGCAACTGGCTCGTATCTACCTAGCTATTACTAAGACATCAATACTGAGGACAGCGCTCATACATGTTACTTAGTAAGACTCCGAACTGGATAAGAATCCGGACATCCCGCTCCGTAGCCACATACAACGTTACAGGACATTGGTAACTTTTCACGAAAGCATTATTAGACAATTGTTCTATAATTATGGTGGGGGAGGGGGGGGGGGGGGGCGGGAGCTGTGTGAGAGAGAGACGAATACCCACTGTAAATGTCCTTCCCCATGGGCGTGGCAGATCTAAATATCATGCCCAGACATTCTTATGGAATTCGGTGGGGATACGTATATCACCCGTCACCGGGTCCTATGGAACTAACCGTTTAACCTGTCATTAGGTTTATCTACAAGTTACCCTGTTTTGCACTGCAGTGCAGGATGTTGGTTCAGTAAATAAAATAATAATTAATACATGTTTTCGCAGTGCTTTCCTACATTGGCTAAAGTACTGCCTACTAAGTATCCAAAGATACACGGGAATGTGTTTGATACCACACCCTGGCCATCACCGCTCGGAAACCCCAACAGTTTCCCAGAGTCGGATCAGCCCATGGTGCGCACAGGGACATCCAAACAATTAAGAAGCCACAAGGCTGAGTGGAGCATGAAGAGAGACAGAATCTTAGAGTTATGAGTCTTACCGGAGTGCGGGGCTAGATTATTGCACTGCCGGGAGAGAAGAATATACTACAGATTTCTTAATGAAGAGAGTGTCTCTAATCATTTTGAACCTATCCTATCGAGCTGAATAGAAAATGTTTAGTCGGTAGCATGCTGTCCTAAACAGAGCTATAGCATGGACAGCGACCTCAGTGAAAAATTGTTGGTGGCGGGAGAAGGTGCTGCATATATAAGTGTTCCTGTATAGTGTTTCCTACGTGCACTGCAGTCCTATATTTTCTATAACTAAGCAAAACATGTGAACTGATGGCCACTGGCCATATATATATACATAATCTAACCAGAACAATCAATACGGTATTAAATGATCAAAGTTATATATCTTAGTACAGGTTAATGAACCTACTATAGTGCGGTTAGCAATACATTGCCGAAAATGAGAATAACTATAAACAAATACAGAAATTATAATTAGCGGTCCTAAGACCGTTATGGTACCTTTTAGTCATCGGGACTGTTCTTACGGATACAATATAATTAACGAAATACATATAGAGAAATAATTAAACTGTGAAGTATAGTTATTTGAATACTCGGTAGTCATTCTTAAGTTAGGCTACCATATTACTGAAATTGATACGTCATTCCATGGTCGACGTGAGATGATGCGTTCTCCGGAAGCTGGAAAGTTCCTGCAGGTTGGTTCCGCAAGCTGTTTTCCACAAACAGGATTCATGCAAGAATACTCATGGCGGGAATACATCGCTCAGCACTGTAAGCCTAATAGGATGTCTAACAAGCAGTCAGTAAAAAATACGGTAGTACTACTGTGGTGAAGAAAGTTCCCGTACACCGATGGCATGGATGGAAGTTGTAAAGAACCCGATCACAAGCGGGGGTTGTTTGAGGCAAACGAAGATACAAAACAAAGCTTTACGGTGCTAGGTACATCAGCCAGCTCTGAAGACACACCGGGCAGAGTTCACTTGCTGCGGTCGAAAGTCAGAAGAACCTACACGATATCAGTGTGGTGATAGCTGAAATACCCCTTTTTGGCATGGCTGGCAGATCCGGCGAGTCATCCATCAAAGAACATCCTGCCTCTACATCTGTAGACTCACATATTCAGGCCGTAAAGGCCTCACTGCAATTTTGTATTCCGAAGTAGAAATTGATATTTGTGAACAATAATCAGAAGTTCCAAATTACTCCCGCAAGTAGGGAGTTACAAAATTGTTTTAGTGTGGTGGGTTGGGTAACTGCTAGCTACGGGATAAAAACCCAACACATAGCGAAGTAAAACGCGTATTGTCTGTCGTGCTGATAGTAGCTGGTACAGATCCAACCTGTTCGGCCCCTGGCCGAGGATGCTCTCGATCACTGGATCGCGTCTCCTTTTATACTCCTCATGACGTCACAGGCACAGGCTCCAACCAATCATCATTCGAGCAACAGCCGATCAGCGTGTAGCTAATAATAGCGCATCCGAATGTTCTAGAACATTCTAGAAGTTTTGCGTCCACGTGGTTATGACGTCACAGCAATATTTTGAAGATAATCAAGAAGGGTTTTCCGTGGATAACTCAGCCATTTCTCAACCGATTTTGAAATGGTTTACAGATTTAAAAAGCCCGTTGAATTCCGGTCTTTGTCAATGCCAGATATAGCTAAAAGTGCCATCCTATCTTGGTCGTAACTACGCGCTCCATCAAAAAACAGCATCCTGGTGCGTGCATGCTCATCATGCGTTTTAACGAACTTAGTCGTTTTCGTAACGCAATCTCTCCCATAGGCCTATATACACTTATGGCTCTACCCAGGGGGGGGGGGGGTGGCATGTTCAGGAAACGAATCCAGGACGGGCTTAGCTGGTACGGCCGGTATCCGACCGGTCGATCCAAACTACACCACGTCACTGATCTAGCTGCACGCTGATTGGCTACTGCTCTGCCGCTGATTGCCTGAGGCATCTGCCTCTGACGTCACGAGTAGCATAAAAGGGATGAAAAACCAAGAATCATGAGCATCGCCGGGGTGGAAGCCAGCCCGCGCAGGACCTCTGGACCATCAGGAGGACGGATGTAACTGCTGACCTCCCAGTGCTCTCACTTCTACCGGTGTCTTACAAATCCCACCACTGTGTTCATCTTTGGTTGTATGATGAGGTACTGTGGTGCGAATAGCTATGCTCTCTAGTTTGTTTTCCCGGGGTGGAGGATCAAGGGTGTGGTTTGGGTCTTCTATTTGTGCTGCCAACATGTCTTGGTGTTTCCTTTGAAGTGCTTTTGTCTCTTTGGATTCGCTATCAGCATGTTGATCTGATACAACCCTGGGAAACTACCAGAGGTATCCGAGCGGTTCTCGTTAAAGGGCTGATTTACACACACTTCCCCCCCCCCCCCCACCCCTGTATCTTCGGATACTTGTTAGCTAGGTACCCCTGCCAATGAAGGAAGCACTGTGAAAACATATAGTTATAATTATGAGTTAGTTAGTTTATTCACTGGCCCGCAGTGCATATTTGGGCATATTGGAATTTAACCCTAGCGACAGGTCAACTGTTAGATCCGTAACACGCAGTGATGGGTGAGATGCAGATCGCCATCCAATTCGTTGGAGTGTCTGGATGAAGTGTTGGAGCTCATCACGCCCTCATGGGAAGAATGCTCGTGATGGGTATCCGTTTCTCTAACCCCCCCCCCCCCCCCCCCACCATAAAGACACGTTATTGATCAAACTTGCTTGTGTGAAATGTAGCCATTGTCCAGGTGATGTTTTATGTGGTTGCGGAGCAAGGTAGCTGGATTTTCATCAAATTCGGATGCCTTGTGTCGTAACATGAACGCATGCTGTCCTTGGAGGTAGATGCTATTTTAAAGCGACCTACGGGAAGCTGAGCATCTGCGCCCATTGGACAACTGTATCTAAAGATAGGTAGGAGTCCCTGCCACTTGCGGCCAAAGCTAGTTTCCATTTCTAACAACTAAATGGTAGGTTGGACTATAGCAGAAGGCCCGCATAAATAAAGCAGCAAATACCAATACAGTATCTTTGGAAACTACATAAGATGGTGACCTGGGAATTCTTCAGAAATCATTCGTCCCGTCTTCACGTAAACCAGCGTGCAACACCTTATCATTAGCTTCACTAGGATTTTCAGCACCCAGATTTTCTGTTGAACAAATGAGTGGCCCTTTTTGTCAGCTCTTCTCCTCCGCTTCAGCGTTGAAGGCATTTTCCTGTGACGGAGGCCCGCACGAGGCACCTTCCTCTCACAGCAACAATATTTTCTTTGTAGGTGTTAGGGGTATATTAGCTTATATTAAGCTACTTATTGGCTTCGCTGTGGATGCTTCTCTTGCGGGAATACTGCTGCAGATTCAAGTACCTGTGTGATGACTCCGCGATACCACGTAGAAAGGATACCAGATAGCTCTATATTGTGTATTATTGTGCTCATGTTACTGTCAAATGATTTACCTTGTTTGTATAGTATTTATTAACATTTCTACTGTTTAATTATACATTATTCCATAACTCTAAATTAGTATGGATAGGCATACCGGTGATACTAATAGTTGGGATGAGACTGTCTGGTTCAATCTTGGTGGCAATGGTCGCATGGCCCCACTGGAACATTATTGTTCCACCGGCCCTAGAAGTCGGTCTTTGTATTTCTCGGAGAGACGTCATACGGGATCCGTAATCCCGAGATCCGCAGCTAACCAGCCATCCCAGTCATCGTGCACTTGCTGTGCGATGGGCGGAAATCCATTGGCGGACCCGTACATACCCCCGCGAGCTAGACAGAGAAGATTTCCACAAGCAGACTGCTGATGCGGCTCACTCTCAAGACAGTGAAGGAGAGTTATAGAAAGATGTCCATTAGATAGTCAGAATAACTAATACATGAATCTGCACAGTATGTTATAAAGTGTCCGTCCGTCGATGGTAGTTTGAAAGTTGCCCATTAACAAGGAGGGCTACAGTGGTAATTAAATATGCATGTACATAACTGGGTACACCATGCGGGATACATCACATAGCACCGGGCAGAGTCCCACCAGACTGTGGTCTAAGCGATAATTAAAACATACGACATGCTGCACAGATGTTTGATACCACTTTTCAGCATGGTCCGGAAGATCCGGCGAGTTATACACCAAGAATCACCTCGGCTCTACATCTTGTAGAGTCACATCGGGCCTGCAATTTCACCCAATACTGACACGTGTTGCCAGGGAAGCTCTGACGCGTGCGCATGCGCGTTACGCATTCTTACGGAGCCGTTTTAATGAAACCTCTCTCATAGGGCTTTATACACGTGTACTATCCTACCCAGGGGTGCGTGCTTGGAACGTACCCGGAACGGTCGTCCCATACCCAGCCTATAGCTGGGATGGTCCGTACCCGTCCGGCCGATCCGCACTACAGGTGCATATTTGCGCCAAGTTGCTGAGTCCGAAATTGTTGAGATTGTGTACTTTTGGAGGCTTAAATTGTGGGCCTAGATGGGGTGTAGCGGGGTGGATCTTGACATGTGGTGATTTTATTAAGCATAGATTATAGTCCGTGGGTTGGATGGGCCCACCTGGATACCCCCCCCCCCCTCGCCATCACTAACTGACGAAACTATATTTTTATAACAGCTTTCAATGTCCTCTTTAAGATTATGTATGTTAACATGTGATAAACTGGGACTCAATATGGTTTTTGATGGGTTATATTAGAGTTAATACCCCAGTGAAGCAGACCATATTAAGGGGTACGGTATTAAAAACTGGGATATCGTTTGCTACAATCATTGTAGATTAGTGATCGACCACTGAAAATGTTGCTTATACTATCTTCTACAATTGCATCTGGTTTACATGCAAATCAGTTTTATAATGATGTCGGCAGAGGTCAAAAGGTCACAAATGTTTGCCACAGCTTAAACTCTAGCAACTGTATGTTACTATCGCTGACCAAGCACAAATAAAAGAACATATTAGTTTTAACAGCTTAAGATTGATCAAAAGGCACCGTTTGACAAATATAATAAGTAAAAGTTTACTCATTTAATAGACTATTGTTACTATTACAACTGACAGCATAGCAAATCTTTGAGAATCGATGAAAAATACATTCATTGTAAACTAATTACGTAGATTTTGGTAGAATCGGTGTAGATTGGTGATCGACCACGCAAAATGCTGCTTATAGTATCGTCTAAGATTGCATATGGTTTACGTGAAAATCAATTTCATAATGAGGTCGGCAGAGGTCAAAACGTCACAAATCCTCACCACAACTTATAATCTAGCAGCTTTATGTTACTATCAATGACCAAGTACCATTAAAGGAACATTCTAATCTTATCAGCTTAAGGTTGAGTAAAATTCACAATTTGACAAATATAATGAGTAAAAGTTTACTCATTTAAGAGAATATTGTTACTATGACAATTGGCAGTATAGTCAATTTTTGAGATTAGATGAAAGATGCAATCATTGTAAACAAAACTTGAAATAAGCATATCATCGAATCGAAATTGTGTAAAGTAATTGCTTTAAGTGTAGATGGATTTTATATGCAAATCAAGCAACAAATACGGCATCGGGAGTAAAAAATCAAAGAAGTAAGATGTAATTAGAAAGCATTTGATTAATAACAGAATATGCCACTGTAAAAGAGTGCCTAAGAATGTCAAAAAAGGCATCGGAAGATGTTGGGCAAAAATATGCCATAACGGCCTTTGATCTAGGCGTGTGTATGAAAGCTTAGCCCATCATCTGGAAAGGCCCAGACTACTGCAAGAGACACATAGTTATGATTGGTACTTTTCATTTGGCATGCGCCTATATGAAAATCATATAGGAAAGAAGATGAGCGGATCTGGATTCACTGAGATTCTACTAGAATCTGGCCTGATGTCTACCGGATCTATTAAAGGTGTGGTGTCGGGTAAGAATTATGGTCGGGAAATCTACTGCCACAAAGCAATGGCTGAAAGTCTTGAGCGATTGCTACATTACAAATACCATTCTACGAAGGGGTCCGATTATTAGATAATTTTCCACCAAATTCATTGGCAAAAGTAACCACATTATTGGGAGTAAGAACCAAAGAGAATTTTGAACTATTGTCGAATGATACAGCATTTCATTCATATCTAAATGACTACTCAGACTTGTGACTGCATGTTAGCAATGGCGAATTAGGTAAGACTGCCCAGTTTTGGTTATCTGACATGGACCATGTTAGGTTGCTGTTGTCTCTCCTAAATGCAGTTAAGACAAGCAATTACTATCTGTACGGAACATGTCCCAATTGAATGGCTGACATATTCTTTAGTTTTGATGAGCAGAATTATGCACAGTATCTTACCTACCTTTCTGTTTTCATGGCAAGCAGAGAAGAATCACACCCTGGAGCAACGGAGCTGATTAAGCTAGGTGTTATAAGTTTTGCAAGATCCGCTGTGCCTGGAAATGTGTGGGCAGTATAGAAAACATTAGAGGAGACATTTATGAAGCACGCAAAATCGCATGCATGAGCAGGGGGAAGCGTGGTTGCCGTATCTGTTATCTTGAATAACTATGATGCACATCGGCGCTGGGGAAAGACGGCACATGAACGAGCAAGATATGTGGAAACAATGCTCCAAATGACAAATATGACAGACGAGACAGACAGGAACAATAGCCATTGGGATGTCCGTCCTTCATAGGTACACAAAAGTGAGGCAGCCACTGTAAATGTAATGGAGTCCGTAGAAAGCTTCATGAATTCTTTCAGTCTTGATTATAATGATAAGCTGTTCCGTATTGGGTCTGGTGCTCCTGCACCTACTCATATCCAAACTGGTATCATGGCTGCTGAGTCAATCGGGAAACTGGCCAAAGAGACTTTTATAACAGAGAGACTTGAAAGGAATACAGATTTATTTGAACCAATAAAAAGGAAAAAATTCTAAACGTTTTCTGACATGACGAAGAGTGCTCTTGGGAAAAAAATCGTGAAATAGAATAAGACAACACGGAAATATTGCCTTCCAGTTATTGGTACTATCACAGAATAAGCCAGGGAAGCTTGACATTACAGAACTGTTACATTATCCACTTATGCCGGTACCATCGTCAATTGGCATGGCTGATGGGTACCTGCTGAAAACAGACAAAAGTAAAGGGTTTCACTACTTAACCAAGGGAATACCAAATGCAGACACACCATCTGCTCACAAAACACTGAGCAGTGAAGATAGGAACGCCACTTTCTATTGCATGAAAGAGGTGCCAGGAACATTTAAGCAGATAAGCCAGAAATTGCTTGATATTGGTACAGTAGGGAAACCCAATGTAATATTCAGTACAGACATGTACAAGGAAAATTCTATCAAATCAATGGAAAGAACACGCATAGCTTCTGGAGAGAACGTATAATCAAGGGTGAAAATACAAAGAGACCTGAAAACTGGGAATTCCTTAGTAATAACGAAAACTAGTGCAGCTGATGCTGAAAGTCTGGGGGAAGTGATACATTTAGTCCAAAACTACTTAATCAGATTGTCATTGCTGTTTGTGAGGGCAAGGTTTACGAATTAACATCTACTGATGGCAACACAGTGCTGATTTCAGAGATACAAGCTATAGAATATGACGAAGAAGAAACAGACACAAGGGTTATTCTCTTTTGTGCTTATGCAACAAAAGAGGGCTATGACATTGTACGTATCAGAAGTTCACCTAGCGATGTACCTTTCATTCTCCTGTACTATGCCCAAATCATGAAGACACACATATTATTTGATACGGGTTCTGAAAACAATAGAAAGCTGTTGGCCATTTCAAAATTGTCTATGTATTTTACACCGCTTTACTGTTCTGCCCTTTTGGGCCTTCATGCCCTCACCAAATGCGATACAACGAGTGCATCCAGAGGAATAGGCAAAGTAAAACCCATTAGACTCATACAGAAGCAACCAAGATATCAAGAGGCTTTTCAGACCATTAGTGAGTCATGGGACATCACAGGGAATCTCTTTCTTCAATTAGTGGATTTTACCTGCCGAATGTCCAAGATTACTCCCATAACAAATGTTGACACAGTTCGTTTCTCAATGTTAATGGCAAAGTGTGGTGATGCAGAGAAAAATATCAATCCCAAGAAAAGAGTTGACTTATCCACCTTACCTCCCCCGAGAGTTTGACTCCGCGAGCACATAACGAGGGTTAACTATCAGGTAGCTATTTGGAAGCGATCCCACGTACCAAAGCCATACATCCCTGAACCCACTGAGAATAATGGCTGGACTGTATGGAGTGAACAGAGACTCGAGCCAAGTGGTGCGATGGTGAGATACTGCCATCTAGGTTGGCTGATATTCTAGAGAAGGAATGTGAAAGGGAAGACAATGAGCAGGAATACAGTTCCACTGACGAAGATAGCGAAAATGAAGAAGACTCGGCAGATACTAGTGACCATAACGAATTAAGAGGAGTTCAAATATAGTTAGTGGATTTATAGTCGGTGGGTAAAACAAGCAACAATAAAAACATTTTGAATGCTCTTTTATTGCTCTACACAATTTCGATTCGAAGATATGCTCATTTCAAGCTTAGTTTACAATGATTGCATTTTTCATCGATTCTGAAAATTGGCTATACTATCAGTTGTCATAGTAACAATATTTTATTAAATGAGGAAACCGTTACTCATTATATTTGTTAAATGGTGCCTTTTAGTCAGTGATAGCAACGTATAGTTGCCAGATTTTAAGCTGTGGCGAATATTTGTAACCTTTTGATCTCTGCCGACCTCATTATGAAACTGATTTGCATGTAAACCATATGCAATCGTAGACGATACGATAAGCAACATTTTGAGTGGTCGATCACCAATCTACACCGATTATATCAAAGGATATCTGAGTTTTTAATACCCCTACCCTTAATATGTCTGCTTCACTGTGGGTATTAATTCTAATATAACCCATCAAAAACCATATTGAGTCCCAGTTTATCACATATGCTAACATATATAATCTTAAAGAGGACATCGAGGATGTTAGAAAAATATAGTTTCGTCAATTAGTGTGTGTGTGTGCGTGCGTGCGTGCGTGCGTGCGTGTGTGTGATATCCAGGTGGGCCCCTCCAGCCCAAGGACTAATAATAAGATTTTTTGGGGTGGGAAATTGAATTGGAGGCAGGAGTCCCAAATCCCCCCCCCCTCCCCCCACCTCGAGAGATGATGGTAGGCATCTTCTGATTGAGGTGTTCTATAGAGTGACTTGATGATAGTCTTCATCTCTGTATGGGTAACCATGTTTTCTGTCTGATTCTCTTCTGCACCCACCTTTGCCATCTTGTCTGCTTCCTCATTTCTTTGGACTCCACAGTGTGAGGGGATCCACTGCAGTGCGAACCGAAAGCATTTGATGGTTTGTAGTGCTTCTTCAAGTTGTGGCAGCTTACCTTTGGTGATAGCCTCAAGGACGGAGCGGGACTCAGATAAAAAGACAATCTGTGCACTAGGGTCTGCTCTTCTGCTGATGGTATTAGCTGCATGAACCAGTGCTTCGACTTCAGCTCTGTAGTTTGTGCAGTGTTTGCCTGTCGGTATTGCAGCCGACTCATGTTGTCCATTTGGATACTGTAAATGCAGTCCGGCACCTCCGCTCCTAATTGCATCTTTGGCTGATCCATCTGTGTAGATCCTTATCCATATCTCCTGAGGGTACATTTCTTCCAGCATGGCTAGGGTCAGGGCCTTCTTGCTCACATCACTGTGTTCATCTTTGGTTGTGAGATGAGGTACTGTGGTGCGAATAGCTATGCTCTCTAGTTTGTTTTCCCAGGGTGGAGGATCAAGGGTGTGGTTTGGGTCTTCTATTTGTGCTGGCAACATTTCTTGGTGTTTCCTTTGAAGTGCTTTTGTCTCTTTCACAAAACTTGATCTTTTAAGTCTTCCTGATGACAGCTGTGCTTGCCTGATCTTCATCGGGTGGTTGTTGAACGATTTGAGCTTTGCAGCTTGGATCAGTGCTTTGCATTCCCTTCCTTTGCTAAGTGGGGGGGGGGGGGGGATGCCTGCTGTCTGCTCCGTTTTTTCGATTGGTGTTGATCTCATTCCACCAGTGATGATGCGCAGTGGCCTGGTTTTGTACTCTGTCGAAGTTCTGTTGATGAGATTTAGCTGCTGTCATCCATGAGCTGGATCCATACTCAAAGTGTGGTCGCACGGCACCTAGGTAGATGGTCTTGAGGATCCTTTCATTGGCACCCCACTTTGTTCCTGCCAGCTTCCTCATGATGTTTAGCTTTCTTCTGGCCTTTGCCTCTGCATTCTGGATGTGCTCCTTCCATGTTAATCTTCTGCTATAGGTGACTCCCAGGTATGTCAGCTGGTCCTCGTACTCGAGTGGAGTACTGCCCGGTGTCAGATTGCCAACCTTGGTTTTGGTGGACAGTGAGAATAGCATGGCTGATGATTTTTCTTTGTTGATGGTAATACACCAGCGACTGGCCCAAGCTGTAATTCTGTCCAGGGCGAGCTGCATTCTGTACGTGGCAGTCGTTGTGTACTCCTCGGTGCACCAGAGTACGAGGTCATCTGCATAGAGGGCTGCTTGGATCCCATTGGGCAGCTCTGCTACAATGTCATTAATGAAGAGTATGAACCGAGTTGGTGATAATACTCCACCTTGTGGCACCCCTTGTCTCAGCAATACATTCTGTCCCGATTGTCCATCCACCAGCATCCTAGCTCTGCGATTGTGTGGGTATGACTTGGTCCATCGGAACATGTTGCCACCGATGCCTGTGCGCTGGAGCTTCACGAGGAGGCCATCCTTCCACACCTTGTCAAATGCCTTCTGCAGATCGATAAAGGCAGCTAGAATCACCTTCTTGGCTTGAAAAGTGTCCTCTATGACCTGTGCAAGATGTGTTGTTTGATCTTCTGTGCTCCTGTATCTTCTGAAGCCGGCCTGCTCTGAAACTATGTTCTCCGACTCCAGGTACCACTGCAACCGCTGGTTGATGATGCGCTCCATGGTCTTGCATATGCAGCTTGTAAGACTGATAGGACGGTAGCTCAGCACTTTCGTCTTGTTCTTCCCTTTTTTGAGAATAGGAGTCATTCTGGCTTCCTTCCAGCACTGAGGAACCTCTCCATTGGTCCAACTGAGATTAAAGATGTCTAGCAACTTGCGAATAGATGCATTACCAAGGTGTTGGATCATTTCATTCGTAATGCCATCTGGCCCGGGAGATTTCTTCTTCTTCAATTGGTGGATAGCCTTCTTCAGTTCTGCTAAACCAATGTCCACTTTCATTGCATCGTGAGTGTTGGTGTCTGTTCTTTCCTTTTGCTCTTTTCTAACCTCTTTTTGACGCATTCGTGGTATAGAAACGTTGCTTTCCTTTGCATATGCCTTCGCAAAGGCATCTGCAGCCATCTTTCCTGTCAGTGTTTGTCCATCTTCTTCAAGAGTAATCTTCTCTCCCCCGACACCCTCATCATTCAGTGCTTTAGTCAGTCTCCATAGCTTTGTGGTGTCTCTCTCTAAATTAAACCATGCCGTCTTTTTCCTCCAGCTTCTTCTTTTGGCCTCCAGCTTAGTCTTTAGATACCGGGCTTTAGTTTGTTGTAGCATGAAGTGGTTTTCATGACAGGGATTACCCTCTGCATCTTCTCTAGCCTTGTCTAGTTTATCATGTGCTGCTTGCAGTTCTGTTGTCCGGTAGGGGCCGTAGTTTTTCCTGAACCCTCGAGGAATCGCTTCGCTGGCAGCCTTGAGGATACTTGAATTAAATTCCTTTACCACATTGTTGATGTTTCTCCCTTCTACTGCTAAATCTTGGGTAAGTTCATTGGAACGAATGCCGAACAGACTCCAGTTTGCCTTTTTGTAGTTCCACGTTGGATGTTGAGGTGAACGTGTCGAAATACTTCCAGAAAGAGAGAGGAGGACTGGGCGGTGGTCGCTTCCTCCTAACTGCGATCCGACCACTCTACTGAGGTTTCTGTGAATGTCTTTTGTACAAAATGCCAAGTCCGGCGTTATTGTCGAGTGCCACCAGCGCGAGTAGAAGGTAGTCTGATCTGTGGGATCGTTGACAAGTAAAAGGTGCTTTTCATCTTGCCATGCTTCAATGTCTTCTCCTCGTTTTTCAAGTGTTCTGTATCCCCAGCTCAGGGATTGGCTATTAAAGTCTCCCACAATGAGGAAGTGGCAGTCCGGGACCTGGATTGTGTCAAGTGAGAGATTCTTGTCATTAGGGCAGTAATAATTGACAATGTCAATCACAGAGTTGCTGGTTGTTACCTTGATCTTGATATATTCTACCTCTTCCATAAAGGTTTTGATCTGGCTGGCGTACACGCTGTTTCGGACCAAGGTGATCACCCCGCCTTTCTTTCATTCTCTTCGATCACACCGGAAAATCTGGTAACCTCTGATCTTAAATGGTTTTCCTTCTTGCAGGTGTGTCTCTTGGATGCAGCAGATATCAATGTTGTTTTCGTACAGGAACTGTTCGAGCTCTGATTTCTTGTTGGTAACCCCTTCTGCGTTCCAGTGCATGATGTTGATACTGGGGTTCTCTTTGGGTTTGGGCTTCTCTTTCGCTTGGCCAGTACCTCTCCATCCTCGTCCCCTGGCTCCACAAGACAAGTTGATGGGACCTCCAGTAACTGAGGGTGGGCTCCTTCGAGGCGTGGAGCCCGGCGCTACACCTGCCTGGCGGATCCTCACAGGGCGAGCACCATTTCGGTTGATTCGATCTCCAAGTGTCATTTCATTAGCGTTGTGCATACTGCTCTGGTTAGCCCCTCCAAATGTCTGGATTGACATCCAGTGGGTTACACCCCTGCGCCACGTTGAGGCCGAGCATATTGTCTTAAACAGGGGACCTTTAATGTGAAAACGGCAGATTGTGAATAGTTTGCGGATTAGCAGAGCTTTTTGGATTGTTTTCCCTACGGAACGCAAGGGTGGTGGTCAAGTTAATAATAATAATAATAATAATAATAATAATAATAATAATAATAATAATAATAATACTGTTAATAGTTATGTATGGTAATGATAATGATTATAAAAAGCTGTTGCCTGTTCATAGCTTGATGGGGAAAATTTATATATATAACTCCATATACTTTGTACAAAGTCTAGGTGTAGCCTAATAAATTTATCAGTATCAGTACAGGACAAAGACTGAATTAGTAGATCAACTAGGTGGACTAGTATAATATTTGGTTCGACCAGCCGTTTTGGTAACATTTTGGTAGCGCAAGAAGAAGTTATTGGTTGGATTGGCGTCTATCGAGTCCCTGATTCCAGGTCCCATTCACGCCATTCTAGGCTGGTTTTATTTCAATCTATTATTGGTACCTTCCCCATTTTTTACACCGGTACCCAGTTATACTCTTGGGTGGAGAGAGGCAACGAGGAGTGAAGGAGATTGCCTATGTTTCCAGCGATCTTCAGTTGGCAGAAAAGAGACGCGATCCGGGGGTCGTCAGTTTCACAGCTCTGCTCGTTACTTCCTGAGCCTGAGCTACCGCCTCCTAAAGCGATTTGCAACAATATGGTCCTAATATAAGTCTGTCTGCCAATCAGTCGGTGTCAGTCAGTCTGTCAGTCTGATTGGTCGGCCTGTTTAGTTTTTATACACCGCCAAAAGATTGGCAGGGTATTACGTGATGGCGCCGTCTGGCCAGTTATGCATGCAGATAGGCGGGCGGGCTGCCGGGTGGTCAGGTCGATGGGCAGGTGGATGAGTGGCAGAGTAGTTTCCGAATGATAACGCCGTTACCGTTTATCGGATCAGTTTGAAACTTCATAGGGTGGTTGAACTAGGTCTGGAGAAGGAGTCTATTGAAATCTACGATGATAGGAAATCCAAGATGGCCACCAGATACCGGCGGCCAACCGGGAATTTAGTTTCTGGATGATAACTCGTTTATCGTTTATCGGATTGCTTAATTTAATAAGGTATTTGGACGAGGTCTGGGTGGGTGGTGTTGGGTGGGGGAGGGGTGTGAGTGGGAGAAATCTGTCAAAATTGTCATTGATCCGAAGTCCAAAATGGCCACCAGCGGCCATCTTGAAAATTGGTTTCCGGATTATAGCTCCGTTACCGCTTATTTGGTTCGCTTTGAAATTGCATAGGGTGATTGGACTACGTCTAGAGAAAAATCTATAAAAATTGGCAATAATCCGAAATCCCAGATGGCCGCTATAGCCAAGGGTGGCCATCTTGAAAATTGGTTTCCGGACGATAACTTCATTACCGTTTATTGCATTACTTTGAAACTTCATAGGGAGCTTGAACTAGGTCTCTAGAAGAAACCTATCGAAATCGACGGTGATCCTATTCCAAGATGGCTGCCAGTCACTGGCGGCAACCTTAAATATTGGTTTCCATTGGATAACTCCATTTCTGTTTAGCGGATCGCTTTGAACCGTTATGAATGACAGGACTAAGGAAGAAACTTATCGAAATTTATATGATCAGAAATCCAATAGGGCTGCCAGCCACCGGCTGTCATCTTGAAAATTGGTTTCTCTGTGAGCCTTTTAGCGGATTGCGATGAAACTTCATATGATGACTGGTCTAGGTCTGAGCAAGAAATCGCTATTTTTCTGATAGCTCTCATTTAATTGTTTGTCATCTTATTACACGCCATTTGCGGACCTCTTGTTGGCAATTTTGACAATGCTGCCCGGTCTCTGCCGCAACAATAGCGCGTGTGCACTAGGGTTTATTATTTTTTATAAATTTCGGATTTTCTGGATTTTTTTCGGATTTTTCCTCATCGGATCATGATGGCCAATGACCAAAGTAGGCCACGGTAGGCTACACATCTTATTTTACGGCAGAAATCCATTGCGCGTTAAAACATGAACCAAAACGGATCGGGAGTTTCTGAGATAGCCAATCAATAGATCCGAAATTTAATCCTATCCCGATCCGGAATTTTTTAGAAAAAGGGATCACAATCAAGGTCTGGAAATACTGTTGAAATTCAAATATACACCAACTTCTCGCACATTTTAACACAAGAAAGTTAAGAAGCCAAAAACCCCCGAACAAGGACACATTTGTCCAATACCCGCCATCGTACCGCCGTAAACTCAAGTGTCTATTTTGGAATTTTTTTTGCTGAAAGCTGCTTCTGTTGCGTTTTAATTTTTGACCGTAAAATTGGCATGGTCTTCGAGACCCCACAGGCGCACATCATACAAAGTTTGGAAAAAATCGCTCCATCAAGGTTATTGAAAAATCCTTCAAAATTTTTTATTTTGAAAACAATGTTGCTGTAAAGCAAATGCGTGTTAGCTTTTGGGGGAAAAATAGGCATTCGTGTTCGAGGCCACATGAGCAAGCTTCCACCCAAGTTTGGAGTATTTGGACAAGTAAAACAAGAGTAATTGAAGAATGCGTAAGATGTCTATTTTGTAAAATGTTGCTGAAAGCTATTGTTGCATTTCAGACCGCAACATAGGCCTAAATGTGCGTGGGCCTATATGGACAAGCTTCCACTCAAGTTCGGAGAAGCTTGCACCGCTAGAACAAGCGTTATTGAGGAATGGGTACAAATGTTTACTTAGAAAACTGTTTCCAAAAGTTGAATTACTGTTGGATTTTAGACCCCAAAACTGGCATATTTGCTCGAGACCCCACCTACATACCTACCTCTAAATTTGGAGAAGATCCCTCCAGTAGAATCAGAATTATTAAAAAATGTATCAAGAACAACAACAACAACAACAACAACAACAACAACAACAACAAGCAGCACTCCTTGCTAGCATATATCATTGCGTCTGTAAAAATAAAGATCGATGTTGCTGAAGTGTCCAGTGTACAGAGGGTGGTGGTGGTGGTGGTGGTGGTGGAGCTGGGTGGTGGTGGAGAATTAGGCCACACATCCTATGCGCACCCCTATTGCTACCCCCATGATACACAGACCACAGTACCAACATACCCACCCACAGTCTAACTAACTCCCACCCGCTATGTGCCCGATACACTGCAGTGACTGAACGTTCGGGCGCTCTTCCTTTTAATAAATATTTTCCTACGCGAAACGCGGAACCACTGATCAAGTGATCTCGGAGATAATTATTATAAAGGTGTAAAACGTCAATATGCATAATATATACACAAAGTGGGCGGCGCTTAGTTAGAAATGGGCCGGCACATATAGAAATGTGTCCTTATATCGTAGGCTAATCGCCGGTCTGTGTGCCCGGCACGATAACCCAATGCAAGTTCCACTGGATCGATCAACAAATGTGAGTGGATGGCTGTCCTTTGGAAGAAGGAATGGGTTCGATGTGTCACTCGGTTATATAACATCCTACTCAATTGCATCACATATAGGCTGACGTTGAAATCATAATTGGCAGAGAATACTCTGTCATGAATCACGAAACTGGAATAGTCCGTCAAGTGTACGAATTGTATGTCTGTAGTATTATGATTATTATCTGCGAAGCAGAAAGCGAGACATAGGGATCAATAATTCCGGTGGCGGGAGCGTCATTGGCAGCGGCGGCTGCGTCCGTCATTTGAACACTTTTGGTTAAGGTTTTTAAATCAACTTATTTTTCAACAATGGCTCATCCGATCTCAATAAAACTTTACGGAATTGATCTATACTATACACGGATGCGATCCGCAGAACAACAGATTTCATGATTTTTGGGCATTTTTACTATATTCTTTTCTCGGTTTTGGACTTAAAACATTTTTCATGTATTTTGCCAGTGTACTTTTGGTTAAGGTTTCTAAATCAACTTATTTTTTAGCAATGACTCATCCGATTTCAACGAGACTTTACAGAAGTTTTCTATAATCTATACTATATAGGGATGAAATCTGCTTGACAACAGATTTCATTTTGGGCCATTTTAACTATTTTTTCTTTTTCAACAACGACTCACCGTATTGCGACACAATTTTACAGCAGTGTTATGTACTATGCAGAGGTCCAATCCGCATCATTACCACTTTCATTTTGGAAACTATCTCCTGCTTTTTCACAGATCAGACTATCCGTACTTTGATAAAATTTTCAACGTTTGATTGGTGACACTTGTTTGTTGGTACATTACTGAATATGTGTATCACGAACCATGCTAAGTTTGCTTTGGCAATCCACACAAACCATCTCTTTACAGGCGGGACATTGTACGCTTCAGCGTTCTTGTTTAATAAACATTATGTTTAATAATTTGAGGGGGTGGGTGGGTGGGCTGGTGGTTGTTCAGACGTACGTATATATATGCGCTTGCGTACGTGCGTGCGTGTGCGCGAGTGGAATTCTTTGCGACTGACCGTAACTGTGACTCTGTATACGCTCACTGGGCACTGCCTCGCTGTATTACGAGTATGTCACCGCTATTGCCTATGGTGCATTACTTTTTTTACTGGATCCTATGTGCGATGCCATGCATTAGGTTAGTGTATTGGTAAACTGTTTTGTGTTTTATTAAACATTGTTCTTATTGCATTGCTTTACGCCTTAGCCTTTAAAGATTTTATGATCAATTTTGAGAACATTTTGAAGATAAAGTCTAGTAAATGGCCATAGATGCAATTTAGGCCTCTGCTTAATTTTTTTCAGACCAATTTTTAGAAAACCCTGAAGACGAAGGTAAGTAAATGTCCCTCATGCACCGAATGTTCTAATTGTGAACACATCATGACGATTGGGTACCATTTACTTAAGCTTTGTAGTCCAGTTTTTAAAGAATTTTTGAAGAAATTTTGAAGAAAATGTTTAGAAAATCGACCCCAAATACCATTTACTTAAGTTATTCAGACACAATTTGATAACATTTTGAAGAAAAGGTTAATAAATGCCCGCCAGATAGCATTTACTTAGGTTTTAAGAAAGATATTAGTAAATGGTCCGCAGATCTATACCAATTACTTAAGTTTTTCAGTCCAGGCTTTAGAAATTTCTGAAGAAAATTTAACTAAATATAGCCATCGGATTCAATTTCCTTAAGTTTTTCAGGCTGATTTTGAGAAAATCGCGGAAAGACTGGTATACAACGTGAAAGTGAAGATTAAATCACTGAAGGCGAATCAATTGGTAGGTGGCTGTGCTCTGAAAAGTCAGATGGAACGAAATGATTCTGATGAAAATGATGAAGAAGGCATCACACATTCGAAAGGAGTCAGGATTCAATAGCGAGCGCATAGAAGACATAAAGAGCATTACAAATGTGTAACTGACCATCGTGATTGATGGATAAACTTGGAAAGGTCCATTGATTACACCGTCAATACTCGAGTGACAGATTTGATTCATCCATTGACGTGAAAATGAGGTAACGTAAATATACAATGACGTCATAAACGATATCGATTAATGACGTCATTCGTCTTAGCTACATCCTGACAACAATTGGTCAATTTCAGTGGCGGCCCAAAGCGCCAGTTGCCACGGATGACAGCGACATGATTGCATTTTTATTGGCTACACGCGGAGTTGAATAAGAAACCACGCGCAGCATGCGATTATTTCTGCCTGTGTTGCTGTTCTCCTGTTTTTGTGCGTCAGCAAATGACCCGATTTCTCCTAGGTGAGACAGAAACCGAAAGCTTTTAATATTTTAAACTTAAAGGCCCGATATCAGACGAGAATGCTTGAAATAAAATGGTTAAAATTGTATACTTTTAGTTTTAGAGGTTTAAATTGTGTACCTCAATACGATGAAAAGAAATACATCTTAACTGCCATACCAGGAAATTGTCTGTAAATGTTTAAAAAGCCTAATGCATCATGTTTCTAGGTGCAATGTCCGAAAGGTGCCTAAATTCACAGTTGAATAATACCTATATTTGGGAGTTAAATTCGCTTATAACGGTACATTCACCAGAGGTATTACGCACTTATACGATAAGGCCAGCAGAGCAATGTTTGCCTTGCTCACAAAAGCCAAAGCTCTCCATTTACCAATTGACCTACAATTGAACCTTTTTGAACATATGATCACACCAATTTTACTATGTGCTTCTGAAGTATGGGGTTTCGGAAATATCGCACTGATAGAAAAATTACATAAAAGATTTTGCAAAATTATTCTGAGCGTAAAAACGTCAACACATATAGCAATGGTCTATGGGGAGCTTGGCCAATTGCCCCTAGTTATAAAAATTAATTTAAGAATGATAACATACTTGGGGAAAATTGTTAGTGGAAAAGACGGGAAAATAGCAACAAGACTGTATAAGCTATTGTATACCCTTTTCAGCAATGATGCATATAAGTGGCCCCGGATTAGCCATATCAAACACTGCTGGAAAATGCAGGTCTTTCATTCGTATGACGTAGCCAAAATCCTGGTCAGTTAGACTGGCTAAAATTAAGCATAAAACAGCAGCTCTGACGAATATATCCAGAGCTGGAGAGGGGAAATTTTCCATAGCAGCGCATTGACCAGCTATAGGATTTTCAAGGAAAATTTCCAATTTGAAAATTATTTAATATCACTCCCTCAGAAATTCTCGAGGTTACTTTGTGAATTCAGAATTAGCAACTACATGCTACCTGTAGAAATCTGAAAATATGAAAATCCACTACCTCGAAACGAGTGAGTGTGCATAATATGTACTCAGAACGCCCTAGGTGACGAATTTCACTATCTCTTAGAATGCCCTGACCTGGATAGTGAAAGAATAGAATAAATATTATAGATTACGCTCAAATACCCTAAAGATGAAACAACTTATCAATGTTCGCAAAAGATCAAAATTACTATTTCTCTGTAAATTTTTAGATGTAATTTTTAAATTTGTGAACTGAAATATAAATATTGTATTCCTAGTTCCCCTTGCATCATGACGTGGCTTGGGCGTAAATAAATAAATGAAAAGAAAATGATGATTTCATCCCTCAAAGAATGTCATGGCTCGAATACATCTAGGTGTGAGTGGCCAAAAAACCCAAACCAACAACAACATCCGTATAAATTAATAAAATTTTAGTTGCGCGGTCTGTCCGTCCAATTTTTGCAAAGTTGTCTGATTTTCGCCAATATAGTGTGTTCGTACTTGTTTTTATATAGTAGACGTGAAGTTGAGTGTTCGCTCTGGTTTTAGACGAATTCAACTTCATAACTAGAAAAATTATAATTACAACGTGTTCCAGTCAATTAGCTTTAAATATTCTACATCTTTCTTGCATAGTTGTCTTGAAATTGAGACTGGTATTTCAATGGCTAATGAGCTAAGCCTAAAATGGTACATTATCAATATTATTTAGCGAGTACGAGTTCTACAGTACAGTTTATAAATAGGCTTAACTTAACATGTTTCCAAAACAAAATAAAACGTACTGTTGAATATTTAAAACTTAATATGATTGGAAGCCATTGCTGTCTAAGGCAGCAAGCCAAGGCAGCAATGCCTTCCAATCAAATTCAAAATATTCAACTCAGCATTTCTTACATTGTTTTCAAAATTGTATTTTACTAACATGTTTCTGGTTTTGTTATGGAAACGTTCAAGCTTATTTATGAGCTGTACTGTATGTTTACAGCTGGCAGACAGTTATCTTTCGCTTCGAGTATGCTGTGAGAACACTCTTTGTTCCGGAACTTTCTCACTGGGACTGCAGACCCTGCACTTCTCTTGATGCGGCGAATGCACAGCACGACATCAAGTCTCCAGTCCTACTTACCCATAATGGCACTCTGGAAGATATGGATGAAAACACCGTAGTGAAAAATACCACTAACTTGGAAACTGAAAACATAGAACAAACGCGCATTTCTTCAGCCGATTCCAACCCAACCACAGAGAGAGTTGATTCCAAAATCGAACACCAAAGCGGAATGTTATCGCCCCACCGGGAAATAATGAAATCAGCATGCGTAGGTTTCTATATGGAACCTCTGTCATATATCAAGGCCACATTCACTCAAGCGACGTCTGTAGTTATTAATGGCTACGCTATCTTGTCGAGGACTTTTAGTGGAATCTTCGCTTCAATTGCGCGTTCAGATATCGGTGAAGAAAAGAAAGGAAGTATTGCAATAGACGATGGAATCATCGATGATACCAGATCAGATGTGCATCTCTGGTCTGATCTCTTGTCATGTCTGGAAGACACATATATTCAGAATAAAGCCACACTCATTGCCTTCTATGTTAACATGATGCAAACGGTTAAAAACCTATTGCATTCCATTGCGAAGTCACTCTTCATTGAGAAAGCAAATGCTGATGGAGACACTGGGTGCATTAAGAGGTGCTATGATCCCACCGAGTGGACATTTTCGAGTTTGTTTTGGAAGAATGAAATGCATGGGCCACATCTGCTGGTAGCTAGCGTGGTCAGCCAGCAACGTACAGAGGACACTACACACGACACGACAGCTGCCATTGAAAGGTAAGGGGATACTTTTAGACGATAAAACATACCTATATGTATAGAAAATGTAGAAGTTGAGTTGGGGCAGTGTGCGTAATATTCCTCTTGGGTCAGTAGCAATCGCTTCAACTCAAAATGACTGTCAACGTAATTAATTTATTTTTAACATGGTTATCTTGGTATCGATTTCAGTTTTGAAAAGGTTACATATATATGTAACACAAAGGTGATTCGTTAGAAAAAATCAAACTATCCTCAACCTACTGTGTCTAGTCACTAGTGTCTAGTCGCGACTTGACTTTCTGCGTATGCATTGGCGTGCCCAAAGATCATTGTAAAATGGAAATAACATCATGTTTGTGCCAGATTATCCAGAGTGCATGTAACTATTGTTGCTGGGAAGTTCGGATCGATAGATCCACATCTATGCCAACATCATGACTGCACGTCTTTTACCTTTCTATAAATCTATACTGTTTCTATACATGATTACTAAAGGCATCCCCGACAACGCACATTACGCCAATACTGTTTGGGAATACTGTTTGGGTATTTACCCATTATCCGCCTAGTAACGTGTGTTATGAGGTTATCAGGTGGTTGTATATATATACATTAAAATGTCGAGCAACAGCTCGAACGCTCTGCCCAGCAGCGAGTCTTCCCATTGCTTCATATATATATATATATATATATATATATATATATATATATATATATATATATATATATATATATATATATATATATATATATATATATATATATATATATATATATATATATATATATATATATATATATATATATATATATATACTGAGCCAAAAAAGTTTAGCAACAGTGAAGTTTGGTTTGTTGTATTAAACTATGCGTCCATTTACAACCAAATTTGCAGGCATGTTTCGTCAGTGTAATGTCTCGCTGATCATGATGAAATGCAAATGATTTCCTGCATTTCTCGGCCGCACGCTTACTGCATGTGAAAATGCATTTTTCACGCACTGGCCCACATTGGCGGGTAGCGACGGCAAAAATTCACCATATTGCAAGAGCAGATAACGAACGTTAACAGAAAACGCTTAAAAGTTTACCCTACCGAACATGGGCCGCCGCCATGAAGCAATGGGAAGACTCGCTGCTGGGCAGAGCGTACACGCTTTTGCTCGACATTTTAATGTTCACGCCTCAACCATTTCCCGTCTCCGCCAACGTGAGCAGGAAACTGGACATGTTAATGACCGACCACGATCTGGCAGACCGAGAGCAACAACACCACGAGAAGACCGCTACTTAGTGACGTCATCACGACGTCACAGGTTTGAGACTGCGCCGCGGCTGTCCCGTAATTTGCACACCGCTACCGGAACTACAGTGCATGCACAAACTGCGCGAAACAGACTCCATGATGCTGGACTGCATGCCCGTTGTCCACTTGTTGCTGTTCCGCTTACAGAGCGTCACATCGAGAATCGGTTTGCATGGGCAAGAACTCATCAGCGATGGCGTGATCAACAATGGAGCCACGTTTTGTTCAGTGATGAGTCGAGGTTTTGTGTGGATGTGGCGGATGGTAGGCAACGGGTTTGGCGACGTTTAGGGAGAACGGTATGATGCAGCCAACATCATTCAGCACGACAGATTCGGTGGCGGCAGTGTCACGGTGTGGGCTGGAATCCATGAAAATGGCAAAACAGATCTTATTGTGATTCGCGGAAATTTAACGGCTCAACGTTACTGTGAAGAAGTTGTCGCCCCTGTTGTCATCCCTTTTATGCAGCATCATGCAGACTTTATGTTCCAGCAAGACAACGCCCGTCCTCATTCAGCTAGGGCCACCAGTGATTTCCTTGAGGCTAACAACGTTCCGGTGTTGGACTGACCAGCGCGATCACCGGACCGGTCTCCTATCGAACACGCGTGGGACATTCTTGGCGGTATGGTGCGTGAGAACCATCCACATCTTCACAACGTGCGGGAGCTGGAAGCTGCACTGCTCCAGGAATGGGATGCTATTCCTCTTCGTGACATCAGGTGCTTAATTCGAAGCATGAGAAAGCTATGTACGGCGGTGGTTAATGCGCGCGGAGGTCACAACCGGTATTGACAGCTCAGTGTCATTATTTAAATTGGACCCTTCCGTTGAATGATGCCGTGTTAAAGGCGCGATGCTAGCATTACAGTAACAAGAGACTGTTGTTCAAATTGGAAAATGACCTATCAATTAAATAATATATTTGAATCAATTTATTGTTTTTGTTAAATAACATTTATACAGTAATATTCTCAGTGTTGCTAAACTTTTTTGCTTCAGTATATATATATACGATCACCAGCTTAGTGATTAAACGGAGTCATCATAAGGAAACAAACGTATATATACATATATATACCCCCGCCATAAAGACGTATCCTTGTGAGTGGTGAGCGACACCAGAAGTGGATTCTCTTTGCTGACAGGTTTGGCCATATCTTGATAACACGAGGTACCGGACGTGTATTAGACAAATACAGGGACATATTGGCCTGCTATCGGTTCAGTGCCGGGCCAGTAAATTGCGTTATCAGGGTATTTTAATTGCACAAGTGATCGGCCATCCCTTCACATTAGGAGAATATGAGGCAGAGGAATCACGAATTGATGCACGTTATGTGCGTGATCGGTTCCTTATCATTGCAAGCGATTGCTCGCTCTGGGTCATTACTCATTAGATCGTATGCTCCATATCGTTCGTTATGGCTGCAATGCTGCGGATAATTAAAACATCTTCAGGGTCGGATCCATGAATCTGCTTTAGGTACATGGGAAACGCAGTTGAGGGAGGGTCGGGAAGTGTATGTTTCCCTCCCTCCATCCCTCTCCCTCCCCTGCCTCTATTTCTCTCTCCCCAGTGGCGTAGCGTAATATTTATCCGGGTGGGACGAACTTGTTGTGAATTTCTAAGAGGGGTGGAGGTGGGTGGTTGGGGGGGGGGGTCGGGGGGTGGGGGTTGGGGGGGGGGTAGTGTTGTGGGTGTGAGGGTCGAGGGAGTGGGGGTGGGTGGGTGGTGTTGTTGTGGTGGTATCGGGGTTGGGGGGGGGGTGTGTTCTCACCAAGAAAATCTTTTGAAATCTAGATTGTCTCAGAGAGCATCTGCTGCGTTTCTAGGTGGAAATATTGACCTTCAGTTGGTTGCAAAAGTCATCTGTCTTATTATCTTGAACAAAGTCTACATTACAGTCTAGGCCCTTTGAACTTTGCGCCACTTGGTTTCACCCACTTATTCGAAAGGCGGGTGGTGATCAGAGCTGAGAGTTCAGAGGCCTGGCTCTACTTTCCACCAGAACTATAATGTATCTCAATAAATCTCACCACAACACCATCACGGTGAAGAGTATCAGATTCAGATTCAGATTTTTTATTTACACCCAGGCCACATAATGGCATATGGGGAATATGAATTTACAGAAATTATAAATGTTATGGCGATCAGACATTATATATCAATTCATAATTACATATTTTGGTATTTATCTAGTTATATAACCACTGTTTGTTCTTGCGGGGGTCATCAGGACCGGACATACCTGCCTGCCTACCTGCCTGCCTGGCGGTCTGCCCGCTCGAATGCTCGCCAGCCCATCCGGTCGTCCGGGCGTCCGCCCGTCTATCTGTCTATTCAGAGCTGTATCTAAAAAATCGTACTGATCTGATTTAGCTCCAATTCTAACTCGACGAAGAATTTGTCTTGTAAGACGATTTCTAAATGTTGGCCGTGATCACAATGAAAGAATCTGGATCCGCATTAGATTAAAATCTGGATATGTGGATATGTCGGAGTCTACTGTTTATATATGGTTCACATTTTAAAACAGGAAAGGGTGTGGCCATACACTAGGATGCCACAGCTTTGGGCATGATCCGAAAAAATCGGGAAGATCCGAAAACCTTTTATAATGTGACAAAAAAGCGTGGGCGAGGGTCTGCAATGTCTAATTGCTCATGTTTTACTCAGATAGGTAGAAGTAAATCATGAATCATAAAACAGACTCCTGTAAGAACTATCTACTATAAACGCTGGTCCAGCCAACCCTTTCATCGGCGTGGTTTAGCTTTTCAGATTACGCTTAAATTTAGAAACATGACAACAAGCTACACGTCTCTGCCAAATTTTCGCCATATAGACTAGGCATAGATCTACAGCCTACTGAATTAGCCTGGTTGAAAACTTCTGATTTGCTAAGACGTAGGCATACATAGCTGGAATTTGGTTGTTCTTTGCTTTCCCAGTTGGAATTTTTCAACAGAAAGAGAATAATAGGAAGTTAACAAATGTTTTACAAATGTTCTCGAATTTCCGACTGGTTCATATAATTTCTACCAGGTGGGCAGTCGCCCGCAGGCGGCACCCACGTTACGCCACTGTTTCTCCCCCTCCCTTCCCCTCTCCCTCGCCCACACGAAAAATAGAAGGCTTTAAGAAATTTCGAGGATGTGGGTATGGGCCGTACGCCGGGTCCGCACCGGATCGCTATATGAGTGACTTCTAAGGTTACAAGTTGTTCAACCGCTTTGATTTGTTACAAGTGATTTCCAGGTTGTGAGTGAGTGAGGTTTTGCTAGACGCTCATTGGTAGTTGCTGCTATTGTATCATGGATGGGTAAGATGCCGAGCTGCAGTATCCTATGGTGTGAGCTGCTTCCAGTAGTGGTAGGCTCATGTTGTGTATGGAAGCAGTTACTACCCTATGTGTTAACATTCGACGTGACCTTATGTATGCAATTTTAACTTTTTTTATCACACCGTTAAAGAAAGATATTCCGGCTTTAGCAGATAAATGTTGGTACATTTCTGCGGGCTACGTGAAGGATTTCATGATTTATTTTTCGACAAATTAGAGAAAATACTATCGGCATCCGTACATATCCCCAACAATATAGATACAGTCTATATAGTTTGACAGTTTGTGTAAAAGCAAGTCTCGAGAGAAACTGTTGGAAATCTTGAAACTAATGAGCAGAATTTGTTACTCTCTTATGCATGCAGCAGCAGCTTCCGGTCAAATTAGTTACAACATGTTTAACATGATTGTTACATAATAAAGAATGCATGTTGTGTCTTGATAATCTGTACATACATGGTGTCATACACCATCGTTGAGGAGACGAGACGACGACAGGAGTTTAACTCTAACGTGACGTTACAAAGCAAATAATTGTAGCTATGCTAAAATAAAGCATACGGAATCTATATACCATAATATATCATCTTGCAATACATTTGAGATGAGATTATTATCTCTTTAATAAAATTTATTTTATTCACGAAATTTAGCATGCGTGGTGTTTTACAATTCATATAATGGAAAGATCCGATCTGTCAATCAAGTATATGACGTCATAATCAATTACGTCACATGTCGGCTGACGTCAGTCAAAATGCCCAAGGAATGACGCATCATAAACATTAAAAAGTCTGTCACGTGTACGAAATCTATGTCTGATGGCTTTACTATTTATTAAACATTATATTGAATATTGTGGGCAGCATAGGCATCACCAGAGCCCAGTCAGATTAGTTTCAAAATATTCAACAGCTGCTTACCTGTATAATTATTGTATACATTTATATTGGGATTTTGTGAATTCAGAATTCAAAGTATGTATTTAATCAATCCCAACACGCGCAAAGTGTGGGCGGCGCTGAGCTAGAAATGGGCGGGACATAGCCAGAAATATATCCGTTATCCGACGCAACACATCGCCACCTACTACTATCATGTTATATTCCAGTGGCACATTACGAAAGACGTGGATTTATTTGTCTAACATGACTGCAATTACATGGAGCTACATTGTGGAGCATCTAGGCGCCACCCTAACAACACTCTTGCACAAAGTCTATCCGTCATCAGTAACGAACATCCCAGACTCGGATACACAGGTTAACCTACACAGTCTATGGCCAGAATGGACAAAGAGACGTCTCAGTCTGGCAGGAGTGTGGGCGGGAAGAGCTTGGAAGACAATTTGTAAATGTAAGTGCGCTCGTTTGTAATTGACTAATCCAGGCCAGTACTGCTATGTAGACCTGTCGAAATGTGTGTCCATGAAGTTGGCTTAATTCAGTTTTAGTCGTCGTCGGCGATGTCGGCAACAAAATCAGCTGCAGCCGGCGTCGTCGTCATCGTTGTCGTCGTCGTCGATGTTCATGATGAAGGTGTTGTTGTTGTTGTTTTTGTAGTAGTAGTAGTAGTAGTAGTAGTAGTAGTAGTAGTAGTAGTAGTAGTAGTAGTAGTTGTAGTAGTTGTAGTAGTTGTAGTAGTTGTAGTATTAGTTGTTGTTGTTGTTGTTGTTGTTGTTGTTGTTGTTGTTCATGATGATGATGATGATGATGATGGTGATGTTTGTTGTTGTTGTTGTTGTTGTTATGGTGGTGTGTGATATTGCTTTCTATTACATGACTCTTTCATGTTTCAGATGAATTGTTGTTATTCATGAGCATTGCGTGTTTGTGGCTCCTCGTATACTTGCGCCGTGAACGAAATTCAGGTATGAACATAATGAAGGATTCCAGTCTATCATTCAATCATATGACGCCATAATCAACTACGTGATGTGTAGGATGACGTCATAATCAATTACGTCATGACTAACGTAATTAAGTTCATCGCAAGCGCTTACTCGATGACGGACTAAAGCGTTGTTGTAGGCATAGGCAGCAACAGCACCAAGTCAACTTAGTTTCAAAATATTCAACAGCTTACCTGTATGGTTTTCTGGAAATTGAGATACAGAGTGAAGGGATCTATTGATCCCAACACTGACAAAGCGTGGCTGGAGCTTAGCTAAAGATTGTCGGGACCTAGCCCAAACTGGATGCTTCCATATAACTATGTTAGCGGCCCAGGGGAATGAAGGAAATGCATACACTATTAACACATTGATTTTTACCGGCTGTCGACAAAACATTGACAAAACATTTACAAAACATTTACTAATCCTTTGAACATTGACTACCGGATACCTACACCTGACGACATGGGGCTCGTTTTCGCGACTGACGCAGTCAGCGTTTGACTGACACAGTCCGTGGTTCACGCGTCTGGCGTTTCGCAGCCGGTAGGCGTGTGGTTATTTCGAAAACAATTTGATAAGAACCAGTTGCTGCCATCTATAGGCAACGACACCTCGCAGCCAAATTAGTATACAATTTTGTAAGATTATTTATTAAAATGTGTAAATAATATTCCTTAATTTAGTCTTTCGTGTTCAAAGCGTTAAGTGATTAAAATCATGTTTTTGTCTTCCATATAACATCAGGCCAATTTTCTCGTTGCAGAATGTATTGCTGTTTGTCATGCTAACGACCAAGCGTCAGACAGTAATGCTAACAAGTCGACTGAAGAATCTGGTAGATGCCACAGAATCGCATCGAATGCCAATAGTGAGAATGACGAGCTATGTAGACAATCTGCATGTACTAACAGCTCCTGTATTGAAGAGGCACGTGGCAAAGCGAATGTGGGACATGGTTATGAGATAGGTGATGGCGGAAGTAAAATGTTAAAGGATCCACCTCCTTATTATTGTGATTATTCTAAAAATTGCGATCTGGATGAACAATCTGCTTCTCACATCAGTGAACGTCCCTTGTTGGAGGGGCACAACACATCTTGCAACATCAGTATTCATGATCTAATGTTCATTGCTCAGCCCTGTTCTGCAATTGAAACAAAAGGTGTCATGCCACAGGCCATTTCTAGCATCACAACCGAGCAGTTGCTAGCCAACCCCCGAGCAGATTTACAAGAACAGTGTAACAACAAGATACGCGGATTTAGAGATATCGCCAGTTCAATCGACTCTTCTGATTTGCGCGGAGATGCAGTGCTTGGCATTTTGTTGAAGGATATTGGAGCTTTCAGTCATGACAGAGGTGATTGTGAACAAGTGAATCGAAATTCTGGGTGCAATGACGACGAACTCAGTGAAAAAGAATGCAACACGCTGACTGAAGAGTCCTGCGATATTCGTGAATGCCTGCTGGTGAATAACAAAGACAGCACAAACAACAGTATTCGCGATCCAGTGTTTGCTATTGCACCCGACACTGCCATGGAAAAAGAAAGACTAATTCCAACTCAGAATGACAGAAGCACCAGGAGCGAAACATTGACCAAATCCCAACTAGATTCACATATTCAGTGCAGTATAAAACCCGGACCTTTGAATATGCTTAGTTCGTTGCCTGGCCAGTATTTGCACAATGGGACTGTGGTTGAGAGCGCAAGGTCACCTAGCAACCTATCGACGTCAGAAATAAATGGCATAACAAGAAAAAGTTCCGGCAATGAACACAATTTAGATGAAAGACGAATGCGACATAAGCGGTCAGGACGAATAAAGCTGAACTATAACTGCCTTGACTCTCAAGAACATGTACGTACTAAGATACCAAATATCAAAGATCTGGATGTCCAAATTTGGAAAGGCGAGAGCTGCAGATACACAGAAATAAAACCACTGCGCGGAACATTCGGGCACATTTTCATTGTCAAGACAAGTTCTAGAAGACGGAAGCTGGTTTATGTATTGAAGATGTCTAAAGAGAGACACAATCGTGACTTTTCTCCAGCAGGTGATGTGAGATTAGAAATTATGATGGTGAGACATCTAAGACATCCAAATATCCTGACATGCGTAGACGTTGACTGCGAAAGGTCCAATTTCTTTGTCTCCAGATATTTTGATAACCGTGATCTACATCGGTTCTACAAACACCATCATCTGCCTTGCTACGTGTTGCAATACCGCATTATTCATGGTCTAGCATCAGCTGTGGACTACATACATGCAATGCACTATGCACACAGGAGCATTCAACCCGAACATGTCCTTCTGGATGGCCGTCTGGAGCCACGACTTTGTGGATTTGGATTTGCTAGTTACTGTCTTAATAAAGCTGCTGCGCCTTTCCAGATGAGAGGGAGATTCGGCCCGTTGGCTTACTCACCTACTGAAACATTCGGAATGGCTAACCATGATCCACAGAAGGCTGATATGTTTAGTCTCGGTGCTACATTCTTCTACACACTACGTGGAAAAAATGTGTTCAAGGGTAAATTGTTTTTTGAAGGAACCGGGAAAAGGCCGCAATCCGAATCTTGGAAGAGCTCGGATAACATCTGGTGTTTGCATCTGATCCAGCATATGACATCGAATCAGCCAGAAAATCGGCCCAACGCTAAAGAGGTTTTGCAGCTTGTGCAACAGAACATACTGTCAGTCAGTCAGAAACATTAAGTCATTTACATAAAAATCTTTAGAATACTTAAGTCATTTGCAAAACAATCTTCAGAAGGATTAACTTATTTGCATAACAATAATAATATCCATTTAATACTCCCACCCAATAATTCTAAATGTACTGAACGTGTCTACTGTTTTCTTCACTCTCTGTGTTATCACACGCAAATAAAACTGGATTCTCCAGCAATATTTGGCGTTGCTTTGTTACGTGTTGTCAGAATCTTTAATATTTTAATTGGTCTGGCTTATACGAGCAGCATCAGCAACAGCAGCATAAAGCGCAAGTGCGCATGACCGGATACATACACCTGACGACCTGGGGCTCGTTTCGAATGAATGAATGAATGAATGACTTTATTCTCCAACTCAACAAAGTTACATGAGAGGTACAATAGTGTAGTTATTGATGCCATATTATTATTATTATTATTATTATTATTATTATTATTATTATCGTAATCTTCATCATCATCATCATCATCATCATCATCATCATTATTATCATCATTATTATCATTATATTATTACCCAATTATTCACTTTTGGATTTCATACTGTCTCATCTCCTGTAAAGGCCGAAAGCGGAACAAGGAGACAGACAAGCCCACCCCACCCATCCCAATTTTCATTATATCTTTTCCATACGTTCGCGTCCTTGCCCCGATACGAAATGTGAAATAGAAGGAGCGAGGAGGCTTAGCTATGGGTCCGGCCAGTGGCTGTTAGCATTCGAGACTTCGGCAATGCTGCCGGGAACTGTTGGGGTGAAATGGAATGAATAAAATTCATCTATCCATAGTGCCCATCCATCATCTAACCTCATGTGACGTCACCCCACCTGGGACTCGTTTTCGGGACTGACGCAGTCAGTGGTTGACTGACGCAGTCCGTGGTTCACACGTTTTGGTGTTCCGGAGGTTGAAGATTCGAACCACTGACCGAGTTTTGATCTCGGTTCGTTGTTGCCAATGATTACTGGTTTATAAATTTCAAGATCGCGGCGTCCAGCTTAATTGTACAACTTATCTGAATGACGAGATCTTCAATATTTTTAGTGTATTCGGTTGTCTGCGATTTACATAGACTGAAATTAAAGTCTAAATCGAATTACGATCAAATTGATTGCTAAAATTAACGCAATTTAGAGTGCTTCTGAGTTCAGAACATTGGCACGAAATTGTAATCTGCAAATTTGCATAAATGCTGTTTTGGCGTTTCTCATTCGTGGTCAGTGGTTCCTGGGTACGTGGTTCCAGTTCAGTCGCGAAAACGAGCCCCCTAATGTCAAACTATCATACGAATCGTCAATGAAATGTGTAACTAGCTTTTAAATGTAATCATCCCACAATATTACGATGCTTAAGTATGATTTGTTGCGGTTTTTGAAAAAATCATAAATGGTCAACACATGTTTATGCATAAAAAATCAACCCGATTGATATTCTGAAAATAAAAACACCACTAGCGCTGCCACCGGCATTACAACCACCCACATCACTGCTACCACTGCTCCCGCCACCGCAGTCACACGCGTCGCTACCAACACCACCACAAATTACAAGGGTAACGATAACAACAATGTTAACGACGACGACGACGACGACGACGACGACGACGACAACAACAACAACAACAAAAACAACAACAACAACAACAACAACAACGACGACGACGACGACGACAATGGCGACAACAATAATAGTAATAATCTTAGATTTGGATTTCTTAATATATGCGGACTGAAAACAAAACTACAGTAACCGGAAATGGACGAGTTTGTGCAGGGGTTTGACATCTTGTGTTTAGTAGAAACTAACCTAGATGAGTGTGACGCAGTAAACATCAATACTTATAGTGTTATTCTAAAAGAAAGAACAGAATTCCGTAGAAAATCCGGTGGACTTGCTATTGTAGTCCGCAATACTGTCTCTTCGTGCATACAAGAGATTGAAACAGACAGTGAGTATGTGTTATGGGTCTCTATGTCGAAAGAAGTAACATGCCTGGGAAGCGAACTCATTCTAGGTTGTATTTATATCCCCAGAAGGCTCTAGATACTCGACTATAGACGCATTTGAAGAAATAGAGCACGATATTATCAGATTTACCACTAGAACCAACTACATTGTCTTAATGGGGGATTTCAATGCTAAAATAGCCAGAATTCCTGACATAGTAACTAAAGACGATCGTCTTTCAAAGTTCACAAATACAAACATCGAAGATATAGAACCCTCTAATATCCCCCAGCGTACATGATAGAGTATCTACAGACCTACATAAACCAGATAATTATGGTTTCAGATTAATAGACATATGTAAATACAATAATATACTCGTACTCAATGGAAGATCTGGCAAGGATGCTAACATTGGTAAATTAACATGTGACAACAAAAGTGTAGTTGACTATGCGTTGTCCACATATACCATGTTTGATCATATATTAGATTTTGACATTCTCGACTTCTCAAAAGTCCTGTCCCATAAACACAGCGCATTGCCGTTTACGCTAAACACAAGCGCAACTAGAAATGACCCTGAATACGACAAGCTCCACAAAATCAATGGCCGACAAAAGCCTAGCAAATGGAAAGGCGAGCGTAAAGTAGAATTTATTAACCATGTCCAACACCACCCACTATTCTACACACTAAACAAAAGTATAACAACGAATACCATACGGGGTAGCACACTAAATGATATCGCGGCAACAATTGCCAACATTTTTGAGAACGCCGCAATGGATATTTTTGGGACCAACAAATATTCATCCCACAAACGGACAAAGCCATGGTTTAGCCAAGAATGTCAACAAGTAAGAAGAAGATATACAGGCGCTCGGAAACCTATCAACTAGAACGGACAGCACACAATAGAGAGGGAATGATTGCACAGCTTATAAACAAGTAATGAAAACATGTATCCGGTAGTATGAACAGAAATATCAAAAAAATAATTCAAGAACTGAACTCCAATAACCCTAAGGCTTACTGGGAAATCATTAAAGACAATACCAAACAAAATATATGTCCAGTAGATAACGAGAAGATGTATGATTTCTTTAGAGAACTTAATGACCCAACAAACAGTGAAGAATCACTAGGCGTAAGACAGGGCGAAACCCTATCCCCAGTTCTATTCTCACTATACCTAAATGACCTACAACATTTCTTAGAAAATGATAATTGTAAGCAAGTAGAACATAAAACAAGAGAGGATGAATTATCTACATTTCTTAAATTATTGGTACTACTGTATGCTGACGATACAGTTATAATGGCAGAGGGCAACTGATCAACAGACGCCACTTGACGCATTTGATGAATACGTGGACCAATGGAAGCGTTAATCTTTCGTAGTACAAAGCGTTTTTATAATACACAAAACTTCAATATAAGCGAGAAACCATTAGAAATTATAGACAGCTACATGTACTTAGGCATAAATTTCGCGTTTAACGGACGTTTGATATCAGTCCAAAGACATGTTGCTGAACAATATATTCAGTAGTATATTGGGCGCGTAAATTAGACTTGCCATTCGACTGCCATCTCACGTTATTTCTGAAGACAATTGAACCGATACTCTTATATGGTAGTGAAATTCTAGGCATTGAGAACATCAACATGCTTGAAAAGACTAAGTTAGTTTTCCTAAGATATGTATTGAAAGTAAAACGAAGTACGCCTAAGTACATGTTGTATGGGGAAACAGGGGAAATGCCACTGGAATTAAAGATCAAATAGCGCATGGTAAATTTCTGGTTAAAGCTAATCACTGGAAAACAGACCAAACTATCGGTCCAAATATACAAATACGCAGAACAACACACAGTACAAATGGTTAAACTGCATCAAAATATATTAGAAGAAACTGGAATGGCCTATATTTGGGAAGCACAGTCAGTAACCAGTGTGAATGAAATAAATGTTACGTAAAGTAAAACCTCGTGGATCAATATAAACAGAAGTGGGAAGGGCAAATGGGAGAATCGTGGAAGGGAAAAACATACAACGCGTTTAAAACAAGCCTTGAAATGGAGTCATAACTACTCAAGCTTGGAGATAGGAATAGAATAAAATTCACAAAATTTAGAACCGGTAATCACCATTTACCTATTTAAGACAGTCCCACGAGAACAGCGAACATGTGACGAAAACGATATTGGTGATGAATACCATTTTTTATTTACCTGACAGGCTAAAGTATTTGCCAAAATTTTATTACTCGAAGTTCCGTAAGCTATTTTCCACATAAAAAAGAAGCTCTTAATAAAACTGCTCATTCAATCCATTATTACAGGTCAATTCTCCGCAAAGTAGACCCCTGCACAAACTCACCATGCTACAGACACAATAACGACGACGGCGACGACGACGACGACGACAATGACAATGCTAATAATGTTAATAATAATTATAATAAGATAATAAGGGTAAGATGCACAACAAATTATAATGTACTGTAAATACTTCACCACTGCCAAACCTGTTTAATCATATTCCCCATATATCATTTGTATGATCTGGGTGTAATAAACATCTATCTATCGAAAAGCGCAATGTTACCTGTTTTCGTATATCTCAACAGATTGAATATGGTTGCTAGTATCAGTAAAACTGGGTTCACCTAGTTAACCAATCCGGTATTTTATTCGAATGACTAATACAATTATTTAAAACAATAGACTTTGATAACGTTCTAAGGCCCGATTTATAAGTCGAACTTATCATGTGCCGTGCCAGCTAAATTTACCTGAAAATGACAAGAGTCCTAACTAGCGCGACAAAAGTTCGACATATAAATCAACTTTTCTAGCACGGCGCTACTCACAGTCGTGATTTTGAGCTTTCGAGTCGAGCTAGCGCTAGTTCGACTGAAGCACGACTTTGATTTATATGTCACACTTTTCATGTGCCGTGCCAGCGCAGAACAGCTTATCGGTGGTCAAGTCTTGACATCTGATTGGGCAATGGTCCGAAAATAAAAATCGCATACGCGCATGCGCACGCACACACGCGCGCCCACACATACACATACACGCACACGTGAACGCACACACTTTATTCGTTTTCAATTTATTATTCGGACAGTAAAGATGCATAGAACGAGCTGCCATTAATAATCTTGAGAAAAATATAACGTTTGTCATTTTCTCTACCGGTACAAAAAGCGTACACTAAATTTTTCAAGGGTTTGGTGTGTGGAGGGGCAAATGTGGAGTGGGTGGGTGAGGTTAAAGGGGCCTAGGTTCGATTCTAAGGATTTTTCCAGAGGATCAAGCAGTGGAAAGTGTCCTCATTTTTGGTAAAATTTTAGGGGAATAAGTATCTCTAGAAAGAATTTGAAAATCAGACGTTCTGAGGGGGTATTTCTTGCAGTCAGAGTGATAATTCTTTTTTAGGAAATAATCTGTGGAAATATGTGTTTCCACAAAATATTTCCCTTAAAATTTCTCACCTCAAGAAAGCTGCCCCCCCCCCCCACCACACCCCATATGTACGCGACTGTTCCTTAACACTTTAAAAATTACAGACTAAAGCTCTATTCACACAGGCGCGACGCGACACGACGCGACGCGACGCGACACGACACTACAAAATGGCTCAAAACGTATTTTCATTGTACTGTTCCCACATGCGCGACACGACACGACCATGTCGCTGCGTGACTCGCGACATGCGGCAAAATCAAATCCAGAGCGATCTTATCGCCTGTCGCCGCGACAAATTAACAAGCTAGCCAATCACGAACGCGTTTTTTTCCACGTCATACAAAAATTAATTTTGCCACGTATTGCATGTCGCCTGTCGCGTCACGTGTGTGTGAGCCAAACACAAAAATGTGTCGTATCGTGTCGCTATGTCGTGTCGTGTCGCGTCGTGTCGCGTCGCGCCTGTGTGAATAGAGATTTAGATGAGAGATTATCCCGGATGGAGTAAGCTGTTAAATATTTTGAAACTAATTTGACTGACAGCTATTGCTGTTTAAAGCAGCAACATGCTCCAGTCGAATTATTTACAAAATATTTAACAGCTTTCCTGTTGTTAGTTGTCATTAAATTGAGACACTTTCCATTGGCGAAATAGTTTAGGCAATTAATTAACGGTATTAAAGCGCCATAAATATCACACCAGGATACGTGATAACAAAAATTTTCAAATTGTATATTTTAGAGCTTTAATTTGTGTACCTCGATATAATGTTCAAGCGAAATAAATCATAAAATTAAATAAATTCCAAACAGATGCATATATTTACCGCATGCCAATTCTTGGGCCACCAGTCAGTAAACTATCGCCCTTGCGCTCGCGCTGGCATTCGCGCTACTGTGTTTTTCTAAAAATAGATTGGCGCGGCGCTACAGAATTTTACATCTAAATCAAATTTATCAAAAGAATTTTTGTTCTACGTTTTTTCCTTCCCTCATCTGACAATATTTGGTATCACTCTCCATCACTGTGATTCAATATTTTATTCTGAGAAAAATATCGTGACGAGGTTTCCCGATAATGCCGCTTATTGGGCGAGTACGGGCCCAATATCGGCCCAATAACCTGCATTATCAGGATTCCTGCTGACTAGTGTTATGACAACATCTGGCGAGGTATTACGTAATCTCACCGCTATGAGCAAAATGAGCAACTTTGTTTAAATCACGTGACTCATCACCAGTTTCACGTTTATTACACTCGGGCTACCGAGGCAGCATATGAGGGTATATATTTATAACAATTATTATGGCGAGTAAAGTGACAAAATGTACAGTGATTATCAGGAGGTTAATAAATAAATACTAATTACATTAATAACAGCGGTAATAGACTTGGTGACTTATTTTTTCTTGGCATATAAAAGGTATTTACACATTTTTTGGAGAACTGCCCTGTTGCATATTGAAAGAAGTCCTTTTGCTTTTTCTATCGTGGTATTGGTTAGGTAGTAAGAAGGGATTAGTCTTTGTCGTTCAGTGCTAAATTTTGTGCAATGTAAAAGAAAGTGCAATTCGTCACCTATGCAATTACATGCATTACAGATGCGCTCATTTCGATCAATCCCCTCCCCATCTCTTGGTCTCGATGTCTAGTTGGTGGTTTAATGTTCTGAAGTGGCACAGAATTATAGCGTCGCGATATGGCAATACAACACAATATTTTCAAATACCGAATCACTCATTATGTCATTTGAAAACGTTAATCGGCTTGAATTGGAAATTTCACCTCTACATTTTTCATTGAATTGAGTTTGTAAAGCTATTCTTACCTGCCTTGTCGTGTATCAATAGCCGTGCCAACGCCGTGCTACAGTCGAGCCAGTCGTCCTTAGCGCGGTCGACTTAAAAACTGGCCTAAAAACGTCCGAAACACACCAAACGCGGTGCGGCGCGGAAGCGCCGCGGTGGAGTAAAAACATGAACAAAGTCATGAAGCCGTTTCCACCGAACGCGGAAGGACAATGCGTTGAAGCGTGTCGAAGATATTGCACGAAAAACCGACATGGTCTTCCTTTCAGTCTCTCACTTCGCCAGATTCTACCCCCTTGACACGACATGCCTTGGTGGTGACCACCATTCCTCGCATATGCTGTCAGTCTGTGCTTTATGTACTTCATGTACACAGAATGACATAGTCAGGTGATGAATATTATATCATCACGTGTGAATTTTTCAACGAAGGGAACTACTAAAAAAAATTATATTATACCCGGGCAAACTAAGACAAAATTTCAAAACTTTTCACAAAAAACCCCAAACTATTAAACAAACTCTGTAATTTTAACATACTTATCTTAAAACAGTTTCCCAGACAACAACAACGACGACGACGACGACGACGACAACAACAACGGCAATGGCAAGGGTGAGACTAACAGGATGATGATAATACAAGGATGCATACAGAATATACAGAACCAATAGATGTGGAACAGCGGCTGTCAATATGCTTGAGGTAACTCATAAAGATAAGCCGTCTGATGATGATGATGATGATGATGATGATTACATAATAAAAATAATAATAATAATAATAATAATAATAATAATAATAATAATAATAATAATAATAATAAGCATTCTGCAAGTATTGCTTTGCAATACATGTCCCCTACCTGGTGATATAAATCTTTACAAATTGACAGTCAAAAATTTCATTAAAAATTGTCAAAAGCAGCTGAAGCTCGAACTTGATCTGTAACTTCTCATAACATAGCAATAAACCAAGTCTCAGTTATATATGGCGAAGGAGAAGGAAAGTCTTGAAAGCTGATATGTTTGTATTTCATAAGTCGAAAGGGGACATAACTCCATCAAAAAATGACGCAAACGCCTGAAACCCGAACTTGGTCTGTAATTTCTCATAATAAAGTAATGTACCAATTCTCAGTTGAATATCTTGAAAGACTGCGAGAAAAAGGGCGGAAAACTAATATTTTTCATATTTCATAGGTCGAAAGGGGGCATAACTGCATAACAAATTTACGCATACACCCGAAACTCGAACTTGGTCTGTCACTTCTCATAACACAGCAATGTAGCAATTCTCAGTATAATATCTTGAAAGACTGAGAAAAAAAGTGCGGGAGCCTAATATTTTTCGTATTGCATAAGTCGAAAGGGGGCATAACTCCATCAAAAATTGACGCATACACCTGAAACTCGAACTTGGTCTGTAACTTCTCATACCAAAGCAATGTAGCAATTCTCAGTATAATATCTTGAAAGACTGCGAAAAAAGTGCAGAAAACTAATGTTTTTCGTATTTCATAAGTCGAAAGGGGGCATAACTTCATGAAAAATTGACGAAAATGTCTGAAACTCGAACTTGCTCAGTACGTCCTTATACTAAAGCGATGCACCGATTTTCGCTTAAATATCTTGAAGGGGTGCGGAAAAAAAGTGCGAAAGCTGATATTTTTCGTATTTCTTAAGTCGAAAGGGGGCATAACGCCATCAAAAACTGACGCATATGCCTGAAACTCGAACTTGTTCTGTAGCTTCTCATAACAAAGCAATATACAATATATAGTTGAATACCTTGAAGGACTGCGAAAAAAAGTGCGGGAAACCAACTGCGACAGACGGACGGACGGACGGAGTGCAAACCTATTTCTTCACCACATTTTGCTTGATCAATGAGATCAACTAACTTATTGTCATGAGAAATGGGTAAAAATAGAATACATTCATAGACAATTATTGAAAGTGCATATTTACTACGAGAAATGCAGATGCAGAGGACCGGTGGGGTGGGGACATATCTAACAGACTTTGCTCAATACTACACCCACGCCATATATGTCAGTGAGAGATCGGATCCCTCCATTGGCCATCATTTCTCCTTCAAAAAGAGCTAGAAGTGTCCATGAACGTCTGCTCGTCATTTCTTATATACTGCTTATAATTCCCTGGTTTTAACAGAACAATTCGTCTATTCTCTTGTTCCCGACACTTTTATTGCGATATTGAGGTTAAAGGAATTCAGGTCTCGATCGATCTCAACACAGACAGAGCGTGGATATAGCTTAGCTAGAAATGGGCGGTGCCTAGCTAGAAATGGATCACTCTATTGCATGTCGTTGATGGATTTAATATTTAATAAGTATTATGTTGAATATTTTGAAACTAATTTGTCTCGGTGCTCTTGTTGCTATAGCAATAGCACCCAGTCAAATTGGTGTCAAAATATCCAACAGCTTGACTAAATAGTTACCTTGAAAATGTGATTTTGGGAAGTCAGAGCTCAAAATATATAAGTCGACCACAACACGCCTAAAGCGTGTGGCGTGGGCGGAGCTGAGCTATATATGGGATTCCTCTATTGCCAGACAGGATACCTGGTAAATACTGACATTATCATCAACATCGTCATCCTCCTCCTCCTCCTCCTCCTCCTCCTCCTCCTCCTCATCATCATCAGCAGCAGCAGCGTCGTCGTCGCCGCCGCCGCCACCACCACCACCACAACCACCACTACCATCGTCTTCATCATCATTAGCGTCATCGTGCTATTGCACGATCCTCGCCCTCCTATTACGTTCCCCTCGAACAGCGTATCTACGTGAGTGAGTGTATGTTAGTACGATGCATTAGCGTCTATCTGTATGAGTTACCTCAAGCATAGGCCTATTACCAGCCGCTGTTCCACATCTATTGGTTCTATATATGGTGCACGCATCCTTACAATCGGTGGAGCCACCAGACCTAAAAGCTGTTCAAACATTCTTTTAAGCATTCGGAAATATTGATGAAATTGAGCATCATCTAAGTAGAGCTCTAATATTAAACGATGAAATTCGACAAGCGCTTTCCGTCTCTGGACGATGCGATGTATCCAAAATCCATGTCATCGGCGATGCCTACGATGATGGAGAAGCAATAGTAGCAAAACTTATTCAGTTGTCATTTTATGATATTTTGCTAACTTTTTAACTTGGCAATTTAGTAACTTTAAATACTAAATCAGGAGAAGCGCCTTCTGAACGGAGTTATTATGAAATAATGCTCATCATTAAATTTCTACGCGTGCAAAAAGCCTGTTTGGTGGAAACAGACATCGCGGTGGAACGCGGTGAAACGCGTTGCGTTGCCGCTTCGTCGCGCCGCGCCACGTTTGGTGGGTTTCGGCCGTAAGGGCTAATACTGCTTATACCTCCCTGGTTTTGCCAAAACCATTCATATATTCTCTTGTTCCCGACACTTTTATTGGGATATTGAGATTCAGGGAATTCAGGTCTCGATCGATCTCAACACAGACAGAGCGTGGGTATAGCTTAGCTAGAAATGGGCGGGGCATAGCTAGAAATGGATCACTCTATTGTATGTCGTTGGTAGATTTAATATTTAATAAGTATTATGTTGAATATGTTGAAACTAACTTGTCTCGACGCTCTTGTTGCCATAACAATAGCACCCAGTCAAATAATTGGTGTCAAAATATCCAACGGCTTGCCTAAATAGTTACCTTGAAAATGTGATTTTGGGAAGTCAGAGTTCAAAATATTTAAGTCGACCCCAACACGTGGAGCGTCGGCGGAGCATATAGCTATATATGGGGTGGGTGGGGGAGGGGGTGGGGGCATAGCTAGAAATGCATTCCTCTATTGCCATACCGGATACCTGGTAAATACTGGCATCATCATCATCGTCGTAATCGTTGTCGTCATCATCATCATAATCATTATCAGCAGCAGCAGCATAGTCGCCGCCGCCACCGCCACAACCACCACCACCACCACCACCACCACCATCGTCATCATCATTAGCGTCTATCTGTATGAGTTACCTCAAGTATAGACCTATTACCAGCCGCTGTTCAACATCTACTAGCTCTATATATGGTGCATGCATTCTTGCAATCGGTGGAGCCACCAGACCTAAAAGCTGTTCAAACATTATTTTAAGCATTCGGAAATATTGATGAAATTGAGCATCATCTAAGTAGAGCTCTAATATTAAACGATGAAATTCGACAAGCGCTTTCCGTCTGTGTCATCGGCGATGCCTACGATGATGGAGAAGCAATAGTAGCAAATGTTCTTTAGTTGCCATTTTATGATATTTTCCTAACTTTTCAACTTAGTAATTTAGTAACTTTAAATACTAAATCAAGAGGTGCGCCTTCTAAACGGAATTATTATGAAATAACGCTCATCGTTAAATTTCTCCGCGCGCAAAAAGCCTACTCGGTGGAAACAGACATCACGGTGGAAAGGGTGAAACGCGTTGCGTTTCCGCTTCGTCGTGCCTCGCCGCATTTGGCGCTGGCCGAAACCCACCAAACGCGGTGCGGCGTGGGAGGGCGCCGCCGTGGAATAAAAACATGTACAATGTCATGACAGTGTTTCCACTGAACGCGGAACGACAATGCGTTGAAGCGTAGCGAAACTCTTGCACGAAAAACCGTCAAGCCCTTCCTTTCTGTCTGTCGCTTCACGCGAGTCTACCGCCCTGACATGACATGCCGTCGTGGTGAGCACCATTTCTCATATATACTATCAGTCTGTGCTTTATATACTTTATGCAAACAAAATGACATTAATCAGGTGATGAATATTATATCATGTGTGAATGAAAGGAACTACTAAAAATACTATTATAACCGGCCAAAACTAAGATAAAATTTCAAAACTTTCTACGCCAATTATCAGTTTCTCTTCCATATTTCCGAATGAAGACATCAATTCAGAAAGGCAAATGTATGTCAGACGCAAATAGTATATATAATTTGAATAGAACTTTAGTAACCCGGATCAATTTTACATTGATAAATGAGGGGTGGATATTAAATAATTAGTTTACATTATAGACATATGTTATAAGTAATTAAATTATCGTCGTTATTATTATTATTATTATTATTATTATTATTATTGAGTAATCATCATCATACAAGATTTGAAGGGTGACCTAAATAATTAAAAATAATTAAGTATATCTAAACAAACCATACAAGTTTGTGATACAATGATATTCAGATAATACATAACATAGAGACTGCCTGATGAACCTTTAAATGTGGAGTCACCGGAGGTACCACACAGACTTGCTGGTCCGCAGAGGTACCCCTGTAAAGGAGACTCCCGCATACGATATCACTAATTAACTTAATATAAGCCAGTATACCTCTATGCTGAAAAGGAAAAGGAAAAGAAAATCCTGAGTGGCGAGAGGTGTTGTGCCTCACGCCGGCATTACCTCTGATGCTGTGTCTTTGGGTTTGAAGTAGTAGCCTCGCACGGGCCGCCATCACTGGATCCTTGCGAGAGGTAAGTGCCTGACGCGGGCCTCCATCACAGGAAAATGTTGCCACCACAGAAGCGGAGGGACAGAGATAGTCAGAAAGGCCCACTCTGTATTCAACCAAAAGTGCTGCAAAGAAAATACCATCCTAGTGAAACTATAACTAAAATGTTGCGTACTGTTTTACGTGAAGATGGGACGAGCAATTCCCGAAGGATTCCCACGTCACCATCTTATGTGGCTCTAAGATTGCTGTATTAGTAGGTGACGCTTTTATTTATGCGGACCTTCGGTTATGCCTTTTAGGTTTTTAAAGACATCTTTGGATATGGTGAGCGTATATGTTACATTGCAAGACATCTGAGCTCGGTGAGAATCCGGATGCCTTGCTCCATAACCACATAAAACATCACAGGATGATGGCTACCTTTTTACACAAGCAGATGATTCCAACTGACCTGTCGTTGCGATGGGGAATAGAGAGACGAATATCCACCATAAATGTTCTTCCCGCAAGGGCGTGGCAGATTCCAACATCTCGCCCAGACATTTGTACATAATTCGGTGGAGATGCGCATCTTGTTCGTCACCAAATCTTATGGAGCTAAGTTATTGACCTAACATTAGGTTTATATCCAAGTTTCCCAAATATGCACTGCGGCGTGGGAGATATATCCTAAGACACATAAAAAGAAATAATAATAATAATAATAATAATAATAATAATAATAATAATAATGTTTTCGCAGTGCTTCCTACATTGGCAATGACACTAATTAACAATTATCCGAAGATACAGGGGAGGTGCATGTAACCCCGCACCTTGGCCATCACAGCTCGGAAACCTCCAATAGTTTCCCAGGGTCCGATCAGTCCACGGTGCGGATAGAGACATCCAAACAATTAATAAGCCATAAGACTTAGTGGAACATGAAGAAAGACAATAACTTTATAAATATGAGGCCCTATAGGAATATTTGGTCAATTTAACACAACCTTGCCGGTGTATGGGGCTAGATTACCGTAACGACCGGAAAAGAGGCGGTCACTATATGTCTCCTAATGAAGAAATTGTCTCTAATCATATTAAACCTATTCTATCGAGCTGGATAGAAGGCTAAGTCCGTAGCATGCCGGGCTAAACAGAGTTAATACCACGGACAGCGACCTTAGTGAAACATGACGGTGGCAGGGAAAGTGATGCATATATAAATGTTGCTGTACAGTATTTCCTAAATGCACTGCCGTCCTAAGTTTTCTATAGATAAACAAAACATATCAACAAATGGCTACTCGCCATATACCTAACTAACCAAAACAGAACGGTGACAGTATGTGAATTGATTAGAACAGTAATAATATAGGTTGATAGGCCTAATACGGTGCGGTTAGTAAAACACCTTACAGTAAACAAGGATAAATATGAACAGTAATAATAAAGAACTTATAAATTGCGATCCTAAGACCGGGAAGGTGCCTGTTAGTCATCGGTACCTTTTACAGAGGAAAATACGGTAATTAAAGAATAATTAAACGAGTAACTAATGAATAATTAAAGATAATATGTATAGTTACTTGAATACCCAGTAGCCATTCTTAGTTGCGGGCTACTATGTTACTGATCGAGGTGTCACTAAAACCGTGAAGTCAGTCGACACGTTCGCTGAAAGCTGGATAAGTGTCCGCATGTAGATCTCCGCAAAACACGGTTCCCGCATGCTGCTCCAGAACGGAAGCGGTACGATCTCAGGACAGTGAAACACAGTATATGAATTGTCTACTGACTATCTAGTAAGTTCTACATAATGCAGTAGTTGAAAAGTTCCGTTATAACAACGGTAAGTTATAATGTTAAGATTACCCATTAACAGAGAGGATTATCGATACAGTTGTAACTAAGATGTACTATTTAAGCTTAACGGTGCGGGGTGCATCAAATAGCTCTTGTGGCGCACCGAGCAAAGCTTACTTGGCTGCGGTCGAAACGTCAAACTATCACACATGACATGCAGTGTGGTGGTTGAATATCCACTTTTCGGTGTTACTGCTTGGCTGGCAGATCCGGTGAGTTATCCACTGAGGAACATCGCTGGCTCTACGTCACGTAGAATTACATAACTGGACATTAAGGGTCCCCGTTAAATAGTTCCTATACAGTTATTAATTAAACAGTAACAGGGGGTGCTTACGGAACGAATCCAGGACGGATGGCGCATACCCAGCTTAGCTGGTATGGCTCGTACCCGACCGGCCGATCCGTGCTACACTGGCATGCAGGCAGGCATGCAGACGGACGGACAGGCGGGTGTGCCGGCGGGGAGAGAGAGAGAGAGAGAGAGAAAGAGAAGAGAGAGAGAGAGAGAGAGAGAGAGAGAGAGAGAGAGAGAGAGAGAGAGAGAGAGAGAGAGAGAGAATAACATCTCCCTATGGGAAATTATGCAACGAGTGTGAGATACGACGGCACCGTATGCCTATATGAAGTTCGCATAGAAAATGCCAAAATAGTTTAAGCACAAAACTTGTGACTAAATGGTTGGATGGAGTGTATTTCTATATCTTCAAGCGAAGGGGAATAAAGAAAGACAAGTATTCTACCATTTTGTGTGAAAATATTTTTATTAAAAAAACCCAAATATAGTCTTTACTGTACATGTGCACTGATTGTGACCTGGTATGTTCTAAAGACAAATATTACCAGTGTGTGTAGAAATATCAAAAAGAGTATAGACTCCGCAAAGGTATAATACTATATTCAATTATTAATGATTGTAATATGTGATTTATAATGCATGTGGTACTTATAGGTCAGGCCAGTTTAAAAGAGGTATCAATTTCTAGTTATGGCCCGCCCATCTCTAGCTACGCTCCGCCTATATTTACACGTTAACATCGATTTGAATCTTTGAAACCTGAATTACCAGAATTAAAATTTCAAGGTAACTATGTATAGGTGCTTTAAACTTGGTATTTCAGAGCTGAGCTTACTAATTTTGTCATAATAAATATATATTATATTACTAGATTTTTATATTAATATTATTCTTTAAGATGTTTTTCAGAAATAACTGCTGGTGATTATACTAGAACATTATAAATAATAATATGAATTCAACCATTGGCCAAGGATTTAGCTGCATTTAGTTAATAGAGGGATCCATTTCTAGCTAAGCTCCACCCACACTTTTCCCGTGTTATGATCGATCGAACTCTGAATTCCCAGCAACCCAATATTAAAGGTAACTAACTATACAGCTAAGCTGTTATATGTTTTGAAACTAATTTGACTAGATGCTGTTTCTGCCAACAGGGCCCAGTCAAATTATTTTCAAAATATTCAACAGAAATTTATTAGATAGCAAATCCATCAAAGACATTCATGATAGAGTATCCTCAGTCAATTATGATTGGGACATCAGCCTACATGTGGCGTAATTTATTAAGACGTCATATACTTGAGTGACAGACCAGATTTATCAATTGGCTACTCGGTAGGTCGGTATCTGCTTTTATTTTCCGTAATGTGGCCATTATAGACATGATCGATTGCATTCGTCCTTGGAATATAAATTTCAGTCCAGTTCCTGATGAAAATGGGAATACACTAGGCAGAATACACTAAACATCTAGCACAATGGCACTATGACAACGGCGTAACTATCCTGGTTACAGTGGTTGCTAAGACACCGTGTATAGATTCAGACATTCCGTCTATCTGAATGAGCGCCTTCAAGATATCCATGGAGCCATCTCTGCAACAACAAGAAGAACAAGAGCTCCACAAATGGCGCATAAGCCAACGATAAGCTAAATATAGGCTGATTGGAATTTTGAAGTTCACTGTCGATTTCAAAAGGTTTCTTCCCCAGACGTAGTCCAATCAGGTTATGAAGTTTTAAATCGATCCGATAAATGGTAGCGGAGTTGGAATCCTGAAAGCAAGTTTCAAGATGGTGGCTATCTTGGATTGGGGATTACTCTGAATCGCGATGGGGTTCTTCATCAGGACTAGACCAATTAACCTCTGGATTTTCAAAGCTATCCGATAAATGGCATCAGTATTATCATACGGAAACAAATTTTGAAGATGACCACTGGTAGCTGGCGGCCATCTTGGACCTAGTCCTATGAGGTTTCAAAGCTTTCTGATGAACGGTGGTGAAGATATCTGCCGGAAACCGCTCTATGCCTGCGTGGATGGACTATCACATAATACCCTGTCAATTTTTATTTGTCAGGCTATAGCCATATTTTAATGGTGTAAGTCGCCAATAAAACCACCACCACCACCACCACCACCAACAACAATCAGAGGGGGATATGGGGGTGTGGGGGGGAGGGTGGCGTAGTCAAATGTAAATGTCCTCATGCACTCCGCGCAATCACACGGGTAACTCATATACCAAATCTGGGTGATTTTCGTCCAGCGGTGTCAGAGTTCGGAGAAGTTGCATTACAATCAATTTCATGACCTTCTGACGACACCCCCACCCATGGAGGCGGCGCCAGGTGTACATGGGCTCAACCACTCCACATTGAAATGGGTAATTCACACACCAAATTTGGTTGACATTCGTCAATGGTTACGAAGGAGTTGCATTACGATCAATTTCTTAACAATTTGACAACACCCGCAGCCGCCCCTGGAGACGGGGCCCAAATCTAAATGTGCTCATATTGATATGGGTAACTTAAATATACCAAATTTGGTTGAATTCCATCCAACAGTTTCAGAGGAGTTGCATTGCAATTAATTTCTTGACCCTTTGACACCATCCCCACCCGAATGGGGTGCGGGGCCAAATTTAAATGTGGGCATGCACTCCACATTAACCAATTGTTTCGGGGGAGTTGCATTAAATCGATTTCTTGATCTTTCGACCCCATCCCACCAACCCTCTGGGGGCGGAGCCAGATGTACATGGGCTCGTGCCATCCGCACTCCTCTGAGTAACACACATACCAAATTTGGTTAAATTCCGTCCAACGGTTTCGGAGGAGATGCGTTACAATGGATTTACCACGCACGTACGCACACACCGCGCCGTACCGTACCGCACCACACCTACACGCGTGGGCGCGCACACACACACGCACGCACACACACACGCACGCACGCATGAACGCACACACGAGTTTCACGACATAATCCCTACCTTTCATCGAACAACGTGGGGATAACAAAAAATTTATACTAGACTGATTGTAGTGGTCCCATGTAATTCAGCAAAACGGTATATATATTCGAGGGAATGTGCGTGCGGATGTCCTAGCAAAGGAACTCGATATAGCTACACTCACGTTGCTTGTATTTCTATTGCTGTTCTATTGGTGTTGTGCGTCAGTGCGTAAATCAGAATCTGACATGCGTGCCGTCGTACCACCGCCACGGAGCTGCTTAAACAATGACGCACTACATCTGCAATGGTTGGCACCTGAAGACGCAAAAGTGACGAGTATAATATCTAAATTATCACACGTGGGCAATAACACTATTATGTGATGGAGAAGTACCAGTTACGGATCCAGGTGGGTATGTGTGCGTAGGGGGTGCCCACATATATCAAGGTGTGATTTTAGCTGATATTACAACTAGAAATGATGGAGCTCAAGGGCATCTCAGTTAAAATTGGGGAGGGGGGGGGCATGGCACGTGTCCTCTTTCTCCTTCAATACATATTCCAGTGATGTTGCAACTGGCATTACCTTCAGAAATGCACGAAACACTCGAATCGGTCTAAGTTTCACAAGTACTCCGGGGAGTGTGAGGGGCGGGTGAGGGGTGTGGGTGGTGGGGTAGGGGGAAGGTTGCAGGAACATAAGCCATCGCAAACGGAGAGAGGGTTACATCTCATCAAACCCTACCCCAGATATGTGACCTTTTTCACCGCACTCTCCCCTATCAAATTCTTGGACCCGGCCCTAAATACATGTGTTGCAGACTTTTTCACAATAAATGTGTTTAACCAGAATGCCGTGTCGTGTTTAACCTTTCATGATCTTGATGGGAAGAAGACATTCGTGTTCACACATATGTACACACAGGTGACATGGTTGGTTGCACACGTGAGTATTGACCCGTGTCTGTCCGGCTATGCACGGATGTTGCGTGGGGCATATTAGCGTCTAGCTCTAGTATGTTCTGGCCATGAACTGGGGCAATGACAGATATTTCAATAGACTGACTAGGATTACCAAGCGTGTCAGCCAAAGAAAACATTGGTCATAAGGCCATGGGTCAGAGTAGACTCGGGCTAATTGGTGTCATGAAGTTGAACTATGGACAAGGCAAAATATTATGTTGACACTTGACTGTTGGGCATTAAAAAAAAAAATTTGATGCTGGGAGTTAAGCTATGATAGGGACCAAATGACTGACACGTGTGCATATAAAACCATATCGGTGTGTAATATCTATTTTATGTAATAAGTGGGCCTACAATTACATACAGTATTATACTGTATTATTGGATTCATTGAATACTTACTATAACTAACATATTCTCTTTGAACTGTGCAAAATTTGCTATCGCCCTGACGGCGTGTGTCTGTATAGCTGGCACATCCGAGCTCAGGTTGAGAGCAATTGCAGGCACCAAGTCTCTTAGAACACTCTGTACAAGGAAATAAACCAGCCACAGTCTATGAAATCTAGCTCATTTTCCATTGAAACTCAATTCAATTGCAACAAGCTAGTTCCAAAATACTCAACAGAACCTCTATTAAATAGCGAAAACATACAATTCGTACAGCTTGACGGACTCTTCCTAGGATTTATGACGGAGTATTTCAGTCAATAAAGACTGCCACGCCAACCTATATGCGACGTAGTTGATTATGACATCAATACTTTGAAATAACACTAGCTATCGACCAACACAAATACACAGGTACATCTACTAGCCATGACGACTGATTTAAGATTATAAAGTAGTTCTTTCATCCCGTCTCACAAGATTTATGGGAGATGGAATTGTTAGAATTTTATACTTTTGGAGGCTTAAATTGTGGGCCTTGACTGAGTGAGTCGAGGTAGAATTTAGCTTGTGATTGTTTTATTACATATAGACTGATATGATATTTTGTGGTCTGAAATTGAACTTGAGACACTAGTCCCTAGTTCAATTAAGTAACTAAAAATTATGATGGTTTGTGCGGGTGAAATCATCATGTGCTGAACTCTGTTTCGTTTTCATAACGTTTGGGTACCCACATTGGGCTTCCTGGGGTGCTCTGATAGTTTTGTTATCTTGCATTCAACTGTGAATGTGCACTTTTCTCAGACTCACTATTATGTATTATAAGTATAATTGTATAATTTAATGTCACCAAGTAATTAGATATAGTATAGTAACATGTTTCATTCTTGTTACACCATGAGACATTTACCTTTTAATATAATTGCATGGGAGACACGATTATAAGACCTGTCTTATCGTACTCCCTCTAAGACAAAACTACATTCTGTTTAAACCAACAGATTTTTTGGGGTACAATGCATTTCTAGGAGGTCCCCATAACATCAATAACACCCCAAAAAAGCTACGCGTGGTGAAACTAAGTAATTTGCATAAATCCAATATGGCCGCTATTTATACTGTGCCATATATTTGGTCTATGGTAAGATATAGTTGGGACCTGATTCTATAATGGACCTTTCCATGTTTAGCCATGCCCCGCCCATCTCTATTTAAGTTCCACCCACACCTCGCTCCTGTTGGAATCGATCGATCTCTGAACTCCTTGACTATCAATTTCCAGAAAATTATACAGGTAAGCTGTTGAATATTTAGAAACTAATTTGACTGGGGCTGTTGCCGCCTATGGCAGCAACAGCTGCCTATAGCAACAACAGCCCCTAGTCAAATTAGTTTCAAAATATTCAACAGCATGTTTATTAAATGGTAGAGACATACAATTCTTACGTGTCGGACTATTAAGAGTTAGACGGGCCGAAAGAATCATTTATGACGTAATGATTATGACGTCATCCTATGCGCCGCTTAGCTAATTATGACGTCATATGACTTCAAATCATCGATGGATACTCTGGAAATGTGAATTGGGTTTACGAGGCCAAGAATAATTTCGAATACATGGCTTCGAAGGAAGTGATACTGATTGAAGCACAGCTGCAGGCTATGAACACGGTTCACAGTTGAAAGGCATGGACATATAATTCCAGTGCTTGTCAGTAAGCGTCAACCTAGGAAAGAGTAGCTGTGGTCCAAATATTTAACCTTTCATCATGTATAGGGCCTACTCTTTAAAAGACGTTTCATCAATAGACGCAATGATGTCTTTTTCGCTCTGCGTTGGTTTTTCAACATTGATTCCTTTTTGGGACTGGAGATACACTGCAGGCTTAAATGTATCACTGACACCCCTAGACTGTCTGACTATTGATAACTATTTTTTGTTGCTTTGTGTGTTGGTCACTAGTTTCACATCTAACACTGATGGACATTTGCATGACTTCGTTGCCGTTTGCATATGCAAGCCTTGAAAGAAGTTCGCTAAACGAAGAGTCTGTGACCACGTGTCTAGGGAAAGTCGAATCTAAGTCAGCTTTTGATTTGTGACTCAATCCCATTGTTGTTAATTGACAATAAATATGTTTAAAAAAACCGTGTCTTGACCTTCCTCATCAGAGTTTCTTCAATGCTGATTGATGAGACCTGTTGAGAGACCATCCCAGTACATGGCACTGCGCCTAATGGCTTCAGTTTTAGCTATGCAATGCGCATCTTTAGCTAAGCTCCACGCACGCCTTGCCCGTGCTGGAATCGATCGATCCCTTAACTCCCTAACTATCAATTTCCAGAAAACTATACAGGTAAGCTGTTGATTATTTTGAATTAATTTGGCTGGGTGTTGTTGCTGCCATATCCCAGTCAAAAGTAGTTTCAAAATATTCAACAGCATGTGAAGACATCCAATTCGTACAACCTGGCGGACTCTTAAGCGTTTAAGACGGACTAAATTGGGTCATTCATGACGTGATTGATTTTGATGTCAGCCTACACGTAGTTGATTATGACGCCACATGATTGACGGCAAATTTAGCATACAGGGTATGGCCCGATGTAGCAAAATATGGGAGCATATCACAGACTGATAAGTGATTGCAAGTGTAATTTCCCTCTTCTAGTGGGTTCAACCTTTAGAAGCTTATTATGTCTATAAGCATCATGTACAGCATCCAGAACTTTTGCATCGTGTGAAATTCGTCAAGTTTATTTTCCATTGTTTGTAAAATAGAGATTTTTCCAGTCACCAATGGACCTTTCCCGTTTATCCATCCATCATCTGACGTCACATGACGTCATAGCCAACTAAGTGACGAGTAGGATGATGTCAGAATTAATAATTGCATGAATGACTCGATTTATTCCGTCTTTAGAGCTTAATAGTCCGACACGTTGTACGAATTGTATGTCTTTACCATTTAATAAACATTGTTGAATATTTTGAAACTAATTTGACTGGACAACAACCAGTCAAATTAGTTTCAAAATATTTAACAGCTTACGTGTATAGTTTTCTGGAAATTGATAGTCAGGGAGTTCAGAGATCGATCGATCCCAACACGAGCTAAGTGTGGGTGGATTTTATCTAGAGATGGATGGGGTATAACTAAAACTGGAAACTAAGGTCCATTGGAATGAGATATACAGTCTTGGCCTAAGTTAGATTATCTCCTGCGATCTCTTCAGCAAACAAATTACATGTAATTCTGACTGAAGTTTGAGGACCATCGACACTACTGTTTAATATAGCGTCCGTGTATGATTACTGTATTCTGTGGCTGCAGTAGTCGAAACATCCTACAGCTGCAATCAGTCCTTCTTTGCTTTTGCCCACTGTGTCTTGTCCTCAGCCGAAATCCTTAGCTTTCTCAGGTCCATTCTTGACTTGAGTGTACCGAGTCCTGCGTTCTTGAGGTCACCTCGTAGCACGCTTAACAGATTTATGCAATGCCGTCCTCTCCTGGCTTTGTATTTGCTGGCTCCGAGTAGAGCGAATTCCAAGGCTCATTGTGCTGGTGGCTCTTCTGGCATCCTTAGCACATGACCAAACATACACCATCTTTGCTAGGCGACTTTTACACACAGCAGCGACGTATTACACATCTTGTATAGTGCATCGTTGGAAATTATGCTGTCTGGCCATCGGTGTCCAGTGATGGTGCATAGGTGTTTGCGGTGGCAGGCATCGAGTTTGTCTAGAGCTGCCTTTGCAGCTGTCCAGCTGTTACAGTTATACAGCATCAAGGATACGCAGGTTGCATTGTATAAACGTAGCTCTTTTATCAAGGGCATCTTTGATCTACGAATCCATAGCTTCCAGAAGACCTGGAAAGCTATGTTCCCCATGATACAGCGTGCAGCAATGCCAGCAGTACTGCGAAGTAGCGAGCCCAGAATTGTACTTTCCCTCCATGGTTCGCCGCCACGAAGTGGATCGTCATTTTCTTTAGTATCATGCTTTGTAGATAGGTATATGTAAGTGAACTCTGCTTTGGATTCATTCATAAAGAGATTCTCAATTTTCAGTTTGTTTGCAAATATTGGGAGAATTCGTCAAGGGATTTCTTTTCCTCATCTATGAAGTCCACATCATCAGCATATTCCATCTTCAGCGGCATACCCAGTATTTACACTGTGGGGGGGGGGGATGGGTTGGTCTTGTGAAACCTTCCCGCACAGATTTCAATGCAGCAGCAAGACAACAGGTGAAAAGCACCGGAGATAGATCATCTCCCTGTGGGGAGCCGATTGATGTCTCAAACTCTAGAGACTTCACTGACTTGACTCGTAGTCTCAGCTTGGTGTCTGCAAGCAGTAGTCTCACTAGTCGTAGCTCATCTTCATTGCAACTGGCCTGGCATAGTACATCTAGGATCTTTGAGCATTTAATTGTGTCGGAGGCGCGTGACATGTCAATGCCCATTTTGTGGAAATCCCAGCGTTTGGACATGACTACCGACCCAAGCATGCGTTGAGCCCATACAATGTCTGCGCAGCTGCGTCCACATTTGAAGCCACTTTGACATGATCCGGTGAAGTCATCGATCTTGTCTCTGATGCGACATAGAGTAACATTGGATAGGATTTTCTGTATGCTGTTGAATAGCACAATGGGCCGCAGATTGGCTGGAGGGGAAGGGGGAAGGTGGCTTCTATAGCGTCCATATTGGATTTATACAATATATTGGAAACATCTCTTATACAAGACGGTCATGTTGGATTTATGCAAATTAGGCACAGTTCCAAAACAGGTATAGCTATCCAAAACAAGTATATGTTGCTATGGGGATTTCATAGAAATATAATGTGCAAAAAGGATTATGTTGCAATTAGCTAGAGGTCGAACTCAATTTTTCCTGGTCTATCATATTTTACTTCGAAATAGCTCATTGACTATTAGGTCACACCCAGGTAATTATTCGTCGCAGTTCTCTGTCTCTTGCTCAATAAAAATGGAGACTGAGAACTTAGACCAATAAATATATGTTACCTTAGTTAATAGAAATAGAATACACAGAGTGGTTATTATTCCGATGACAAGTCATGGATTTGATCTTTTTATCAAATACGCCATCTCACCTGTCAATGTTCTGATGCAGGAAACCGAAGCTGCATGATTATAGATTTTAATAATGTTATCAAGGTACGCTTATTTGTAGGCGTTGTCGTCTGCGTCGTCGTCGTCGTCGTGGTTACTAGTTATTTTTGGTGTTACTAGTGTTTAGTTATCTGATTGTCTGGTTGGTGTTGTCGTTGTTATTGTTGTTGTCATCGCTATCGTTGTTGTTGTTGCTGTCGCTATCGTTGTTGTTGTCGTCATAATCGCTCTTGTTGTTGTTGTTGTAGTAGTAGTAGTAGTAGTAGTAGTAGTAGTAGTAGTAGTAGTAGTAGTAGTAGTAGTAGTAGTAGTTGTTGTTGTTGTTGTTGGTGGTGGTCGTGGTAGTGGTAGTGGTGGTAGTGGTAGTGGTAGTAGTGGTCGTAGTGGTGGTGGTGGTGGTGGTGGTGGTGGTCGTTGTCGTCGTCGCTTTTGTACCTGATCTTGAGCACATGTTGCTAAATTGGCTATGAGACACAGTAGATGACATAGAACTTGTCTGTTACTTGGACTGGCTTGCAGAAGTCGTGCGATGCACTGGCCGCTTGAGAAGTCTTCCTTCAATGAGAACAATGTATTGGTTAATATAATTTGTGGTACTTGGACTCCTGAGCGATGAAGGCAGATGAAAGTTATCCCTAGCATTTAAACAGCCACCATAATCTTTAAATTCTTCAATACAATTTCCACATTCCGTGGATACCTCTAGGTCAATATCTGTATTACAATTAAAGGAATTATGAAAAACCAGGGTTCCTGAAACTAGAAACCGTTCAAAATTTTCGGACTGAAAAGTTGAGTAGGCCAACAGCCCACACAAAATGGACACTGCGCGAAAAAATTCCAATGTAGAATTCCATGTAGTCTATTTATTTAACTCCGATGCCAAAAGGCTCACAGAAGGAAGGCTGGCGAACAATGTTGTTGTCATCCAAAATTAATAACAGTTATCATTTTAAAGGAATGGTTTGTAGGAATCTGAAATTCAAGTGGTTTACGGGTTAGAACGCGCACCACCAGACACGCACATACACACGCACGCACTGTTATAGAGCCTACATACATGTGCGCGCGTTCCATCGTACCTGAATGATTCGTCTTCGGTTCCATTCAGTGCCGGTTGATAAATGTGCCAGCACATTTAAGGATATGTGTTGCATCTGCAAATCATAAATGTACCAATATTCATGGATCAATGACATGGCCCTACTTTGGTCGCTCTAAGACCGACCTTAGCTTGATTTTCTGAAAAGGCCATTTCCTACAATCTGGGTGGAATCGGTTTACATTTTTTTTTGAATTAGGTTTGTTAAGCCATTTTTATCTGCATAGTGATGCTAGATTTATTTACGTTTTCTGTGTTAAATGCAATATCAAATCCTGTTATTGTTAGTATTTCTTTAACTTTATAACGATCCATTGAAATTTGATATTATTTGTATCCGTGTAATATAGGCAGGGATAGTAAAAAGACTACAGTCTTCCATATCCGGCAGTCACGATGTCCGTCCAAAATCATACTGAACTGTATTGTAATATTAAATGATAGCGTATTAAGATCTGACACTAAATCAGGTTGTAGAGAAAGCTAGGACCTATGGTTTACTACCGGTACTCTTAACAAGGTCGATAGAATCTCGGTAGATTCCGTCCCTGTCATGCACAGGTGCACCGCTTCGCATCAACAAAAGTCCAAATGAGTAAAACCACTTCACTACGAGACCATTTCGTGTCAAAGGATGGTTACAACTTTCTATTAATGACATTTAGGTGTGCTTTGTATATCTCTTCTGAAGTTACGATTGATGTCTCATACGCCATACATGCAGGATGATGCAGCGCCTACGATTTCTTGGTGTGGGTACGAGGAAACGCAGTTAGAGTTTGAGATGCGCCTTAACTAAAATGCAAAATGGCAATTCTTGTTTCAAGAGAGGCGCCTTAACTAAAACGCAAAGTGGCAATTCTTGTTTCAAGAATGAGGATATTTGAGGTGAGGTGGTGGTATGACGTGCAAATATCACAATCGAGGCTCAAGTTTGCCATATGTCAAGCTTACCTGTTCATCTCCTGACACTGTATGCTGAATGATCTTTGCCAAAGTATTGCCAGAATCCTGTACCACGTCATCATGGCAGCTCGCATGCTCTACAAGCAGACTGAGCGTGCGCAATGCCAGCAATCCTATGGCGCTGTCATTCCCTCCGCAGAAACGCATCACCTGCGGAAGCACGCCAGACTGCAGAGCTGAAAATGATGGTTAGACAAGGTGCGGACAGTTGTCGAGAGAACATTCACGCTTTGTGTGGTAAAGGATGACTGTGGTTTATTAAGATAGCCACGTGGAAGAACCACCATCTTAGAGAAACTCACATTGGGGGATTATCAAAAAAAGATATGATGGTGGTCCTTTATGATAGGCATGGGAAAGAACCACTCACAGTAGGTTTACGCTCTGCCATGGCTTATAGGGGGGGGGGGGGCATGGCTTATGGGGGTGGGGGTAAGGAAGTTTGGGACAAATCTGAAGGAGTTTCTGGGGTCCTCTCGCGAAAATTATGAAATCTAGATGCTCTCAGATGACATCTACTGCCCTTCCTGAGGTAAATATGGATCATCAGTTGGCAGTTAAATAATTCTATTATTAGCCACTGAATACCTAGAATAATTTAACAGCGAACTAATGGTTCATATTTATCTCTGGAAACGCAAGATAATCTGAGAGCATCTAGAGGATGGTAAATAATCTTAAACTGTAGTATAATCATGCATGAAGCATCGTGCCCAGATAGCTATTTTCGTTTGTAAAATGAGAAACTGAATAAGACATAGGCCTATTATTCGTTCACTTATTCTGATAGAAAAATGGGGTGGGTTGTTGTGGAGAAATGGTTGAGATCTGGGTTTGGGGCAAATGCCCCTGCTGCCCATTTATAACCGATTCACTACTGGAGCCACAGCAAAAGAAAATTTCGAACGTAGATTAACGATTTATAAGCATATCCGCGTACGTATTTGCTGTGTTCTATAGTATGTTAGTGAGTACAATTCTGTAGTATGCTATAAATGTACTAGCAGTAATGCTTACCTTTCACCCGCAGTGTGGACATCTTACAGAGCAGCATGAGGGAGCTCATTCCATCTGCAATAGTCCTCGCTTCATTCTCATTTGTACGAGACAAAATACTGTCAAAACAGTGTATTTAATATATCAATTTAGAGAGAGAGAGAGAGAGAGAGAGAGAGAGAGAGAGAGATGGATTTAGTATTTACTTTATTTTAGAATGACATATTGTTACAATGCATACGTTAAATACAATATGACTTGGCCTTTTTAACGAACCAATTACGTTTAGACGTTCATGTTATAACGAACTGTTTTACATACCAGCCATATGCATCACCTGCCCATTCTAATTCTTCATTCATGTCAAACAGACTTATCTGCCAAATTTTCCATTGTTTTTCAAGTCGGCTATCTTCTATCTAAAATCAGAGACCTAAATGATTGCGGATTAAATCTGGAAAACGTGACACATGATTCTTACGTGCATATCGCTTTGATGGCTCCCGCATCGACCAGGTAATCCTGCAATGGTTGGTGGGTAATGAGTGCCTGCAGGCCTGACATGACATGGGCCTAAACAAACAGAACAATACAGGCTCGATGCTTTCTCATTAGTTAGTAAGTAAATATGCCCATAAATTAACTCATTAAAGAAAGTTGTGTCGTATATATGTTAGCTTATCTTCAACTACGAAACATAAAAATCCAAATATGCCAATTTGGATCTTCCAATAATGTCGTAATAGGCTAAACAACTCAAATTATTGTGCAATTTCCACGTCACACTATCAAAATTTATAGTAGATACTTATATCTGTATCAATCTTTTAAAATTTAAACAAAATCACTAAACATCTGAAGGAACATCAACAATTATCCCTTTAACCATTACATACCAGAAACGACACATTAGTTTAACCCCTCTCGTGTCAATAGCGCATTAAAGCGCTTAAAATAATATTTATTTCAATTAACCATTTAATTGCCAGTACTGGTAAGGGAAATTAAAATTTTTGCAGCCAAAATGAGTATTTTTTTTGTAAATTTACAAAAATGGATTTTTGTTATCTTTCAAATGGACATTCATCAAAAGTGTAATGGCCAAGAAAATTCAAATTTCTGCTTAGCCAATGTCCAACTCTGCAGACCAAGAAGAGTATTTTTGAAAATTTAATGCTGGAATGACTGGCTCGGTTACCGAGCCAGTAATTCCAGTGGTAAACTTTCAGAAATATTCTCCTCTTAGCCTGCAAATGGAGATTTCACACGATCACTGCAGAGGTAGTTTTTACCAACTTGACAATTAAATGGTTAAGTTGACACAAGAGGGTTTAAAAAATTAAAAACTAATGTTTTGAAACTAATTCAAGTGGAGATGTTATTGCTTATGGTAGCAACATGTTCCAATTGAATTAGTGTGTAAATATTCAACAGTGCTCCTGTATACCTGTCTTGGAATGGAGGATTTCATTTTATCCATTAATCATATGACGTCATAATCAATTCCGTGACGTGTAAGATGACGTCATAATCAATTACGTCATGAAGGACATAGGCAAGTTCGTCACGAACGCCTAATTGATGACGGACTAAGCGTTGTTGTAGGAATAGGCAGCAACAGCACCCAGTGAAATTAGTTTCAAAATATTCAACGGCTTACCTATATAGTTTTATGTAAATTAAGATTCAGAGAGTGCAGGGATCGATCGATCCAAACACGGGATAGAGATTGGCGAGGTAAAGCTAAAAATCGATTCCCCCTATTGACTATTTTCGCAAAAGAAATCTGAAAAAGTAGCTAGGGTATCCCTCTCAAAAGTTTGGGCAAACGGCCATACGACCATTATTCCAAAACGGCTGATAATAGTATAAGTTTTCGTGCTGTAGACTATCAAATAAGCAATGGCATGGTTCATATCAACTTGAGGCATAATAAATAGAAAAGTTGACCACAATTACGTTTTATCTCTATTTGATAAGTTACGCGAAGTTTAAATTGCATCAACACAAGATCGTTAAAATATGACTGCCACTGCTATTTTAAAAATAAACTTAAAGTATATACAAATGCATTTTCAGGAAAACTATTTGGTTGTTCAACTGTTAAAGAGATGGTTGTTATTATATTTACACAATTGCACTGCTCGGTAGCTGGTTGTCTAAAACCAACACGTATCACCAAATTCCTTACCATAATTTCCTGATTTTCAACTCGAGACAATGCAACAAGGGACTGTACTCCTCCCAGTTCCACGACCTGGAAGTATAGTTACATTTCCTGATTACTGAAATTTGTGGTAATAAATATGGTAATAACTAAAACCAAAAGTCCATAAAGATTCAAATGGGTGTGTACATTTTAAGACGTAGTTTATGAGAGAGAGCGCCAAGAGATAATTATTTTGAAAATTTGTCAGTGGAATGACTGGCTCGCTTATCGAGCCAGCCATTCCAGTTGGAAGTTAAAAGTTTTCTCTTGGCATGCATATCAACATCCTGACTCACTACAGAGTGCGGTTTTGCCGACCTCACCATGAAATGGTTAATCTTGACAAATTTTCGCTCATAAATGTGTTCTTCGCCAGGTTCACCAGATACCGCGCATATTTATGTGCGAAAGCTTGATAAGATTGCTTAAAATGTAGCCATACTATCATTCGATCTTGTTATCATTTTCAGTTTCAGTTTTGTCACTGAAACTACACGATCTGAACAAGAATGTCAAAAGTTTCGTGTGTGCTTGCGTGCGTGCGTAGCGTGCGTGCGTGCGTGCGTGTGTGGCGTGCGTGCCCATTAAGGGTGGGGGGGAGTGACTGGGGTTTAGTTTGAGTATCGAAGTATTGTATTCGCAACTCAACAATTCTGAAAGACTGTTGACTAGCCTATATTGAAGCAACATTTGAATGGGAGCTGTTGCAGCCACCCTAAACACTCATCCATCCATCACTCCATCGATCAACCCATCCATCCATCGGTCCGTCTGCCTTACCGTCCGTCCATCCGCCCACCCATCAGTCCGTCCATCCGTCTAGGCGCCCGCCCGCCAGCCCATTTGTCGCTCTGTCTGTCCATCTAGCCGTCCATCCATTCATCCGTTTGTCTGTCTATTCATCCACCTTCTTCCCGACCACCCGAGCTCCGCCCGTCCACGTTCCCACGCAATCCACGGCCCATTTGCTCACACATCCATCCACATATATACATACATGCACATAATCAGTTAATTCACCCATTCATCAACTCATTCATCTATCAATTCACCCATCCAGACATATATCCACCCACAAAGCCTAGATCAATTAAATTCATTATTCCTTTATTTATTCTTGTTTATGCCTCAGTATTTAAATAAATACAATTTACGTGCAATTAAAATGACCTTATTTATTTCAGCAGGGTCTCTCGTTAATCTGGCCAGAGATTTAGCACTGTCAAACTGAAATTGCTGAAAGATTGAAAGAAATACAATTTAACTATATTGTTATCAGCCTCCCCGACATTTTCTCCAAATGTTATCATCAGTATTTCCTAAGAAATCTTATGGATTTCTTTGCTTTCTTTATAGCCTAGTAACGTGTAACCCCGACCCATTTATTCAACAGTTCGTACAATCGGATTGGCTACAATCTGCGACATTTAGTTAGTGTAGTAACCGCTATCGAACAAATACGATTATTGAATGCTATTGCCATGAGGTTCATGTGGATCGTTCCATGTCGTGTGTTGTCAAATAAAACTATCTTGAACTACTTTTACATACAAAAGGTAGAAATTTCCTTGCAACTTTTTCCAGTGTTGCTATATACACAATGCCACTGTGCGTCAGATAATCGTGGGAGAGGGGATGTCAAAGAATCGCTATGGGTGAAAATTGACCCCATTGCCTACCCTCACCAGTGGTGTCGGCACTGGGACGAGACTAGCAAAAGTGGCACATATAAATAAAATCTTTCAGATGGGTGACAACGGAATATTCGCCAGGAACGAACCTATCTCTGCTTCTACACGGCCGATTAAAACAAACTCAGGGTGTATTATGATTGCTTTGCGGGTGACCAATACAACTAAGACATTTTCCGATTGCAATTGGAATACTTAGGGCTTACTTACCCCCGCACGAGAGTTTCTGACCAACGTAGCGAGTGGCCTGCACCATTCGCACACACGCTCGGGTTCACAAAGGGCGAGCTGAGGCAACGGCATCTGAAATACGTTATAGAGTATAGTAGGTCTAACTTGAAATAGATATAACACACATTCGCAGAATGGATGAATACACCTTGTTAACTATGCCCAGCCCATTTCCATCTAAGCTACGCTCCCACTTTGCCCATTTTGGGATCGACTGAACCTTGAATTCGCAGAAACCCAATATCACGGTAATTATGCAGGTAAGCGAGTGAATATTTTGAAATTAATTTGACTGAGCGCTGTTGAGCCTATGTGATTAGATACGTTATTCATTACGTATTTCGATTGTGACGTCAGTTTACATGTGACGTAATTGATTATGACGTCATATAGTTGAGTGACAGATTGGATTCATCCATACTCTCATGGATGTCGCCATGTCAAGATGGCCACAGATGGCAGACAGACATATTGGATTTGGTAGCATTGTTGATTTCGATATACTTCTCCAGACTAACCTACTCAATGGACTGGTTACATTTTTAACTGATATAACCAGACATTTTATGTTTTATCTATTGCCCACCCATCTTTAGCTAAGTTCCACCGACACTTTGCCGTGTTGGGATCGATCGATCCCTGAACTGCCTGACTATCAATTTCCAGAAAACTACACAGGTAAGCTGCTGAATATTTTAAAACTAATTTGACTGGGTGCTGTTGCGGCCTAAAAATATTCAACAGCATCTTTATTAAATAGTAAATACAAACAATTCGTACAACAACGCTTAGCCCGTCATCAATTAAGTGTTTGTGACGAACTTATCTGCATCGTTCATGACGTCAATGATTATGACATCATCATACGCGTTACGTAGTTGATTATGACGTCATATGATTAATTGATAAACTGGAACGATCCATTACGTTGACACGTGGATGTCTTCTTACACACGATGCAGGAATAGGATTCACATTGTTATGTGAGACACTAAAGTATACGGTTGTACAAATGTCTTGCTACACAGCGACAACACTGGCATACGTATCTTGGTATACAATGCATGTCTTAGTATACATTCCTGACATTGTATCTGCCTCTAGTGAGTGACGTTCCTGTTCAGGAACAATTAAAAAATCTCTGCAACATTGTTGCCTTCTGGACTATGCCATTAACCATTTAATGTCTAAATTTGGTCAAGAAAATCAAAGTATCCCGTTAGTGAATGCCCATTCGCAGGCCAAGAGAAGAGTATTTTTGAAAGTTTACCACTTGACTGGCTGGATCGGTTACCGAGCCAGTCATATTAATAGCTAAATTTAAAAAATGCTCTTCTCTTGGCATGCAAATGGACATTCGTAAAGACCACTGCACAGGCCGGTTGTGGCCGGCTTCGTCATGAAAGAGTTAACCCCCACTAGCAGTTTTATGTTTCGCTTCACTCGCCCGATGCATTCCCAATTGATATGCTACAGAGATACACATGGGCCTTCTATACATAGTGTTCCTTAATTCGATAAAGACTTCCCAGACATCTGAGTCCTCTCCTTGGACATGCATAATTTGCCAGATATTCATGGATATACTTAAGATACTTTGTTCTATCTTGACAAATGAAATTTAAGCAAATAGCTTTCCAAGGGATGTTAGATGAATAAGTCGATATCCCTGGCGGGTTGCATTTAAACGTTAGAGAATGACAAGTGCAAGACACATATACATCCTCATCACCATGCGTGTTGTGAAATTATCTTCCTGAATTGCACTGGAATTTTCTAATGCTTCATTTATCAACTGTTTTATACCAACCATGCTTTTTGGGGCATCAGTTAATTTATGAACATCATAATTTCAGCATTTGTTGCAAAGAGTTTGTGCTGATTTATTGAGTGCATTTGCTCATGTCCCTTCCGATAATTCAAATTCACCAAGAAATGGGGAAATGTGATAATGTGGACGTATGTTTCATGTAATTGCTGAACTGGTGTTGATCTATAAATATAAGCTTCAACCCTTCAACACCTGTATCATCGATGGAGATCCTGTCAATGGAACTACGCATGCCTCTCAAGGCACATTGTTACAATATAGAATTTACATACACTGATATCTTTCTTAAATTCTGCCTTGATCTAGCGTAATGTTATAATTTTCATGTAATTGTCTATGCCCAATGGAATGATAACGTTCTTGTTTGGTCCAACAATCTCTGCATGCCTGTGCTATATGTTGTGCATGCCAAAGAACTGCAACTCGCATAGACATTACCGGAGGATGCAAATTTACTGTTCAATTGTGCGTATTTCTTTTGCACCTTTGCAGTACCAATTGAAATCTATTTGTCCACGGCTTAATGATCTCCAGGGATTAACCGCCACTAATATCTGTCAGTCAACCATCAAATAGCAGTATGAAGAGAGTTCTAAAACTCAAATTGGCAATGATTTACCTTTCAGTCGGGATACTTAGACTTCTTTGTTGTCTTGGTGCTTCTATGTATACTGTAGTCCTTCGCGCGTCTGTTGTTTTGTAATTTTGGAACGATCAACCAGAAACTGTGATTGAGAGATGACACGCAGGGAAGACTGTGGAACATTGTTTTGCCGCTACTGTGCCAATCCCATTTAATATGTTCTTACCATTGTGTTGCTTTTTGACAAAGCAATATTGCCCACTGCAAATAATACTGGTCTTCCTCTAACTAGAACATGTGGTATGGGGATGTGCTAATCACTTAATGAGCATATGACAGTTCCCAGCATTAATTCAGCACGCGTAAGGATAGTTGATACGTTATAATCATTACGTCATGAATCACTCGATTGAGTGTGTCTTAAACGCTTAATAGTCCTCCAGGTTGTAAGAATTGTATGCCTTTATTATTTTATAAACATTCTGTTGAATGTTTTGAAACTAATTTGACTGGACGCTGTTGCTGCCTCTATAGTTTTCTGGAAATTGATGGTAAGGGCGTTCAGAGATCTCAACAAGAGCGAGGTATGGGTGGAGCTTAGCTAAAACAGGAAAGGTACATTGTTAATGGCAATACTCGACAACATGCAGCTAATGGAGTTCTAAAGCTCTGAATTATATGTTTTTTTTATCGCAGCAATATCTATAGTAGATATTTCGGTAACATATTAACACGATTCTCACCAAAATGGTACATGACTGTTAACATAAACAGACTTACCACGTATTGCATTAATTTAATGGCTAATATCAAATGTACCACACATGTACTTTCTCAATAAGTTCATTCAGTACGTTACAGATCTAACAAGGATCATGAAGCTGGCTTTTGATGGAGTGACTACTTTGAATTCATACGTCAGGTAGATATTGCCTTAAAGAATATATCTGCCAAATTTAGTTTTAATCCATCAACAAATGACCACACGTGCCACAAACGTATGTTCCCCTAAGATTATAACCAAATAAGCGTAATAATACTGTTTTATGCGTGACAACTCAAATAGATACCGGTATTGCCTGAAGGAATATTTCTGCCAAATATGTTTTTAGTATGACATCAAATGGCGAAATGTGTAACAGAACGGCGGCAGTATCACGACAGACAGACAAAGCACCTTGGATTAAGGTCACTCAGGTAAGCTAATTGACCTTTTCATTTTTAGCTATGCCCCGCCCATCTCTAGCTAAGCTCCACCCACACCACGCTCGTGTTGGGATCGATCGATCTCTGAACTCTCTGACTATCAATTTCCAGAAAACTATACAGGTAAACTTGAATATTTTGAAACTAATTTGACTGGGTGCTGTTGCGGCCTATTAAATAGTACAGCCATATAATTTTTACAACGTGTCGGGCTATTAAGAGTTCAGTAAAGACGGGCTTATTAGAATCATTTATGACGTAATGATTATGACGTCATCCTACACGCCGCTTAGCTGATTATAACGTCATATTACGTCAAATCATCGATGGCTACTCTTGAAAGGTGAATTAAATTCGTTCACTCCAGAGTGGAAGTCATTTACTGTTTCATTCGGCTGTGACAAAATAACATTGGTTCGCCCCATCATAAATATTATGGAACTAGATGTCACACTACAAGCTGCAATATTTTTAATGGTTAGATTATATCGAGATTGCAAAAATAAGGTTGCCACCCAGACTTTATTATTCGTCATTCTGTTAGTTAGTCGGTCGGTTTGTCGGTCAAATATTTACATCTTTGACAAAGCCGCCTGTTGCAACAGTAGCGCGTCGCACTTGTTTATAGCTGGCTTTGACACTTGACGTACCTTTTCATTACAGCATTTATTGCAGACAATGCGGCCGCACATGCGACAGTGGTGTTTCCGATTCAGCTGACCAAACCTTTGATCGCACAACACGCACGCGCGAGCCTCGTCATCCTGCATCCACCTAAAACAAAACTCGCTGATAGACGATCGATGTCATGTTTATTATACATTAATATATTTAATACAACCCCCCCCCCCCCCCACCACCCCCACAAGAAATGCACTGGGAGCTGTGGTCCCGATGTTGAAATCTTAGTCAGAACGATAGATATAATTAAATACATTGTTGTGATGTCATTAGATAGAGCAATAACACTATAGCCATATCTAATATTAGGCGAGCATGTGCCTAATAGTTTATCTTTACCATACTAGAGTTAAACGAGAGATCGATACATAGGCCTATGTCCGGACAATTTGACGTCACTTAGATTCCAATGCAATACAACATATTTATTTATACTTTAGCTGGTTAATCTACCTCAGTGTATGTAATAACATTAATGAAACCTTTTCTTATATTTGCAGTTCTGTTGGGTAGCTGTTTAATCACTCTAACTGCCAACCATCAGCCACTAGAGGGGAGGGAGAGACAGGGAGAGGGAGAAGAGGAGGGGGGACGATGGGAGGGATGGAGGGAGGTGTGAGTTGGAGGTGGGGGGGGGGGAGGGGTTGGCAGAGATTAATCGACCACTCAACACTGGAAGGCCTGGAACAGCAGTGTATCAGGAAAACATTGACACCGTGCATGGACTGGTGATGAACAATAGGAGAATTTCTATGCACGAGCAAGAGGAGGAGACTGGGTTATCAGATGCATCAATTGATGAAACATCACACCAACATTTCCACTTGTAATAAGTAAGTGCCAAATGGGTAGCAAGAATGCTCACACAGTCACACTAGAAATGAAGATGACAAGAGAGACTACCAGCTGGGTTATTGGTACTAAGTAGGCTATAATGCAAATGATGAGAATTTTCATAAAGTTATCATCTGGCTATGAGACTAAGAAATGTATTAAAAAAATCTTTTGAATAATATGACTGGTCGATTTAATGAACAGTCATAGCACTACAATATTGCAAAAATACAATTTATTTCTTTGCCAATTACCAACGTGGAGCTACGTCTTTTGAAATTTCCAACGAGTTAACGCCAAGTACAGTATAAATATATGCCGAAATAAGTAAATACCCCAAAGTGGAACAATTTCTACAATTTGATGTGACCCATCTGTATATTATCTACAAACAACTACAATTTTTGCCAAAACGCGGGTCTGTCCAATGTCCATCTGTCCGTTACTAGCACGGTGCACAATATTCAGTATTTATGTTATTTATACCTATCGTTGTTGTTCTTTGATTCTCAGAACTATGCGCGAATACCGGAGTAAAGTTAAGTGGATTCTTCCCGTCAGTTTGATATGCGATATGATAGAGGGTTAAAGACATATGGCTATTTTCACCAGACCAAAAAGGACGGGTGACGGTGCCATTTTAAAACGCTCATAAAAAATTCCACCAAGCTTCCCAGTGGCGCCTGACTGATTTGTGATCAGCATATAACAATGTTATAAAAACAGCAAAAGCATTTTGGGATGAGTCTAAAACATGGTTCTTTACACTGCCGCTGAACTATATGGCGTCATAGTCAATTACGTCACATGCATGCTGACGTCAAAATCAAAATTCGTAATGAATGACGTATATAGTTCCGTCATGAACGTTTAACTGTCAGACAAGTGTAAGAATTGCATGTCTTTGATGGACTTAATTTTTAATAAACGTTCTGTTGAAAGTAAATGAACACGTACAAAACGTGCTACAAATTGGAGGGGCATAGCTACAAATGGGCGGGAAATAGTTAAAAATGAGGTAATTATAAAAACACATTTCATCAATTAACCAATGCAGGTAAAAGGGAGATCAAACGAGATCAGATATGACACATTTTGTCTATGATGACGAACAGTAATACATGTTCACCAGCAAAGAGCAATGTATTTACTACCAGTACTAAAATACGGGACAACGTATATATATTTTTTCAACTATTTCCCGCCCATTTGTAGCTATGCCCCGCCATTTGTAGCACGTTTTGTGCGTGTTCATTTGTATATATAGGCTTAGAGCGTGCGTTCTTTGGCACATTTCCCCCGCACTGATCACCGCATGCGGCAACCCATGCCGGAAAAAGTTTCCATTGACAAGTATTTATATCGTTGTATGCAGTAACCCGCGCGGGAAGTGTATTCTGAGAGGTTCATGATCAACCTCGGCCATATTGGATTTTGCGTGCAAGCATGGCAGATGTGCAATTTTCACTGTTACTTCAACAAAAGTCATATTTTCACAACATAGTAACTGCTCTTATGTTGTGACAACTGTCGTGTTCGTTGTTTGATTACTACACACGGCTGCTCTTGTTTAACTGGCTATTATATTTGTTGATAACTATCTATTGCTAATTTCTACTAACTAAGCTATGTGATACATGAGACACGGAGTCCAATATATACACGTCCATCTCTAGTGATTGCCCGTCCGTGACTGACGCAGTTCGGGTGTTTCTGGCAGAAGTCGGGTCTCGTCGTAAGTCCTAATCTAGAACACCACATCCCTCCTTTCTTTCAGTTTAATGATAACGATTTATAATTCATGGATGACACAGAATTATAATTGTCCACGGCATGACACAGAGTCGTTGATGGTATGACAGTCATTCGTTCACAAGATGGCCCATATTATTGATGATCTAGGGAACATAAAATAAATCACATCCACGGGAGGGTACGCTGTATTCCTGTGCCAGTGGACTCTTATATAGAAAACTCAATTATTATGAACTTAAACATGCTTTATTACCTTTGCTGATAGAAGTAATAAACACATATCCACAAGGAGGGCACCAACGTAATCCATGCCAGTGGACTTCTGATAAAACACATTGATAAAGCATGTTTGGATATCGCTCACAGAGAAACTATTAATAGAGCAAAGCATATAATTGTCCACGGCATGTGGACTGTAATGACAGTAATGACCAGTCATTACTGGTTAACATACAGTCGTTCACGAGATGATGGTAGCCACTGATGGACTGACACACGGTCGTTGTTGATTGACACTCAGTCGTCGAGGGTTGACACAAAGTCGTTGTTGATTGACACTCAGTCGTTGAGGGGTGACACAGTCATTGTTGATTGACACTCAGTCGTTGAGGGTTGACACGAAGTCGTTGTTGATTGACACATAGTCGTTGACGGTTGACACAAAGTCATTGTTGATTGACACTCAGTCGGTGAGGGTTGACACAGTCATTGTTGATTGACACTCAGTCGTTGAGGGTTGACACAAAGTCGTTGTTGATTGACACTCAGTCGTTAAGGGTTGACACAGTCAATGTTGATTGCCATTCAGTCGTTGAGGGTTGACAGAAAGTCGTTGTTGATTAACACTCAGTCGTTAAGGGTTGACACAAAGTCATTGTTGATTGACACTCAGTCGTTGAGGGTTGACACATAGTCAGTGTTGATTGACACTCAGTCGTTGAGGGTTGACACAAAGTCGTTGTTGATTGACACTCAGGCGTTGAGGGTTGATACATAGTCGTTGTTGATTGACACACAATCGTTGTTGATGAACACATAGTCGTTGTTACTTGACACATAGTCGTTGTTGATTGACACATAGTCATTGTTGATTGACACACAGTCGTTGTTAATTGACACACAGTCTTTGCGGGTTGACACACAGTCGGTGTTGATTGACACACAGTTGTTGATGGTTTACACACAATAAGTCCGGTTGGAAGAATATTTGGATCAGTCATTAGCTCTATCAGCACAGTGTTGGATAAAGCGGATGAATTTCGCTGAGGAAGTTTATTACTTTGACCAATTTCCGCCGGCTGACGTTTTAATGTTTTTGACCAGGTCACAAAGTGTCGAATTTCTGTCTCTCGCCCGGTGAATATTCTGCCATGTTGCAATGTCGATGTTGATATCGAAAGTTTAAACACAAATTCCAACTTTTAATCCTGGTCGTCATTGTCGTGTTCATTATTTGATTACTACACAAGAATGCTGTTTATTAACTGGTTATTATATTTATTGATAACTATCTATTGCTAATTACTACTAACTAAGCTATGTGATACATGAGACCCGGAGTCCAATATATACACGTCCATCTCTAGTGATGGCCCGTCCGTGACTGATGCAGTTCGGGTGTTTCCGGCAGAAGTCGGGTCTCGTCGTATGTCCTAATCTAGAACACCACAATAACGTCAGCAAGATGTTGGCAGGAGAGAAGATAGATTGTTGGTGCACCAAATCTTACAGACAAGACTCGAACAAAGTGCATATTATATCAGAATCTGGTTAAGGAGATTCAACTTGGTGGTGCACATCACAGATATTTTCGCATGTCCCCAGAGAAAATGAAATATATTTTGTAGTTCGTTGGCCCAACCATAAGCAAAGAAACAGTCACCCGGCGACCAATGGGAAGGTTCCAGTTTTAGCCAAGCTCCACCCACACTTTGCCGTGTTGGGATTGATCGATCCCAGAATGCCCTAACTATCAATTTCCTGAAAACTATACAGGTAAGCTGTTGAATATTTTGTAACTAATTTGACTGGGTGCAGCAACAGTGCCAAGTCAAATTGGTTTCAAATATTATTTATTAAATAGTAAAGACATACAATTCGAACAACAACGCATAGTCGATCTTCAAATATGTGTTCGTGACGTACTTATCTACGTCATTGATGACGTCATAATGACGTCATTGATTATGATGTCATTCTACACGTCGTGTGGTTAACTATGACGTCACATGATGGATGGGTAAAGAAAGGCTGCGCATGTAAGAGTAATGGAAATTACTTATTTTTAATCCGCGATGCAATCGCAGATTATTAAAGTTATCCTGAAGCAATAACATTATGAACATATTTGAAAATTTCAATGACGATCATCTTCTGAGCCGCCATTTTTACTTTGATTTTTGTAGCCGCCATTGATTGAGATTCTATTGTTCTCACTGTCACGCCAAGTCCAGTATAAAACCATTCCCGTAATAAAAGTCAGTCTATTGTTGGCCTCTGCGGTGAGCTAATCTACCTGTATAGCGTGTAGTAAGTGTATAGTAGTTCGATTATAATAGTATATTTCCTATTGTAAACGTGATAAGCTAGATAATTTTATATAGCAATTTGACTGATAATTGTTGCTGCCGATGGCGGCAACAACTTTCCTTCAAATTATTTGCATATACATATACATATACATGTACATATATATATATATATATATATATATATATATATATATATATATATATATATATATATATATATATATATATATATATATATATATATATATATATATATATATATATATATATATATATATATATATATATATATATATATATATATATATATATATATATATATATATATATATATATATATATATATAAATATATATATATATATATACACATATACATATACATATATATATATATATATATATATATATATATATATATATATATATATATATATATATATATATATATTGAGCCAAAAAAGTTTAGCAACAGTGAAGTTTGGTTTGTTGTATTAAAACTGTGCGTCCATTTATAACCAAATTTGCAGGCATGTTTCGTCAATGTAATGTCTCGCTGATCATGAAGAAATGCAAATCATTTCTTGCATTTCTCGGCCGCACGCTTACTGCATGTGAAAATTGGCGGGTAGCGAAGGCAAAAATTCACCATATTGCAAAAGCAGATAACGAACGTTAACAGAAAACGCTTAAAGGTTTACCCTACCGAACATGGGCCGCCGCCCAGGGATACCCGAAAATCAGCAATGGGAAGACTCGCTGCTGGGCAGAGCGTTCACACTGTTGCTCGACATTTTAATGTTCACACCTCAACCATTTCCCGTCTCCGCCAACGTGAGCAGGAAACTGGACATGTTAATGACCGACCACTATCTGGCAGACCGAGAGCAACAACACCACGAGAAGACCGCTACTTAGTGACGTCATCACGACGTCACAGGTTTGAGACCAATGCAATTCTTGAAACGAATAAAGCGCTTAAAGATATTTGCCAAGCTGAAACTGATGACGAACTGGCTATACTGATAAACCGATAGATAGCCGAACAACTCAAGAAAAAACAACATTAATCCATATGGACTCAAACTAATAAGTATGTGTAACTATAGCAACCTGTGTGTATATAACGGTAGAATGGGGAGCGACAAGGGATTAGGAAATTTAACTTGCGAGAACAGCAGCGTTGTAGATTATGTAATGTCGTCCTATAATCTACTCGAAAACGTAACAGATTTTGCGGTTATGGACTTCTCCCGCTCTACTGTCAGATGTCCATTGTGATACAGCCTTAGAAGTAATATTTACCTTCCCAAACACCCGCTCTGCCCATGTTAATAGGGATATAAACCGTAATACAAACAACCCTATGGTCAGTAACCAACAAATCAAAACACAACCAACCAGATGGAAATCTGACAAATCTCAAATTTTCGTAGAAAAGGTGATAGAAAACCAGATGTATACAGCTCTCCGTATTAAAACTGAGAGCTATCAAATAAACCGATTGAATTTTAACATTGATTAGATTTAAATGGCGGTAGAGTACATAAGTGTCTCCTGTGTAAGAGAAGAATTTACGTGATTTATTTTGTTCATACACACTGTACGCGCTACTTTTAATATCTCAACACTGCCGAAAATCTGTATGATCTAGACAGTCTGATTTGATATTCTCTCAAACTAATTTCTAAGTGTTTTTTGAGCGGAATTGCAACTTTTCCGTGGATACTGTTCAGATCAGTGCAATCTGTCACCAAGCTGTCAATCATAATGGATCAGCTGGTAGACGACCAGCGCAAGCCGTCGTCCTAGCCAGAGGGTGAGAGGGGTGTGCCTAACTCGCCGCCAGCAGTGACGCCCGAGTGCTATATGCGGGTGAGTGAGCAACCGTCATTTGTAAACAATGTTCTATACGCACCTGTACCAGCTAGTGCGCATAGTGTACGGGATGTTGACTGAGTTGATTGTGACCAGCCGAGATTAATCTATCCGACAAACCCTCAGACCGACGACGGCGTACAAATACTGCAGCCAAGCCCAATGAATGCTGGAGCTCCATCACCAGAGTATCTTCAGATCCTGGCTAAGGTAGAACGGATATTGGAGATGCTTGCAAGACGTTATGGGGACAAAAATAGATCAAGTCCAATCTGGAATAGCGGCAGTGCAGGCGGAGATTTTTGATTTTAGAAACGAAATTGCCAGGATAAACCACCATGTACATACATTAGAAGACTCTGTGAACTGCCTGTGAACTGCCTGTGAACTGCCTAAGTGTCAAATATGATGAGGTTACAGCAACAAACAAAAAGCTGCTCGACGAGCTTCAAAGCGTTAAGCGCAATGCAGATATCGAAAAACAACGTATCACCACCACCACCGCCGCCGCCGACGACGACGACGACGACGACGACGACGACGACGACGACGACGACGACGACGACAACAACAACAACAACAACCACGGCAGTAGCAGTGGCTTGAAACGGAAGATGCAATATCCTGAAATGGAAGAGTTTATCAAACAATTTGACATTTTGGGGCTAGCTGAAAGAAACCTAGACGAGTATGATGATATAAACATTACAGACTACAAGATAATCTTAAAAACCCGTGTAAACGCGCTTAAGCGATCGGGTGGAATCGGAATCGTAGTTAAAAACGAAATGTCCAACCATATTCACGAGCTAAAATCGGATAACGAATACGCACTATGGGTATCTATTCCAAAACATTTAACCCACATAGACAACGAAATAATTCTCGGTTGCATCTACATATCTCCGGAATCTTCCAGATACTCGTCTATTGATGCATTTGATAAAATAGAACAGGATATTAGCAGATTTCTAACAAGGACAAGCAATATCTTGTTAATAGGAGATCTAAATGCGAAAGTAGCACAACTCCCAGACTACGTTATACAGGATGATCGATTGCTAAACTTCGTAGAAGGGGACATAAACCCTATATCAAATAATCGGGCCAAATACTTATAGATTTAGATTAATAGAGGTGCGTAAATATAATAACTTGATGATATTAAATGGCAGGGTGGGTATGGATGCTGGAATAGGCAAGCTAACACACGACAACAAAAGCATAAAAGACAATGCTCTGCGTACATACACTATTTTTAAACATCTCGTCGATTTTGAAGTCCTGGAATTTTCCAATTTATTGTGGGATGCGCCATGTGCCCTAGCCCTAAACTTGACACCTCGGCCCGCAAATTATGACGCACCACACAACCTACTAATGGCACACAATCAACAGGCAAAAACCAAAAAATGGAAAACCGAGCTGAAAGAGGACTTCGTCAACGAGGTTGCATACCAACCACTACTCATTACTCTCAATGCACATATAATGAACAACACGATGCATGACATGCCACTTAAGGAAGTTATCTCAGCTATTACTACAATCTTTGATAGCGCAGCCTTTGCCATATTTGGGAGAACACGCACAACATACAAGCCAAAAACCAACAAAACATACCGTGGTTTAATAAAGAATGTCACATCTCCAGGAAAGCATACCAAAAGGCAAGAAAAGTATCGTACATGCATAGAACAGATGAAAACAGGAATGAGATGATTGAGGCGAGTAAAATTGATAAACAGACCATGAACAGAGCTAGCACACAACATAAGTACAAATTCAGAAAGAAAATCCGAGAATTAAATGCATATAACCCCAAATCCTACTGGAATATAATCAAGGAAAGGAAGAGACAAGACTGCCCAATTGAAATCAACACCATGTACGAGTTCTTTAATAACCTAAATGACCCCACGGACGTAAACTTAGAAAGCGAGGTCAACTATTTGCCACTGGCTACGCCAGATGAAAATACTTAACTAAACCAGCCAATTACGGCAATCGAAATCTCAAAAGCTATCAAATCCCTCAGAAACAACAAATCAGCAGGAACCGACGACATTGTAAACGAATACATCAAAACAACAGAAGACATTATGATCAATATCTACACGCATATTTTTAATAGAGTCCTAAACACGGCAGAGATCCCAGAGCCGTGGACAGAGGGAATCATAATTCCAATTTACAAACAAAAGGGACACCCAAAAGAGCCAAAGAACTACCGACCGATAACGCTATTGAGCTGTTTGGGAAAATTATTCACTTCGATCATCTGCACTAGAGTTAATAAAACTCTAAACTCCAACGGATTGCTCCTAGAAAACCAAGCCGAGTTTAGAACAGAATATTCAACATCTGAACATATTTATACTCTATTCCAACAGATTGAAATTTTCCAAAAAATTTAGAAAAAAATATACTGCATTTTTATAGACTTTGAAAAATCTTTCGGCACAGTTTGGAGAGTGGGACTTTGGGGGACGCTGCAAACTCACTAAATAAACGTTAGGTATTCAGGGTAATCCAAAGTATGTACACCAATAGTAAGTTAAAGATAAACCTACACAATGAACTCTCTGGAAATATAAGATGCAGAATCGGTGTCAGGCAAGGGGAAAATCTATCACCTGTTCTATTCTCTATATACCTAAATGACTTGTAAACCAATCCAACTGGAAAATGAACTTTTTGTATTTCTCAAGTTTTAATTATTGTTATATGCCGACGATACGGGGATCATGGAAGACAACCCCGATAGACACCCAAAAGTCAATTGACACTTTCGGCGAGTACGTAGACACCAGAAAATTAAGGGTTAATATCGCGAAAACTAAGGTATTAGTGTTCGGAAGCACAAAGCGATGGTACAGCAATCTAGAATTTAAGATTAATGAAACATCCTTAGAAGTCACGGATAGCTATAAATACCTAGGCATCTACTTTACACCCACTGGACGTCTCATTACTGCTCAGAAACACATAGCCGGACAAGCTAGCAAGGCTATATCCTCCCTAAATAGAAGAGCCCGCAAGCTTGATCTATCATCGGATTGCCATTTAAAACTATATAGAAAAAACATTGAACCAATCCTTATTTATGGTAGTGTTAGGCATTGACAACTGCGCAATCCTAGAAAAAATAAAACTATCTTTCCTAAGGTTTCTATTAAATCTGAAACACAGTACACCATCTTACATGCATTACGGGGATTTGGAAGAAATGCCGCTAAAATTACTCATAAAACAACGCATGATTAATTACTGGGTCAAATTAATTACTGGGAAGCAAACCAAAATAGCAGCAAAAATCTACGCATACACGCTACACGACTACAAACACAACAACACACAGTACAAGTGGTTAAACAGTCTCAAAATTATACTAGAGGAAACGGGTATGGGATATCTGTGGGAAACGCAAATAATACGGCAGGGAATGAACATAAAAAGAATCATAAAACAAAATCTTGAAGACCAATTTGGACACAACTGGATAGGGGAAATGACAGAATCGTGAAAAGGGAAAACGTATAAATCATTTAAGCGAAACCTGGAAATGGAAACATATCTAGAAAATCTCTCAGACAAGAACAGAATCACCCTAACAAAATTTCTAACAGGCAATCATTACCTACCTATCGAAAAAGGCCGATGGGGAGGAATCCCAAGGGAAGAACGAACCTGCAACTTGTGCGATAAGAATGACATAGGGGATGAATTCCACTACGTCCTCGTATGCAATAATCTTTCTGCTGGAAGGAGAATCTACTTACCAAAATACTATCAAACTCGCCCAAAACTATTTCAAATTTACTTCTTTATTCTCAACGAAAAATCGAAAATTCCTCACGAAATTATGTGCCTTTATCCGAATCATCAGTAAACAATTCCAGGCAACATGAACGATACCAGGTATCAGATTATATGAGTCCACATCCCGATTAAGGCAATAGACTTTGCCATACTGTCCCAATTGCGGCAAACCGGTCTCGCTCTTCGTTTCTCTTTCGTTTTTGCCTCGGTTCTGGAAACGAGGAGAGAAAACACGGGGCGCGACTGCACACTGAACACGCGCGAGCACGCACACAGACGCGGAACAACGACAACGACAACGATAACATTCTCACCACCACCACCACCATCTCCACCGATGACGAATATGTCAACGACGACATCTGTATAATATAATCTAATATTAATAATGTAAAAATAATAATATTAATAATAATGATGATGATGATGATGATGATGATGATGATGATGTTGATTATTATTATCATTATTATTATTATTATTATTATTATTATTATTATTATTATTATTATTATTATATCTACTTCTCTACCGCCACAATATGTAACATCGTAACGGACCCCACATGTCACCTGTTACCTGGGCGTATTAAATAAAAAAATGATGTTAACAGGTAGTCGAAAATATAGCACCGCTATTTGGAAAAAGCTGCTATCAGCGCTCTAGGAATACTAAACAATAGATTATTGCCATTCAGAACAATTGTAGACTTAGATACGACTTAAATATATTACATAGGCGGTATGTAGCTAGAGAAGATTTATGCAATAGGTTGTGGAATGCAATATTTACATATATACATTAGAACGGTTGACCATTTAAGACTTAAATTTTTCAAGAAAGCTTGAAGTTTCAAAGAAAAATGTCAAGCTGCAGACCAAGAGAAGACCATCTCTCTCTGAAAATTTACCACTGGAATAGCTGGCTCGGTTATCGAGCCAGTCATTCTAGTTATAACCTCACAAAAACGACCCTCTGAAAATTGTCACATCTCAAGGGTACTCTAGAAGCATTTTTGGCTGATCTATGTGTTAAACCGTTAAAAGTTTGAATATTTTAGCGATTGCACTGTCTGTGTTACAAAAAAGATTAGTTCAGTATAGTAACATCTCCATGCACCTTTCCAGTTTATCCATCCATCAAATTACGCCATACACAACTACGAGGAGTGTAGGATGGCGTCATTATTAAATAAAGCGTGAATGATTAGATTTACACCATCTTAGAACGCTTAATAAACCGACATGTACGAATTGTATGTCGTTCCTAAATAAGAAACATAATGTTGAATATTTTGAAACCACCCGACCGGGCGTCGGTCCATAGCCCGCAACGGCACCCAATCAAACCAGTTTCAAAATACCCAACAGCAAACCTGTAGGCTTATAGTTTTCTTTTAAAATTTATAGTCAGTAAGTTCAAGAACCAAACGATCCCAAGATGAACGAAGTATTGTTGGAGCTTAGCTAGCGATGTGCGGAACAAGTTAATTCCTATAAACCAGAACAATACAAAAAGTGGTACACCAAGAAACCGAGGAGAAACTTATGTGCCCAGCAGACTGTATGGATATATTCCAAGGAGCTGGTTACACAAATATTGTTGGAAATATATGATCATTCAATGGAACGACCAACGGTGAACCAGAGTCGCATCGACAACGGTGATGGACAGGAGCATTATAGTATATAATAATAATAATAATAATAATAATAATAATAATAATAATAATAATAATAATAAAAATAATAATAATAATAATAATAATAACATATGAATTCTGTTAATTAAAATCTATTTGTTTGCTTTATAAAGTTACATATCCTTATGAACAAAGTTGTATTCATCTCCTCAGATAGGTCTTCGCTACCATTCAAGATGAGGTCGAGCGAAGCAACCGGCATTACTCCATACACAAAGTTCAATAAATTACGACGTTCATTTGCCCATCTTGGGCAGTCAAAGAAGTAATGATAAGCAGTTTCTGGAACATGACAAAACACACAATTTGGGTTATCCAATAGGCGAAAATGATGCAAATCACTGTTTAATTGACTACATTTATTACGCAACTTACAATGGATAACATTTTCTTTTCTCATGCCTATTGAATAAAAAAGGAACCTTTTCAGGAATGTCCTGTTCACTCAAAAATAAGTTTTTCTTGAAAATTGAAATAGACAGAGCTCTTCTAATACTCAAATCTAATGTATTCCATAGTTGAAGTGCACTCGGTGGAAACGATTTCTTAAAGACTTCGAGACGACACCTTGGAATTGTGAAGTCTTCCGATTGTCTGAGCCCATAACGGGTATTGTCTCCAACTTTGTCGGGCAGAATATCAGTCATGAAGTCAGGACACTCGCCATTTGCAATTTTATAAAACATAATAAGTTTTTTTGTGCTTGCGACGAATGCGCAGTGACAGCAGACCAGCCTCTTTGTACAGATTTGTAAGTGGAGTATACCTTGGTAAGTAGTTATAATTCGCATAGCCTCATTTTGGATCATTTCTAATTTTTCCGCATCCACATCCGAACACCCATCCCACACCTCGCTGCTATATTCAAGTACGGGCCGTAAATATGCAGTATAGATCTTGTATACGGTATTCCTACTCAAGGTGTACTTCATTCGTCGCATAGTAGCTATAATTTTGGTAGCCTTTTTTACTATTATATCAATGTGAATGGACCATTTTAGATCCGCAGAATTTGTTATACCTAAATACTTACATGATTGTATATTTTCTAATAAGTTATTGTTTAAAATAGATCTGGTGGTTGAAATGTATTGGAGTTTGATATAGGTAGGCTCACTTTTTTTGTTGCATTGAAAAGAACTAACCATTGTTTTGCCCAATCAGAAAATGTTTTTAAATCATTATTTAAGTTTCTTTCAATTTCGTCGCTTGAGAAACCTATGCCGCATAACGCAGTGTCGTCAGCGTATGATCTAAGAATACCTTCTACATTTTCCAAAATATCATTTATATATAGCAGAAACAAGAGAGGACCAAGAACAGACTCCAGTGGAACTCCAGCTTCAATTTGTTTAAATGATGATCTATCCTGATTTATGACAACACATTGTCTTCGCATCGTGAGAAAGTAGATTCCTCCTATACCATACTCTGGCAGTTTGAAAATTAAACCTTTATGCCATACTCTATCAAAAGCCTTCGAGATATCACAAAACATGGCACATGCTGATTTGCGTTCATCGAGTGCCTTTGACAGAATATGGAACAGGTCAATCAGTTGGAAGACAGTAGAATAGCCAGGACGAAAGCCAGACTGGTACTTATACAAAAGATTGTGCCTAATAAGGGAATTATGAAGGTGTTTAAAAATTATCCTTTCCATCACTTTTCCGACAGTACTCAGAAGTGAGAGTGGGCGATAATTTTCAGGCAAATTCCTATCCCCATTTTTAAATAGAGAGAAAACTGTGGCTGTTTTCCAAGCATTGGGAAATATGCCGCTTTCAAGTGATTTGTTGAATATCAAATGGAGTGGAAGCGCTATAGAATACATTGTCTCTTTAAGCATTTTATGACTGATTGAGTCATCCCCAGATGCTTTATTTAGTTTAAGTATTTTTATTATATCCGTTATCTCTTCTTCCTGTATGAATATATCAGTTATTACATCATGCGTCTTCAGATTGAGTGTCGGGAGAGAAACACCGCTATCATCTACATTTGAAATAGAAGTAAAATAATCATTTAAAACAGTTGCCTTGTAAAAATCTGAGTTTGCAAATTTCACGTCACCATTATCATCATAAATTAAGGGTGGAAGGCTGTCTATAGTTTCCATTTATTAATTGTTTAACAGGTTTCCAATAAGGGCGAGGATTGCGAACAGACAGGCCTTCTAGCAATATATCTGCCGATTCTAGAAAGTCACGTTTAGCTTTCCTTTTCGTATTGTTAACCTTGTTTCTTTGCTTTTTAAAGTTTTCCCAGTCATGTTCCCTTTGAGATTTGCACGCTTTTTTCCTAAGTTTATCTCTTAATTTAATTTCTCGTCTGAGTTCACTATTGAACCAGGGTTTATCATTTGGCCTAATTGTTACTTCTCTGTTTGGAATACATTCATTTACCAGATCTATGAATATTATGTTAAAAAGGCTGAATATTTCGTCAGCGCCTTCACAAACTGAGAATAATGCTGCCCAAGGAGTATTTGATATTTCTCCATTTAACCTGTCAAAATCTGCTCGTTTATATAACCAGACCTTTCTCCTGAATGGACGATTGATTTTTACAGGTACTTTTATTGCAGAGTATGTCGCTGAATGGTCACTGTATTCCATGTATTCATGTAACACACCACACTCTACTGCCTCGATATTTCCCGATAAAAGAATCGGATCGAGAAGTTTCGCGGTTCGGTGTGTAACTCGAGTTGGTTCATTTATTACAGAATTCATGTTGTACACAGCTACTATATCCTTTAAATGGCGAAGGTTAGGATTGAGTAAATCATCTTTTAGATCTCCAACTACCACCAAAGGAATAGATGTTTCTATAGCCTTCTCAAGAGCATTTGATAGATCTTCCAATGATAGCCGATGTGCATTTGGTGGTCGATAAAAAACACCCAGAATTAAGGTTATGTGTCCGTACGCGATTTCAAGTAATACATGCTCTATGTCTTCCGTTTCCAAATCTAAACGCCTCTTGTATTTCAGAATATTGGAGACATAAATTGCTACTCCCTCACCAAGGTTCTCATGTTCTCGGTCCTTTCTAATCGGACCATTATAATTATCTAATTGTAGAGTTTCGTCAGACACCGTATTATCTAGCTTAGTTTCACTAAAGCAAATACTATCATAGTCGGAAGTAAAATCCTCAATTTCAGATAGTTTGTTCCTACGGCCGTTTATATTTAAATGAAATACACCTATAGTAGACAACTCGATTGAATCATTTAAATGACCAGGATTACTTTCAACATCACCGCATCGTAGTAGTGAGATCCCTAGCAATGTACCTAGTATAACATAAACAAGCATTCTGTAAGTATTGCTTTGCAATACGTGTCCCCTACCTGGTGATAAAAATCCTTAGAGATTGACAGTCAAAAACTTCATTAAAAATTGTCAAAAGCAGCTGAAACTCGAACTTGATCTGTAACTTCTCATAACATAGCAATAAACCAAGTCTCAGTTATATATGGTGAAGGAGAAGGAAAAAGTCTTGAAAGCTTGTTTGTATTTAATAAGACGAAAGGGGACATAACTCCATCAAAAAATGACGCAAATGCCTAAAACTCGAACTTGGTCTGTAACTTCTCATAACAAAGCAATGTAGCAATTCTCAGTATAATATCTTGAAAGACTGCGAAAAACTAATATTTTTCGCATTTCATAAGTCGAAAGGGGACATAACTCCATGACAAATTGACGAATCAATCTCTTGTTTTTGCCTGGCAATCTATGCAGTTAGTCCTGTTAGTGTGGAGCTAATCGCTAGCGGAAGAGCAGCTTGGAGCGTAGAGTGCGCAAGCTGGTGGATGATTGGCTCTAATGCAACAGAAAGTAAGATAATTATTGAGCGGTAATTAACTGATATTGAGCGTCAGCACTGGCAGCATTGGTAAAATATGGATGTCTGTACTGTGTCTGCAATCCTGGTAGGCATACTGCCCGTGACACATGTGATACAGGTTGTGGTGTCGGATGATGGTAGATGTGCGCACCTCTGTCGCTGATGCCTCGCACCCCGATGAAGAATTGTTAAATGATTTTGGCATACTTAGATTTGCACCCGGGTTAACAATACTATGTGACGTCGTAGGGGTGCTGGTGCTAGGACCCGGTCCAGCTTTAAAAGTTACAAAATGATGTAGTTGCGCTGGTTGAACTAAAAGCGCTAGACTCGTCCACAAAACGTGGGCGAGTGAGGCTGGGCTCAGTAGAATTGTTCATAGTTAAATCAGCCGCTTTTCTTTTACCCTCAAGCTCGTCAAACGGTGGAGGAGGCATTGCGATGTACAATCCTGAAATTATGTCCCCTGATCTCGTAGGTGTGTATGGTTCGAGAAGACAATGCCCTTATTACGGAGAGGCGCTGACTATGGTGACTACACAGGCTAGCTCAATGCGTAAAGATCCTATTTCATGGAGCATTGGTCCTAATTGCACTAGTTGTCTGAGAAAAAATATCTAAATTACCCAAGAAATCATTAAACTTGTTAATAACAGCCAGAGCCGACAGATACTTGACTAGATCACTACCGCCATCTTGGACGAATCACATAGAACTAACACACGCGAATATTAGAAAATAATAAAATCACAAGATCCTAAACCAGATAAATGCAAAACACCTGTCGATGATATGTACAGCTGTTATAAATCCATAATGCATGGTGATGATCTCTCACACACACACACACACACACACGCACACGCACACGCACACGCACACGCACACGCACACGCACAAGCACACGCACACCCACACACACACACACACACACACACACACACACCAATAAATGATACAGAGCAGCCTATTAATGACACTAAATGTCGAAAACTGGATGGGGAAATACTTGAAATAATTGACAGATATAAGTATCTAGGAATAACTTTTTTTTACAACTGTCGCTACATAACAGTATTAAAACACCAGGCAGCGCATTTTACAAAAGCACTCTATTCACTATATAGGAGATGCGAAAATATTAACCTACCTATAAAACGTCAAATTAAACTTTTTGATTCGATGATTGCACCAATTATTACATATGGCTGTGAAATCTGGATAATTGAAAATAAACTAGTAGAAAAAGTACGACTAGACTTTTATCGAAGACTAGTGAAAGTAAAGAGAAGCACGCCAATGTATATGATCTATGGTGAATTGGCCCAATACCCACTTGAAATCACTATAAAATACAGAACAATTGCCTAGTGAGAGAAAGTATTAAATAGCAAAGATACAAGACTCTCCTATCGGCTCTATACGTATATGTATAACGACTTTAAGAATAATAATAATGTACAATATAAATGGATTAATGTAGTCAAGGGGATACTTTATAATGTAGGATTGGGGTACCTATGGGAAGAGCAACGCATTACACATAGCACAAAATATATAAAACCGATTCTTATCGACCAGTATGTCCAATCTTGGCAAGGTCAGGTTAATGCGTCATCGAAGGGAAAATCCTATACCATCTATAAAACAATATTAAAAATAGAACCCTGCTTGTGTAAACTAAATTATATGAATAGAATAACCCTGACAAGATTCCGCCCAGCTAACCACACATTGCCTATAGAAACTGGGAGATTGGAAGGGTTAAATAAGGAGCATAGGCTTTGTAACCACCGCAATCAACTTGATATAGGTGATAAGTACCATTAGCTATTCTTCCAAAATTGATAGAACAGTACTGCTCCCGAAATACTACCTGATCAAACCTAGCTACTATAACTTTGGCTGTCTTTTATCAAGTAACAAAATATCACTGCTAAGCAATTTATGTACATTTATATAAAAAATAGTAGGGCATTTTAGGTCATTTATAAAAAAAATAGTATGTCATTTAGGTCAATAGAATATACATTAACTGCTACTGCTGCTGCTGCTGCTACTACTACTACTGCTGCTGCTGCTGTTGCTGCTGCTGCTGCTGCTGCTGCTGCTACTGCTACTACTACTACTACTACTACTACTACTACTACTACTCACCACTGTTGCTGCTACTGCCACTATAATAATGATGAGAATATTGAAAGCTACCATGTCCTAATGATGTACAGTAACATTCAAAATATGCTGAAATAGCTACATATTAACAATATAAATATATTGATTTAGTAAATAACAACCTATTTGTGCCATGAGTCTAACTCAGTCTGTAATTGTCGTTAATATCTATGATATTTATAATAATGATGATATATGATAATAATAGGAGTTATAATACCGAGAATAATGCATAGTTGTGTACTGATTCCTACTCAGTACAACTGTATGTAAATGTTCCCAATATGTCACATTCTGACCTGGGAGTAATGAAACAAACTTGAAACTATTAGCGTTACGGGAATGGTTTTATATGGGACTTGGCGCAACAGCGAGAACAATAGAATTCCAAATAATGGTGGCTACAAAAATCAAATTGAAATGGCGGCTCAGAAGGATCTTTCTTTTTCCTCTTCTCCTCCTACAGTTTTCATCAGATCAGCGCCAACATTGATCAACTTCTGCTACCCAGTCTGGAATCGTGTACTTGTTCTTTCTTTTTGGATCTGGCCAACAGTTTTCGAGCTACCCACCTTTGAGTGGGGTGACAAAGTACCATAGCAAATATATGGGGATTTTCAGTATTGATCTTTAAACAGCTACTAAACCTAGTTTTGTTCGGATCACTACCATACTTGATGAGGATGTCACCACTGAAGATTTCTTTTCGAAATTTATTTTTCAAAATGGCCGCCAAACCTGTGACCCACAATGCATGGAAAAATGTCTGATAAGAAATGTATGGGGATTTCCAAATGGATGTTTGAAGTGCTACTACACCTAGAGTTTTGATCGGATCACTATCATACTTGAGTAGAATGTTACCACTGATGATTAATTTTGAAACCTTTTTTTCAATGGAAAATGGCGGCCAGCCGCACATTTTTGGGTCAAAGTACCATTTTCCCCCCAGAAACGAACCCAGGATGACAAATGGAGAAAGAAATATTTTTATGGATTTTCTTTTAAAATGGCCGCCACAATTCTCTTTGGCTCCGATCGACTTGAAATTGGGTGAACTTCTAGGTCTCATATTGACTTTAGTTGGTCTCAAATTTAAAGTTGCTCCATCCAAAGGTTTTCGAGAAATTACCATTTCTGTGCCACCTATTCCCATAGTAAACCTTAGGGAGCAATATTTTAACGTTTTCTCCTAGAGATTTCTTTTGATTCTCTTCAAACATTGGCCAGATTCTAGACCATTGAGAGATCTAAATAGTTTCCAATGAAAGTTTTAATATTTCCCCTGGGGTCAAGGCAATTTACGGGTAAAAATTTCCAAGTTCCATGTTTGGAATAAGCAACCTGCCTTTCATCATGCAACGTCAACGAGCATGTTAGGAGACACACTTATTTTATCCCGAGGGTCAAGGTGACCGTTTAGTGTAAACCTTTCAAGCGTGGATCTTTGAACTGTGACTACGCCTAGAGTTTTTATTTAATCTGTATCAGATGTGTTTAATGGCCTTAGAAGAGGCCTTATACTATTGCGTCATGGCCAGACATCGCAGATTTACAGTTACATCAGTAAATGTTCTCTAGTTATAATTATATCCCGGTCTGCAGTTACTATTTTAAAGGGACGTGCCACTGAGGTGTATAAGCAATGTCTCATTGGCATGCGTAGGAGCACGTTGCTGATGTGATGGGTGGGGGTGGGGGTGGTAACAGGTTGTGCATGGCGCCTTTTGCTGTGATGTTGCTTTCTGCTGCATTTACTATTATGTTTAGTGCATTCGTTGTAGAGCTCTGTGCTCGTCACACACGCACACACGCACTCACGCACGCACGCACGCACGCAAGCGCAAGCACACGCACACGCACACGCACACGCACACGCACACGCACACGCACACGCACACGCACACGCACACACACGTTTGTGAGGATGGAGTGTCATAACTGTTAAGTTGTGGTAGTGAGATGTAGTCTGGTGCACTAGTCTGTCGCGAAATTCCTAGATGCTCCTGTCATTTCTCTTGCAATTAGAAGTTCCAATTCTCTTCATCCAATGATGCGGAGGCTGGAGTCAATTTTCTTGCCCTTCGTACAATCATATATAGAAATCACCGTCACCGTCGTCCCGATCTTTTGACTGCCGCACTTTCCATGACATATTTTATTCCCTCACCATTCTGCTTATCAGTTCTTCGCTTCTTCCTTATCGTTTCTTCCCACGTCTTTCATCATGGAATCCAAATTCTGATATTCCACCTGCTCATTTACCACTTTTTGTGACGTCATTTCATGATATATCACGCACGAAATTCAGATGCAGTGCGAGAAAAATCGATCAACGCTAGATCTTTTTTACAACACGACTTGAGCCCGCGCGGTTCCTGGCTCGATGAAAAAGCTTGTTGGATACCTTTTCTCACCGCGCGAGATCCCTTAAAGGGAAATTCCAGTGAAAATGGGGAATAAGTCAACTAAAAATATACTATAATCCGAAATAGTTGTCGCAAAAAAATATATAATACACCGTTCCATTACCGAGAAATAATAAAATGAATATGCCCAAAACGCTAGAAAACGTGACTCCTGGGCGCATCCATTTTCTCGCAACGAGAGCGAGAAACCGCGAGATTATGACGTCAACGACACACCAGCAAAATATCGCCAGCGCTTTTAGATTTACCTGTTTACTTCGCGTTATGACGGCCGAATATTAATTAACCCTTTAATGACCAAATTCTGTCAGGAAAATCAGAATATTTCCTTATTGAATGGCCATTTGCAGGCCAAGCGAAGACTATTTTTGAAAATTGACCACTGGAATGGCTGGTTCGGTTACTGAGACAGTCGTTTTAGTTGTAAATTCTCAAAATAGTATTCTTTTTACCTGCGTCCTCAACTTGACGATTGCAGAGGCCAGTGCTGGCGTGAAATGGTTAAATCGCATCATGTCCGCATGTCAAGCATGGGCTTGGAGTAATAGAAACGCTCATGGAAAGGGTACGGCAATTCACATTTTTAAATACCGGATCCACAGAAGCATCCGCATGAAAAGGGGCTAACTGAAAGATGGCTTCATAACATCGGCACTGGATGGATAACCTCCACATTTAAATTTGGAAGACACAAGTTTAGAACATATAGTCTGTATAATTTTAAAATAATGTGTCATGCATTTCAAAACAAAAGGCGCGGTACTTAATTTTAATATAACAGAATCAAACTCAACAATTAACGTCGTATTTGCTTGCATCAATTGTAAAACGGGATTTGCAAACCAAAATGAAACGGTGTCGCTGATTTACCGGTCAGTAAATTATAGGCAACCGCTTAGCGGCTTACTTCATAGACGATAGTAGGTGACAGCTAGTAAATAATGGCAAGTGTACGCTAGACATAATTAGTAGTTTAGTGCTTTCACACTATTGAAATCCAGCGTTATTAATCATTTACAACGTTTACTCTCAATTTTAAAATAACTATGCAGAGTGTTGAATATTATGAATTAAATTTCCCTGGAATTATGTTGCAGTAGCTTCCAAACTAATTAGTTTCACACAATAGACCTATGCAGGGTAAATTTTAAGCTTTCTGCTTTTCTGTCCTTGAAAGGGTTAACTAACTGATCCCAAATTTTTAAATGTTGACCCATATTTACTGACTGTTGAATATTTTGAAACTGGAATTTGACTGGAAGCAGAAGTTGCAATAGCAACAGCTTCCAGAGAAAATACATTCAACATTTATTCAACTAACATATTTTTCAAGAATTTGTTGTAGCTGGTTGATCATACACACGCTCCTGGCATAACCCTTCAATCTTTTAAAAAAATTGAAATTGCTCATAGGAAATTTTTTTTTGACAATTTAGCACTACAATGACTGGCGCGATCATCGGGACACTAATTGCACTTTAATTTCCTCCAAACACTGTGGCAGTGTCAGTTGTTTAGCCAGTACGCTAATTATCCACGAGATGCCAGATTTACCTCCCGTGGTTACGGCTATCCTCGATCAGGCAAACAGAGTAGGTGTGTCGGTGACGTCAGCTGCTTGTCCAAAATGGCGCCTCTATCTACTGCTTACTTTAGCAATTTAAATTGAGGATATCTTTTTTATTTGTTGGCATAAAATTGTGCTCTTGATCTCAAATTAATGCGGAAAATTAGTACTTTACGTCAGATGCATAAAATCCCTCAGTGGAATATCCCTTTAAGCCGGGTTTCCATTACATGCGGTTTCCGCACGCCGCGTGCCGCGCGCGGACGAGTTTTTTCTCGAAACAATGTTATTTATACCAAACGTTTCCATACTAAGGCGGCCGACGCGCGGCTCTCCGCACCGCGACAGAAAAGTCGGTCACAGACGGATTTTCTGAAGCGTTTCAAAGCGCCGCCTCTTTGTCACCACGACCTGGTCAGTGTGCAAATTCATTTGTACACACAGAATGGCAGCAAATATCTCGGATGACATTTTAGAACGTTTAATCGAAAATGTTCGTCAGAATCCTAGTCTTTACGACCAGAAATTAAATCAATACAAGGACCAGTCATGGCGCAAGAACTGCTGGCGAAAGATTGCCAGCAGAATGCAGGTGGAAGGCATTTCTGGTGAGTTCATAGGTTCCACAATTGGTTCACAGAACATTCCACCTAAGCCTATCTAATGAAGGAAGGCATGTTTTGACCCGTGTCTGTTTGGCTGTCTTTCCGTCTGTTTGGCTGTTTCCCTGCTTGCCTATCAACCTGTATGCCTGAATGCCTACATGTCTGTCTGCCTACCTGTCTTCTTGTCTGCCTACACGCCTGCCTGCCTGCCTATCTGGCTGCCTGCCTCTCTGGACATTCGTCCGTCTCTCTGTTTGTTTGCCTTGCTATCGGTATGTTTGTTTGTCTGTCTTGACGTCGGTCGGGCAGACAGACAGCCAGACAGACCAACAGGCAGACAGAGGACATGTTTTGCCCTATGTCTGCAGAGACAGACTCTCTGCGCACATCAATATGCAGACGTGTCAAATATGGACACACTACTAGCGTCGCGTCTACCGCCTGGCGGCTCTACCGCGTGTAATGGAAACCCGGCTTTACACGTCAAGTCCCGCATAAAAAAACGTGCCAATTGAAATACCATTGAGATAAATAGCCGTAGAGTGTTTATGCCCCTCTCAAAGGCATAATTCGAGTTCAGTATTTTATCATAGTCTCCGAAATAGTACGTTTTTTTATTCTGATTCTATTACGTAGTCGAATAAATTGTCAGATTAATATAGCCAACACAGTTTTATTTCTGATAAAATATATAAATTTGCTTCTATTAAATTTTTCTTCCAATTACCAAAACCAGAATTTAGTTCTTTTTTTGAAAGATGATCGGCAGCCAGTCTGTGATTCCCTAATATGTGATGTTGCATTGTAATGAACTCACGTCACCGGTGGTCGGGACAACGCTTTCCATAGAGAATGTATGCGCATATCCGCTCGACGGCGTATAATCTCTATGGGAAACACAACCTTGCGAGGAAGCTCAATGACGACGGGAAAATAGATGATGATGATGATGATGATGCTTGGGTGGGGTGGGTGGGTGGGTGTGTGTTCAGACAGATGGATTTGTGGTCATCTGTCTTAATGAACTCTCGTTTTGTGAGCTCTAATGATATATTCTACAGTGCGGCTCGGAAATAACTGATGTCATATTTCATGTGTCATGTTAGTTTGTGCAATTTTGGACATGATGTAAGAAATATTTTGTTGACTATTTTGAACACAGGCTAATTGGATTGGAAGCCATTGCTGTCTTAGGTAGCAATGTCTTCCAATCACAACTTTTTTCAAAATATGTAAATATTCAACAGTACGAATTAATTTATTTCTGAGCTGTACTGTACGCACCCGTGCGTTATGCGCGTGCATGCATGCAATATGTATAATTAAGTATGCAAGAGCATGTGCGTGGATTCACATATACGCATGCGCTCATATTACCTTGATTTGAGAAGTATGAATCGTGGCGAGCTGTACACATCCTGATTCTCTCCTTCCACCTGTGACGGGATAATGAGACGACCCTCTAGCTTGATAGCCGGACCCTCATTCACAGGCCCAGCAATGGTGGTCACCGAATTCCTCTGCTTTTTGCTAAATGCCATGTGGTCACATGTCCATTATTATCATTTATGCAACTATAAATATCTGTAGTATTATAATAATTATTAGAATTGTTATTAATACAATATACCTATTAATATCGATCTACGACTATTAGCCGTACTGCATGCTATGACGTCATGAAAGTAGGACACACTTTACCATGAGTAAAACGTGCCAATTGCTGATTTGATTTAATTCTACCGCCTAGCCCTAATTGAGAGGTAGGCGATAAGCATGCGGTGACATTCGATTGACGGATTATAAATTCCCAGAAATAAAGTACTCCGTAATCAGCCGAATACTTTGTGGAAGAATTTTTATTGAATAACAGTCGTTCGTGCTCGAATTCGCTTCTTGGAAGATACCAATGCAAGTAAAGTAGTAAACAGCTTCCGGTTAAATATCTTTCAAAATGATCACAAAATATCTACATGTGTAGATCGATGCGTGCTACAGTTAAATGGGTTAACCCTTTCAACCCCACATTATGAACAACCCAGTTGCGGCAAATTCGTTACGATGTAAACAATAATCTGTTGAATATTTTGGAACTAATTTTACTGGAAGACGTTGCTGACGGTAGGCAGCAACAACTTTCAGTCAAATTAGTTTCAAAATATCATTCCAACGGCTTACCTGTGTCACATATCTGTAAATAATTTAAAATCCTGAATTAAAGTTTTGAGGATTAACGATATACTGTCATTGCCCGATAGTAGACATGTAACAAATGCTTACAACGAATTTAACACATTTCTTACCAAAATACGAGCAAGCTGATTATTTTCGGGAACAAATTGATTTGAATTAGTTTTTGCTGTTTCCAGTAGCGACGTCCAGTCAAATTGTTCACAAATATTCAGTACTCATTAGATTGTAGAATTCTAAGTTTCATTGGTACATTGTAGGGATAGAGAATTAAATGGGTTAAAAAGCATGCGTAGTAGATACTACATATACGCAATGGAAATTATTTCACAAAAATCGACAACATACTTCACTGATTAAGCCTACAGTATGGAGGGAGATAAGATTATACGCCCCCTTTAAACTTGACCTGGCATCCGATCTGAACAGGCCATGCGGTACGTCACGAAGATCTGTTTACGACAGTTCAAAGTCTAGCGATATCGTAATTGCGTCTAGTATTTTATTAGATGATTTTAATCAAATGAACGCACTATAAAGTTAAAATATCCAAACAACAACAACAACAACTACTTTGAAATTGTTCACTTCACAATCTACTCAACGCACTGCGAGTTAGGATCTAGTCTACGAATTCAACGTCGTCCGAAGCCTATACGTGTACGGAGGACTCGTTATACCAGATATGCATGCCAAACTTTGTTGATTACTTTGCAGCGCTGTTTGAATGAACATTATTGTTGGCGGCGACAGCAACAATTTTCAGTCAAATAACACGCACAAAATTCAGAATGCTTTATATAGCTTACTGGTATTGGAGATCAAATGCCTATGATTTCAGTTTAAACTGGAGACTATTATAATACTGGAACGTGAGATTTGCAAACAAACACGCCCCTTTGTGGCCGGCTCAAATTACAAACATGGTATACTACTTCCTGAATAATTGTATACCTAGGCCGGTTGACGTTTGTTGTCCCACCCTACCTATTCGAACGTCCGCGGCAGGGGGGAAAGGAACCATATATACGCCGCGTTCTTCCGTCCATTGGTATGTACGTGAGTGCTTGTTTCCAAAGTTGGCCTACATCTACCAGAGTTATCTCCCGCAGAAAACAGTATGAGCTTAACTTTACAGAGCCTACATGGATTTGCTTCACACGTAGTAGGTGGCTACCGTTTGTTTGGCAGTGCATCGTAAAGCAAATTACATAAAATGGTAATATGCCATTTGTATGAGGCAGTTTGAGGGGTGGGTTGGGGTGGGGAGGGGTGTGTTGCGCTCTCATTGGAAGATGAGTTTGAGGTGGAGTTGTCCTGCACCTATGAGACGTCATTTCATGCATTCTCAGTTTCACTCTCACCTAATGGATGAATCCACTTTAATCTATGGGCCAATGTACCTTTACGGAGTAATGACGTGATATGACGTCATAATCATTACGGCATAAATGATTCTATATGGCTATCCTGCACCTATGAGTCTTTTACTCTTAATAGTCTGACACGTTGTAGGCCTACGATTTGTATGTCTCTACTATTTAATAAACATACTGCTGAATATTTTGAAATTAATTTGACTTAGGCAGCCATAGGCAGCAACAGCGCCCAGTCAAATTAGTTTTTAAAATATTCAATAGTTTACTTGTATAGTTTTCTGGAAATTTATATTCAGAGAGTTCAGAGATCGATCGATCCCAACACGAGTGAGGTGTGGGTGGAGCTTAGGTAGAGATGGTCGGGGAATAGCTAAAAATGGAACGGCTAATTTCTAGCTAAACTCCGCCAGTGTTGGGATCGATCGAGCGTGGTCGGCTGGGGGTTCAAATCCCGTGCTTCTCTCAAGAGATCGATTGGCTGACGAGCAATCGGTGGAAACAAGGACAATCGCATTCACTCCTCGGTGCCTCTCTCCACCCATGAGTATAAATGGCTACGATTGTAAAAACTGGGGAGTTCAAGTTCACTTCATTACACTCAGGCCCCTCAAGGGAATATGAGGATAGATATTTACTAAATAATGGTGGCGGTAGCAAATACCTTACATTTTAAATACAGATCATGCAGTTATTTTAAAATTTAGAACATTACTTGCGTTCATTACCTTATTCGAGTTCTATGTTATAATTATTATATTGTATTTTTATTACACAGGCTATATTTATTTTATTGTGCGATGGGTTTCTTGAGCAAATCTAAGCAATTTACATAACTTTCTGAGGATAGGCCCATTGCATATTCTTAGAAGTTCCTTTTTTTCTGCATTTGTACACATTTTTAAAAACATATTTTATTGCATATATTACAATGGGATTGGGCACAAGTTGTGCGAAACTTAGAAAAGCCCTCTCCATACAGGCATATATAATTTATAGGCGGCAAACGTAAAAATATACAGAAAATAACAAAGTAAACGTTGAGTATTTATATAAGAGAGAGAGAGAGAGAGAGAGAGAGAGAGAGAGAGAGAGAGAGAGAGAGAGAGAGAGAGAGAGAGAGAGAGAGAGAGAGAGAGAGAGAGAGAGAGAGAGAGAGAGAGAGAGAGGGAGGGAGGGAGGGAGGGAGGGAGGGAGGGAGGGAGAGAGGGAGAGGAGAGGAGAGGAGAGAGAGAGGAGAGAGAGAGAGAGAGAGGAGAGAGAGAGAGAGAGAGAGAGAGAGAGAGAGAGAGAGAGAGAGAGGGGATAGTGAGGCCAGAAATTTCGCCCAACTGTAACACTTTCATGATGACCGCCATAACAAAACGCCATTGTACATATGATATAGTACTGTGGCATATATTTTGTCCTTACGTCATTGTATTTGCTGCAGTCGTAGAGAAAGTGTTTTTCGTCATCCAGTTTATTACAAACAGTACATAGTCTGTCATTTCTGTCTGTTCTTGTTCATCGTCCAGTCTCAATTGTCTCAACTGGGAAAGTACAGATAATATACTGAAATATAAACCAGCCTTATATGACGTGAATGGGATTTGGAATTAGGGACTCGATAGACACCAATCAAACCAATAACCTCAATCGATCTAACCGGGAATTCCTAGAACACCAAGAGTAACTACGCAGATAAGCTGTTGAATATTTTGAAACTAAATTGACTGGGCGCTGTTTCTGCCTATTAACATAGCGGTAGATCCGTAGAGTGCTCATGCCCCTCTCAAAGTCGGAATTTCAGAGTTCAGCATATTTTGCCCGGTATATGTAGTCTCCAAAGTAATATGGTTTTATTATTAATTCTATTACGTAGTCGAATAAAGTGTCAGATCAATATAGCCGATTGAGTTTCATTTCTGATACAAATATATAAATTCGCGCCTGTTCTATTTCTCTTCCAGTTAACAAAAGAGACGTTCATTTAGAGGTTATATATGCACCTGCCAGTTATTGATACCCGAACATGCGTACTTGCTATTTACTGAACTGACACAATAGACCTTTCCACTTTATACATCCATACTATGACGACATAATCAACTACGCGATGTGTAGAATGACATCCTAATGATTAACGTCATTATGAAGTCATGAATGACGTAGATAAGTACGTCACGGACGCATATTTGAAGACGGACTATGCGCTGTTGTACGAATATGTCTTTACTATTTAATAAATATTATGTTGAATATTTTGAAACTAATTTGACTACAGACAGCAACAGCACCCAGTCAAATTAGTTACACAATATACAACAGGTTACCTGTATAGTTTTCAGGAAATGAATAGTTAGGATATTCGGGGATCGATCCCAATACGGCGAGGTGTGGGTGGAGCTTAGCTAGAGATGGGCGGGGCATAGCTGAAACTGGAAAGGTCCATTCATTCAGTATGACGCCTTATACTTGAGTGACAGATTGGATTCATCTATAACACTCAGTCAGGTTTGTGTAAAATGCTGTGTACAATTGTGATATTCTACTTTCACATTAGCTTCGGCAAATTTTACTTTTCAATGGATGAATAATAACTATATTAATAGATTTTTTCAATTTTTTGTCGATTCATGTTTTCTACACAGAATTATTTCTTGATAAAACACACACTATTTTATTCATGAGGCGATTATAAATGTGAGACATCAAATGCTATATTGTAGTGATGGATTATGGTTGATAGATTCCATGTTATTCATATCCTGTCACATTCCCTTATCTGTATCACAATTATCTCCTTTGTAATATCTTTGTAATATTGTGTAAATGTTAGAGTGATCGCCGCCACTTTATCTCCCCAAGCGATAGTGTGTGATGTTATGTAAGTGTCAATGCTTTACATTCTTTGTTATGTAATACTCATTTTGTTGAATATTTTGAGACTAATTTGATGGGAAGTTGTTGCTGTCTATGGTTGCTTTTATACCACATTGCGGAAACTATACATTGCACCGTAAAACGGCGTCATTTCGTCAGATTTCAGCACATTTGTATGTGCACGCTAGGTATGCCTTCTTTTTTTCTAATTGGCAAGCTGGTGTTTAAAGCACTTAGGGTCCAGTGAATAGGAAAACAATATTTTGAAAATGATCAGTTGTATATGTACTGGGACAGACGTCATTCTCTTTGGGTGACGAAATAACCTCAATAATTGGGGTTAATTCGCCGCTCAAGCACGTCTTAATATAATGATCTAATTAACCATTCTACATTGAATCATCGCCACTTTTACTGAACTTAGACAGAGAACACAACTGAATTCAAAATTACAAAGCAACTGAAAATGTCCTTTGACCATTTAATGACTAAATTTCTTCGAAAAATTAAAATATTTACTTATTCAATGTCGATTTGCAGGCCAAGTGAAGACTATTTTTGAAAATTTACCGCTGTAATGACTGGCTCTGTTACAGCGCCAGTCATTTCAGTGGTCAAATTTCAAAAATTGTCTTCTCTTGGCCTGCAAATGGACATTACTCAAAACCACTACAGAGGCTGGTTTTGGCTGGTTTCGTCACGAAAGGGTTAATTATAACTTCATTTCGATAGTGTATCTAACGAGCCATGAACTCCTATATGGACAAAGTTATCTACGTATTTAATATTATTTATAATAATAATAATGTAATATAAAAGCACACTGCCAAATGGGAAGATTGTAACCAAACATCCCCATTTATCACTTTGCTGCGATCTGGGTGTAATAAATTGATTGAAATTTATTACAAGTTCACAGATTAATTAATGTCCTCAGCTCAGCCATGTCACCTCTTACTTACAAAGAACGGACCATATTTGTGACAACACCAATTGTAGCAGTTGGGGGTATTGGAGACATTGTAAGCAATCGTCTCCAGTGTAAATGGAATACCACATATCACACTGTCATCCTCCTCCACATCCTCATCCACATTACCAGACACGTCAATCCTGGTGCTATTAGAAGAGCTACTATGACCTGATGTTCCTGGTTGATCTTCAGCATCGCTTGATGAAAGGATCCCTGTGGTCTGTCCGGCTAAGTTCTCATCTAGTTACCCATCCCATCCTCTCACTCCACCCCATTCCCGCTTTGGTTTGGTTACCGATGTTGAGGTTGGCCATCCTCTCATCTCTTTGACTAGATCAATAACATTTGCAAGTCAAGTCAAGTCAAGATACCTTTATTCTCTCAGGCTTCAACTGTAGCATATGAGGTGTGCCTTTCATTTATAAAGTTGACGGTAGAGATATATGTACATTATACGTGAAATGGAGATACATAATAAGTCATAGATAAGTATTATTTTCTCGACAATGTATTATTATTATTATTATTATTATTATTATTATTATTATTATTATTATTATTATTATTATTATTATTATTATTATTATTATTATGGGATTGGCAATGATCTACAACATGCAACATAGTAGCAGTTGTTGTATCGGTAGTAGTAGTAGTAGTAGTAGTAGTAGTAGTAGTAGTAGTAGTAGAAGTAGTAGTAGTAGTAGTAGTAGTAGTAGTAGTAGTAGTAGTAGTAGTGTGGTAGTAGTAGTAGTAGTAGCAGTAGCAGCAGCAGCAGCAGCAGCAGTAGTAGCGGCGGCGACGGTGATAGTAGTAGTAGTAGTAGTAGTAGTAGTAGTAGTAGTAGTAGTAGTAGTAGTAGTAGTAGTAGTAGTAGTAGTAGTAGTAGAGTAGTAGTAGTATTAGTAGTAGGAGCAGCAGCAGCAGCAGCAGCAGCAGCAACAGTAGTAGTAGTAGTAGTAGTAGTAGTAGTAGTATTCCAATTCAGATGTTGTTGTTGTTGTTGTTGTTGTTGTTTCTGTCGTCGTCGTCGTCTTCGTCGTCGTCATCGGCGTTATGTGCTTGCTTGATTACATATCTTTTATTTTGTTTTTAATACTGAACAATTATCTGTTCTTTTTCTTGAAATGCAATAAAAGTTTACATAATCGATTTAAAACAGGTTCGTTGCATAACTGGAACAGCCCTTTAATTTTGTCTTCTGTATAATTTCTTTTATAATAGTCAGGTACAAATTTCATCCTTTCTGTTTCATATTTCGGGCATACGAAGAGGAAGTGTATTTCATCTTCTACGACATTGCATAGTTCGCATACCCTCTCCATTCTATCGATTCCCACCCAGCGTTTGGCTTCTATTTCTAAGTGATGGTTGAGTGTTCTGAAATGGCATAGTATTAGCGCTTCTCTGGTGTCTAATTTCTTTAGGTATGTTTCAAATTTAAATCCCTGTTTTATTAGTGCATAAAATGTCAACCTATTTGAAACGTTAATGTAATATTCCCACTTGTCCATAGATATATTCTCTAAGCATTGTCTGGTTCGTTTGACTGGATCCTTCTGGTTAACATCTTCTAAGCTAAACACGTTACCATGTCCCGTTGAGTCAAGAATCATTTTAATATTATTTATCCATTTGATCTGTATATTATTTGTTTGCATATGTTCTAACGCGCAAAAATAGAGGAGTGATGAAAGTTTGCTGTATCCAGCATTGACTAGGCTTGCCCTATATCGGATCATATTGCACTGGACGATGATTTTTAGGGGGAATTTGCCTAACTCGCTATAGACCAAGGAATTTGGCGTACTTTGCTTCAATTTTAGTAAGACTTCATAAAATTTTATTTGGCAGTGTTCGAGTAGATCTACAGTTTCAAAACCCCATACTTCTGATGCATACAATAACACAGGTTGAACCATCGAATCAAATAATATACATTGCAAATCGATTGGAATATTAAAGCGTTACATTTTTTGTATTGACGCAAACATAGCTTTAGTTCCCTGTTTACGTTACGTTTTCTACATGCAAGAAAATTTCCAGTATATTTGAATATAACGCCGAGGAAAAGATATTCATCAACGATTTCAATATCATGGGTGCCTAATTGAAAATGTGGTTGATTTTTCCTCTTTCGTTTTTCAAAGATTATTATTTTAGTTTTGTTGTAATTTACTTTTAGCGTGTTAATTTGACAATACTCATTAAATGTATTTAGGGCTCTTTGTAGCGATTCTTCTGAATCTGCCATTAGGAGGGTATCGTCTGCGTAAAGCAATACCAATAAATATAAATAGACATGTAGATCATCTGCTAGTCTGCTTAAAGATGTTAGTTCATCATAACCCTGTTCTTTTAGATAATTCTCGAGATCATTTAAAAAAAAGAGAAAATAATATGCGGGAAAGGTCCTCTCCCTGCCTCACCCCGATCTTGCACGCAAAACTTTTGGATGATTCAAAATTGTGAAAAACGAATGAGGAGATTGATCTATACATATTAATAATTATATTAAGACATTTACCAGATATGCCGTTTTTAGGAGCTTGCTCCATAAGCCGGCTCTCCACACAGTATCGAAGGCTTTTTCAAAATCAATAAAGCAGCAGTACAGTTTCTTTTTTTGTGAAAATAACAATTCCATAATAATATATAATGCAAAGATATTGTCTAAAGTGGACCTGCCTTTCCTAAAACCAGATTGTGATTCAGATATAATTTCATATTGATCTGTAAATCCTTTCAATCTGTCGTTTAATATTGATGTGAACAACTTCCCAATGCAACTTAATAATGTTATTGGACGGTAATTGGATGGGTCTAGTTTACTACCTTTGTTTTTATATATTGGAATTATTTTGCCAATAAGCCATTTTTCGGTTATAATTCCTGTATCGAAAACTAAGTTAAATAATTTTTCATATATGGGTAACATAATGACTTGTAGATTTTATATATTCATTTATTATATTATCTGTCCCAGAAGCCTTGTTGTTTGCGATTATTTGTATAGCTTTATTTATTTCATCTTTAGATATTTTTATGTCGAGCTCGGGGCATTCTGTCGTGTTTAGTTCTAGCGCGTTGAGTTGGTTTTCATCGTCACCTTTGTTGATTTTTTTTAAATGCTGGAAAAGGGAGTTAAGATCGATTTTTTCCTCCTCTTTATCCTCAGGTTTATTTTTGTTATTGATTGTTTTCCAAAAAGCTTTGATATCATGCTTGTGTAAACCCCGTAGCTTGGTTTGTATATGTTTCCGTGAAAGTTCGGCATATTTCTTAATTATCAATTTGTATTCTTTGCTAGCTCGTTTCATGTGTTGTGCAGTATGTGGTGCTTTATGGATAGCGTGTTGTTTCTTAGCATCGTGATATTGTTTCCGTGCTTTAGCACATTCTTTTCCAAACCAAGGTTTAGTGTTACATTTCACCTTTCTTTTATAATTTCTTGTAGTTCCAAATGTTTTTGCTGCACTATTGCTAAATAATTCACCAATCATATTCACAGCTTCATTCAGGGTGATTTCGTGTAACTGTATTTTCAGCTTCATTAATTTTATCGTTTATTGCATTTATCGTATTTATGTCTATATTTTGGATGAACTGACCTTTTATTACTTGGTACCCATCTCTTATTATTATTATTATTATTATTATTATTATTATTATTATTATTATTATTATTATTATTATTATTATTATTATTATTATTATTATTATTATTAAGCTGGCTTCCTATATTTAGTACACAATGAATGTCTGATATAATTGGATCATAATCTTCCACATCAAATTTCTTTATTTTTTCAATAAATTTCCTGTTTCATATAACATAATCGAGAAGACTATTATTTGTTGTGGTGGGTTTGCCTATTGCTGAATCACTTCCAATTCTACCATTTACTATAAAAAGAATCATGTTTTTGCACATCTGTAATAGTTCCCCCCACCCCCCCCCCCCCCCCCCCCCCCCCCCCCCCCCGTTTGCATTCCTACGACCTGTACATTGACTATACCTTTCCCGGGGGAACCCTAGTCTATTTAGAGAGAGCAAGTCATTATTTTCTGCGCTATCAACAGCAAAGTGAGCAAGAGTAAAATTGTCGAATTCTTCAAAATCTTGTTCTGTTTAGAATTAAAATCGCCTAATAAACATATTATTTCATATCTTTCTTTTAGTTTTCTAATATCGTTTTCAATTTCATTGAAGCCATCATTCGTGTGATACTTAGATGTTTCACAAGGGATATAAGACAGATCCCAACAGAAGATCTTCATCATAATGGGTTAAATGCTTGTGTACATTAATCCACAAAACAAACTTATTTTCCGTATGAACAACTGTGCAGCAATGTCTTTCTTAATTAATATTGAAATGCCACCAGAAGCTGCATTCCCCTTCCTTATTTTGTTTATAGCCTCATAATTGTCGAATGAGATATTATCATAATCGCTCAAAATCGTTTCGTTGGGGCATATTATGTGGAATCTGTCCAAAAAAATTTGTAATTCTGGGAAATTTTGCTTAGACTTTAGTCCACATATATTTAGTGAGGCAATATGCATCAAGCAGTTGTTTTCTTGTTTGTTGTTAGCTGCAGCGTAGTCGTCGTCATTACCATTGTCTTCATCGTCATCATTTTCGTGCTCCTCCCCGTTGTTGTTGTTGTTGTTGTCGTCGTCGTCGTCGTCGTCGTCGTCGTCGTCGTCGTTGTTGTTGTTGTTGCATTGAGGTCCGGAGTTGTAAGCTTCTTGACATGGGAGGCATTTCAGGACAGTCACGCTTTCAAATGGCACCAAACACGGTCCTTTGAAAGCTGATTTGAGACTCGTGCATAGCCTGTAGCGCCATTCGTCGTTTGACCACATGTTTAAAGGTAACCTCATTCCTGCGGATATAGACCACCTGCGTGGTTAGTCTTTTTGAATGGACCTTTCCAGTTTTAGCAATTCCCTACCCATCTCTAGCTAAGCTCTACCCACACCTCGTTCGTGTTGGGATCAATCGATCCCTGATCTCCCTATGGCAGCAACAACGTCCAATCAAAATAGTTTCAAAATATTCAACAGCATGTTTGTTAAACGGTAAAGACATACAATTCGTATAAAGCGTCGGACTATTAAGCGTTAAAGACGGACTAAATCGAGTTATTCATGCCATAATTAATTATTTCGTCATCATATACGTCACTTAGTTGATTATTGCGTCATATGATGTCAATATGATGGATGAATAAATTGGAAATGTCCATTGTAATCCTCTGGAAGCGGGTCAGTCGAGAGGGTATTTACGGTGAGATAATCGATGAAATGAGGTTAGGACGATGACCCAGGTCCAAAGGCAAAATAGAAGCATGCTAGCATGTCTCCTCGTGATTGAAGCAACATTTGTTGTGAGCAGCACTCATATTACCTAGCATATATGCTCCTGTGAACTTCTATACGGTCTGTGCTTGCCCTTGCCGCAAGCCCCGACGTATCCTCATGACAACAGCGTGGTAGATGATGAGGACGACGGCAACGACTTGGACATGCCCCAGGAGACGAATCTTCGACCTACAGGAAATGCTCACGAATACACCACCAGAACCATCCTCATCTACATCCACAATATTTTCATTTCAAATATTTTAAATCCTATCTGTTCCCAAATGTGAATGTCCCACATGTTATCAGTTCTTCGCAGGAAATGTGACCTGGTCTTTGACGAGTTTTGCAGAGCGCCCATTTGATAAGACACATCACTGTATCACGACCACACCATTTATGATTATGTGGGTGCATGAACTTATAGCTATATAACGGACCATAGCTGTGTGTACTTGGTTCAGACCACTGAAGAGAGAAGCTTCGAGGAAACCCAAACATGAAGAGCTTACTGGCATTCCTTATGCTGATATATGCTATACAGGTAACTGCCGGATTTGGTAGCTTTGGTTAACTTGTGAACACGTAGCCATGCTAATATGGGTTAGTTGGTGCGGTAATGAGCAGCCCAGTCCACACGGATGCGTGTGCATTTTAATATAATAGAATGCGAGACAAACTGCTTAAGGGGCAGACGGTCTTAGGGGGCCAAAGAATGCCATTAGATATTTCCCAGATAATATCACCTTACTGGCCCAATGCCAGGCCGATGCCGTGGGGCCTGGTATCGGTATCGGCCCGGCATAGGCCCAGCATTGGCCCAGTAAGCTGCGCTATCAGGGTTGCTTGTGACAAACGACTTCTTCAAGACAGTGGCAGTGCTGGAGCCAGACTCGTGAATTTTGGGCGGGTTGAGCGGGGGGGGGGGGGAGAGGGGGTAGTTGGTGAGGCTGACGGAGGGTGCGGGGTGGATGGGTGGGGTTAACCGGATTTGAGGTGCAAACAATTGTGATGGCTTGCGGGCTGGCTAGGTGCATGCTCCAAGAAAGCCACCGTCCTTATGGACCATACTCGAAGCTTGATAAGAGTCCTGAACATTGGAATCCAGACACGATTTGTAATATTAGATAGGGCGCTGTTTTTCTTCGTAATATTGGTATCAGTTTACATGTTTTTCTAATCGGTTGTATTTCTTTTTGCAGGTCGAGGCTCAATTAGGTAAGGGTTAGTCTTAATAGTAGCTATTGAAATTAAAATAATGTGAAAGATTCTTATTGCAATCGTTAGCTTGTTGGCGGAGAAGTGCACGATATTAACGCGACAGAGCTGATGCATTTAGTTCTTGATAACATTTTAAGACCAATTCGGCTCCCCGCTGTGGCTTGTGCAAAAAGATCTGCAAATCAAGCAATGTCCAAATATTTATTTAACTATTTGAAAGTCTATATTTATGTAATTACCGTTACTAAGGCGATAGGCCATTGTGGTTGGATGGGTGGGTGGGATGGGAATCTGGAAGACTTTGGCATTTAGCCGACACTCAAAACCCTTTTCCCTCATTAATGAACCAATCAGAGACCTGATTGAAGTGCATGCGCAACTTTACGACATAACAATAGATGAATCCGATATGTCACTCAAGCGTATGACATTTATCAATTACATCACCTGTAGGTTGACGTATCAATCATAATCACGTATTATAACTCCGCCATGAAGCTCAAAAAGTCACGTCCTTGATGGATTTGGACTTTAATAAACATTCTATTGAATAATTTGAATCTAATTTGACTGGGAGCTGTTGCGGCCATGGGTAGCAACAAACCCAAGTCAAATTAGTTTCAAAATCTTCAAAAGCTGTCGTGTATAATTACCTTGAAATTGGGTTTCTGGTAATTTAGTATTCAACGTACATAAATAAATTCCAACGAACGTACAGAGTGTGAGATGCTGAGCTAGAAATGCGAGGGGCACACCTGTAGGCTGACGTCACAATCATACTTACGTATTATAACTCAGTCACAAAGCTCGAAAAGTCCGTCAGCTATACGAATTGTATGTCTTTGATAGGTTTCCAGTTTAATAGACATTCTATTGAATACTTTGAGATTAATTTTACTAGGAGCTGTTGCTGCCATAGACATCAACTGACCCCAGTCAAATTAGTTTCAAAATATTCAACACCTCTTTGCATTGTTACCTTGGAATTGGGATTTTGGTAATTTATGGTTCAACGTATATATATAAATTTATTCTAACTAACAAAATGTGGGTGACGCTTAGCTCGAAATTGGCGGCGCTTAGCTAGAAATGGGCAGCGCATAGTTAGAAATGGGCGGAGCTAGGCTAAAAATAGATCCCTATATTGCTACACAATGACAATACTATTCGAGAATATTTAGTTTCCATAGATCAGAATCCAGCACTACATTATACCCCATCAGTATTGCCTTTCACAACGATTATTAGAGTATGCGGTATCGTAAAAGTAAAATATCATTAGGCCGGTGACTATGGGCGGCGGGAAGGTGTGCACGAGGCACGTACCCATCCCTAAAATAATTGGTTGTGATATACGATGCCCCCACCCAACCCTCCAATAAACAGTTATACTTCCTGGCTGAATTTATTATTAAAACAGCCTAAAATGGCTTTCGAGTGAGCCTAAGTGTCGAAATATTCTTGTGGAAGGTTGATCACACAAAAGCTGAAATCGTTACAACGCTCTTATTGGCGATCATAATATGATGAGAATTCATTATAAAAGGGCCACACCTTTACAACTCTTTATAGAAATGCTTTATGTCTACCAACCCAACCAAGGCACTTGCACGTCATAGTACAACTACAACCCACCCACTAGTATTACATGTCTTACCCTACCAACCAATATTACCTACCAATTAATAGTACCCACCTACTCATAGTGCATAGTAGGGTGCCTACACATCCACTCGCTTGCTCAGTCCAGGAAACTCACTTCAAGTATTAACATCCTTGCCCCACCACTCTCACACTTTGCCACCCGAAGTAACTATCGCCTAACCAGCAGTTTCAGTTTCACGTTTATTACACTCAGGCTACCGAGGCAGCATATGAGGGTATATATTTATAACGATTATTATGGCGAGTAAAGTGACAAAATATACAGTGATAACAGCGATAATAGACTTGGTGACTTATTTTTTCTTGGCATATAAAAGGTATTTACACATTTTTTGGAGAACTGGCCTGTTGCATATTGAAAGAAGTCCTTTTGCTTTTTCTATTGGTTAGGTAGTAAGAATGGATTAGTCTTTGTCCTTCAGTGCTAAATCTTGTGCAATGAAATATATATAGGGAAAGATAGTTTAAAAAAATTAAAGAAATCCAACATACTTAAAAATTCTACATAGGCTATAAAGTGATTCTAGTTAGCCTGATAGAAAATGTGAATATGTGAAAATAAAATCTTAAGCAGTAAATTTCACATTCACATCTCTTATTGTAGCAGATCCTAAATCATCTAATGTCTGGGTCTTCATGCCTCGTACCAAGGCACTTTGCAAATAATACGCTTATCTCTTGTATGAAGTCCCTGTGTGAAACATTCTAGTATCTTGCTGTACAACTGTCTTATTACACTGAGAGCAGGATCAAGCTGTTTCGAATGTTCGAACCATTATATAGCACACTGAATTATATTAACATAAGAATGCCTTATTACACACATTGCAACAACTACAGGAGAGAGAGAGAGAGAGAGAGAGAGAGGGAGGGAGGGAGGGAGGGAGGGAGGGAGGGAGGGAGGGAGAGAGAGAGAGAGAGAGAGAGAGAGCGATGGAGGGAGGGAGGGAGGGGGGAGGGAGGATATGATCCGTGACTCAAGTATATGACATCATAATCGAATACGTCACTTATTAGCTGACGTCATAATCAAAATGATGTAATTCCGACACGAATGTGGCAATAGGCTATCACGAGTGTCTGCATTACATGTCTTTGGGGGGGGGGGGGGGGATTTACAGTTTAATAAAGATTCTGTTAAATATTTTGAAAATAATTTGTTGGCGACCAGACATCTTATCTTTTCATTTATCGTGGTGTCTGTTTAGACTGTGACACACCTTTTCTATCTTTGCTACTGCCATTTCAACAATAAGCTCTGCCTTCCATCGGAAGGTATAAACCTCGCCATAACGATATCTCGAAGGCTGTCGGCTGAATCAGAGATAAGTACTCCTGGCGACACTGAGAAGATAAGATTATTCCAGTCTGATGTCCAGAAATACGACGCCATTGGTCCTATTAGGATTTGAAAATAGGTTGGGCTGCATAATGGTGTTGATTTAAGCATTTTTAACACAGCTGTTCTAGAATGTAAATTTAAAACAAATACATATATATTAAACAATCGATTGTTTAAAAGAGAAATCCAGTTTTAGCTATGTCTCGCTCACCTTGGCTTAAGCTCCACCCACACTTCGCCAGTGTTGGGATCGATCGACCCCCGAACTCCCTGATTATCAATTTCCAGAAAACTATGTGGGTAAGCTGTTGAATATTGTGAAACTAATTTAACTGAGTGTTGTTGCTCCCTATGGCAGCAACAGCGCCCAGTCAAATTACTTTCAAAATATTCACCGGCCTGTTTATCAAATAATAAAGACATATAACAACGCTTAGCCCGTCATCAATTAAGCGTTCGTGACGAACCTAGCTACGACATTCATGACGTGATTGATTATGACATCATCCTACACGTCAGGTAATTTATTATGACGTCATATAATTGGACGAGAAACTGGATTCCTCCATTGTAAAGCAATGTTAGTATCTAGCATATTGGGATCAAAGTGATAAAATGTTTAGTAACAGCAAAGACACCTAGGAATAGATGAATCCATTTCTCGCCATGCACCACCCACTCCTAGCCAAGCTCCGTCCACGTTTTGAGCGTGTGGTGATCGATTTATATACTTTGAACACTGAATTAACAAATTCTAATTTCGAGGTAACAATACAGGTAAGCTATTGAATATTTTGAAACTAGTTTGACTAGATCTGCCTCGGGGGTGGGGGTGGGGTGGGGTAGGCGACAATATGCAACCGAATGTTTATTGAATTGTAAATCTATCAAAGACATACAATTCGTACACTGGACGGAGGGCTCGAACTTTTAATGGACACTACATCATTATAGTTGTGACGTCGCCCTACATATGCCGTAATTGCCATTATTCCGTCATATACTTGAGTGACAGATCGGATGCCTCAATTATATGCGATTGGCAAATAGTTTGTCACAAACCTCTATTCGATATCATTGCATTAGTCATTTATTTGCTAGTTAGTAAATTGTCTAGAATAAACAAAGTAAATTAGGGCCATATATATTCTTCTATAACTATTTCTTGTTATGTAGATGGAGATGTGAGATTGGTTGATGGATTGACTGTTTCAAGTGGCCGTGTTGAGGTGTACTATCAGGGGCGATGGGGTACAGTTTGTGATGATGGATTCAATGCAGGCGCTGCTCAGGTCGTATGCCAAAGTGTCGGTATCAGGTAAGCCATCGTCCTATTGCACGATCCTCGCCCTCCCACTACGTTCCCGTATCGAGTACCATGCTTGCACGCCTTTGATGTTAAGTTCACGAAGCTTCATACATATTAATGAACTTGGGTCAATCAACTTGCGCCGACGAGATAGCTCGATAAGAACTCAGGAAGTAAACAAATTTACACGTGTGCGTAAACCAAACTAGCGGTTTTTGTTACCGAAAACCAATCTATACATTGTCCGTTCCTCAGATAACTTGTTTAGAGCAAAACTATTGCAAACATTTGCAAATGTCTCTTTCCAGATCACAGCGTCGCTCTCGCCGTTGTTTTTGTGATTGTAAATTAGGTCACCAGAAGAACTCTCGCCTATCCCGTGAAGAGGCAGAAATCTGATTGGCTACCTCCAGTCCACTAGCGTAATTTTACTTTTCGTAGAGAGAAATCACAGGTCCGCAAGTACGGCCTCAAACAGCGTAGCTATGTGAGTGGATGTATGTTAGTACGATGCAGGTAAGCAGAACGGAGCTTAGATAAGGTACTTCAACAAATAACCAGCTTACTAGCAGCAGTATCTAGAATATTGCTAAAGGTTATGTTACACGTGTAACAAAGTCAGCCATTGCAACAATGTTGCCAGTGCATACGCCAAGGTGACACGTACTACGCGACAGAAAATAAACTCTGTCACGCACAACATGGCGACGGCGTAGCGGAGATCTAGAGTTAGCCTAAGTATAAATTTGGAAATTGGGAGAACCGGAAAGTAATGGAGCGGTCTGATCTGTAACTCAATTATCTGAAGTCATAATTAAATAAACAAGCCACTTGATAGCCACTTGTTATTTGACGTCACAAATAAAATGGCCAAGGACTGTCACGAAAGTGACAATAGGACATCACGAACGTGTTTGAATTGCATATTTTTGATGAATTTACAAGTTAATACACATTTTGTTAAATAATTTGAAACTAATTTGACTGGAATCTACGACTGCACCAGCCCTCAGTGATATTGGTTTCTAAATATTCACCAGCTTACCAGAAGAATCGCCTTGAAATTGGGATTGTGTGAATTAGTGGTTCAAAGTGCTAACATCGAGCCCAGCACACGTGTAAAGTGGGCCTTAGTATGAAATGGGCGCGGCATAGCTAAAAATGTATCCCTCTATTATCGAGAAAGCTTTGAAGAAGAACCCGTTAAACCTCGAATTTGTTCAAGAAGAATTCAATTTTTCTCATAGAAAATGTCCATTTGCAGACCAAGAGAAGTGTATTTTTTGAAAATTTACCACGGGAATGACTGGGTCTGTTATCGAGCCAGTCATTCCAGTGGTACATTTTCAAAAATAGTCTCATGGTCTGCAAATGGACATTTCTCAAGACCCCTGCGGAAGCCATTTTTGGCTGATATGAGTGCTAAATGGATAAAGTTACTTCCGATCGCTGCCCAGAAGATGGTATTACAGGGATTTATATAAAGAGCTAGCTCATTTTTAGTTCCAATCATGGAAGTAAAGATAAATTTTCACAACCCGCCTTACCAGTTTATCCATCAATAACCTGACGTCACATGACGTCATAAGCCGGGGCATAGCTAAAACCGGATTCCTTCATTGGTGTGTCATTAACACTAATTTATATGAACACATATTTGGTATTTGAAGTGTCAGCCTTTCATTCCTTAGCTATATGTTCAGTTATGCGATCCTAAAGTTGATATGTTCCATGCCTACCTCTCAGCCCAATATAGATGGCATTCACATTAATATTAGTTCTTTCTAGTTTACTAGCCTATGCGTCATTCCACAGAAATCAACTAGTAACGTAATGGCTTTACATTGCCATGCATGCAAGTATAAACGGGTACAATGTCATAGCACATTGAACTTCATATAGGTATCATGCCATATCTATGTTTTCACACTATAGTGATGCGAGGCCGACACGGTCCAGCACAAATTTACTCCCTGGTTCCAACTCTGGAACGATATTTCTTGATGAGGTGCGGTGCATAGGGAACGAAAGTAACATCCTCCACTGTGGTCACCGGTCAATTGGTTCTAGTGATTGTTCTCATTTTGAAGATGTGGGAGTTGACTGTTATGGTAATATTTTCAACATTTAATTTCCACAATCCGCGAGAAACAGCTGACATCCAAAGTAGGTTGAACTCGTCGTGTGTCAATCGCGCCCCAAAGTGCTCAAAAGGCGATTTTTTTTTTATCAACTAAGCCTTTAACTTGTCAAAATTCAATCTTCTCGGATTGGACTTTAAACGGAGGTCCCGTAACACAGTGCTTATCACTGTGTGAACGTGAGTTAGGGCTAGGTAGGCAAGAAATTTCGGTATAATGAAAATAACCCGGATGCTGAATGGATTCGTCCTCGGACGGAATCAAGCAACATACGGATTACCTAATCAAACCAAAACTGCTAGAATTAGAATCTTTCGGACGTTTTAAATAGGTCTAGACAGGGATGCAACCCGGATGGCTGATCGAGTTCGTCCTCGGACGGACGGGCTGGCCAATCAATCAAATCAAACAAGTGCGCGCTGGTGCCTGCTTCGGATGACGGCCAGCAGAAGGGCAAATGGGTCCCAGGACCCTAACTCCCCACACCCCACCCTCATCCCGCCCCAAAGGGGCTGAGAGGCCCGTACACCACACCCAACACTCACTCCATCCCCATCCCCAACCCCCATTAGGCCCAGGTTAGGCCCTCCATCCTCCACACCCAAGCATGGGGGGGGGGGCGGGGTAACAGAACAGCCACGGACAAGAACAGTACGTGCCATCTTCAACATGAGACAAAATCGAGAGACAAAGATGAACACGCACGCACGCACGCACGCACGCGCGCGCGCTCACACACACGCACACACACACACGCACGCACACGCACACACGCACACACACACGCACGCACGCACGCACACTAATGCACAAACTAATGTCACAAGAATTCACAGGAATTCACCAGAAACCACAAAAGACAGGCGTGAGTCTAGACCCTATCGTTGGGAACTAGAGCACGCACGCACGCACGCACGCACGCACGCACGCACGCACGTACGCACGCACGCACGCACGCACGCACGTACGCACGCACGCACGCACGCACGCACGCACGCACGCACGCACGCACGCACGCACGCACGCACGCACGCACGCACGCACGCACGCACGCACGCACGCACGCACAAACCTGTCAAAAGTTTTCAAGCAAATTGAAATCATTGTTCAGTGAACGACCATTTGTTGGGCAAGAGAAGACTGTTTTTTGTCAGTTTATAGCTGGAATTTAGGATAATCGTTTTTTAAGCGGTGGTTTTTACCGGTTTGACGATTAAAGGGTTAGTAGTATACCCGGAGTCAAAATGATACCACCTCAAAATGATGCCGCCGTAGACCGACAATCGCAGCAGCATAGACCGATAATCGCCGATTATTAATCTACGTGGCGGGCCGCCGCCGTAAACCAACAATCGGCAATTATTAATCTATGTCCAAGTCAAAATGATACCACCTCAAAATAGATATGGGGTAGATATGGGGCAAAAGTTATCCACGTCATGGCCCATCCTGGTAGAAATGTTTCGAACAAAAGTTATCTACGTCGCGACCCATCCTGGTAGAAATGTTTTCGAACAAATCTACGTCGCGGCCCTATACGCAAGGCAGGCCCCTACTGGCCCCCATAGCTATCTACGTCGTGGCGCATCCTGGTAGAAATGTTTTCGAGCAAAAAGTTATCTACGTCGCCGGGCATTCGGGTAGACGCAGAATTTGGTCTCATTCCGTGGCTGCGAATGGTGCGAATTTCGATTTAGAGATAAGCAACCACAGTGATATACCAGCTGATCACCTAGGTCTGAACGTCCATTTAGAGACAAGCATACTCAGTGGTATACGAGCTGATCAAGCACACATAAAAGGTTTTAACGTCCATTTAGAGACAAGCATACTCAGTGGTATAGCTTGTGATCAAGCACGCATTACAGGGTCTGAACGTCCATTTAGAGACAAGCATACTCAGTGGTATAGCTTGTGATCAAGCACGCATTACAGGGTCTGAACGTCCATTTAGAGACAAGCATACTCAGTGGTATAGCTTGTGATCAAGCACGCATTACAGGGTCTGAACGTCCATTTAGAGACAAGCATACTCAGTGGTATATATATATACACCATGATTACTGTTGCACAGCTTTGCGCTATGGCAAGGCAATTCAGCCTTAGAGGCTACTCTAAGGCCAAGAAAGCCGACCTGCTCCAGATGATCAGACATGCCTGTGCCGAGGAATTCATTGCTCGGCTGAGATGATCAGTGAAGACGGGACGGTTTTCAGCGACCACCAGAGATGATCCTGAGAACTTCCACAAGAAAGCACAGCGGCAGCGTGAGCTTCATCAGTTGGATGAGGAGGTGACGGCTAGCTTACGAGCCAAAGCTGTAGCGACGCGGATGGCAGACCATCCAATGGAGCGCCTACCTGCCCTACGCAGGATCACTAAGCGAGTGATGGGGAGGTCTGAACCCTTAGCCCGGAGCATGAGGCGAGAGGGTGAGCAGATTCTGAATGAGCGTGAGATGGAAGGTGAGGAGAGAGGAAGACGGACAGTGCACTGGACGTTCTTCCAAGGCTTCAATGGAGACATTACAGGACAGATCATGGGTAAGATCCAGCAGACTGTCCAGAACGCCTTCTACCTCCGGTATACCCACACCTATCGCATCAGACACATCGAGGATGGTAGGGTGATGCTCTTCCACAAGAACGCTCCAGGGAGTCCGTGGCTGAACACGATAGGAGCAGCTCAGGACTGGGTGGCGGCAAGAGAGCAAGCCCGCCTCGACCCTGACAACATCGATCGACCCAACATCAAGTGGGCTTTCATCCGATCAATCAACGTTAAGGTCAAGGCTGTCATCGACCACCAACCTTTGCTTGGGACACGACCGCTCCCAGACTGGCTACGACAGAAGAAGAGTATGGTGGCACTTGACACCTGCAATGATAACATGTGTCTCTGGAGATGCCTAGCAGTGTATCAGGGGGCGAGACCTGATAGAAGTACTGCTCCTGCACGAGAGCTTGTTAGACAGTTCTACAGCGCCCACGCACCTATGCCTGATGTTCCAAAAACCTCTATGGATCAGTTGGATAAGGTAGAGTTCTTCGTGAAGATCGGGATTCGTGTGTATTAACCAACCAAAGAGGGCACCTGGCATCTGATCAGGCAAGCGGCCCACTACTGTGACACTATGACCATCAGAGTGTATGACCACCATGCCTTCTATATCAAGAACATCTCCAAGCTGGCCCACACACTAGTCTGCAGTCACTGTCAGCAGAGGTTCACAAAGGCCCCGAATCTTCAGCGCATGCTGACCGTTTTACAGGCGGCAAAACGACCATAGAGTGCCCTGGGAAGAAGGTTGATGCACCACAGTCTGCATATGAGAAAGCCTTCTATCCACCCCAACCATCCATTTCAGCGGCTACTCGATGGGTCAGGTATGAGTCGAGAAACAGAGGTATGCACATATACCATGTAGCGTGTGGGCACGGTGGTGAGCGTTGGATTGAGGGGGCTCCCGTAGATGGTTATGATCTGACTACCAACACCGTTTACCAGTTCCATGGCTGTTTCTGGCATGGATGCCCTCAGCACTAGCAAGGTGAGAATGCCGAACAAAGATACCACAAGACAGCCCTGAGAGAGGAGAAGCTGAGAGCATCTGGATGCACGCTTGTGGTACAGTGGGAGTGCTGTATAAAACGCTGTCCAAGCATCCCCAAACGAGTTCGGACTGTCCCATACCCACACTTCATAGTTTACGACTTTGAGGCACTCCTAGATGGTGCCAAGACTCATCCTACGGAGACTCTCATGATTGAGAGTACCCACATACCGATCTCTGTGTCAGTCGGCTGATCCTTGGAAGGCTCCACCAGTGAGCCAACTCACCTCTGCAATCCTGACCCAGAAGCGCTGACCAAGGCTTTCATGGATGAGATTACCAGGCGAGCACACAGAATCCGTACAGATGTCAGGGCATAGTTCATACCTTTAGACCTTGACAAGCTCCCAAAACGACAGCAGCGACTGATTACCGAGTGGTGAGATCAAGTTCCGGTGCTAGGCTTCAACTCTGGCCGCTATGACCTAAACCTGATCAAGAAGCACTTTGTAGATGAGCTGACCAACAGTACTGACACAGTGAAAGTCGCCAAGAAAGCGAACCAGACAATGTTCCTCATCACCCCCGAGCTTAGGTTTCTCAATGTCTTGAACTACCTTGGCCCAGTAGTCTCCTACGAGGCATGGATCAAAGCCTATGGGTGTACACAGCAGAAGAGCTGGTTCCCATATGAATGGTTCGACACACCCGAGAGGCTTAATTATCCTGGACTCCCCGACTACCCAGCGTGGTGGTCTAAGCTCAAGGGTGGCTACCTCCTGAAGCTATCGGAGTGGAAACAGTGCAAACAGACATTCAGTGAGCACGGAATGCGGACATTCGCCGACTGGCTGCGACACTACAACAACCTGGATGTCAGTCCATTCATCAAAGCCCTAGAGCGGATGTGGGAGTTCTACACAGAACGAGAAATAGACATCCTCAAAGATGCAGTGTTTCTCCCAGGGGTGTCACTGCAGTACCTCCTACGTGGAACGACTCAGCACATGCCGGATGTTAGCCTCTACTCTCCGGGAAAGGAGGCCTACGAGATGCTGAAGGACGTGGTTGTTGGAGGGACCAGCATCGTGTTCACCAGATACCACGAGGCAGGTGTGACACACATCCGCCAGAGTGAGCGTGTCTGCCAACGTCTACTCGGCTACGATGTAAATGCTCTGTACTTGTCTACGATGTCTAAAGAGATGCCATGTGGTAAGGAGACAGTATGGCAGTGGTCCAGTGCTAGCGACGTAGCATGATTTAAGAAGGATCTGCTGGCTGACCATTGGTTCGGCTTCGCTGAAGTGGACATAGAGGTTCCTAAGGCACTGTGGACGAAGTTCGAGGAAATGCCCCCTCTCTTCTACAACAGAGAGATTCTAGCTGAGGAAGTATCTGTTGAGATGCTCACATACCTAGAGAAAACAGGTAGGAAACGTCCCACAACCAGTAAACTAGTCGGCACACTCTCAGCCAAGAGGAAGCTTTTGTATGCACCGTCACTCAAGTGGTACCTCGCCCATGGGCTAGAGATCACTGCTGTATACCGCACCATAGACTATGAGGCCAAGTGCCCATTCGAGTGGTTCATGGAGAATGTTACGGAGGCCCGCCGCTCGGGAGATGTAGATAAGAGCAAAGCGCTCTTGGCAGATCTCTTCAAACTCCTCGGCAAGAGTGCCTATGGGAAGCTCATCGAGGCTTTAGAGCATCACAGCAACACGGCCTTCACCAAGGATGAACGAGCGGTAGATAGAGCCCTCCGCAGTGCATGGTTCGAGGATCTCGAGATCGGCGAGTCCTATGAGCTCCACAGTCGCAAGGCCAAAATTACCATTCGTCGCCCCTTCCAGGTGGGGATAGCCGTATACGAGCTCGCGAAGCTGAGGATGCTGGAGTTCTACTACGACTTACTGGATCACTATGTGCCTCGTGACAGCTTCGAGTACCTCCAGATGGACACAGACTCTGCGTACATCGCAATAGCTGCCTCCAGCCTCGACGAAGTCATTCGCCCTGAGATACAAGCAGAGTATGAGGCTCATAAGCGGGGGTGGCTAGCTTGGGACAAGTGGTCTGGACGGACTCCGGGACTGTTCAAGCTCGAGTTGGAAGGCAACTGTGGTATCACTCTCTGTTCCAAGTGCTACTACGTGGAGAGCTGCGCTGGGAATGTGAAATGCTCGGCCAAAGGTATGTTTAAGCATCAGAACGATGTCACTAGGCAGAGGTTCTTCAGTGCCCTAAATGGCAGCGCGGTCAGAGCTACAAACTGAGCCCTACGCATGCGCAAACAGGTCACTCAGCCTACTATGATAAGCAGCATGTGTTGCCAGATGGTGTCCATACCGAGCTAATCGAGTACCATATCCCTCAGGCTTAGACACCTGGCGAGGGTGGCAGCTGTGTGTCTGGAGGGACCACCTGAAGCACCTCCCGAACAAACGGACGTTTGGGACAGCTCTCTGAGCGTGCCAGATAGTACAGCGTAGGATGCCGCCTTCCAACTCACCAGGTTCATACAGGTACCGAACCAGAGCATAAGATGGAAGGCACACCTGTTCCTTGTCTGCTCCTCTGGAAGGTTGGGCAACAGAGGATCGTTCAATAGCCTCTACTGGCTTCTTAGCAGTTAACCGAGTTACCTCAGTATTGGATCGCTCTACCACCATGGGCAAACCTTTCACCCACATCCTGGACCGCTCTCCAGCCTGTGCCATCTCCTGGGCGTATTGGTGTGCAAACAGTCTTTCTGCTAGTGTCCGATTCCACCGCTCGACGATTGCCTGGGCACGGTGGTGACCAGCTTCATCTCGTCTAATCGCCACACCATGTTTCCGCATGAGGGCCGCAGTCTCGCCTCTGAACTCCTTACCCTCATCCACCTGCAACAATTCTGGCCACTGGAGGGGATTTTCCGGATCCTCGTGGACACCCTGGAATGCCTGGGCCACCTGGCCAGCTGACTTGTCTGTGAGCAGTGCTGCAGCCTTGTACCTGCTGGCGACATCGACGATGGTTAGGGCATACTTGTAGGTCTTACGACCAACCGAGTCGTGTGGAAGGAATAAAACATCTGCCTGGTGAACTCTATTCGGGACAGTTTCATCGAAATGGGCATGTCTAATGTGCCATGGACGAGGTCTGTATATCTGCCACATCGCCTGGCGGCTGAGCCACTGGATAACTGTCTCCACTGTGAAGTTGTGGCCCTTGCGACGTACAGCCTCGAGTAGTTGGTGGGGCTCATGGTAATATCCACCAGGCTGATAGTAGAGTTCCTCAAGAAAGATGGTTGATAAGCCCCCGGATTTCATCACTGACGTCCACTCCCATCCTGTCACGCACAGTCTGGGTGAGGGTATCACTGATGTCCACTCCCGTCCTGTCATGCATGGCCTGGGCGAACTCCATACAGACGAACAGACGGCCGTTATGTATTCGACTATCACTGAAGACCTCCTCAAACAACTCCGTACACTGGCGTCTAGTCTCTGATGGATCCTCGCTGAATGGTAGCTTATTGACTAACCCTTGGAAGTTAAGTGTCTTGACCAGGTCGTACAGAGACGTCATCCTTATATAGTACGGCTTAAATGTTCGGCAGCCCAGATGGCCGCAAGTGCTAAGGCAACATACGGTAGCCAAGGGCCTGTGACTCCGAAGAACGTACCTACTCCTGAGGCGATGGCTGGTATGGCTTCAGAAATCTTCTCCACACCATGGAGAGCATTGTTGGCGATCTTGCGGACCGTCTCGCTCCCCTTCATTGTGAACAGAGCGATCAGAGCACCAACTGCTGCCAGCGGACCGATAGAACATTTTACGTAAGTGCGATAGATTCCTTTCACTCTGTGTATTAGCTTGCAGGATTCAGGCTCTACATCATCATACTCACCCGCGGTCTCCGGTACATCGTAGTCGTCTGCATCATAATCCTCCTCATCATAGTCCTCGTCATCTATATCCTCGACTGGATCTTCGTACGCCTCTGGTTCATACATATCCGTCGCTGGGGACAGCTATATAGTAGCTTTAAACTGTAGTCTATAGCATGGCCTCCGCAATCTTGAATGCGGGCGTATTTGCCTTAGCGAACTGGGGACTCAGCTTCGCTGACAAGAAGGTGGCAGAGGTCGAGCATGAGCATCATAACCAGGCGATGGAGAAGCTGTCTAAGGAGAAGTTTGAGTACAGCAAAGCACTCGAGAATATGCGCCAGAGGGAGGCACGCCGACGACAACTCTGAGCTTAAAGTATTCTGAGCTGAGAGTAAAGTACCGTCACACCTAATGAGCGAGTCCCAGCTATGAGGTTTCCGATGTTGAAGCTGAGATGGTTGCCCTGATTAAGTGGGATGTTCCTGCCCCCGAGGTGGTGACGGTCCTCGAGTGCCGACTCGAGGTCATCGCTTCCACTGGTTAGTCGCAGAAGTGCATATGACTTAGTTTTCTGTCTGTAGAGTTGGCAGTCAGCCAGCTTGCGTACCTCACCAAGAACATTGGTCCCAGCAACCACAAGCTTGAAGTCGTCTAGCTTATCCACCTCCTGGATGACTCCTCCCTTCTGAACCAGGACCGCAACAGTGACACAGTCCGATGCACCACGATGCAATGTCAGCTCTACCCGTTGGTTAACTGTGGCTTGGACCTGCTGGTGTTCTCGCTCCACATTCACGATCCACTGTTTGGAACCCGTTTGCTTCAGTTCCTGGTCATTCTCGTCATGCCAGATATGAAGTCCTGGAGCATTCATCGACGCATCTGCGAGCTGCTCAGTGTACACCCGGAGGAACAGCCTATCCTGCATGGCAGCCGGATTCACGTGTGTGTTCTCGAGGAGGGTTAAGAGTGGAACTGCCACAGGCTTCTCGACACCTGCCTCTAGTTCGAATTCCGTGAACCCCTCATTGCACTCCACAGCGTAGTACCCCTTTTCCTTTGCATAGAAGGTTGGTTCACGAGCCAGCGGACCTATGACTCGGTACTCATCGTTCACATAGGTGGTGTCCACGGTGCTGTAGCTCTTCATGATCTCCCACCTGTTCAGAACCTGCGGGAGCTCTACCGTCTGTGCTATTGTGCTCTGAAGCTTGAACTCGAGTGTCATGCTCTTGATCTCGTGGATCTGTGCCGAGATTGCAAAGTCAATGTACTTCCCAGCAGCAGACAACGGGTTTTCATCATGTGTACTGGGTCGAATGACCACCAGGCAGTCCTTCCGAGGATCAGTGCGGTGCGATGTCACAGGTTCAATGGCCCCATCCGGATGTTGCACATACTGCAGCATGTTTAAGGTCTGGGTATATAGAGGGGTTAAACGGCTGCCATGTTTGGTAAAGTTCTCCAGCAGATTATCCATAGGCAGCAGGACAAGTCAGCATGACAGTCGGCACGACAGTCGGCATGACAGCCACGGCGTGCACTGTCCCACTGTGACAGGGTCCGAGGCCTGCTTCGTGACATCAACATTATCCACGAGCGAGTCAAGGTTACACTGCCGACGGATGCGGAGATACTGGCCACCATATAGGAAGGAGCGCCAGCTCGTAGTACAAAAGAACTCCTGACTCGGATACGCTACCAGAAGTTTGACAGCACCCAGGGCAGGGCACTAAACCTACCTGTGGGCCAAGCCAACAGTCCTGTTATTCTAGCTCCAAAAGGCGAGGGTCGACCCCAAAGATCTACTAATGGTCGGGAAGTGGGCTGCCGTATTTAGCCTCCATAGCCAGGAAGAGTGAGAGATTCTGAATAGCCTCCAGTCTGGAGCAAATAACTACTTCAGAGAGGAGGTCAGTGCCGCTGTAGCGGAGAGCCATGACACTGGTCATGCAAAAGGTACTCAGGAGGGGTTCACTGTTGGCCGCAAGGAGGCTGTTGAGAATACCTTCAATGAAAGAGGGCGTAGGAGATTGGACAAGAATCTGTCAGCATTTCTGAAATTCCCAGATAACTACCAGGACTACTTCATCAAAACCGCTCGTAAGTCAGATGCTCATCGCGCATGGAAAAAGTGGGTCTTCCATGAGAAGTTCCAGAAGAAGAGAGTCCTACCATCTGACCCTCAGTGGATAGAGTTTCAGCAACAGGCTTCTGACGAAACTGACGAAGTTCCTGAAGCTTCTGATGAAGTTCCTCAAGCTTCTGACGAAGTTCCTCAAGCTTCTGACGAAGTTCCTCCAGGCTTCTGACGAAGTTCCTCAAGCTTCTGACGAAGTTCCTCAAGCTTCTGACGAAGTTCCTCAAGCTTCTGACGAAGTTCCTCAAGCTTCCTTCTGACGAAACTGACGAAGTTCCTCGAGCTTCTGACGATGTTCCTCAAGCTTCTGACGAAGGTCCTCAGGCTTTTGACGAAGTTCCTCCAGGCTTCTGACGAAGTTCCTCAAGCTTCTGACGAAGTTCCTCAAGCTTCTGACGAAGTTCCTAAAGCTTCTGACGAAGTTCCTCCAGGCTTCTGACGAAGTTCCTCAAGCTTCTGACGCAGTAGCAGAGACGGACGAAGTTCCTCAGCCTTCTGATGAACGAAAAAAGTTGCGGCCGACAGTCTGTCAGCGATGACGCATAGAGCAGGCTAGTTTCCTGGCTGGATTCAGCTTGTAGGTGAAGGTCTGCGCCTTTTCCAGAGATGGCCGGAAGTGTGACAGCTCACCTGTCTCCTTGTTGCTGAAGATGAAGTGGTACAGATCAGCTGCCCTCTGTACACCTTCGATAAAGTCCCCTTTTGTCTCCTTGAGGGTTAGGCTGTCGTATATGGTCTCGAGCAGGGCACGTCGACACTTGGAGCTGAAGTATAGCAACCGGGCATTGTGGCGGATGTCCGGGGGGAGCTCGCGGGTGTACTTTTGAAAGAGGATGAAGACAGTTATCTTTGTGTGCCGGATGCGCCTGCTGATGTTGCTGAGGTAGGTGACTGTCTTCTGGTCCATTGCAGGGTCATCGATAACTAGAACAAGTGGTTCTGTCAGTCAGGCTGCCAGCATCTTCTCCATCAGGGCTTGCAGGTTCTGCGTCTTGGTGATTAGGCCATTGTACCATTGATCATTACTGTCAACCGCCTCAGTGGCGGAGTCAGATACCAGAAGGATGTATTGAGAGTGTTCGGCCAGGAGAGCCCACAGCAAGATGTTTTTCCCATGTCCTGACGGGGCAATGATCGGTCGGCCTACTGTCAAATGGTACAGACATGCACGGAGGATGGTTAACACTTGGTCGGCGGTAGCCTCGTCTATATCTGGGAGACTAAACGGCAGTACTTCCTGCACCAGCTTTTGCGCTTGCTGTGTGGGTAGCGTTGTACCTCCGGCGGATACGAAGGATGCGATGGAGGCGTCAAGCATGAAATCCCAGCAGCAGCTGAGAAGATAGCGTAGAGGGCCTGTGTCAGCACCCACAGTGTCTAGTACATCCAGTATCTGTACGATACATGCACGGGAAGTCATGACTATTATGTGAGCTTAAACGGCAAACCAAAGAACCATGACTTCTTCACCTCTGGTAGCTGGAGGCTAGCGGTAGCACCTTTTTTGCCATCGACAGTGATATTGCTCAGGCCGATGGTGCCTACCCTGAGATTCTCTCCGTCTTGTTGGAAAGAGCTCCGTGGTTTCAAGAGATCCTTAACCAGGTCTTGTGCATAGGACTCAGCCAAAACCTTGATGGCACCAGCCTCGTCGACTCCGAGCATACCTCGCATCGTTGCCCTGTCTTTGATTCCCATCCCCTTGTATACAGTGTTGGCCTTGTTAATGGCCAATTGTCCTACTGTATCAGTGTTCCCGATGGGATCTCGGGCTGGGATGGTACCTCGGATCTCCCGCGGGTCTCCCTTCTCATCGAAGTCTAGGAAGGAGATAGGGGCAACAGTGTCCTCTGAACCAAGGCGTGCCTCGCCCAAGATCGCAAGATCGCGTAGCTCTTTGTTTTCTAGGTCTGTGAGTGACATAGTCATATACAAATGGCTTACACCCACTAGTCATACCCCCAGTGAAATAGTTGGGCATAGGAGGACCACACAGTCGGCCAAGGGAATAGGTTGCATTGGTCAGGGTAGTTGCCCTCTCTGCAGGGGCACGTCTTGTGGGCAGTCCACCATTCCTGGGCATTGGCAATCCTCAGGCCGCGTGCTCGACTATGGGATACACACAGCCCTCCAGCATGCCATGCCTCATAAGCTGCAGAGGGGTCTCGTCATCCATCTCTCACTATTCAGAGTGGTTAAACGTAGGCGACGATGATCTCAGCCATTGCACTCGTTGCTAGCCCTAGAACCGCGGCCTCCATTAGTGTAATACGTTCACCCATGATCTTGGCAGCGGCAGTGTAGGCGGCACCACTGAGTGCGATCTTTGGGATGGGGTGAGGTATTCCAACACAGTGGCCGGCCACTCCACTCACCACGGTAGCGAGGACAGCCGCAGTGGCAGCAGGAAGAACCTCATTTCCCCCTGTCATCTTCACCATGGCCACATTCGCTGCCACGTTACTGGCGACATGGACTGCCAGAGGCTTAGCCTGTGTCACTAACTTCTGTGTCTTGGTTCGCAGCAGGTTCTCCACCTTCTGAAGACTCGCCTGGCTCTCGGGCAGTTGCTTCACGATCTGTACCGTTGATGTCATTGTTTAGGCCCTGAGTATACAACGCAGTTAAACGCCTGTGTTCCATGTCGAGTGAGCTAATAAGATCTTCCCAGTCTGCAGCTGCTAGATGTCCAGGTTGGTACTTAGGAATATTCATCTCTCTATTGAGACATCTTAAACATGTCCGGGCTCACGCTATGCGAGAAGTACTATGAGGTCTTCCGGAGGGAGCCGAAGGCCTACAAGAAGAAGACGCCAGCTGAGCTCGCTCAGCTCTCTGGTGCTGGGCTGACAGAGGAGTTGACAGCTGTGAAGCTCTATCTAGGATTTGGTAAGGGGCAGATCTGCTTCCTTGAATACCTTATCATGGGCGGGAGTATCGTCGAGCAGCTCCTGTGAGCTAAAGGTTTCTACAAGGATCGGGAGTATCTGTCAGATGTGTTCCAGCAGTTGCAGACCTCCATGGCTTCACCTGACTCAGAGCTGAACAAGGCTCTGCAATACTACAAGCTGGAAAAAGGATGTGCTGTGGAACCCTCCAGCCCTTGGATGTGCATGTTGTCAGCGTGTATAGGGGCTGTAGGGCAGGCCAAGCTGGCTCAGTGTCTCACCGTGGTCCCCACCGCTACTGACGAGAGTCAGGATAGACTTATAGCTGATTTGCTAGTGGCGGAGTAGGCTGATCCCGAGCACCACGATAGCTAGGCCTGACACCACTGGTAGAGCTGCCAGGGGAAGCAGTGTCGTATCGACTGGCTGCAGTGGCGGGGTTGGTGCTGCCATGGGAAGCGCCCTGTCGACTGGCTGCAGTGTCCTAGTCGGAACGGTGTGTTGCTATCCGTGTTGAAACCGAAGTGGACACTGGGGGCACTCCCCTCGACTATCATGTTGTTATAGCCCCTGACTTGGAGGTCCTCGATGTTCACGATCATGTTGCTCGGAATCAACCGTAGGTGTGGTGAAATAGCAAAGTCAAGTTTGCGACGGGCCTTCTGCAACCCCTGCTGGAACTTAGCAATAAGACTGCTGGGATCTGCCATGATGATCATATCCTCAACGAGACTGATGAACATGGCCTGGACCTCTGCTCCGCTGACACCATCTATGGAATGACGCAGCTTGGTCGAAGTTGTTTGTATCAGGGAAGCTTGCACCCAGCTCATGGAGGATTCGTCGCACAGTGAAGTACACATGGAATCTGAGACAGCTGGCGATGAGCACAGCTTCAGGAGTACCAGAATAGGAGTGAAGCAGGGTGGAACTTACTCCACAGCCTGCTGTGGCACACCACACGACAAAGTTCAGCTGCTGATTCCAGTATGAGAGGTTTGGAGCAGCCATCCAAGTATGAGCTTGCTTCGCATCCTTGATGGTGATGGGGCGGTTCGTCAGCGGTCGTGGGTTGACGGAGAAGCTGGTTTGGGCCCATCCATCCACTGTGATAGAGAACGGTGTTGGCTCTGGTATATCATCCAGTAGGCCTCTCAGGCCAGTCAAGGGTGTACCGAGGAGGGGCGGTTGGGTCCGGATGACTGTCGTGAGGTTCAGTGGGAAGGCAATCTATACTGGTGTTCTTAAAGCTACCGTACAGGCAGTACATTATTTGTAGTCGTCTCGACTCCAGAGACCGGCGAGGTGACCTCGCCGTAACATCTCGTTTTTTAGCTCCTCCATATCAACCCGCCCGCTGAAGCCTTTGAGGTATTTCTGTCGCACTGGGCTTCTCAGTGTGGTACAGGGCCTGGACCTTCAATATATGCCGGTACTCTTCATCGGTGACCTGACCATCCTCGAGAGCTTTGCTGACAGACTCGTCGATAGTCTGTAGCATACTCTGTGCTAGTGTCACGTACTTAGCATGCTTCTCCAACCTCCTTGTGATCTGGCGCTGCCCTACCCCTAAGCCCGTGACCAAGACAGTGGCGGCTAGTGTCATACCACCCAGCGGGATGGCGACGAGGGCACCCACCCCTGTAGCGAGGGTGGCCACAGCTGCCACACCAGCACTGGCTCCAATCACACCCGCAGCAGTGATTGTACGCGCGAGGACGTTGTATGCTGTCTTATATCGACGGCGCGTTCTGCCGTACTTTTCTGCCTCATGGACGAGATTCTGCCTGATGGTATCTATCTGCTGGTGTCGCCAACCATGGAGGGTACCGCCCTCGTCAGCAGTCAGGGAGGGGTATATTTCTGGCTGCTTCCGCCACTCTGATTTTGCCATAGTATACCTAGAGATTAAACCTGCATCACCTGCTTATGAATCATAGAAGGGTTCATTGTGGAGAGCATGGCTAACCGTGCCATCTTTTTGGTCTTGAGACAGCTGTCTCTTAGAACGTGGTCATCCAGCACTTTGTCGGGTGCCAGTAGCATTCTGAGACGTGACATCTGGAACTTCACCTTATCACCAAGATAGTAGGTCCGCCGCTGGATGGCTTTATTGATCTTATACTTCCGCGCCATCTCCTCTTCCCACTGTATGACCTCTGGCTCATCCTCATCTGAGAAGACACCTGGCTCATCGTCGTATGTGAAGACATCTGGCCGATCGTCGTCTGTCAAGACTCCTGCATCCCACTTACTCTCCTCCAGGAGGGCCTGCACGCATTCTGTTGATACCAGTTCTCACGCTGTAGGCGCTCTCCTTCTTGTTGACAGATCTGTTGCTGTGCGGGCATCTGTTCGTTTAAGCCCTTTATCTGTGCAGGGCTTATAAAGGGGCAATCCTCTATCGGGTTCATCATCTCGGCCAAGCCCAGATATTGCTGGTATGATATCATGTTGTCGTCAGGTCAATGAGTAATAAGAGTGTAAACTCTGATTGGGCGTCTGATATCCCATCTGTGCTGGCGTATATGTTAATGGAGGGGCTGTCAAACAGGTGATTTACAGGTGTGAACAGGCTAGGACTGATACCTTTCCATAGGTTGTTGTTGGCACCTGGGAGATACTCTATCACGTCCCGGCCGACTTCTACCAGTGAGCTGCTGTGTGCACTGCCCGGAGGTTGATGTAGCACATCAGCGTGTATGTATGTTGTGCCCCGCTGGGGCACCTCGGAAGAGGACCCATTCTACATGGTACTGTACCACCCGTCTCCCCTCTAGAGAGGGTGAGATTATGTTCTCACCATCAGAGTACGAGGCAAGTTCAAAGGCATTCTCCCTCCACCCCATTGGTGGTGATGGGGTGGAGATGCTCACAGACCTCAAGGATGTGTCGAAAGGGCGTCTGGGCCGCAACATAGATGGCCACAAGATCGTATTTCGGTACGATTTCCCAAAGAGGAAGTACATCCTCGAGCCGTTGATTGAGGTCTCGGATACAGAGGTGGCAGACATCAACACCCTAAATGACGACCTCAGCTTTCATCTAGTCAAACCCTATTCGAGCAGTGCCCCGCCGATGACCCATGAGGGTCTGTTATTGACCCTGGTAAACCTGCAGTTCATGTTTGAGAAGAATGAAGTGTGGTACCACGCTGGACCTGGTGGTAACTGGCAAACATGGTTGCCACTATATAGACCTCCTACAGTCATTGACATAGAGGTTACTCCCCTCTCCACTGTTGTGAAAAGGGATGGGAAAGTTCGAAAGCTCTACAATCGGGGATCATCCTTCCTCACCTACATAGGTGAAGGTGTCTCCCTGAGGAGGGTGGGTCACCGGATCGGCGTTACAGGTGGAAAGCGCCTGCTGCGTCGTCCATTCGATGGGCCAGAAGAAGCTGTTAACCTCCAGGAAGGCATCCTACGGGTAGATGGTGTGTCACATGTCACCAAAGCCAAGGGTGCTGTTAAACTGCTTTAGCGAGTGGGACTCACTCGCCCGCAAACGACTCATATAGTCCTAGAGCTACGTTTCTTAGCCGGCGGCAAAGTGAAGCAGCTAGCCCCTGCCCCTGAGGGGATGGAGATCACTATCGAACCAGATGGAGCAGGGCTCGATCTGGCACAGATATTTCGGTAGGCGTTCACTCTGTTCAGTTCAACTCTTCATGTATAGTCAAGATGCCTTCTTGTATATAAGGCTCGGCGTAGATGGCAAATAGTTATCTACCGGAATGCGCCACAATAAATAATTGGGGCAAATATTTATCTACCGGAATGCGCCACGATAAATAATTGGGGCAAAAGTTATCTACCGGGGCGCGCCGCGACGTAGATAGCTGTGGGGGCCACGGATCGCCGATCAGCTGCCCCAGGGCTTGAGATAGCTGTGGGGACCACGGATCGCCGATCGGCGCCCAGTAGGGGCCTGCCTTGCGTAGGGGGCCGCGACGTAGGTTTGTTCGAAAACATTTCGACCGGGATGGTTCGCGACGTAGATAACATTTTGTTCGAAACATTTCTACCTGGATGGGCCACAACGTAGATAACGTTTGCCCCATATCTACCCCATATCTATTTTGAGGTGGTATCATTTTGACTCGGACGTAGATTAATAATCGCCGATTGTCGGTCTACGGCGGCGGCCTGTCGCGTAGATTAATATTCGGCGATTGTCGGTCTACACTGCGGCGATTGTCGGTCTACGGCAGCATCATTTTGAGGTGGTATCATTTTGACTCTGGATATACTACTGGGTTAATAATCAAGAAATTCTCAATTTTTGTTTAGTTGGTATCCATTTTCAAGCCAAGAGAAGACTTTTTGAAAATGTATCACAGTCATTCCAGTGATAAAATGTCAAATATAATCTCTTAGCCTGCAAATGGACAGTCTTCAAGACAGCTGAAGAGGCTGCATTGGCCGGTTTACCATTATAAACTACAAGTTGACACAAGAGGGTTTAAGATATTCAACAGCATGTTTCTTAAAATTGTATGTGAGCTTACGTATTTGGCCTTTCTGGTTCAAGGGGTTAGATGATTGTCAAGCACGAGGTTAGCGGAATATACAATCATTTATATACATATTACAGACAAGACGGATATATACACACACGCACGCACTCACGCACTCACGCACGCACACACGCACGCACGCACGCACGCACGCACGCACGCACGCACGCACGCACGCACGCACGCACGCACGCACGCACGCACGCACGCACGCACGCACGCACGCACGCACGCACGCACGCACGCACGCACGCACGCACGCACGCACGCACACATGTATTAGTGCTGCTAATTGATGTTACATGATCGATCGTTGATCGATTGAATCAGTGATCGTTATTCTATAATTATTTATTTATTTGTTTATTTATTTATTTATTTTATTTAGTTTTTCATTTCCAGTACTGTCCTGACACGCTAATCTGTTGTAGTGGCAATAACACGTGTAATGATTACAAGACACGTACATTAACACCACATATCTTTATTATTAATCATTAATCCGAGGATTCAACTGTTGATAATCTGAATAGCGAGCGGTGGTCATGTTGAAATAACAGGAAGGTAGATCAAAATAACGAGGCCAAGGTACCGGCCAAATTAATTTAACCGCGTATCTTGAATATAGATATAAAAACAGACGTTTACTAAATTTTTTCTTTCAGTAGCCAAGCTTCTTTCGCATCTGGAATCTCTTTTAAATATTATTTTCAAGGAAATCTAAAATAAATATTAATAAATGTACGCTAAAAAAAAAAAAAATTAAATAATTAGTTTAAAAATTATTTTAAATACTTAATTTAAATAATTTATTTATTTTAAATAATTAATTAAAATAATTAATTCCACCCGCAATTTCGTACAGATTTCTTCATTGCCCTGTACGAATCAGAAAAAGCTAACTGTGTTTTCTATTTAATTGAATTCACTATGGCGTCCTTCCTCGGCAGTCCATTTAAGTCCACCGCCTTTCCCCGCCCTGATTTGTTCATGCATGAGATTATCGCAGAGGCACGAGCAGGATTCCGAAAGGGTAGGCCAACACTTGACAATATATTTGCTTTATGCACAATCAGTAAAATACCTTTAATGCAAAGAAAACATCTATACTGCTGCTTTATAGATTTCAAGCAAGCATTTGATACGGTGTGGCGAATTGGCTTGTGGCATAAACTCATCAGAAACAACATAACAGGCAAATGTTATCACATTATTTATAACATGTATCAGTCAATAAAATCTTTTGTGGCGCAAAACCAAGACAAATCAGAATGTGTTATCAGTGCCACTGGTGTAAGACAAGGGGAAAATTTGTCACCCTTTCTCTTCTGTATTTTTATCAATGCTCTGGAAAACTATTTAAAGGAAGAAGGAGTACTAGGTCTGGCGTCCATTAGTAATATAAGTTATGAAAAACTAGACATTTATTTGTATTTAGCCATACTGCTGTACGCAGATGATACTATTATAATGGCCGACTCAGCAGAAAATCTTCAAACTTCATTAAATATTTTTAACAACTATTGTGCCTATTGGAAATTAACTGTTAACTTAAGCAAAACAAAAGTAATGGTTTTCTCTAAAAGTAAAAAACATAATAAAATATTTTATCTGGGTCTGGAACAAATTGAAATAGTAAGCGAGTATCTCTTTCTGGGAGTACTTTTTAAAAATCATGGGGGATTTTATCAGTGTAGAACCCGAACTTTAAAACAGGGGGAAAAAGCCATGTTCCAATTGCTTTAGAAAAATCAGAGAGCACGACATCCCATTAGACCGCCAATGGAAGTTATTTGACGCTATGATAATGCCAGTTCTTTTGTATGGGTCGGAAATTTTGGAATATGAAAATCTGGATATGTTTGAAGCTTGTCATATACAATTTCTAAAATACACTTTGACCGCAAAGAAAAGCACCACAATTTAATGTTGTATGGAGAAACAGGGCGTTATCCACTAAGTATTACCATCAAGACTAACATGATCCGGTTTTGGACAGATCTAGTGAATGCAGGGTACGGAAAATTGTCCTCTGCACTTTACTATATCTGTCGAGAATTGGAACAGGAAACCAATTTTAATTTTGCATGGTTAACAGCAATAAAGTCGATCCTCCAAGAAACAAATCAAGAACACCTATTTAATGCTGAGTATAGCAACAAGCTCCATATAGTAAAAGTGACAAAGATTACGCTCCAAATGCAATATATGCATACATGGAAAGATACACTCATCACATCGGCTAGACTATTATTCTGCAAGGACATTAAAGAAGATATTAAATTTGAAAATTATTTTAATGTTCTCACAACGAGAAACGCCATTACTCTATTTCATTTTAGGACACTAAACCATAAACTGACCATTGAAACCGGACGATGGACGAAAATCGATAGACAACACAGACTATGTACAACTTGTGACGAACTCGATGACGAAAATCATTTTCTTTATAAATGCAACAAATACAACGATTGATAAGCAAAAATTATTCCAAGCCAGTCATTCCAGTAGTGAGTTTTCGGGAAAGTTCCTCTCTTGGCCTGCAAATGGGCATTTCTCAAGATCACTGCAGCGGTCGGTTTTTTTTACCAAGTTGATCATTAGTGGGTTAAGTTGACACAAGTTGGTTAAAGAATGATAACGTATCCTTTAACAATTCACCACACGATATATGGATACGACAGTGCCCCTTGCCGCCCTCTCACCATTAGCTGGAGAAAATGCTCAATGCTCCTTATACCACCTTCCTGTGCATGAATTGTATATTATTGATAGATCAATTTAATAACTGTTTGGTATTCTGAAACTAATTTGACTTGTGAATATGTTCAATTGAGTTTCTCTTTGTGCCTTTTACGAATTGTACCTCGTTTATAAATTAGCAATTTGAGGACTTCCGAATATTTTGAAACTAATTTGGGTGAAAAAATTTCCCAACCCTTTGTGCCATTTTCAAGTGTACGATTTGAGTCACAATCTAATAGCTGTCGATTATTTCGACCTTTCTCCTTGTGCTACTTTCGAGTGCACGAATCGCATTTTGTCGATAAATCTATATTGAATATAATTATGTATATAAAATCTACCGTCATAAAATATAGTATCAACTGTAATACCTCATATGCCTATACAAAGCTTGAGCGTAATAAAGTGAACTTTTGAACTTGTTCATCAACCAATCCAACACAGCGAGCGTGTACATCACGATATGACGCGCGTACAGGCCCTATAAATCAGTCGCCTATTTACTTTTATCAATCAATCATTGGCTAGTTTGATAGTTGTTTAAGAGGCGGGCTCTTAGTACTGCGTTAGATTTATCAAATCTGTTGACTATATATGAGAAAAGCGTTTAATTAAAATTCCACACGAATACTTGAAAATATTTGCAAGATTCAATACAAGATTTCACTTTTAAACCTTGTAAAACAGTGGATATCGTACTACTATACTTGCCTGTTGAAATATATAATTTGAGTGTAACTTGATGTAGGCCTCTCGCCAGCACACATTTTATATTGTATTTGACTAATATTTCATGAAATCATGTGTTTTCTTAACTATAATCATAGCTAATAATGTAAACTACGTTGACAATGTTTAGCACTCTTCTTTACTAAACAACTACGCCCACGCCCCATAGCCCCCACCCACCCACACATACGCACGGACTCGCTCACACACGCACGCACATGAATATCCATCATTACTAGTATTCAATCACCGTGAGTGGGTATATAAAACCGAGATGCTACCTTAGTACCTGTCGGGTTTACACTGTTCAGAATTATGAGAATATCGTTGATGATCGACTGAACTGTCAATTAATCGAAAACCTAGATTCTCGAAAATTAGCAGCACTAATTTATATATATAATTCCTAAAGTTAGAAAGTTTCTATTATTCCTAGGTCAAGATTTAGGCAAGGTGGCAGAACTTCAAAATGGGACAAGCACAGATGGCGTGCTAGTTCTGAATTATGGTGGGCTTTCTGGTACTGTCTGTTTTAGTGCCAGTTGGGGTCAAGCAGAAGCACGGGTTGCGTGTAGAATGCTGGGACATGAGTAAGTACGATCAGGAGAAGGTTCGGGAATTCTTTAGGGCGTGGTCCTTGGTAGGGTCCTAGAATAAGACAGTGTCCCCCACCCACTGTTCTGGTGGATGCATGACTTAACCCACTCCAAGCAAATGATAGAAATGTAAGGGGTGATGCGAGCTATTTAAAGTTCTATCAGTGGCAAAAAGGAATATGTATTTTGCTTTTCACAATTATTTTGGTACCTACTCTTTGAACCTTGACGTACCAGCTATTATCTTAATCTAAAAGTAATCAAACAAGTATGCGGTTGACTATTTTGAAACTATTGTGGCTGCCAACTGTTGCCAGTTCCCATTTTCATTAACAGTTTCCAGTCAAATTACTTTCAAAATATTCAAAATATAAATTAATTACACCCCTAACATACACAAACACGGTTGTTGCGAGAGGAAAGTGTCTCGCGCGGGCCTCTGTCACAGGAAAATGCCTTCGACGCCGAAGCGGAGGAAAAGAGTTGGCAAAGAGGGCCACTCTTTTGTTCAAACAAAAAGCTAAGCGCTGGTCAATCCTAGTGAAGTCATAATTAATGTGATGCACACTGGTTTACGTGAAGACGGGTCAAATGATTTCCGAAGAATTCACAGGTCCCAGTCTTATGGATGTCCAAAGATACTGCATTGGTAGTTGCCGTTTTATTTATGTGGGCCTTCTGCTACATTCTAACGTACCATTTGGTTATTAGATACGATTCAAAGCTTGGCCGCAAGTGGCAAGGATTCCTACCTATCTTTAGAGACATATATCTACCTGGCGAAGATGATCAGCTTCCTGAAGGTCGCCCCGCATAGCATCTTCCTCAGAAAGATAGCGTGTGTACATGTTATGGAGCAATAGCTTCCGAATCATATGACGATCCGGTCACCATCGTCCCGCAACCACATATAACATCACCAGGACGAGTTACAGTTCACAAAAGCAATTTAGAAAGCGCACTATCATTTATGGTGGGAAGTAAGAGACAGATATCCATCGCTAGTGATCTTCCCGTACAGGTGTGGTGGGTTCCAAGACCTCATCTGGACACTACAACGAGTTGGATGGAGATCTGCATCTCGTCCGTCACCCGTGTTATGGAATTAATATATTACCTGTCATTAGGGTTAAATTCTAGAATGCCCAGAGATGCACTGCATGCCGGGTTCACAAAATATAGTTTTCTTTTTACAGTGCTTCCTACATTAGCAGAGGGATCTAAACTAACTGGTATCCGAAGATACTGGGGGAGTGTATGCAAATCGTCACTTTAGTTATCACCACTCGGAAACCCCAATAGTTCCCCAGAGTCGGATCCTGCCAACGTGTCGACTGGGAGTCCAGACAATTATTAAGCCTTACGACTTAGAGGAGCATAGAAAGAGACAATAACTCAATATTAATAAGAGTCCCTAAGGTAATTGGCCAATTTTGCACAACCTAGCCGGTGCGTGGTGTTACATATCCACCACAACTGGAAAAGAGGCGTACACTATGCGGCTCTTATGGAGAGATTGCCCCTAACTACTGTAAACCCATCCTATGGAGCTAGACTAGCCAGGTTTAGTCGGTAACATGTCATGCTCGAGCAATTGGAGCATGATCAGCGACCTCAGTGTAAAATTGATGCTGGGGGAAATATAGTGATGTGGATATAATGTTGCTGTATAGTATAGCCTAGCATACTGCGTCCTAAAGTTTTTACATAGAAACAAAACATAATAACTAGGATGGCTATTTGCCATATACACAGCTAACTATTACGTTCTAACGGTGTCTTGGGTCATAGGACCTTACGGTGCTCGTTAGTTATAAGCACACAGAAATCAAGATAATATATACAGTAAGAAACAGAAAGTAAAAAAATGTGGTCTTAAGACCGGGAAGGCACCTATTAGTCATCAGTGCCTATTACGGAAATAATAAATGTTACAATAGAATAGTCACTTGAGTACCTATTGGTCATCGGTACAGTAAGAGTTCATAAATCACGGAAATTGATATGCTACAGTTGAGTAGCACGAGATGGCACAATTCCGAACGCTGGGAAGATTTCCGCAGGCAGGCGAATCTACTCATCTATTACTAAACTACATGGAGATATAGAACGATCGGAAATGTCCTGTAAACCTGGTTCGGTTATCTTCACAGGAGTCGTTATTACCACTGATATGGGTTGGCCTATCACGGCTGTGGATGTGGTGATGCAGCTGCGTGCTGTAGGTGTGATCACTGCAGGTTCTGCCGGTGTGGAAACTACAGTTGGTGTAAATACCGATGCTGCAGGTGCTGCTGGTGCTGTTCTTGCGGGCGCTGCCGGTGCCATGGTGGTTTATGATGGAGTGCTGATGCGAGATGGCTGTGTTGCTCATATCGAGGGTCTAGCTAATTGCGGAAAGTCAGTTTGTCATCGTTTGGTATACTTCGTCTTCACCATTTTCCGGGTTGGAAGCATGGTTATTGGAAGTCTAGTTTCAAGATGTCCTGCGAGGACATCTGGATCATCACTCTGCTCACCAGGCTTTAATGTTGCAACTTACACACAGTGTGTAAAAGATAACGTGTGTGTTACACGATACCGAGTAGCTGAAAACAGGTATTTGCAGTCCGCACAATATACTCTTTGTAATAAATGGTCATGATTAACATGACGAGTCAAGTCCAAGTTCCTGGAAAACGCATGCTTACACGGCTGTCCGCTATGCTGTAAAGCTGTATGTGGATACTTCTTTCCGAGAGGAGCAGGTGCCGATTCTTCTGAGCTGTCGGACAAGGCAAGGTCTTCCGCAAGCGAAATATTATTCCCGCATTATGGGGATCTGCGGAACCACACTAACCTAATTTAAACCTAATTCTTCATAACTTTCCTGGCCAATACAAGAAACAGCAGAATTTGGTTTGCGACACGAAAGTAGCCTAATGCTTGATCTTCCCTTGTGTCAAGTTTAACAGGAAGATGAAGTTTCAGTGCATGCTTTCCTCCTTTTATACTTTTTGGTGACGTCACGGTAGGGCAGATGACCACACCCGAAAGTTTTAGGGTGAGTCGGTCCCTCCAAATATGGAAATATTTAATTTTCCTGGAGTCGGATCAAATATTCCCTCCGTAGAAAGGAGGTAAATATAAATACAAGAAGGAAGGATAGCCGCTTTAATCCCCACTTGGCGGAAAATCAAGTCTCCGATCAACGTTAAAATCTGGAACTACTTATTCCCATGGAAGCTCACCTTTTAATTAGCATGAAGCGGGTTTTCAAGTTGGATGTAGGGATGAGCCTAGTCCTACCCACAGAGGAGGATGGGTTGGATCAAGTTGGATGCCTATAAACAAGCCTGTTCAAATTTCAAGCTGGAACATCCGATGGGGTGTGGGAGAGTGTGATGACGTCAGTGGCTTGGCCCTGACTCACCACCTCTCGCCTTTTCCATCACGCTGTGTTAGATGCGCGTAGGGCGGTTCTTTTGTTTATAGCCTTGATACAATTTGCTGGAAATTGATGTGAAGATCATGTGGTTCTTGTTTTGAAAGCACGTGGCTGATCGGAAACTTAGGCAATCTGTATGTAATGGTGAAGTGTTGATGCTGCTGACTGTTCGCAGTTGATTTGAAAAATGGAATATATGTTCTCAGACCTCTGTTCATCAGAACAGCGTACCTTTATATGTGCGTGACTTTATACATGCGCCGCCTCTGGTCTGTAGTATAATTATTCCAGCCCGTGTTGATTAGTGACTGGAATATGTAGGTAAGAGAATATTTGAAATTCTCCATAATGTTATACTGTCGAAGTTTTGATGCTGCTTCACCAGCCCGTGCGTTAATGATTTGTATACGCGGTAGAACAGTTGTGTTCTTAATCAAAATTAGGACAGTACAGCTGTATGTAATTTATTGTTTGGTTTAAACAGTTCCAAGTCTTGTGGAAACCAAGTCTACTGACCCCGCGAAGCTGGACTGTACTGTCGTATGGAGATTGTGAATACAGTCATCCTGAGTGTCTGTATCTCTGTCAAGTTGGTGAATTTGATTGGTGTGCATGGCTGCTTATCTGTGGATGATACTTGCGCTGTTGTGAAGTGTAACATTTTTATCACAGTGGGGCGGGAATGCTGCATGTGGGTGATGTCAACTTTATCGGACATGTTGTATTTCACTCTGTAATGGCTGAGTCTGAGGACGGGACAGAGTTACTTTAGAGCGTGGATGACCAAGAAAGGTGCTGTCATAACTTGAATCAATCCATTATTGATCTTCCTTTCGGTAGCAAAATCCTACTCGATACGGATGACAGACTGCGGGCATCTTGCTCTCTTAAAAATATTGACTGTTATTATGTGTGATTGACGTGTGATAGTTTAGCTGTTTCGTACAACGTTTTCTGGGTGGGATTGGGGAGTCCACCGTAGCGCGTACTATGGATGGTGGTGGTGTTGTTCCTCCCTTCCATATGATCAGTTTTCCGCAAGCTGGATAAGGAGGTGTTTGCGGAAAATGTTGACTTGTGTTGACGATGGTGGTGTTCTGTTGTAGGAATGTCCGGGCTGCTGTGTGATGCTGGCGTAGTGCGGATTGGGCAGATCCAGGTTTCCAAGATGGGGAATGCTGAGTCTGTTGCTATTGCAGAAAAGTCAGGTTGCGGAAAGTGATGAGCTTCCCGCATTCGTGCGGGAGGGAATGTTGCGGAAAAAGGTGTCTCTAACCTTTTCGATTTATAGAAGCTAGGTGCATGCTAAGGATTTTGTTGATGATGTTGAATGTCTCCATTATCTCCTCTCTATAACCGGGTGTGTATGGGGCGTTCGTGCAATGTTGAATTGACGTATCCAGCCTTGCGGGCAAGTGCGTTCTGTATGCTCCTGACATTCTGTGTCTTGGTGTAACGTTCTGACTGCTCAAGGGGGCTTGGTTGGGCGGTTGGGGTCGGGGATGCCCTTTGGGTGGAGCGGGTCATCTCCCATTACATGATGGTTGGTACTCTGTCATAGTTTTTAAGTATCGGAAATATTCGAGCTGAGAGTCTGCTGAACAGGCTGCGGGATGCCACCTCCTCTGTAGCAGATATCTGTCCCATATCTGAAGATTGACAGTCAACAGACGACGAGGGGAGTGTGAACTGGACAGGACCGATGATGTCTGAACTTGGTGCATAGACGAGGGACGTGAATTGGAGTAGGGTGGTAGTGCTATAGGATGGGGTGCACCTTGGCATGGGGGTGGTTTCGCATTTTGCGGAATTGAAGGGTACACCGAGTTGTGCAGTTTTGCTGTTCTTCGAAACAAGCCAAGGCCTCATCAAGCCTCTTCACTTCCATGTTATTTATTACATGTTCCACCACACAAGAAGCATGGCCCGGGGCAGCCTCAGCTTCCGCTTGTGGTAACTCTATAATTGGGTTAATAGCATGAAGTGGGTGGGAATGGGAAGAGGTCGGCGGAACAACTTTTCCGTTCTTCCCCTTGGACAGCACAGTCTTCAGGTACGACTTCCCAGATCTTGTAGACCAGTTCTGAGGAGGGAAATGGCGAGCACGTATCTCATCATCGTCCTCAGCATTAGTCATATGTTCACCGGACTCCTGGCTTGGTAGGAGAGGGGTCGAACTGGCACTGCGGTCCTCTGCACTAACGTCGGGAAAACTTGTTTCCATAGAGACATCTGTCTTGGTACCAGCGTCACGTGGAACACTGAGCCCAAGCTCTGGCACTGAGTCATCACTGACACAAGGTTTAAGTCGATCGAAGTGGATGACTGAGGTCAGGCCATCCGAGGCGCGGAAACGGTAGGTCACATCCGACATCTTACATACTACCACATAGGGGCCTTTCCACTGGTAACTCAGTTTACTTGGCACGTTTACAGAACGTCACGAATCGTGAACCCAAACCATCTTTCCTGCCTCATATGGATCTCCTTACACTCGCCGGTCATGCCACGTTTTCCGACGCCAGTGTGCAGTGGATAATGTTGATCTCACTAGCTCATGGGTCTTTTCTATCTGCTGTCGCATGAGCTATATGTAGCGAGATGGTGAATTTTTCTCTCCCGGTATCTTGGGCATGGCCGGATTCAGGGGTAAAGCTAATTAATGGTCTAACATTAACCGAGCAGCGGTATAACCCGTGCTGGAATGTATCGAAGTATGGTATGCCATGCGCACATATGGGAGTCATAGATCCCAATCTCGATAATCAAGGCGTGTTTCTTTACTAAGCATCTCTGTGAGAGTTCGATTGAACCTCTCCACCATTCCGTCACTGCGGGGATGAGTTGTCCTTGTTTTGACGATATGAAACAATTTGCAGAGCTCGGAGATCAGCCGGCTCTCAAAATTACTTCCTTGGTCGAAGTGCAGTTCATAGGGCATACCAAATCGGCAGAAAACATTTCTCATTAGAACCTCTGCTACTGTGGATGCCACTTCATAAAATAATCTTGCAATACGAGAATGTATTTGTTTCCTTCATCCATCGTATTCAAGGGTGCGAGCACATCAATAGCCACTCGCTCCCACAGTGCACCAACAATTTTAACTTGCAGAGGTGCATAATGGTGTTGGCCAACAGAGCGTCTTTCGCATGGGACACAATTGGCGACCCATGCCTTCACACTATCGTGTATCCCGATCCAGTGGAATCTCTGTTTTATCCGTGTTGTAGTTCGCTCGATGGCTTGTTGTCCAGCCCTGTCGTATAGCTGTTCTAGAATAGTTTTACGATAATGCTCAGGGATCACTATCCGGTTATTAATGTAAAGATTGTTGTCTTGTATACGACACTCTCCAAACCGCTGATAGTAGTATTTTGCCATCGCGGAAAGTGGTGTAACAGATTCCTTAGGAGTACATACCCCCTCTTGGATCCACATGTTTGCATGTCTGTTGCTTGTTCGTGAGCGACTGTCTCCGTGTTCCACTCTGCACACCGCAATTCGGCGAACACCGGAGATGGCTGTGTAGTATGTGTCACAGTGGTGGCCACTTCTTGTTCATCCTCAAGCCCAATTCTGCTCAAGGCATTGACATTTCCATGCAGTTTGCTGGGTCTATGAACAACATTGTTGTTGAAGGCCTGCAGTGATTCATTTCCACCTCGCTACCTGGCCCTCCAATTTTTTTATGTTTCTGAGCCAGCGTGGTGAGGCATGATCTGTACGCAGGGTAAATGGGCACCCATACAGAAAGTGTTTATAATACTTGACAAAATGAACCACAGCTAACAATTCCCTCTTAGTGGTAAAATAGCGTTTTTCCGTCTTGTTCAGCGTATGCGAACCATAACCCAGTACCTGCTCTGTTCCATCATCTGTGACCTTAGATAGGATTGCATCAATGGCATAACCTGATGCATCAGTGTCTAAGATGAAATCGAGGTTAGGGTTAGGATGAGCAAGAATTGGGGCGGTCGTCAAGAGTTCCTTCAGCGTCATGAAGGAACCATCACACTCACTCATCCACTCCAAAGGTCAATCTTTTTCGGTGATCCTGAATAATGGTGATGCAATCTCACTAAAATGACGGATGTATCAACGATAGTACTGGCAAAGACCAAGGAAACTCCAGGTATCCTTGACTGAAGTGGGGGTCTACCACTCCGCTACTGCTTTTGTTTTTGAAGGCTGAGTAGCCACTCCGTCGCCGGAGTGTCCCAGGAACTCGACGCTCTGTCTGAAGAGATGACACTTTTTCGGTTTGAACTTTAGATTTGCCGTATGAAAACGCATTAGAATTTTGTCCAGGTTGGACAAAGTCTGCTCAAATGAGGAGCCAAAGACGATTACGTCGTCGATGTAACAAAGACAGATTTCCCATTGCATGGTGGTTAATACCTGCTCAATGAGATGCTCGAACGTTTCAGGTGTGTTGCACAATCCGTAGGGCATCTTACGGAACTGGAAAAGATCGTCTCTACACACAAACGCAGTCTTCTCCATGTCAGCCTCATCCATTGTTACCAGCCAGTACCCACTAGCTAAATCAATGGTACAAAACCACTTCACTCCGGACAAAGAATCGGATACGCGTCTTTGATGCTTAGATCATTGAGGTGGTGGTAGTCGATATAAGACCCCAAAGATCCATCCTTTTTGCCCGCTAGTACAATGGGACTGGTCCAGGGGGATGCTAATGGCTCTATTATGCCTGTCCGCAACATGCCATTTACTTGTTGATGTGCCTCCATCTCCTTGTGAATGGGAAGATGTCAAACGGGTTGTCGAATGGGTCAGTTGTTTCCAGTGTCGATGGAGTGTCGCACGAGATGAGTTTCCGATGTCCATGTCTCCGGCCGAGAAACTATCACGATATTTATATAAGAATTTCGGTACATCACGTTTATTAGATTGCATCAATCCAACTGTGGCATGCAAATATATGTCATGTAAATGACATATCAAATCATCAGAAGTTGTTGATGGTGTAGGTGTAGTAGGGGGTGTCTCCAGTGATATCACATCCACCAGATGGCCACAACGAACTCCTGGTTCAAGAGTTATTGGGTCCGTTGTGCCATTGAATATGCGGAATGGTATGTGATCCTTATTGGTGGTGTCCACGATCATTCGGGGACTGGCGCATTGTGACATGATTATGTACTCAGGGTCGGGTTCCAGCATGGCTATGTGTGTGTTGTTTCCTAACTGTGGTGCTGTGGCCCATAAGATTTTCTCCTGTCCCAGCTCAAATGTGGCTGTCGATGCTAAAATTACTGCGCAAATGTTGTACAGTGTTGATTCTGGTCCAAGCGATATACGTCGGCCGTGTATGTCTAGTTCCTGTTGTCTGCAATGTATGACAGCTTTCCTGGCACTGAGGAAATCAGAACCAAGTAGGGCATCGTTTTCAATAGAGGCAATGACAACTCGTTGAATGAATTGTATCTCCTCTATCTGTATCACGAGGTTTAGTGTACCAGCTACGGGAACATTGGCTCCCGTGGCTGTTTGCAAAAATATATTTGTGGGTTTAACGGGTGGCTTCGTATGAGGTGGGATGCTCTCATACACGTGCTTGTTAAATACGGTGATGGAAGCTCCAGTGTCCACAGTGGCACTGATGGAAACACCGCTAAACAGACAAGCACACTTATATATCACTTTACGGTGTGCCTGTGGAAGAGTTTCCAATGATACTGTCTACCGGAGTGTTTTTGGTGCGGTATCATCCTGTATATAGTCGGCTTGTTTCCTAAGAGCTTCCGTGAGTGCGGTTGGTGGCTGAGTGAGGAAAGGGGCAGCTCGTCGTCGCTGCTGCTGTGATTGCTTAGGCGATGACGGAGCTGGGGGTAGAAGTGGTGGTGTTGTTGATGCTGTTTCTGTGTACTGTGAGATGGTGTATACAGCAGTGCGGACTGGACTCGTGCGGTCGCGGATGAGAGCTGCCTAAGTGAGCCACCTTTTACAATGCATCATGGGATGTTTAGTTGATGCACAGAAGAAGCAATGACGGCATTGCAGTTTGCCGTTCTCTGCACGATGTTTCTTCTTGCGTATCGATGATGCCGAATGTTGACTTCTATCCATATCACTGCTGTTGCTGCTGGATGCAGTAGTTGATGCTGTGAGGATTTGTGAATTGCAAACCACCAAGGGACACCGGGTGTTAATTGCCTTGGCGGTGGGTCGTGGTGCTTGTATAAACGTTGTTTCAGCGGAGGTGCTACAACCTACCACTGCCGTTTTACATAGGGAAGAAGGTTGGTTAGATGCAGAAATTACGGGGTCACAATTTCCGACAGGGTGGAGATGTCAGTGCTGCGGATGCGGTACGCATCATTGGTACTGACATATAAGAAGCCGGGTGCATGTGTATGCATCCTGTCATAGGAGAATGAATTGTTGTGTTGGCCACCTGACATTGTCGTTCAGAGGCCGCAGTTCAGCCGGATTGTGAGAATGGACACCGAAGTGACTCTGTAATTGCTGCCCTCGTTGGTTTAACGGGGTCTCAGGCTTCGGGGTATGTCGGCCAATGGTTGGAGTTGTTGACGGAGGGTGATTTGGACATTGCTCCCTCCAGTGGCCTGGCTGACCACGTCCAAAACATGTGTTTGGTGGCTGTGCGGAAATCATAGTGGTTGCTGGCGTGTTGTTGTTTGCGTCGCTACTGTAGTGCTTGGAGTGGTGACTAAGTTAGTAAGTGCTGAGGCTTGTGTTGGTGGGGATGCAGTGCTGTTGTCGGTAGTGGTGGTGAGATTCACATCGTTTACTTGGTTGATGGGGTGCAGTTGTCGGCGATTATTCTTTTCGCATTCTAAAATGTTCTCAATATGAACCACGGTTGCCGTTAGTTGTTGAAGACTACCATGCTCTGTGGGGAATAGTTTTTCTTTTAGAGCGGGTTCACTGCTCAGCGCGTCGATGAAGGTGTCCAGATTTAAATGTGTGACGCCCTCATAATTCATGCTGGGGTAAGCGCGGGTAACTAGTCATCGAATACAACTAGCCAATTCTGGAAGTGTTTCTCCCAAACGTTGACGCAAGTTCTTAAGTTGTAACTGACTCGTTTCCCCGAGGGCTGTGTCGCCAAACCTTTCTGACAAGGCGCTCTCCAACTCGGTGTATGTTGGTGTGTAGTCTGTGCCCAAATCTGCCAGGACCTGCAGTGCTTTCCCGGACAGCTTTGCGGCCAGATACGCTCCCATTTGATGATTCGTCCACCGATTTGTGCGACTTATTATCTCGAACTGAACTTTATAGTTAGCCCAATCATTCTCCCTGCTAAATTCGTGTGGGGGTGGTGGTGGGAGATTGATCCAGCCATGTCCACGATGAGAAGTGATGGGCACAAATCCAGGTGGTGGTGCGTGGGAGACGGTTGAAAACGCGGATGCTGGTCTGCGTGTTGGTAGGGGTGTTTGTGGCGTTTCCCGTCGATGTCCCTGATGATGTTGATGATGATGCCGTGTTGGTGAGGGAGATTCTCGTCGATGGTGCTGTGCACGATATGTTGGCTCCGTGGACTACTGCAGAAGCAAAACATAATAACTAGGATGGCTATTTGCCATATACACAACTAACTATTACAGTTCTAATGGTGTCTCAGGTCATAGGACCTTGCGGTGCTTGTTATATATAAGCACACAGAAATCAAGATAATATATACAGTAAGAAACAGAAAGTATAAAAATGCGGTCTTAAGACCGGGAACGCATCTATTAGTCATATTACGGAAATAATAAATGTTACAATAGTATAGTCACTTGAGTACCTATTGGTCATCGGTACAGTAAGAGGTCATAAATCACGGAAATTGATATGCTACAGTTGAGTAGCCCGAGATGGCACAATTCCGAATGCTGGGAAGATTTCCGCAGGCAGACTGTTGATGCAGCTCACTCTCAAGACGGTGAATCAGACCGGTTAGAAAGATCCACTAGATAGTCAGAATAACTGATACATGGATTTACACAGTTTGTTGTAAAGTTTCCGTCCGGCAACGGTGCTTTGAAAGTTGCCGGTTAACAAGGAGGGCTATATTTGTAATTAAATATGCATGCACAATAACTGGGTACACAGTGCGGGATGCACGTTATGCATGCACAATAACTGGGTACACAGTGTGGGATACGTCGCATACCTCTTGCGACGCACCGAGCAGAGTCCCACCAGACTGTAGTCTAAAAGTTAATTAACACATGCGACATGCTGCGCAGAGGTTTGATACCACTTTTCAGCGTGGTCCGGAAGATCCGGCGAGTTATCCACCAAGAATCACCATCAGCTTTACATCCTGTAGAATCACATCGCGCCCGCATGCCCCACCCACAGAGAAGCTCCTCTGTGAGTAATTACCGGAGAGGGAGCACTTATATTAGTTTAATTTTTGCCACAGGATGGCCGTCCGTGAGCTTCCAAAAGTCTTATTGTGGATGTCCAAGACTGCTCACCGGTGCAGGAGATCTCAATTCCGAATGACCCCGCTGTGGTGTAGGTACCGCCGTCAGTTAGGAGTTATCCCGCGTCTTGCACTGCCCTGGTCCAGCAGTCTTGCTGACTGGTCGGCTTCCACGCTGATGGTGCTCTCGATTCTCGTTTTCTCGTCCGTTTTATACTACTCTTGACGTCAGAAGCAGATCGCTCCAGCCAACCAGCGGCCGAGCAGTAACTAATAAGCGTGCAGCTAAAAGTGGTGACGTGCCTATCACGCGAACAGCGCGTTCCCTATTCATTAATAATACATACACGCGATTACGAAGTCAAAATAATATTTTGAAGATAATTTCTTTTAAACGATAACTCGGCCATTTCTGGTCCTATTTAAAAAATGTAAAACGTTTTGGAATCCTCGTTTCATTCTGGTCCTGATTGGTACCAAGAACGACGAGAATAGTGTGATTTGAAGAAATCACTAGTACCGACTCGGTACACTATAAGCATATACTCTCTCCCAATACTGACACGTGTTGTCAGGGAAGTTCTGACGCGCGCTACGCGTTCTTACAGACTTTTTAACGAAACCTCTCTTATAGGCGTTATACACGCGTACTATCCAAACCAATGGGGCGTGTGTGGAACGCAGCCGGAGCGGCCGTCCCGTACCCAGCCTAGCTGGAACGGTCGGTACTCGCCCGGTCGATCGGTGCTACGAGTACGACGTTCTATCATATGTTCAAGAACGTGCATTGAATGGACATTTCCAATTTATCCATCCATCATATGACGTCATAATCAACTAAGTGACGTGTAAGATTACGTCATAATCGATTACAGCATGAATAACTCCATTTGGTCCGTCTTAAACGCTTAATAGACCAACACGTTTTGCGAATTGTAAGATTTTACTATTTAATTGACATTTTGTCGAATATTATGAAATTTATTTGACTGGTCGCTGTTGCTGCCATAGGCATATCATAGTGTGCGCGTGTTAAAGTGCGTTGGGCGTAACTGTACGCATGTGGCTACTTTATTATAAATGATCAACTGCTGCCTCCGTCTGTGTTAATTATTGATACAGTCTGCGTTACATAAATGGAAAGTCACGTGCGACTGGTACCAGCTTCTGATGTAATATTCCGTTTGCATGATATGTAGATAATGCATTTAGATAGCATAATGAAAGGATTTTGTCAGTACTTCGATCAAAAGCGAATGTCTGTGAACTGACTGCTGGACATGTAAAAATAGATTAAATTGACAGCAAAATGAAATTCTATATCAAGAACCAAAATGCAGTCAATGCCCGCTAAGGGCATACAGAATTCTAGATCTAATCCACACCAACCCCACCCCCTCACACCCCACCCCCACACCCACCCCACCATCGGACACACAGACTGCTTCAGGGCCCCACGTACCTTTGTACCGGCCTTGTTGACACAGGAACTTACACAAAGGAGAAACATTGCTTTATATATATTAAAAGATGTGAATGTGAAATTCAACAAATCACAGCTTAAGCTTCAAAAGTAAAATTTTCTCATATTCAAATTTCTGTCAGGCTAGATGAAATCGCTATAGGGTATATATAGAACCTTTTAAGAATGTTGAATTTCTTTCAAGATTTTTTCTATAAATAATGCTATGTTAATCAGTAGATTGATCTGGCACTTTTAGTGTTCTGGTTGACATATTTTCCTTTCAGTCCACATACTCATCATGTTTACGCGTGTTTCAATTCAGCAATAAAAATGTAAATATGGATGAAAAAATGTTTAACGATGCTTTAAAAAACTGGCACCATGGCTTTTCTTAATCAAGACGCTTTTTTAATTTTATAGAACTGTGGTTCAATTTTTAAAAAAGCCAAACATAATTTGAAATAACTACATACCCTGCAGACACATTACGCTTATTATGACGTTGTTGTATGTGGGAGGGGGTGGGGTGGGGTTGGGTGGGGGTAGGGGTGGGGTCGGTCGGGTGGTGTGGCGGGTAGGGTGGGGGTGGGCTGCGCGTGGGAGTGGGGTGGGGTGGGTTGGGTGGGGGTGAGGGTGGGTGGGGGCGAGTGGTGGTCTGACTAATGAAAAACAGAGAGAATGGTCAACTTCTACAGAAATTTCTTTGAGCAAAGGGGTGTGGCTTGCATAACGTGGACGACCCTCTAAGTCCTAATGAACACATAAGTTCTGCTATCCTGTTATTGATATCCTATTTTGGAAAAGGTGTATATCTGGAGAGAGGAAAGTATGATGAATGTACCGCTCTAATGGACCTTTCCATTTTTGTCTATGCCCCGCCCACATCTAGCTAAGCTACACCCACACCTCGCTCGTGATGTGATCGATCGATCCCTGAACTCCCTGACTATCAATTACCAGAAAACTATACAGGTAATCTGTTGAATATTTTGAAATTAATTTGACTCGGCGCTGGTGCTGCTTACAGCATGTTTATTAAATAGTAGATACAATTTGTACAACGTGTCGGACTATTAAGCGTTAAAGAGGGGCCAATAGAATAATTTATGACGTAATTATTATGATGTCGCCATACACGCTGCTTTGCTGATTATGACGTCATATGACGTCAGATGATAGATGGATACTCTGGAAAGGTGATTTTCCATGGATGTCAGAATCTACTGAAGAATAACAAATAGTTATTAAAATGATCAGAAAAATATACTCTGATCGCTTGACAGTAACCAAGATAAAATGATATAAAAAGTTCCAATACAAAACCACATATTAAGTAAGTACTTCCATCAGTTTTCATTTGGTCAGATCGATATCCCACCCTAACACATATCGTCCACTCCCTACATGAGTACTTATCCTGGAATCTGATGTAGATCAGAATAGTCTATGCAAGTCATAACTGAAAGCGCTGACATGGTTCCCGCAGCTTTTAAATACAACACCATTGGATGACGACGACGACGACGACCACAACCATGACGACGATGCTCTCATCACACAAATACACTATTTCTTCTGTTTATTATTATATGCAGTAACGCAGGCGTCAGTCCATTGACAGTGGACCGCACTTTCTATGGAGAAAACACAAATATGCCAGTCTTGATGTCGCAAATAGAGTGCCAAGGCAACGAGAATGATTTATCGGAATGCCTACATCGAGGTATGGGTGAATCGAGTTGTGTCCATTCCAGCGACATCGCAATTGATTGTTTGGGTAAGTTCATAGCCAGTTACTAGGAGAATAAAGATAGTACGTTCATGGACCATTCGCCACAAAAACGTATCTCAGGTTTAACTTGAGAGCTTTAACACTCGTATCAGGCAAAAACGGCTTCTGCAGAGGTCTGGAGAAATGTCCATTTACAGAGCCAGCAGAAGGCTATTTTTGAAAATTTACGACTGGAATGACTGGCTCGATAACCGTAAATTTACCGTCGTAAATTTTCAAAAATAGTCTTCTCTTGGTCTGCAAAGGACATTTTCTATGAGAAAACTGAAATTTTCTTGATCAAATTCGAGGGTTAAAGGTTAAATGATGGGAGATGGAGGCGACATGCTAAATATGGAGCTTCCTATTAGATAAAATCTCTAAATTTGGTATTGTTTTCAACTAAACAGCCAACCATAATATACATACGGACTGAACAATGCAACATTATACGACCTACATTATTTATGATCATTATTAAGATGAATCGATACAATAATACATATTTTCCCGCTGCAGAAACCAATAAATCTGGTGTCATTCGTTGACAACGATAGGAGGACTTGTATCAATATGCTGATGTGGCAGACCAGCAGTATATGATACATCATCAAGAAGAAGAAGAAGAATATATATATATATATATATATATATATATATATATATATATATATATATATATATATATATATATATATATATATATATATATATATATATATATATATATATATATATATATATATATATATATATATATATATATATATATATATATATATATATATATATATATATATATATATATATATATATATATATATATATATATATATATATATATATATATATATATATATATATATCATATCATATCAGTATGAATAAGCATTATTATGCGAGAACAAATGAAGGTCTATGACAATAGGTAACACTAGATTGCAACGTGTATATGATCTACACCAATATATTACTAGTGAGCGAGTTATGGATGCGCCGCCAAACTCTAGCTAAGCTCCACCCAAGCGTTGACTGTATTGGGATTGATCTATTCCTGCACTCTCTGAATCTCAATTTCGAGATAACCATAAAGGTAAGCTGGTGAATATTTAAAAACTAATTTGAGTGGGTGCTAGGCAGCAACAGCGCCCAGTCAAATTAGTTTCAAAATATTCAACAACCTGTTTATTAAATAATAAAGACATACAATTCGTACAACGCCTAGTCCGTCATCAATTGATGGTTCGTGACGAACTTAGCTAAGTCATTCTTGACATAATTGATTATGACGTCATCCTACACGTCACATAGTTGATTACAACATCATATGGTTGACGGAGAAACTAGATTGATGAATTACTGGTCGGGATTTATGGTTCACCACGCCCCTGTTGGTCTGCATTTGCGCACTCGCCAAGCAGTTCTTGGCCGGCCAGACCATTAAAGGGTTAATAAGACATTGGGGGATTCCAGGCAATCATATGACGTCATAATCAACTATGTAACACGCAAGATGACATCATAATCCACCACGTCATGAATGACGTAGCTAAGTTCGTCACGGACGCTTAATTGATGATGGACTAAGTGTTGTTATACGAATTGTATGTCTTTACTATTTAATAAACATGCTGTTGAACTTTTTGAAACTAATTTGATTGGTCGCTGTTGTTGCTATCACCCAGTCAAATTAGTTTCAAAATATTCAACAGATTACCGTATAGGTTTCTCGAAATTGGTAGTCACGGAGTTCAAGGATGGATCGATCCCAACATGGGCAAAGTGCGAGTGGAGATTAACTAGAGATGGGCGAGACATAGCTATAACTTGATCCCTCAATTCTCGTATGAATGGCCCTATTATATATGTATAGTGAAATAGTAAAACAATTCATCTGACATTTAGCAAACATCAGTGATAAAATTGTTAATCAAAATGACAAATATCTTTTGTTTATAACAGCTGAAAACAATTTCGAAGTGTCTCTGACAAACGGTAATGCCACATTCGGGGAATTACAGTTCGCGTATTACACCGAGTCAGGGCCTCTATGTGGCTTTGGTATTGCACGAAGAGATATGCATGTCTATTGTAGCATGATTGGCTTGCCGTGAGTAGCAATGTGACTAGGGTATGCCTACTGAACACAGTTAAAACATATCTCATCATTCCAATTTGAATATTACACCTTGTGAATATTCAGTTACCTTCGCACACGATCTCTGACCTCGTGATCTTTCTTTGACCTTGTTGGTGATGACGTCACCGCATCCAGGGGCGGATTAAGGTTACATGGGGCCCCTGGCTGTAGCTCAAACAGGGGCCCTTCCGTTAAGAACATTTTCAATAATAGTGTTCTCCTGGTCTGCAAATGGATATTAATTTAAATAAGCAAACGTTTTGATCTTCTTGACGAAAGTAAAGTAGTAAACAATATTGAAAATCATGACAACGATTTCTTTCTGTTAACTAATTTTGGTGGCCCCTAAATATTGGGGGCCCCTGACTTCAGCCCAGTCAGCCTCCCCCCCCCCCCCCCCCCTAATCCGCCACTGACCGCATCTCTGGTATATACATTCATTAATCACTGTCGTCATTTTATCGGCATCATGTGAATATTCGTTAATCTGGATAAATATGTTGTGATGGATCGATGGATGAGAATGAGTGAGGGAAATGGATGTCAGAACAGACAAACAGACGAACAATTGTTCATTCATGCTCACTGTGAACAATAGCAATGGACCTTTCCAGTTTATCCACCAATCATTTGACGTCATACTCAACTACGCGTAGGGAAGGGCGTAAATAAGTTGTTAGAACTTGTACACATGATACAAGAAATTATGTTAAAAACCCCAACTACGCGACGAGTAGGATAACGTCATAATAAATGACGTCATGAATGACGTAGGTAAGTTCGTCACGAATGTTTAATTGATGACGGATTAAGTATTGTTGAACGAATTATATGTCTTTACCATTTAATAAACATTCTGTTGATTATTTTGAAACTAATTTGACTGGGTGCTGTGGCTGCCATAGGCAGCAACAGCACTCATTCAAATTAGTTTCAAAATATCCAACAGCTTAGCCATATAATTTTCTGGAAATTGATAGTCACGAAGTTCAGAGATCGATCCATCCTAACACGAGCGTGGTGTGGGTGGAGCTTAGATAGAGATGGGCGGGGCATAGCAAAAACTGGAAAAGTCCATTGTTCAGTCATGCTCCCTGTTTGAACAATAGCAAGGGACCTTTCCAGTTTATCAATCAAGCATATGATCATAATCAACTACGTGCAGGGAAGGGCGGAAATAAGTTGTTAGAACTTGTACACATGATACAATAAAATATGTTAAAAAAAATCAACTATGCGACGTGTAGGATAACGTCATAATCAATGACGTAGGTAAGTTCGTTACGAACGCATAGTTGATGACGGACTAAGCGTTGTTGAACGAATTGTACGTCTTTACTATTTAATAAACATCCTGTTGAATATTTTGAAACTAACTTGACTTGGCGCTGTGGCTGCCATAGGCAGCCACAGTATGGCAGCCACAGTAACCAGTCAAATTAGTTTCAAAATATTCAACAGCTTAGCCATATATTTTTCTGGAAATTGATAGTCACGGAGTTCGGGGATCAATCGATCCCAACACGGGCGAAGTGTATTCTCTAAAGAAAGTAGTCAATCTCAATTCATGAGAAGCGTGACATGAATCGCGTAATTCTGATTGTGCAATATTATGCCACACCAATAGACTGTTCCAGTTTTAACTATTCCCCGCCCATCTCTAGTTAATCTCCACCCACACCTCGCGTGTGTTGGGATCGATCGATCACTGACCTCCCTGACTATCAATTTCCAGAAAACTACAAGTAAGCGGTTGAATATTTTCAAACTAATTTGACTGGGCGTTGTTGCTGCCTATGGCAGCAACAGCGCCAAGTGAAATTAGTTTCAAAATATTCAATAGCATGTTTATTGAATGGTAAAGACATATTATTCGTACAACAATGCCTAATCCATCATCAGTCAAGCGCTCGTGACGAACTTATCTACGTCATTTATGACATAATAGATTATGACGTCATCCTATGCGTCACGTAATTGATTATGACGTCATCCTATACGTCGCGTGTTTGATTATGGCGTCATATGATTGATGCATAAACTGGCATCCTCCATTCGCTCTGGTATCTTCGCCAGTCGATCGTCGCATATAAAATACTATGACCTATGAAGCAGTGGAAACTGGAACTTTCTGCTTTTGGTATGATCTTATGATAAACTAAAACGTAACATATTTTCGTTGGTCACGCTGACTTAGGTTTGGATGGTGTAGAACCTTTCAATAGAATAGATATTTATTGTTTAACCCTTTAACACTCTTATCAGCCAAAAACGGCTTCTGCAGTGGTCTTGAGAAATGTCCATTTGTAGACCAAGAGAAGACTATTTTTGAAAATTTATTACTGGAATGACTGGCTCGATAACCGAGCCAATCATTCCAGTGGTAAATTGTCAAAAATAGTGTTCTTCTGGTCTGCAAATGGATATTTACTATGAGAAAATTGATTTTTCTTTAACAGATTCGAGGGTTAAAGGGTTAGAGATGCAGCAGATTATCATAAGCAGTGGATTCATAATAATCTTCATTATTCAAAGTCTACGATTAGTTTTACTCTCTGCCTGCTGAATTTCTGCAGACTACATTTTCAAATGGATTTAACTCTGGATATGCTGACTATTTTGAAAACACCCACCATCAACTTTCAGTCAAATCGTTTTCAAATTATTCTCTGTGTAATTATTGTCTGTTGGCTTGCCGCAGCGAGATGGTTAATAAAGTATATTAATCATGTCGGTGAAGTGTAAGTTGTGTTTCTTGGTGTTAATAATTTTTAGAATCTGTGACAAAGGGACTGGATATTTTGAAACTAATGTGTCCACATCATGTTTCTGACATAGACAGAAACGGCTCTCATTCAAATTAGTTTCACAATATTCAACAGAAAATTTAACAAATTGTAAATAATATTTCGAAAAATCGGAATTTTGGGTTCAATGTTTATAAGGATGGAGTGTGAACAGGTCATCTGATTTAGAATAAAGTGGTCCATGAGACCATGACACACCGATTTCTAGCTAAGTTTCTCCCATTTTGCCCGTGTGTTGGATTCTAGTCTATCCATCAATCATATGACGTCATAATCAACCATGTGGCGTCATGATCAATTACGTCATCAATGACGTAGCTAAGTTTGTCACGAACGCTTACTTGATAACGGACTAAGCGTTGTTGTACGAATTGTATGTCTTTACTATTTAATAAACACGCTGTTGAATATTTTGAAACTAATTTTACTGGGCGCTATTGCTGCCATAAGCAGCAACCTCAACCAACTAAATTGGCTTCAAAATATTCAACATCTTACCAGTATAGCTTTCTGGAAATTGAGAATTCAGGGATCGATCGATCCCAACACGAGCGATGTGTTGGTGGAGCTTAGCTAAAGATGGGCGGGGAATAGTTAAAAGTGGATTCCTCCATTGAGCTAAGAGTTTGAAACATAAATTATCAGAATATAAATCACACAGTAATTGTACAGGTAAGGTGTTCAAGACAGTTTAATAAACATTCCGTTGAATATTTTGAAAATTATTTTACTTGAAGATGTTGCTGTCTACGGCGGCAATAGATCCTAATCAAATAGTATAAACATATCCAACAAACTGTTTATTAAACTATAAATTCATCAAAGAAATAAATTTTCGACACGTTTGTGACGGGTCATTGCCACTTTCGTGACGAATCTATGTCAATTTGATTTCGATACCTTTGATTATGATGCCAGATGCTTTGGTGACAGATCGCATCCCTCCACTGTTTTGGTGGCGTTTCATATCAGATTAAGTTAGAAATACAAGTGTATTTTTTATTATATTTACATCTAACAACCGATGTATCCGCTATACAAACCCGCTATCATATCAGCTAACCGGTATAACAACTCATGTATCTGCTATACAAACCCTCTATCATGCAGGCTAACCGGTATAACAACCCATGTATCTGCTATACAAACCCTCTATTATGTAGACTAACCTGTATAACAGCCCATGTATCCGCTATACAAACCCGCTATCATGCAGGCTAACCGGTATAACAACCCATGTATCCGCTATACAAACCCTCTATCATGCAGGCTAACCGGTATAACAACCCTTGTATCCGCTATACAAACCTGCTATCATGTAGGCTAATCGGTATAACAGCCCATGTATCCGCTATACAAACCCGCTATCCTGCAGGCTAATCGGTATAACAGCCCATGTATCCACTAAACAAACCCGCTATCATGTAGGCTAATCGGTATAACAGCCCATGTATCCACTATACAAACCCGCTATCATGCAGGCTAACCGGTATAACAACCCTATCATGCAGGCTAACCGGTATAACAACCCATGTATCCTCTATACAAACCCGCTACCATGCAGGCTAAATGGTATAACAACCCATGTATCCGCTATACAAACCCGCTATCATGCAGGCTAACCGGTATAACAACCCATGTATCCTCTATACAAACCCGCTACCATGCAGGCTAAATGGTATAACAACCCATGTATCCTCTATACAAACCCGCTATCATGCAGGCTAAATGGTATAACAACCCATGTATCCTCTATACAAACCCGCTATCATGCGGGCTAAATGGTATAACAACCCATGTATCCTCTATACAAACCCGCTATCATGCGGGCTAAATGGTATAACAACCCATGTATCCTCTATACAAACCCGCTATCATGCGGGCTAAATGGTATAACAACCCATGTATCCTCTATACAAACCCGCTATCATGCGGGCTAACCGGTATAACAACCCATGTATCCTCTATACAAACCCGCTATCATGCAGGCTATCCGGTATAACAACCCATGTATCCTCTATACAAACCCGCTATCATGCAGGCTATCCGGTATAACAACCCATGTATCCTCTATACAAACCCGCTATCATGCAGGCTAAATGGTATAACAACCCATGTATCCGCTATACAAACCCGCTATCATGCAGGCTAAATGGTATAACAACCCATGTATCCTCTATACAAACCCGCTATCATGCAGGCTAAATGGTATAACAACCCATGTATCCTCTATACAAACCCGCTATCATGCAGGCTAACCGGTATAACAACCCATGTATCTGCTATGCAAACCCGCTATCATGTAGCTATGCTTGAATAACATAAACTCATCATTTCAATCTCACCAAGAGCAATCTGATATTGCATACCATCTACTGTATGTTATTGTCAACATCTAGAGATTTCAGATTTTCCGGATTTTTTCTAGTTTCCTGGGTTTTTGAAATCACGACCAACGTTGCGGAATCCTAGTAGTTTTCGATATACAGCTCAAGACACCGCCCCCCCCCCACACACTCCCTCCCCCACACACTCACATACACGCACTCGTATACACACACACACACGCACACGCACACGCACACGCACACGCACACGCACACGCACACACGCACACACATACGCACATGCACACGCGCAATCACACACGCGCGTACGTATGCATGTACGCACGCACATACGCATGCACACATACTCGCCTACTCACATATGCGCGTACACAAATATGCACGCACACACATATGTACACTCGCATGCACAAATATATTACCCTCTTTCCCAACTGGGGAGAGGGTAATTATTAATGAAATGATATTCTTGTTTTATGCAGTCAGCATTATGGTGTTCACGTGGGAAATAATAGAAAGGACAATACTACCGGCTTTTACTATTCTACTAACTGCAATGGTTCTGAGAGCAACATTCTCGATTGTCAGTTTCGATATCCGCTCCATTTAGGAGACTGCAATACTTCACCCATTATTTCTTGCTTGCGTAAGTAACAACAGTAACAACAGGAAGGGAGTTACAGTTTTCTCCTGCTATGGAGTTCGTCTATGTAATTACATTGTGTATGCATGGTGCTGCTCTTAAAAATCAAATAAGATAATCAGCCCAACCCCGTCTCTAGACTTATTGGAAAAATCCAGATGTTTAACACTTTAACTCTCAAATTGGCCAAAAACGACATCAGCAGTGGTCTTGGGAAATGTCTATTTTCAGACCAAGAGAAGACTATTTTTGAAAGTTTACCAGTCATTTCAGTGCTAGAGTTTCAAAAATAGTCTTTTTTGGTCTGCAAATTGACATTTTCTTTGAAAAATATTGAAATTTTCTCGAACAAATTCAAGACATAAAGGGCTAAATGAACTTCTGGATTTCACGTTAATAAACGCGACCAGTTATAGTTGAAACTTAGCTAGCTTTTTTAAAAATGTCAAAATTTGACAGACCATCCAACAGCCTAGAGAGATGATTAGTTTGCTGTAAGAAATATGCCTCAGAATGATAGGATTTCGGATATCTAAACCTGTCTAACAATATAAATCCGTGTTTTCACTATAAACCTAACCGGCATAGCGCAATACTGAAGCAATGGCGTTTCCCCCGATTAACTCTCCAGTGAGAACACCGCCTAAGTAGCTCGTTATATTCTAAGGGTTTTCTTACACCATTAACATTTAGTGACCCTTTCCAGTTTATCCATCCATCCATCCATCCATCCATCCATCACATGACGTCATAATCATGTACGCGACGTGTAAGATGATGGCATAATCAATGAAGTCATGAATGACGTAAGATAAGTTCGTCACGAACGCATAATTGATGACGGACTAAGCGTTGTTGTATGAATTGTATGTCTTTAATATTTAATAAACATGCTGTTGAATACTTTGAAACAAATTCGACTGGGCGCTGTTGCTGCCATAGGCAGCAACAGCACCCAGTCAAATTAGTTTCGAAATATTAAATTATACTTCCCTTGTCCTTAATATACTTGCATAGGTAAAAGCACAACAATGGTTTACCTTTTATAAAACATTCCAGTTAAAATACACACGACCAAGGTACATTTTCTGAAGTATATTCTGATGATGAAGAAATTGATTTTGAACAGCATGAATGCGAATATACACTACAGAATGAAATCAATTATAAAATAATCAAGAGCATAGACGCTTTTTTCTTTTATCGATCCTTCATATTAATATTCGATCAATATTGAAATTTTTAAATAAACTTACTAATTTTGTAAATTCTAGTGTTCATGAAATTAGTATTGTAGGATTATGGACCACACGGCTGAAGCCTGGCTCGCCACACAATGTTCCTACTATACAAAACTACAAATTTATTAAGGGTAGAGACCTATTAAACATTGAGGTGTGGGAGGTATCTACATAAAGAACAGCAACAGACGAATCCGTAGAAATTATATGTATTGAAATCCACATAGAAAACGCAAAGAATAAACTTATTGACCGACCGGAAGGAATAATTTATAAATTTAACAAGAACCTAGAAAATACTCTATAAACCATTAAAATTGAAAATTTAACAGCAAATATATTGGAATATTTGAACATTGACTTACTGAAACAAAATAAGTTATATACTCCAGATCAATTGGACTTACTAAAACATCTGGCTTCTATACATCTAGGGCAAAACTAATATGTTCACAGCCGCTGTTATTGACAGGATTTTATCGAATGCTTCTGCAAGCAGCAAGACCCAATATACCTTTCCACTTTATCCGTCCATCACATGACGTCATAATTAACTACGTGACGTGTAGAATGACATCATAATCAATGACGTCTTGAATGACGTAGATAAGTACGGTACGAACGCATATTTGAGGACAGACAGTGCTTTGTTGTACGAATTGTATGTCTTTACTGTTTAATAAATATTCTGTTGAATATTTTGAAACTAATTTGACTGGCGCTATTGCTGCCATAGGTAGCAACAGCACCCAGTCAATTTAGTTACAAAATATTCAACAGCCTGACTGTATAGTTTTCAGGAAATTGATAGTTAGGGCATTCGGGGATCGATCAATCCCAACACGACGAAGTGTGGGTGGAGCTTAGCTAGAGGTTGGGGAAGCATGGCTAAAACTGGAAAGGTGAATTAGGTAGCTAGGTTTATTGTGGACATTTCAGAGTAGCTACCTATTTTGATATGGAAAAAGAAATATTTAGAGAAAATCATTCATAACATAAGAAATAATATATAGATATATTAGAAAAGATACTATGGAACAATTTAAAAGCAATATAAGAAGAATAAACTGGAATAAGGTAATTGAGTGCCAGACATGTGATAAAAACATCTATATCAAAACCCAATGAGCTTTCTTATTTTACTAACAATAGGCCAATTTCAGTACTTTCACTTTTCTCTAAACCTCTGGAAAGATTGTATTGCATCAGAAATATCAAGTATCTAACTAAAAATACTTTTGAGCTCTCCAAACCTTTTGATACTATTGATCATTAACAACAACTATCTTACTATGGAAATAAATCATAGATTGGTTTAAAGTGAATAAATTATATCCAAACTTCGATAAAACAAACTATATACTTTTCAGAAAATCTTGTGTTCATCCCTTTCAGGAAATCTCAAATCTGAGAAAACATTTCCCCCCCCCCCCAAAATTCATGTAAACAAATACACGAAGCGCAATATGCCAAATATTTAGGCATCCATCTGGATGAGACTTTAACATTGGAAAAGCATACAGAAATATAGTTAGATCAAAGGTAGCGAAGATATTCTGTGTAGACATAAGCCATATCGTCCTTCTAATATTATAAAGACTATATTATACACTGATGTTTCGCTATAATGTAGATAAAAATCCACAAAACTAAGGTAGCCCAAACAAAATCACGACAAAAGAAGTCAATCAAATGGATCTTTTTAGGGTAATGACGTCATATGACGTCATAATCCGCTAAGCGGCGTATAGGATGACGTTATAATCATTACGTCATAAATAATTCTATATGGCATGTCTTTAACTCTTAATAGTCCGACACGTTGTACAAATTGTACGTCTCTACTATTTACTAAACATACTGTTAAATATTTTGAAACTAATTTGACTGGGCGCTGTTGCTGTAGTTCAGAGATCGATCGACCCCAACACGAGCCAGGTGTGGGCGGAATTTAGCTAGAGATGGCCGGGGCATAGCTAGAATGGAAAGGTTCATTATTCAAACAACCAGCAGCGGACACAAATATTTTAAAATTGAGAAATTGCTAAAACTGGAGGATATTGGAATGGTGACTACTACATTGGCAATCAATCTATCTTCATCTTTATAAAATCTCTTAGGAACAATTCAGACATACACTTGCACAACATACAAACAAATAGTAAATTTTGCCCCCCCCCTCCCTTTCTCCTCCAGGAGCGGAGGCGCCATTGTTCTAGACAAACTTGCTGCACGACTCATTGTCGTCTTGAATTAGTATATGCTCGTGTGTAGAGTTGTAGGCTGTTTTTCCCGTGCTTCCATTTGATCAGCTAGTGAACTATGTTTTATCAAAATTTCATAGACATCCCTGCTGGTGCTGGTTACAGAACCGGTATTGGACCAATATCGGGCCAGTACCGGCACTGTAAGATGCACTAACGGGGAATGTTTTCTGAAGTACATTTTGTATAAACATGGTTTATTGGGTCGGATGGAGATGCGACGGAGCTGGGTCTTATAGCCTTGCATCCAGTACAAAGGAGATTGCAGGACGGTGGTGAGTCCGATGGCGATGCTGCTCTTGATAATGTCGAGGGCGATTGCGTTATTGTTTTTATTTATTTATTTATCAAATTGACGTGGCAGTTGTTCTGGATGGAAATGGCGGGGGGGGGGGGGGGGAAGCATTACTTCCCCAGTGTATTCTAAATATTTAACAGAGTATCGAAATGAAAGTTTTAGAATGTTTCACAATGTTGATCATTTGCAAGCTTGTTCCAGAAACCTCCAATAAAGGTATCAATTTCTAGCTGTAGGCATACCCTGCACATTTCTAGCCAAGCTCCACCCATTATGAGCGTGTGTTTGAATCGATTGCTAGACCACTAAACTCTCGGAAACTAGATCTTATGGGAACTATCTAGGGCAGCTGTTGAATTTTTGGATATTTGGTCAATAGCAGCAACATCTCTATTTCAAATTAGTTTTAAAAATAATTCAGCAATATATTGATTAAACTATAAATTCAGCAAAGGCACACAATTCAGACCCCCATCGTCGGACAATTGCTGTGTCGGACATACATTCTATGATTTTGACGTCAGTTAACAAGCGGTGTATTTTGATCATAACGCCAGTATTGATGTTTGAGTGACAGATTGGATTTTTGTCTCTTAGACTCTAGCCACCCATGGAACAAGGAATCAGAATTTGGGTAAAATACTATTCGTAGTTTATCTGTTGGGTAAAATCTGAACAGCACGTATAAAATGAGGTGTATCTTCCTATAATTTGTTATTCCATTTATCTTTAACCTTTTAAGACACAAATCTGCTTAAGATAGTATCAAATTTCTCATAACCCATTTGTGGACAGGGAGAGGATCATTATTTTAGGGTTTGCCACTCAACTGACTGGTTCTGTTATTAATCCAGTCATTTAAGTGCTGAATTTCCTGGAATGGGCTTGTCTTGGTCCGCGAATGGACGTTTTCAAGACCATTGCAGAGGCGGTTATTGGCTGGCCTGATTGTTGAAGGGTTAGAAATGTAATTTATCATTTTTACAATATGCCACCTTGATGTATTTATTGTATTATATCTTTATGTGTATGAGAGCCACGGTTAGAAGGCTTATTGTGCTCCCATTTGAACAAAGATAAATTGTGTTTAAACCAAATAAATAGTAACCTAGACTAAACATGTAACAGAACAATGGCAGCTACACAAAACCATCCTATCAAACAATACAACTATGGACACAGACATAAATATGTACTCACATTCTTACACAAAAGCTATTTAAACAAACTATTAAAATTATAGTCTTACAAAGATACTAAAAGTCCAACCTAGAGGTCAAGACCACGGAAGTACCCCCCATTACAATGTTTAGTGTCATAGCTAAGCGATGTGAATCACATTTAGTAATTGTTTCTTGAAAAAAATCATTAATTTGGAAATTGCAATCATATGTAATAGATCTCTGGTCAAATATATGATAAACAAATGATAATAAACGATACACGCAAATCAAGAATGGACCTGAGGAAACCTACAGATTTTGGCTGAGGACAAGACGCAGCGGTCAAAAGCGAAGAAGGAATGATTGCAGCTGTAGGATGTTTCTACTACTACATCCGTAGAATACAGTAATCATACGTACATATAAACAACATAAGCAAGTCTGTGCGCGCTAGCGTGTGTGTATGTGCTTGCGCGTGCGTGCGAGCGTGCTTACGTGCGTACATGAATGTTCGGATCGCAGTTGGCAACAGCACATTTGGCAGACTGGAAGTGCAGTATAATAATGGAGTATGGGGAACTATTTGTGATGATATGTTCGATAATAATGCAGCAAAAGTATTCTGCCGAATGCTTAACCTTCCGTACGTGCGCACGCACGGATGCACGCACGCTCACACGCACTGATGCACGCGCGCACACACACACACGCATGTACGCACGCATATATAAATGATTCATGTCTAGCTATGTCAGTTCCAGTTCAAGCTAAGTTAATTTATATCCTTTAGCCACTGAATATATCTATGCTAATATACCGATCCACTCATAGCCATCACTACAATACGTCCATAACTTCACTCATACATAGCCAAATTCATACACTCGTATTTACCCATACACCTACACTCTTCGTTGCCAATACTTATGCACTGAGTTGTTCCCAAGATTTCTCAAGAGCATTTGGGATTATACCGTGCAACCCGCACGCGCTTTTGTGCGTGCATGCGCGTGTGCGTGTGCGTGTGCGTGTGTGTGAGCGCGTACGTGCGTGCGCGTGTGTGTGTGTATAGTTACCATACAGATATAGATACACATACCAATACAGACAGCGTTACCCTTACATATACACCAATAGCTACACCTTCACATACATACATAGCTACCATTCCACTAGTACATACATATAGCACATACACTACGTACTCTTCCTACACACGTGCACCAGGTATCTATATATTCCTACTCGTCTACCTACCTGTCTATCCACCCATGCTCACTTAGTGGCCAAGCGCTCAAACATCCACGCACCCACCGACGCACACACCCACCTACCAACCAATCCATCTATCAACTCACCAATACATCCGCCCACCTATCCACCCACTCAAACCCACCTCCCACATACTCACCCATCCATCCATCCATCTATCCATGCATCCATTCATACAACCATCCATCCATTCCAAAGTGGGATAATAAGGCTGTCTGGTACTTGGGCCAAACCAGTGACTTGACTTCCTCTCCCATACCCAAATACTGGCGGCAGGTTGCAAACCAACCACAATTCTCAACACTACACTGAACTTGGCTCCCGGGAGGAACTGAGCCCGACTGGCACCCCACCCCTCATCACTACGCTACTGTCCATCCATCCACCAATCTATCCACCCGCCCACCCATCCACAAATCCACCCACCCTCCCAATCGAACGAATAACGAGATCACACAATACAATATCAAACTCTCAAAGAGTGTGTGCGTGCGTGTTTGTAGGTGTGTGTAGGTGCGTACGTGCGTGCGTGCGTGCGTGCGGGCGGGCGGGCGTGCGAGCGTGCGAGCGTGCGAGCGTGCGAGCGTGCGTGCGTGCGTGCGTGCGTGAGTGATTGAGTCAGTGAGTGAGTGAGTGAGTGAATGAGTGAGTGTAAGTGTGCGTGCATGCGGGCGTGCGTGTGAGTGCGTGTGCGTGGTGGTGCGGGCTCGGGCGTCTGGTGTGTTGGCAAGACGACTATTGTACGGTGTCTAAAAGGTGTGTGTGCGTGCGTGCGTCCGAGCGGGTAAGTGCATGCGTGCGTGCGTGCGTGCGTGCGTGCGTGTGTGAGCGTGCGTGTGAGTGCATGCGTGCGTGCGGTTGTGCATGCGTGCGTGCGTGCGCGCGCGTGTGTGTGTCTGGCGTGTTGGTAAAGCGCCTATTGTGCAGTGTCTAAAATAAAACGTGAAAAATAATGTAAGGTTACCCGGATAAGATGCCTGTAGATAACATATACCATATTAAGGGGGGTTGGGGCGTGTTCTACCATTTTTATGACAGTAACCATGGTAGCATAATTATCATTGTATTAATCATATATAGTAGTTCTATTGAATTAACACTGCGTGTGTATGCTTGGTACATGTACTATAAACATATTTGAGAATCCTGACTGAACGCGCAGATGGCATAGAAAGCCAAACAAAAGCAAACTTTTCACTTCAATGAAAACATTCGATCATGTTTATGACATTGATGAATCTATATGACACATCGTACTAACAAATGCCCAGACCGCTGCACGTGGCCGTACTTGCAGTCCTACAGAGCCTATTAACGTGGAATAGCCGGTTTTCAGGCTGCCAATCAGATTCGTGCATTTCTTAGAGATCAATTTCATTGGCATAAGTTGACAGCTCATTTATATTTATGAAGTTTTGTGAAATTAGCACAAACATACATCTGCCGATAGCTCAGGCGGTATGAAACCGGAGAACCTGGGATCGCGTCTCTGGTCGGCCGGCTGAGGATCGCTGGAAACACAGGTGCAGTGCCGGCTTAAGCTGGTGCGAGGCCCTCGGCTGGAACCCCTAAATTTACCAATGAAATTTACGAAATTAGCATTCTGGCGTCCTGTAAATGGACATTCCTCAGCACCACTGTAGAATTCTCTTGACCATCAAAGTGGTATTAAATGGACAGTAAGATTCGCGTCTTTGAATAGCCAATGTCCATTTGCAGTCCAAGAGAAGAATATCTTTGAAAGTTCACAACTGGAATGACTGGCTCGGTTACCGATAAGCAAGCACGATACTCTATATGGCGAGACCCGTACAACGACGCGCACACGCTTGCGTGCGTGCGTGTGTGCGTGTGTGCGGGTGCGACTAAATCGCCTGTTCAATGATCGCCTTGAAGAGGCGAAACCTACATTAGTAAGAAGAAGAATACAGAAACGTACTTAGGCTAAGATCGGATATGTCGTCGGGGTAAGCGGACTACCTCGACAACATATCCGAATGACCTAGAGGATAATCGGACAACGGTATCACGTGGTACAAATTCGTTTCATGTGGTACAAATTCTACTCGATTACTCCTGCTTCAAGCGAGAGCAAAAAAAAAGTGTGCGCATGCGTAGATATGCTTCCGGTCGGAGTACTGCGACAACATATCTGGATTCATCCTTAGTAACTGGGACGTCGTAGCAATATATCGTTCACTGCGATGTCAAAATCATGTGTATTCATGCAAGTGTAACAGAAAACAGTGATTGATGCATGTCTGCAAGTAAATACATGAATGTACGTGCCATCTGAGTGGGAAAGACGTGCTACCGGACCTTAAATTAAATTTTATAGCACCAAATACGATTCATTCATACGAAAAATTCCACGAGTGCGATACGGTTTACAATAGTATCCGATTCCACTAGTCATCTACTCAGAAGAGCAAATTACTTGGAGTCGTATATTAGAGCTTCACAAAGCTTTGGCAAGGCGTTGCCAAATTAGCTATTTTGCTCGGCGACTAACTAAAAACGAATATCTTCAATTATGGCGTTACATAGATGCTGATAGCTCTGTTGATGTATATAATTTAGTGGTAGCAATTCAAAATTTAAGCTGCATGATTCACAATTACTATTTTATTTTTTACCGTGTTTCGGCATACGGCTTCACAGGTTCACATATGATACAGCCTCTTTAATGTTCGCATATATTGATATAAGATACGTATCCTAGCTAAGTGTAAGACTATTTGCTGCTTTATGGATACCTTAACTAACTAGGAGTGCGTGCGTGCGTGGGTGGGGGGGGGGGTTGCATGCGTGATTGGGCGCACCATTATTTCTGACTATTGTCTTAGCCGGTGAGCAATTGTTGATATAAAACCATTCTCACAACGCTCATACTAGCCATTCTTATGCCGGGTTCCACTTTGAGTGCATAGTAAGTGCCTAGCATAGTTCAACAGTAGTTGTATATTTCATAATGACAATTGTATTATCAGCTTATTATTTTGACAACAATTTGAAGGAAAGCTGTTGCTGATATAGACAGCAACAGTTTTCCACTTACTACGCGCTCACCTTGGAAATCAGCGTAAGAATGACTAGCATTAGCATTACGAGAATCGTTTTATACTAACAATTACGCACCGCCGAAGACAATAGAGTCTGAAATAATGTGGCCAGCAAATATCTATCTAAAATGGCGGCTACAGTTCTAGTTACTTAAAGTGTCCAAAAAGTAACAAATAATCCAAAATTTAGCCAGGATATGTATCTTTTTATCAATAGATGAGAACTTTAAGCTGATCTATTCGTGGCTATTCGTACTGCTGCTGCTGCTGCTTGTGCTGCTGCTGCTGCTACTACTGCTACTACTACTACTACTACTACTACTACTACTACTACTACTACTACTACTACTACTACTACTACTACTACTACTACTACTACTGCTGCTGCTGCTGCTGCTGCTGCTGCTGCTGCTGCTGCTGCTGCTACTACTACTACCATCGCCTACAACGCCCCCACCGCCTCCAACGCCACCACCTACGCTGCAGCCGCAGCCATAACCGCAACAACCAACAGGAGCAGCAGCAGATATCTGACTGCTGATACTGCTAACTGCTATTATTATTATTATTATTATTATTATTATTATTATTATTATTATACAACGCACCCCCCCCCCCCACCTCTCGCGGGGTAATTAGTAATCGCTTTTTCTGTGCGTGCGTCCGTCGGCGCATCCGTCCATCCCCGATTTTTGTACGGACCATATTTTAAAGTGTTTTTCACGTATAGTCACCAAACTTGGTATATAACTGTATCGTATCCTACAGGTGTGTCATCTATCAAAGTAGGTCAAAAAGTTTATTCTTTTCTGTGCTGTAGTTTCAAGAGTTTTTTGTATAAATAACCAAACTTAGTGTATGGATGCATTATAGCCTAAATGTGTGGCATGTATCAAACGTCGGTCAGCGTAGTTTACATTTCGCGGTTCACTGAACATCATAGTCATGATCATAGGTTATTCTTGTCTGGGCTGTAGTTTCAAGAGTTTTTTTGTATACATTAACCAAATTTGTGTATGGATGCGTCATAGCATAAACGCGTGGCATGTATTGAAAGTAGGTCAGCGTAACCTACTTTTCACGGTTCACTGAACACCACAGATTATTCTTGTCAGGGCTGTAGTTTCAAGCTTTTTTTATTATAAAGTAACCAAACTTCGTTAATTAATGCATTGTAGGTTGTTGTTGAATCACATATCAAAATTTGGTCAACTTGACCTACTTTTCACAGTTCACTGAGCATAATCGACAATTCTTGTCAGGCCTTAATTTGAGTCTTGTGTATACATTAACCAATCTTGGTGTATGGATACATTCTGCTTGTAACTAGTATCAATTCATTGTTAAAGCTCTCGTGTTCCATTAAATGTAGACATTTTTGCACGAGATATGAGATGCCTGTTCAACTTACCCATCATGCAATGCTACCCGGCGTGCAATGCTACCCAGCATGCAATGCCCTGACTCCATAATCGTTGTAACTATTGGACGCCATATTCTCTTAGCCTATTGTCTGCCTAAGCCAGGATTTCTCAAACAAAACCAACCCGCTTGTACGTGCAAATAGTCATTTGTCCTCCAGCTCTGGAAGCGTAAGCATGCAGGTAGGGTGTATTCAAGGCAGTGCAATCGAAAGTCTGTATTTCAGTTCTGTTCAGTCAAAGTGTGTCAATGTCCAGAAAATAGGAGAAAGCTTTTATATACATTGACAATAATTTGCGTGAAAGTTGTTGCTATCAATGACAACACCAAAATTCAGTCAAATTATTGACAAAATAATTAGTATGTAATGCAATTACTACCTGCTATATATTTGATACAATTTTTATTGAAAAATGTTGCAACAGCTTTCAGTCTATGTATTCTAAAATAATCATCATACATTTCAGTCAACACTTTCTACGGATTTGAAGAGCAATTTGACTGTACGTTATTGCTGATTAAGGCACCAACAACGCTATCAAATTGTTGTCCATAGAATCACACGGCGCTCAGTATTACTATCTAAGTAGAGTGAGTATGTATGATTACTGTATTCTGCGGCTGTAGTAGTAGAAACATCATACAGCTGCAATCAGTCCTTCTTCGCTTTTGCCCACTGTGTCTTGTCCTCAGCCAAAATCCTTAGCTTCCTTAGGTCCATTCTTGACTTGAGTGTACCTAATCCTGCTTTCTTGAGGTCACCTTGTAGCACACTTAGCAGATTTATGCAATGACGTCCTCTCCTGGCTCTATATTGGCTGGCTCCGAGTAGGGCGAATTCCATGGCTCTGTGCTGGTGTGTCTTCCTGCACCCGTAGCGCATGGCCAAACATGGACCATCTTTGCTGGGCGACTTTTCCAGACGGCGGCAGCGTATTACACATCTTGTATAGTGCATCGTTGGAAATTATGCTCTCTGGCCATCGGTGTCCAGTGATGGTGCGTAGGTGTTTGCGGTGGCAGGCGTCAAGTTTGTCAAGAGCTGCCTTTGGAGCTGCCCAGCTGTTACACTTATACATCATCAAGGATACGCAGGTTGCATTGTATAAACGTAGTGTTTTACCAAGGGCATCTTTGATCTACGAATCCATAGCTTCCAGAAGTACTGGAAAGCTATGTTTCCCATGATGCAGCGTGCAGCAATGTCAGCAGTACTGCAAAGCAGCGAGCCCAGGATTTTACTTTTCCTCCATGGTGCGCCGCCACGGAGTGGATCGTCATTTTCTTTAGTTTCATGCTTTGTCGATAGGTATATGTGGGTGAACTCTGTTTGGGATTCATTCATAAAGAGATTCTAAATTTTTAGTTTGCTTGCAGCTATTGGAAGAAGTTCATCAAGGGGTTTCTTTTCCTCATCTATAAAGTCCACACCATCGACATATTCTATCTCTAGCGGCATGCCCAGTATGGACACTGGAGGGGGGGGGGGTGGTATTGTGGAGTTTTCCCACACGGATTTCAATGCAGCAGCCAGATAACAGGTGAAGAGTACAAGGGATAGACCATCTCCATGTGGGGAGCCGATTGATGTCTTAAATTCTACAGGCTTCACTGACTTGACTCGTACTCTCAGCTTGGTGTCTGCAAGCAGTGGTCTCACTAGTCGTTGCTCATCTTCATTGCAACTGGTCTGGCGTAGTACATCTAAGGTCTTTGAGTGCGTAGTTGTGTCGAAGGCTTCTGACATGTCAATGCCCATTTTGTGGAAATCCCAGTGTTTGGACATGACTACCGACACGAGCATGCGTTGAGCCCATACAATGTCTGCGTGTGTGTGTTGTAATATATAAGGCGTTTATATGCTAGTTCTCAATGCTAGGGTCTAGACTCACGCCTGGCCTTTATGGTTTCTGTTGAATTCTTGTGAATTCGTGTGACGTCGGTTTGTGCATTAGCTTGTGTGTCTCTGTGTGTGTGTGTGTTGATCGTTGTCTCTCGATTTTGACTCATGTTGCTGTTCTTGTCCATGGCTTTTCTGTTGCTCCTCATGCTTGGGCGTGGGTGATGGGGATGGCCTAACCTGGACCTAACGGGGGTGAGGAAGGAATGGGGTAGGTGCTGGGTCGGGGGGGGGGAGTAGGTGCGTACGGTCTTATGACCTGAGGTACCCAAGGGGGGGGCTTTAGGTCAGAGACCTCCCGGCCCCTTTTGGGGGAGTGGGGAGGTTGGGGTGTGGGGTCTTTCGGGTCCTGGGACCCATTTGCTCTTCTGGCCATCATCCGAGCAGGCACCAGTGCGCACTTGTTTGATTTTGATTGATTAGGTAGCCCGTATGGTGACTGTGTCCGTCCGAGGACGAACTCGATCAGTCATCCGGGTTGCATCCCTCCATAGTCCCATCGAAAAGTCTGAAAGATTCAAATTCTAGCAATATTGTTTTGATTTTGTAATCCGTATGTTGCGTGGTTCCATCCGAGGACGAATCCATTCAGCATCCGGTTTACTTTGATTGTGCCGAAATTTCTTGCCTACCTAACCCTAGCTCACGTTCACACAGTGATGGGCACTGTATGACGGGACCTCAATTTAAAGTCTCAGCTGCGCAGCTGTGTCCACATTTAAAGCCACTTTGACATGATCCTGTTAAGTCGCCGATCTTGTCTCGGATGCGGCATAGAGTAACATTGGATAGGATTTTCCGTATGCTGTTAGAGTGAGTATATGGCCAAAATATGCTTTGCCTAGCTACCGGGTGTACGTTTCTGTTCGACCAATGCATTTCAAACAAATGCACAAATCTGTAAACGAAACTTACATGACGTTTGCTAATCATTCATTCCCGACGAGAAAGCTTATATAGGCCTTCGCTCAGTTTGCCTAAATAGTAATATAGTGATTCCACGTGTGTGTATAATAATTCGACAATGTTGTTGGTGCCTTAGAAACCAATAACTTACAGTCAAATTGATATTCAAATCCGTAGCGAAAGTCGACTAAAATTATGATTATCATTTTAGAATAGAGAGACTGAAAGCTATTGTAGCAATAATTTTCAATCAAAAATCTGTACCAGGTAGTAATTGCATTACCTAATAATTATTTTGACAATAATCTTACTGAATGTTGTTGCCGTCATTGATAGCAATAACTTTCACGCAAATTATTGTCAAAATATATATATAAGCTTTCTCTAATTTTCTTCTGGAAAATTGACACACTTGCTCTGAACAGGATTGGAATGCAGGCTGTCGACTGTACTGCCGTGAATAAGTCCTACGTGCGTACTTATGCTTCCAACGCTGGAGGACAAAATGACTATTTGCAGGTGCAGGTGGGTTGGTTTTGTTTGAGAAATCCTGACCTATACAGCCAATAGACTAATCGAATATGGCGTCCAATATTTACAACGATTATGGAGTCAGGAAATTGCATGCTGGGTAGCGTTGCATGCTGGGTAGTATAGCATGCTGGGTAAATTGAACAAAAATCAGCAGGTATCTCATATCTCGTGCAAAAGGGTCTATATTTAATGGGACAGAGAACTTTAACCTAGTTTCAAGATTAATTGCACGCGTTCATGGAAAGGTAGGGTTCAGCAGAAAGCGGGGTATCCTTTATGATGCACTGCATCACTAAAACTCTAATTATTATTATTATTATTATTATTATTATTATTATTATTATTATTAGTGCCGAGAATGCAATGGCCATTCAACGTCCGTACTACCCGATTGATAGGCGTATCCCCATTCTTCTTGATGACGTGAGCTGCTCCGGTACAGAAACGCATGTAAATGAATGCTTTCACAACACGATGGGCGATCATAATTGTGCCCACTATGAAGATGTGTGGATCCACTGTGCATAAAGGTGAGTATGATTGTAAGAATGACTAGGTGACCGTGCATGACCCAACTGTGCAGAGAGATAAGAAATAAGCATGTGGATCCACTTTTCATGAATACGAATGTAAATACATACGGATAAACTCGTCTGACCTATAAATGTGTACCAATCAAAATTCATATTCTGCAAGCCAATCCATATTCGACATATCCGATCGGTCACTCAAGAATCTGACGTCATAATTAAAATATGTCACATGTTGGTTAATGGCGTCACAATCAAATGATGTAGGTCCATCACGCAAGGGGAACTGGTCTAACATTAAGCATCTGAATTGTATAGCTTAGGTGAAGTTACCAATTAGGCCCTAATACAGATTCTGTTCAAACCTAATCTGTATACATGTTGTTATCTTGGGCAAAGCGTGTGTGGAGCTTAGCTAGAGCTGGACGGGGACATAACTAAAGTGGATTCATCCATTGCCAGTATATGTCACGGGTATGTTGAGCTACTTTACAATATCTAACATGGAAAACATTGATGTATAACAATGACATGTCATGTAAGATCAGCATGCATATGTGATACAGTTTAACATCATGCTGGTATTGTATACAGTATTTGTTTTAAAGTATGACATTTCTTTTTGTTTCAGACAGCTAAATGATGTACTGAAATCATCTACATGAATTTGTTGATCGAAATAACGAATACAATTTCTCAAAATGAATTACTACGATATTGTGTCATGTTACAATTTCCAGTGAGTTAGGCGTGATAGGGTGGATGTACGTGTTTGCGAGTTTCCCACCTCTGGTTGGCCACTGGACGATCATTGCTAATGTGGGCAATTTACACCCCGCCCCTCCTCACCATCTACCCACGAGTATAAATGGGCACCAGTATAAGAACTATGTTTACTTTGCTGAAATTGACTGGCATCCTATCCAGTGGAGCGAGGTGCATACATAGATCTTATTATATAGATGATATTATAGGATGTACATAATTGCCGCAAATGTAAAATTTCAGGCTGCAGCATTTTCTTACCCGATCTCGTTTATAATAGAATATTAGAATGCTACCAAAATACGCTACACTTTTTCATCCTATCAATCATAATACATAATGGTTTTTTATTGAGCATAGGAATTTAGAAAGTTCTGGTTTTGCTAAAATCGCAATAGCCTCTACATCATCATAGTACTTATGATGAATCATAAAAGATGAGAGACGATGGTATATAGTATGAAGGTGGATGATTATCAAGTTGAGTGTGCCAACAAACTGGACAACTGTGTTTTGATTTAGAATAAACTTATTAATCGCTGGGAATTATAATATATACAAGATAAACCCTTTCACGACGAAGCGGCCAAAACTGGCCTCTGTAGTGGTCTTTGGGAATGTCCGTTTACGGACCAAGAAAGGACTATTTTGAAAATTTATCACTGGAATGACGATAACCAAGCCAGCCATTCCAGTGGTAAATTTAAAACAAATAGTCTTCTCTTGGTCTGCAAATGGACATTCAATTAGGAAATTAAACAGTTAAATGCCCCATTTGTAATTTTATTTCAAGTTAGGCAGCAATGCAATTATGTTGTTTACCAATTATAATGCGGTAATCGTTTGTTAGTACAACTAATTTTTTTATTTCCCCCAGCCAATAGTATCCAGCTCGTTGCTAAACTTTCATTAGTATGATTGGCATGCCAGATATAGTTTGGAAAAGTTTGATGAAGTATTGCCAGAATCATGAGCAGTTTAATACAATGCCAACTATGCTGTCTAGTGGTAATGTATGGAATGAGTTTTGGTGAACATCAATGATTCCTTTTCCGAATTCATTTACTAATACAGTGCCTGAGCTTTGGAGAAACTTTGGACCTCTACAACAATTAGAATACAGATGAAAACCCAGTTTATGCTAGAATACATCAGCGGCATCGAATGTGGACACTTTTTGCTTAAGCCAGATTTATGTTATGCATTTCCTATGGCAGGGTGTACGCACATGCAGATATCACTAACAGTTAGTCAAATCCAAATCAGTCGAATGGGACTCTCTTCAATGATAGGTATTGGAAGGCAATCAAGCTTGATGTTGATCGGCAAACAAAGGTATGAGGGGATGAGGTACATAACATTTTACCATGGATAAACAGAAGAAAAGGAAAGAAAAAGATTCTGCGTAAAAGCAATATTCTTATTATAAATAAGGCATATTGTACTATCCATATTCATAGTGATTAACCCCCCCCCCCCCAACCTTCACCCACCCACCCCACCTCAAATAGCCCCCACACACCCCACCAGCCCCTCCGTGTGCCAGCGTCTTTGCTCCGTGACTTACCGTTTGCTGGCCAAGAGAAGACTGTTTTTCTGTAAGTTTATACCTGGAATTTAGGAAAATCGTTTTTAAGGTGTTTTTTTTTTTTTTACCGATTTGACGATTAAAGGGTTAATGGTCAAGAAAATCTAAATTTTGGTTTAGTCAGTGTCCATTTGCAGGACAAGAGAAAACTATTTTTGAAAATAACCGAGCCAGTCATTCCAGTGGTAAATTTTCAAAGAAATAATCTCTTGGTTTGCAAACAGACAGTGTTCGAGACAACTGCAGAGGAATTATTGGCCAGTTTTACTGTGATTTATAAACCAAACGTTAACACAAGCGGGGTTAAGGTCAACATTCATACATACTATATAATCTTTTATTACATATTTATTACACACATATAATTCTGATTTAGTAACACAGGTAGATATGTACTTGCATTCCATGGATTGGTCCGTACATTGTTAGTAATCATCATTAATATTATTGGTTATTGGCACTTTGGAATTACACAACTGTTTCGAACACATGCGTCAACCGTTACAACCCGACAGAGCAAACATGATACATTTATTTCGATGGAAGTGAGTCTGTTTATTATTTTGAAATAAAATGTGCTTCAAGTTTCAGTTTAAATAAAATATTATGACAATTTTGAAAACTAATTTATCCATCCACATCACATTCGCATAACATAGTATTGGAGACAACTGGTCATAAAATTCATAGTGGACAAATGACACATTATTGCTCACACATAGTTCAAGACCGACATGAGGATTACATAGCTGTTAATATCTTACCCAATTACTGCTTATCAAATACTAATATATAACTGTTTGAAGAATGCATACATTTTGTTCAATTGCCCACATATATTATTTCATTATTTACACTTGCTACACAAATGGCGCATAAACTTAAAAAACTTATATTTCTGCTTGAATAATTAAATGACAACACATGTGCCATTATCGATAGATCAGAATGTAAACAATCTACAGGTCATATTAACAATCCGATTTAAAAGCCAAATTTACCGTTGGAGAAAACGCACACATAGCAATAAAATTAATTCTCATAGCACATTTGATAAACAAATGGCCACTATCATAAGGATAAGTAAAGATAAGTCAAATATGATAGAGAAAAAATAAGGTTCATATGGTTGAGGCCCTATTCGAGCAGGACAGAATGCCATTTGCGTTCAGTGCTTTCGTCGTAGTGCCCATAGTACGAGAAGTCGGCAATGCCCCATTGGTTAATGTAGACATCATTGGTTTTTTCTTTGAATGCTTTCAACCAATGAATCTTGCAATCTCGAAGCAACATGGTAGTCCAATTTTGATTGGTCAATCATGTTTTGCAGTAATCCAACATAATTGCTCGCAAATTGTTTAGCCCCTCTTGTGACAACTTAACCCTTTAATGGTCAAACTGACCCAAAAACAACTTTGCTGTGGTCTTTAGACATGGTTATTTGAAAGGCCTAGAGAAGAGTATTTTTTAATATTTACCACTAGATTGACTGGCTCGGTACGCCTTTAATGGTCAAGCCAGCGAAAGAAATTCAAAGGTAAATTTACAAAACGGGTCTTCTCAAATTAAAATATCTTGAAAAATATTGCCCATCAAAATGTTTACTTGATATAGCAGGTAGTATTTTGAGCGCTTTGATGCGCTGTTGACACAAGAAGGGTTAAGACACTCATAAAATTACAAGAGAGTTTCTGTGGGACGGTCAGCCCCCTAATCATTAGCATCGAAATCACTGTTACCAAACATCACCCCAGTATTTGGTGCTGACTCGACCAAGAAACAACTACCAGGATAAGAATGGATTTGTATGGAATGGCATGTCTTGAATCATCTTTGCACTGGTATTGGTCCTTGCATGGAGACGAAACGGAAATTGGACTATGCGAATGGTGATGAGTTCGTCTGTGTTTGAGTCCAGTCCATGGCAGTAGTAATGGGTGGGGCTGTACGTTATTGTTCTTCCCAGCAGGGGTTCTTCGAGAACAAAGGGTTTTTCACGAGAACAAAAGAAAAGCTAGTGGAATGGAATGTTGAGACCAATGGCGTCCAGCGGCACACACATTCTAGAGAACAATGACGTACAGAACGCCACATTTTCTCGATAACAATGACATGCAGCCGCACACGTATTTGAGATTCTTCCTCACTCTGGAATGTTCTATTATTTGAATTAGTTAACCCTTAAAAGTTTAAAAGTAGTGTATTTTACGTTTAAACGTAGTGGCGGCGCTCCCCCCTCCGTGGTTATCTACCGTTGTAAAAATAATAGAGTTTGATGAGTGATAATAGTAGAGAGTAATGTAAAATAATAGAGTTTAAGATCAAACCATACATACTATAACTGAACAATCTATTCCTGATCTGAGTACCGTACCATCATCATTTGTTAATTATCCTCATAAAGTATGTGACGTAATTGATTCTAATTATTCGACCGATGTACGTGATGGACACGATCTAAATTTAATTGACGTTGTGCCTTCCGCTAATGACCTATCTCAGGATTTAGTATGCCTTCATAATGATTACGATGTAAATTTATTCGCCGATGCACCCCTTCTTGACTTTCTTGTGCCTTCATCTAATGACCTATCTCAGGATTTAACATGCCTTCCTAATGATTCCGACCTAAATTTATTTGATAACGCACCAGTTCCTGTCTGTATTGAGCCTTCTACTAATGACATATCACCAGATTTATCATGCCTTCCTAACGATTCCGACCTAAGTTTATTTGATGATATGCCAGTTCCAGACTGTATTGTGCCTTCTGCTAATGACATATCACTGGATTTATCATGTCTTCCTAACGATTCTGACCTAAATTTACATGATGGTGTGTCGGTCTGTATCGTGCCTACGACTAATGATTTATCTCTGGATATAGCATACCTTCCTAACGATTCCGCTTATCGCATTGATGATCCTACTCATCAACCTCTTATTGACATGTGTGCAAATCATTCGACAGATGAAATTAGTCTCATCGCTGATGAAATCAGTCGATGTATATCATAAAATATAGTGCTTACAGATGATCTACTTATTCTAATCGTTATTTGCAATGCGTTCGCCGTGAGCATGCTCAAATCGGAGGGTCGGTAGTTGATTATACTGACTATATATCTGTGGAGACTGTTCGCAAATACCGCAGTAAAAAGTTTCATCTCGAAGGTACTGAATATAATGTATCTTTTAAAAGTTATCCTATAGCCGATACACCACTTTCTCATTCTGAGTTCGTGTCAGGCGTCTTTCAATCTTTGCTCGATACGTATAGCGAATATAGTAATGTTCAGTCGAATGATCACGTGAGAATCGAGTTGATTCACCAATCTTTGGAAATGCCGATAGCGATGGATTTTAGGCTATGGAATGAAATTACACCTGGCATAATTTTAGAATCAGTGGAAAAAGTCATTCAGTCAAATACTGATATAGGTTATCAGAGGGTTTTGAATTTCACGTTTTTCGTGTAGAGGACTACAACTTGGGTGGACGAAATGATACTCTCCTAGGTGCGAGCGATTCTAGACATTTAAATTTATTAAATTTACATTCATCTGATTTAGATGCGTACATGCGTATAAAAAATGTATTATACCCGTATGCGTCGAATATCCATTCTGTTTCGAGGCAGGAATATTTTTAGGAATAAAATTTATTGAGAAAATGAACAAATTAATCTCTGCAAAAGAATGGCGTAATTTGATACGTAATAAAAACATATTTGATGCATATGGCGCGTGAATATCATACAGCTTGTACTATTCCTGTACGCGAAATTAATAGTACTGATTGGAACAAATTTCAGGAACATTTTCGCAATCAATTTTCTATTCAAGTCTACTCAGAGTCAATGCATGAACGCCTATTCGGTTGCGCTTCCCCGAGTTTACCGTGCATAAATCTTATGCATTCAGAATGTGATAATCATATATCCTTAATCACGTCTATGGCTGCATTTCTTATGGTACGTAATTACTGTACTGATTGTCATCATAAGTTTTATAACCATCAATGTATGTCGACCCACCTCTCTAATGGTACCTGCGAAATGGTGAAGGCTTGCCCCCACTGTTTCACTCGCATACGTAAAGATGACGATGAACACGTATGCGGTATGATAAAATGTCATGTGTGTAAAGAAAAGTATGTTATTACTGAAAATCATACGTGTTATCATAAAGTAATTGAAGAACCTATTATGTCATTATCCCACGCACACTCCAGGCGTACGAATGCCGACATTTGTAGTTACGAATGTTTTCAAAAATACATCATTTACGATACAGAAACATATTTATCGCCTATCGACAGTAGCAATACTAATATTCTAGCCGAGCATAAAGTCAATCTCGTGGTTGCCAACATATGTTGTGATGCGTGCCTCGATCAACCGCTCGAAGACGATTGCTCTACATGTCATCGAGGCATGAATTATGGATATGTTCGCTTTCATGGGTTAGACGCGGTGGATCAGTTCGTTAGCTGGCTGACACATGTTAAGGCTGCGAGTGACGGTAAAAAAATCGATAGAAAATATGTTTTCTCTGACTACTTGGTGATCGCACACAACGCTCGCGCCTATGATTCCCTTTTACTCCTTCAATGCATTTGCAAAACTGCTAATCCGCATCTTAAACCTACAAATATTATCATGCGCGGTCGTTCAGTTCTCTCATTTGATGTAGGTACTATTCGGTTTATTGATTCAATTAACTTTTTTTCCCCTTTCATTACGTAAGGTGGGCGATGCTTTTCTGTTCGAAAGGGGACATTTCCCCATCAGCTCAACATGCCTCAATATTGGGGTAAGGTAATACCCTTTCCCGAGAAGGAGATATTCTGTCCACAAAATATGAATGCGAATGAATTAATCGAATTTGATTGATGGTACAATGAGCAGATATCTAGACACGAGCGCTACGATGTCGATAAAAATCTCATCGAATATTGTAATGATGACGTAGCCGTCTTACGTTTAGCCATGTCTAGATTTAAGACTTTATTTTCTGAATCGATGGATGGCCAAAACCCATTTGTAACAGGGATAATGCTAGCCAGAGCGTATAATGCGGCATATCGCGCTTTATGGCTTCGACCTGAGAGCGTACAGACTATACCTGATTTCTCACTAAGAGCAAAACGTGCTTATAGTGTTTTGGGTGTAGAATGGATGGAATGGGTCAGTCAATGCGAGGGTCACCAAATCACGCATGCGCTAAATGGCGGTGAACAGAAAATATGCGGACATTATGTGGATGGAATTGATGTATCTGAAAATATTCTTTACGAGTTCTTAGGTTGTAAATTCCATGGACACAAGTCTGCTTGTTGCGGTGATAAGCGTGATACGACATATACACCATATGGCAATCAGACATATGAAGAAGCATATTCCGCGCTTCAATGTCACATTTCTTTATTTGAATCGCGCGGATATACGGTAAGAATTATGTGGGAATGCGACTTTAAGAAACAAGTCGCTGATTCCTCCGAGCTAAATGATTTTATCATCGAATTGGACTTAGCACACCCAATATCACCACGTGATGCGCTATTCGGTGGTCGTACATCTGCCATTCGTTTATTTATGGAAGCGGATGAGCATACCACACTCGAATATTTAGACTGCGTTTCCATGTATCCTTCAGTGATGAAATAATGTTGATTTCCAGAATGGTCATATATGGTTCTAAGAGGCGATGACTTGAGTGATAAGATGGTGCATGACTTCTTTGGTCTTATTAAATGCAAAGTCCTTCCACCTCGTGATTTATACTTTCCCGTGCTACCTGCTCGAATAAATTTGTGCCTTATGTTTGTACTATGCGACGAATGCGCAAAAAATGAACAATCTTCTGTATGCGAACATACGGAAGAACAGCGCAGTTTATGCGGAACATGGACCACTCCAGAGTTACAGCTAGCTATACGCAATGGTTATGTAATTAAAAAAATGTATGAAGTATGGCATTATCACGCGTCATCACAATATGAGCCGCATGGCGATGATGGGTTATTTCCAGAATACATTAACCGTTTTCTGAAAATTAAACAGGAAAGTAGTGGTTATCCTGATTGTGTCGGTAGTGAGAGTGAAAAAGCGAATTACGTGGCTGACTATTATAAACATGAAGGAATACAGCTCGACCATGCCAAAATATCGTATAACCCAGGTGTACGCTTTGTCGCTAAATCCTGTTTGAATATTTTGTGGGGACGATTTTCTCTTCGTGATCATAAAAAGAATAGCATGATATCAACACGTAAAGGTCTAACTGTAGGCTCCATTACATTCCTGAATGATAGTCTTCTAATGGCCTCCTATTGGGTCAATGATGAGTACATTCAGTCACCATTAAATACCAACTGTATTCTTGCATCTTTCGTGACAGCCTCTGGCCGAATAAAACTGTACGAAGTCTTGTTCTTACTCGGATGCCGCATAGCCTATCACGATATGGATTCGGTGGTATTTAGTACACGTGAAGGTGAGCCGACCATTCAAGAACGAAGTGGGTATCTAGGTTCATGGACGAGTGAAATCCCCTCCGATTACGAATTAACAAGTTTTTGCGCACTCGGTCCAAAAAACTACAGTTATGAAACGAAGCGTCGAGGCGATCCATCGATCGTTAAACAGGTGATGAAGGTTAAAGGTTTAACGCTCGGTACCCAACAATCAAAACAAGTTAATTTTGATACAATGAAAAAATCCATTGAACAAATTATAAACGATGGTGGAATTACGGTTAGTAATAGCGTACTATTAAGCTATCCATCAAAGATCACGCGCACCGATCATTTTAGAATTCTTTCAGTAAATAGCAGTAAGATTTTCAGACCCATCTTTAAAAAACGTATTTTGGAACTGGGAGATTTATCATCAGTACCATACGGTTACACTAGTGTAATATAAATAGCAACAGTGCACTTTTTTCAGTCAGTACGTAAACAATGTCGGTGTCATCCATGTCCGCCGAAGACGCACTAGCTGCTCACGCTATGATATCAAATATTGCTAGTCTGTGTAATGCTGATAAGGATAAGATGTGTACGTTGATTATGAGGAGCATGCGGTTCACTTTAAGAGATGACAAAATTAATGCTGGAAGAATTATACTCATGTCTGAAATTAGCAAGGGTTTATTAACCGAATATGGGATAGACATAGTGCATTGGGTTCACGTATTATTGCTGCGAAGCTACATTAATCGATGTCTTTCTCATTCATAACTTATGCTTAGTTATCGCACTCATTACAAGCCTTATATTACCACCAAAATATTATGACTGAAAGTTGTTGTCATCCACCATGAACTTACAGTCAGATAGTTTTCAAAATATTTTGTGCATCCAGCGATAATACGTGTCGACTTTAGTGTATCGAGTCTCTCAGCCGTGTAATGGTTAAAAGTTGGTCATGAGGATTATTGCTCATAAAGTGTGTGACGGTAGAAGACGGTGTCTTGTACCGCGTGAATATGTACGTTATCGATCGAACAAATGCCCTCCATAAATTCAAATTAAGCGCGTCTATGTACATTATTGTAATGCACGTGCTCCTCTGTACACCATTGTATGCATGGTATTTATGCCAGATGTCGTTCAATCCGTGTGCGGCTGTTCGTTATTGTTACTAATGATATATAAATGCATCAGTTTCACGCTATGATTATTCATTCTCCACGATGTCGTCTGATCCTTGCTTTAAATATTTAAATCGCTCGGCGTTTTGGTGTGATCTTGGTAATTTGCGTAAAGCGCGAACAATACGTTTTGGTGAAAAGTGGTGTATCGATCTACGGCAGTTTCATCCTGACGGTTATCCCACTAAACGCGGTTTATATCTCAGCGTAGCAGCGTTTAAACAGCTGTTACAGATCATACCCGATCTTGAAGATGCAGTAAAACGTGCGCGCAAAAAAGAAGGCGTACTATTTACATATTCTTTGGACAATTCTGTTCGTATTTCTATCTGTGCCGAATTTCTGTGTATTGATATACGCTATTTTTTCTGCTCTGATGCAGAACCACGTGCCACACGTTGCGGATTATACCTGCAAGACAACAAGTGGGAATTATTGAAACAGAACTCGAGTAATTTGCTGGCAGCATTACCTAACTTTTACGAGCCACCCTACGTGAGCGGTGACGAGTTGTTTAGCACGATACCTCAGTGCTTTTACGGTGTGAAAAACGAGAACATGAATAACATTCCAACCACTAGTGATTCCGCAGAGATGTCTAATCACGATACGCTTACTACGGACGCTATATACCTCAATGAGGTTTTAAGCGATGACGAACTAAATCTTGTCGATGACGATACGTTCAAATTGTGTCACTATTGTAAAACTATGGGGCATCCACACCATCATGTGCAAATGATTAGTCAGAAATTATTCGCATCCATGCTGTGTGAAAAGATACATTCGTTGGTTGTGCGAGATTGTTACGGATGTCTAGTAAATTATCCGACTCAACATGAACATTCATGTTTAGGGATTCATGTTGACTTTAATCTAATTGACAATTTTGAACTGTATAATGAGGCAGCATTATTAGAAATGGACGAAGATGAATATTGCGCTCGACTAGCCTGCCATTACTATATATGCGAACATTGTACTCATCTGTACCGTCTGAGTATGACGGAATGGTATAGGTACATTGTGGAAGTAATATATGAAAAACAGATGTTGGCGCCATAACTATAATTAATATTAATTTATTTAGTTTTATTTAAAATTAACCGCAATTTTTTAAGCATTAAAACACGAGGATAATTTCTAATAAAATCAAATACGTATTTTATTTTATTTTTAAAAACAACATAATTAATTGTTTTATTTTGTCAATCGTAGCTTTGTAAAATATGTTGTATTTGGTGTGTTTTTTCGTATCTTTGTAGCGATATGTATTATTGATGTCTGTATTAATAAAAAAAGTTTTAAAATCGGATTTCGCTTGTGCAGTACTAGCACCTAGCTCTCTATCTCTTTATCTGTCGCTAGCGACTCGCTATTCACTCCCCCGCCTCCTCTGCACGCATTGGTATGCCCACTTTTCACTTGACAGAGGCACTTGATGGCGCGTGCCATCGCTATTCTTTAGAGAAGAATGGTCCAGGTGAATGAATGATAGAGTGAGCTGAATAGCGCATACTTAAATAAAACATCGTTAGACGGTTTTTTGTTCAATTTCATGACAAAATATTCACTGAATATCGTGTTTATTTTTGTAACTATTTAAAGATGTTATGGATTCGTCGCACAAGTATCCGATGTCATAATCATACACTTAAATGTTCATAGCATTTCTGCTCCATAGTGTGTATATGACGACACAATTCTTAAACATACATAGCATTTCTACTACGTCACCAGTATCTGATGTCACAATACAATCATAGCATTTCTCCTAATTTTATGATGCAATTTTTAAATGGACATTTTCTGCTCCGTAGCGTGTATATGACGACACAATTCTTAAACGTACATAGCATTTCTACTACGTCACCAGTATCCGAGGTCGCAATCATAGTATTTCTCCTAATTTTACATAATAATTCTTATATGTACACAGCATTTCACCTACGAGTATCTGACGTCGCAATCATAGCATTTCTCATAATTTTACGTCACAATTCTTAAATGGACATAGCATTTCTCCTGCATTACGAGTATCTGACGTTGCAATCGTAGCATTTCTCCTAATTTACTGGACATTCTTAAATGGACATAACATTTCTCTTACGTCACGAGTATCCGATGTCACAATTCGTAATGTTCGCTAACCAGTAAGCATTGATAAGGTATTCGCAGAAGAGTAACTACATATTACATCGTAGTGACGGTTCGCATGCGTCCACATACGCCTAAGGTATATATATATGCGCATGAGCGTATACCTTCTTAGTCGTACGTGGACACACATGTGATGACGCAATGGCATCAACGCTTGACTGCAATACGTCGTTACGACACCCATTTACTATGATTGTCTGCGGTCCAACACAGTGCGGTAAAACTGAGATGATAAAAGCACTAATAAGAGATCCCTATACCATTACTCCCCATCCACAGAGGATTGTGTACTGCTACGGCACGTGGCAAGATGGGTATAACGATTTGGCGAAAGAAGTTGAATTTAAAGAGGGTGTGAATGTTGAACTAGACAGAAGTTGCAGAACATTGGTGGTGCTTGATGATTTGATGAATAAATGCGACGAGAATGTAGCTGACCTATTTACAAAACGTTCTCACCATGAGAATAGTAGCGTAATATTTGTCGCACAAAATCTGTTTCACATGTCTCGCAATCAACGCGACTTATCAGTTAACTGTCACTACATTGGTATTGTTTAAGAATCGACGTGATGCATCATCCATTCGTTCTTTAGCTAATCAAATGTACCCCGGCAATACAAAGTATTTGATCGAATCATATAAGGACGCTACGCGTGAACCTCACTCATATCTACTCCTAGATTTGAAACAAACGACACCTGACAATATCAGACTATGTTCATCTGTTTATCCAAAGGAGGGGTGCTACGTTTACATACCTAAGAAAAATGGCATCGCGTAAAACGGAACGCCATCTACCTATGCTGCAATATTTGGCTAAAGTAAAGCCTTCAATCAGAAATGATGTAATCAAACAGTGTTCGAACGAATTGGTGGATGTACTATGCGAATCATGCCTAAACTTATTACGTGGGAATGTTCATCTCACTAAAATACGATACAAGCAGCTGAGTAAATACAAAGCGAAAATGTGTACGCTGACTAGTCGCGGTGTGCCATATGCACGTAAATTAAAATTGCTACAAACAGGCGGATTTTTAGGCTCCTTATTACCAGCGGTGATCAGTACACTAGCGCCATTAATTGGTAAACTGTTCACGTGAAAAGATGGAACATACACATAAAATGGCACTAGTTCCTCACAAATTGATAGGTAATTTAAATGAACAGAGTAAAATATCATTGCTACAGACAGATCCACCGATACGTAAAGCTATTAGTCTCGACAACGAGATATCCAATATATTAACCAGACACGATCTGACTGAAAATGAAAAAGCAAAATCATATTCGCAAGTATTGGATAAGTATAGGCATTACTATCAGCAAACGCAAGGACAACAACAACAATATCAACCATTACCTCTACAGCCCATAACTAACTACGATGCACTGCCCGCACAATTACTCGAATGTACTCGACCTGCTTACAAACGTAGTAGCGCATGGGCGTACACCTCTTATGGCTGGTATGCGTGATCAAGCGGAGGGAAAGTTTCTTAATCTGTTACGTGACCTAAACATACCCCGGAGATTTGTAGGGCAAGAGAAAATGATGAGACAGATATATAATGGTGCAGAAAAGGATGTTAGCGCCAGTGAGTACACGTCTATGCCCGTGAGCAAAAGAATACGTAGAAAGAGTTCTCTAGAGGACATCAGGAAGAAAAAGCGACATTCAATTCCGGTGTGGGTAAATTTAGATAAGTCATGAATGATGCTAAATTGGCGAAAGTATATTTTGATCCGAAACATTACGCATCTTTTGGTGGGAAAGAAAAGCTATATAATGCGTTCAAAGGTAAAATACCTCGCAACTACATCGACAAATGGTTAAAACACCAAGAAGTATATACCCTACACAGACCACGGAGAACAAAGTTTGACAGGTGAAAAATAAGAATTTCAGCCGTTGATGAACTATGGCAGGCAGATCTATGCTCGATGGGCATGCTGGCAAAAGAGAACAACAATGTGTGTTATATTTGCTATGCATAGTTGATGCCCTTTCAAAATATGCATTGGTGGAATGCCTGTTTAGTAAAACGTCGTCAGCAGTCAAGAAAGGGTTAGAATCAATATTGGAGCATACTGTGCATCGCCCACATGCTATTCAAACAGACAAAGGGGGTGAGTTCGTAAACCATGTAATGAAAAAATATTTGAAAGATAATGGATTACATTTCTACACTTCTCAAAATGAAATGAAAGCGGCAATGGTAGAGTGTTTTCAACGCACACTGAAGGGTCAAATGTACAGATACATGATGCATAAAAATACATGAAAGTATATCGATGTATTACCCAGTTTAGTCACAGCGTACAATAACACAACACATTCCAGTATGCGCATGGCTCCTACCGAAGTCGACCGTAGTACGGAGTTAATCGCGTGGAGAAATATATATGGAAAGAAGACGAAGAAACGTTCCAAATCTAAAAACAGCCCTACTCAAGGCGACCATGTTAGAATATCACAAGCAAAAATGCCATTTGAAAAATCATATCGCGGGCAATGGAGTCGCGAATTGTTTAAGGCGCATGAGGTGCTTACAGACAAATATCCATACTTATATATATTAGAAGACTATGGAGGTGACCCGATTATTGATACTTTTTATCGTGATGAGATACAGCAAGTGATAGAAGGAAATGATAAAGAGTATGCTGTGGAAAAAATACTTAAAAGTAGAAAAAATAAAAAGGGACAACGCGAGTATCTGGTAAAGTGGCTCGGTTACCCGGCTAAGTTTAACATGTGGGTTAATGAACTAAGTACTATACATCATTGACAATGGATGAATATATAGAGAGAAGATCGGATCAGAGCATGTGGCGAATGCTGGGTTCACGAGTACCAAAAGAAAAAATAGTATACCTAGCTCAAATTATAATAATTTATATCATGATCATTACATGTATCGTGAATCTGAGTATACAAAATGGGCAATCAGGCATATGGATATCGCTTTTGAGTGGATGTCTAGGGTATATATTGCCTAGTCTGCGCATAAAGACGTCCATACATCATTCGACTCAGAATGAACGAGGATCAGTTTTACATAACGCTTCCGAGCAATAGTAGTACCCAATTCTTTCCAATCAATAAGATATCAGAGTTTCGAACATGTCTGAAAACTCCATTAACATTAGATGGCGAATGGGAAGTGGGCCTCTCGAGTGTGTTATATCCGAGGAGTTGGCTTACTATTGCAGAGGAAAGTTTTGTACAAATATATGCATTTACTAAGAAGAAGGTAAAGAAAAGAAGAAGAAAGATAGCGTTGCATCAGAAGAAATTAGCAAAGATGTCGCCAGCACGTCAGAAATAGAAAAGACATCGACTTTTCCACTAGTTTTAAAAGATGGTTTCGGTAATCCACGTCCTGCCATTCGGGGAAAACGGTTACGAAATGCTCGGGGAAAAGATGCGCGAAATGATCAAACAAATAATAACGGTAAAAAACGTTTACGTAGAAGCGAAAATTATTATTATGTGCAAACAGAAGCTCCATTTATCAATGTACCGAAAGGGTACTATGCCGTAAAAAATATGGTAGACTATCTAAATGGCCAGATAGAGAGCAAGACAAGATTTAGACACAAAAAATATTTTTCAATTTTTACTTCCATCACACGAATCTAGTTTCTCTCACAGTTAAAGATAATTACACTATACGTTTAGGTAGAGATGTAGCACATTTAATCGGATTCGAAGGAGGAAAAATACATATGGGGCCTATAGACTTTAAAGAATCATTTCGTTCAAATCGTGAGGGTGGTCCTACGACCATGTATGTATACTGCGACGTAGTCTCACACAGTGTGGTAGGCGATACTTCTGCACTGCTACTCAGAGTGATACCCATTTCTAGTACAGATGGAGGAAAAGATATATGTCAGTGGAAGTTTCCTGATATTCAATACTGTACTGTGTCAAAGAACTACATCGATGCTATTGGAATACTTATAACGGATAGAACTGGCGCCAATTTCCCATTCAAGGATGGAGCATCGCCGAGTGTACTCTGTTTGCATTTCAGACGACGACGACAATGATAATGAGAGGGACGTTAAGAGGGACGATTAGAGGAAGAACAAACGCACCAGCGCTGGCTCATTACTACGCGAGTCAAGCGGGTCATGGACGTATTCCAGTTTTTGTAGGCGCGCGATACCAATCAGGACATGGACTCGGTAATATCTTAGGTGGTCTATTACGTTCAGCAATACCTTTCGCAAAAAAAGGTGGCTAAATCTGTAGGTAAACAAGCTCTTAGTGCTGGAATCAGAGTAGCTGAGGACGTAATGGCTGAAAAAAATGTTAAAACGGCATTAAAATCGAGAGCGGGTGGTGTTGCCAGGGATTGGATACTGGAAGCTGTAACAACGGTGCGAGGTGGTTTAAGACCACCTCAACCTAAACGTAAAACGAGGAATAATACACGTAATGCTCAGTCAATGCGTGCGATACCGAAGAGGAAGGGTCGCAATAGACGTCAGAGAAAACAAGCTGATATCTTTAATTAACAAACAACATGGAACTTAATCAGATCTGCAAGTGCTCGAAGAGCGAATTAGACATTTTTCAGATGCGTCCCATAGTGACGACATTGGAGTCTGCAAAATGGGACCTGTTTCAGCCTGTATCTAGTTTATCAGATAGTGGACCGATCGAGTTTTACATCAGTGGGTCTGCCGATAGATATTTAGATCTTACGCAATCGTATCTTTTGATTAAAGTTAAGCTAGTAAAGCTAGATCGAAATGGTGATGAACTGACACTCGAGGCGAATGACCTGATAGCTCCTGCGAATAATCTTTTGCATACAATGTTCTCACAAATGGATGTTTTTTTAATGGAAAGCGTGTCAGCGGCTCGAACGAAAATTATGCTTACCGCTCGGACATCGAGACGTTACTAAATTATGGCAGCGATGCTGCATCCTCGCATCTACAACTTGCTGGATGGAGGAAAATAGATGATGCCGGCGAATTTGATAATATCGCCGATACTAACTTAGGTTTTCAAGCACGTAGAAGAATGATGGAGCAGAGTAAAATGGTGCAATTAATAGGCCGCATACACAGCGATATGTTTCTGCAGGACCGATTCCTGCTCAGTTCCGTTGATTTAAGAGTATGCCTACAGAGGAGTAAAGATGTGTTCGCCATTATGGCCGCAGAAGGAGTGAGGCCTAAATTGAAAATAATGTCGGCTAACTTATTTGTACGCAAAGTTATCCCATCATCAGATCTGCTAGTGGCACACACCGTTACTCTGAGACAGACAAGCGCGAAATATCCTATTCGCAGGGTAATGTGTAAGACTTTTACAGCACCTAGCGGTGTTATGAGCATCGATAGAGATAATATATTTATTGGTCAGCTACCTACTAGAGTATTATTCGCTTTTGTACCTAATGATTCCTATAATGGTGTGGTGCATAAAAATCCGTTCAAGTTTGATAACAATAACACTACCTACGCTACATGTTATATAAATGGAGAAGAGGTTACAACATCGCCAATACGTCCTTCATTTAGTGACGACATTTACTCGGACGCTTATTTCTCACTATTCAGCGGTACTGGGGCGTTATTCAAAGACCATGGCTACCTGATAAATAAGACTCAGTTCAGACATGGAACCACATTGTTCACATGGGATTTTACGCCAGATCTAGCTGATTCAGAGCATCGCTACCCTACACACACTGGTTCGCTAAGAGTGGTCTTCCATTTTGCTCAAGCACTTGCTGCTACAACCAATGTAATTTGCTATGCTGAATTTGATAATACAATAGAAATTGGATCAGACTTTAACGTATTAACAGATTATTAACAAATATGTTGAATACATTTGAAATAGAGGATCTATTATTCGGCGACAATAAAACGCGTGAACACTTTCTCGGTGTTTTTCCAATTGACAATGTACCCGCACATATTAAATATCTCCCGGCCTCATTAGTAATAAACACGCATCCCAGTAATAAATCCGGACAACATTGGGTGGTGGTTTATTACAGTAGAAATGGAAATGCTGAATACTTTGATCCATATGGAAGACGCCCTTCTGATGGAAGAATGATATCAAATGTACAAAATGGACACCGTGCACATGTTTATTATTACAACAATGTACGTGTTCAACCAGCTGTGACGACAACTTGTGGATATTATTGCGTATATTTCTTATACCATCGTTCGAGAGGTGTACAAATGAAACACATATTATGGGCCCTAAGAAACAGAGACAAAAATGACGCGATAGTGAAACGTCTGACGCGCAGGATTATGAATAAACGGAAAAAATGATCATATTTAATGTATAATTATTTATGTACTATGTTTTCTTTTTAATTATCGTGAATAAATGTCGTTAATATTTATCATAAGAAAAATGCACGTGTCAATAAAAAATACATTTATTTTGTAAAAATATGTTATTATTTCTTCGTGTTCCCTTCTCACCCCTCACCCATCCCCAATTATCGCTATTTTGATAAAAAAAAATTTAATGGTACACTAGGTACGCGAGGCGTACCACAATGATCCAAAGATCCGTAATTAATCGTATTCACATCATGACAATGACAAAATGCGGACATATTTGAATACAGAGGAAACCATATGACGTGCTCTGTAATTGAACCCTGTGTATCACTTCCAGTTTTCTATAACTGGAATGTCATTCAAACATGGTGCGATAGTAATGTTTTGTAAACCGATGATGTTAAGCGGTGGAGAAAAAACATGTGACCGAAATAAGGGTGTGTTCAGATTGGAAAGATAGTTTTACTGACAGCTCATATTTTAGCTATAAAAGCAAAATGCGCATGACTAGTAAGGCATACAGCTTTTTGAATTTGCCAAAACACGTAAAATGGAATCTCAATTATGCGATCGATGGGGAACGATAGGTTCTACACCGATTAATTGCGGTTGCATCGAATGAAACCAATAAAAAGAGGTTCCAGTATGGCAACCATTTGCAATGTCATTGCGTGAAATCCATAACCGCTGGAGAGAAGATCTAGCGGATCCGGACGAACGCAATTACAACAAATGGTTGCATGCGAAGTACCAACTTCGTAATGATTGTTGTATGTGTATGTGGTGCAAACCAAACAGAAGTTATCGTTTGCATTAATTGAGATAAAAATATTTACGTTAGCAAAATAAAAAATAAAAAATAGGCCTCTTCTTTAAGGGGCCGCCAAAAACCAAAATTATGTTACATACACCAACACACAAACGAGTACATAAAAAAGACGCACACACGCACGCCTGACGTACACACATAGGGGACAGGGAACACGGGTGACAAGGGGCATCTGCATAGAACCATGCGTGCATCGTCACACGCGTATCGTAACACGTGTGAGGTTATGCACAGTACGTGCATGTGTTGGTGCATCAGGTGCATGCGTGTGTGTGGGTACGTATGCGGAAAAAAAAGTAGGACACCCTTGTGGATGATGGATCAGTAACAGATTTCCAACGATACAGACACATTCAACCACATATTCCACCATGGGCGAAGCCTTTCGTTGTGGTACATGCCAACGACATTATTAGTTCGCGAGGAAACAGGCATTGACAAAATCTAACATCGCATGACCTTAAAGCGAATGAAGCGGACATGTTTAATGTTAATATGAGTAATGTGCGAACACACCATAAATATGCATAAAGCACTCGCGCACCAAAACATGATATTCTAATAATTACCCAAGGGAATTAGTACATATGTCCACTCGGCTAATAACTAGGAAATGATACGATATTGTATCCAGAGCACAAAGCTGTACACATTCACAACTACAAAGTAAAATCACCTAGCGAGTAGGCGATAATTCAATAGTAATTTTGAATATTTCTGAAAACCACGTAGTATGAGACTTGCGGTACTAACACGTTCTTTCATTATTAACACATGGTATGTTTGTATCTCGATTCAAGCTTGATCTCATGGCTATTCAAAACGTATGGTTAAATCATACGCAACAAATAATCTTTTTAGCATAAGTACGCTCTACATACAATTCTATAAACACACGGAACCCTCAGAGATATAATGACCACATTTTAACCATTGTACAACATCTAAAACGATTGACGTTATTGCAAAGTATTTAAAAAACAATTTGTGCGTAATGACGGTTAAAAGTCAATCAAAATATTCAACAAAAATAGTTTTACTAATAACGTTAGCAACGTCAAATTAATTTCAAAATATTCAACAGTTTTCCTGTATGGTATCGATGCAAATGAGATATATATTCATCGGTGAATGGGTTAACTTCTTTTTAACCCATGATACAATCCAATCCATCACCACCAAGTCTTGGTTACCATTCCAACCGAACATACCATTAATACAAGATTATTTTTAATATTTTGTTGCTAATCTGTCTGGTAGCTGTTGCTAAGACAGTAACAGCTTACAGGCAGTCTCTAAATATTCTACAGTTTACTAATAACGTTAGCGACGAACAGTCAAATTATTTTCCAAATATACATCAATATCCTACCGTAATTCCTCATACATCCTCAACCTGATACTCCTACGACCTCCATTATCAGACCACCTCTTAAACTCTATTCTTTTACATTACTCTCTTATTATTTTTACAACGGTAGATAACCACGGAGGGGGGAGCGCCGCCACTACATTTAAACGTAAAATACACTACTTTTAAACTTTTAAGGGTTAACTAATTCAAAATAATATAACATTCCAGAGTGAGGCAGAATCTCAAATACGTGTGCGGCTGTACGTCATTGTTATCGAGAAAACGTGGCGTTCTGTACGTCATTGTTCTCTAGAATGCGTGTGCCGCTGGACGCCATTGTTCTCAACATTCCATTCCACTAGCTTTTCTTTTGTTCTCGTGAAAAACCCTTTGTTCTCGAAGAGCCCCTGCTGGGAAGAACAATAACGTACAGCCCCACCCATTACTACTGCCATGGACTGGACTCAAACACAGACGAACTCATCACCATTCACATAGTCCAATTTCCGTTTCGTCTCCATGCAAGGACCAATACCAGTGCAAAGATGATTCAAGACATGCCATTCCATACAAATCCATTCTTATCCTGGTAGTTGTTTCTTGGTCGAGTCAGCACCAAATACTGGGGTGATGTATGGTAACAGTGATTTCGATGCTAATGATTAGGGGGCTGACCGTCCCACAGAAACTCTCTTGTAATTTTATGAGTGTCTTAACCCTTCTTGTGTCAACAGCGCATCAAAGCGCTCAAAATACTACCTGCTATATCAAGTAAACATTTTGATGGGCAATATTTTTCAAGATATTTTAATTTGAGAAGACCCGTTTTGTAAATTTACCTTTGAATTTCTTTCGCTGGCTTAACCATTAAAGGCGTACCGAGCCAGTCAATCTAGTGGTAAATATTAAAAAATACTCTTCTCTAGGCCTTTCAAATAACCATGTCTAAAGACCACAGCAAAGTTGTTTTTGGGTCAGTTTGACCATTAAAGGGTTAAGTTGTCACAAGAGGGGCTAAACAATTTGCGAGCAATTATGTTGGATTACTGCAAAACATGATTGACCAATCAAAATTGGACTACCATGTTGCTTCGAGATTGCAAGATTCATTGGTTGAAAGCATTCAAAGAAAAAACCCAGCTACTTCGCACCTTTATTGGATAATCTTTGCTGTGCTTTGCCAAAGAGACAATAAGAGTGATTAGAGGAATCCGGTGTTAGCTACGCCCCGCCCATCCCTCGTTAAGCGGCGCCCACGCTTCGCCAGTATTGGGATCGATCGATCCCCGGACTCCCTGAATCTCAATTTCCAGGAAACTATACAGGTAACTTGAATATTTTGAAACTAATTTCACTACGTGATGTTGCTGCCTGTGGCAGCAATATCGCCCAGTAAAATTAGTTTCAAAAAATTAAACAGCAAGTTTATTAAATGGTAAAGACATACAATTCGTACAACAACGCTGAGCCCGTCATCAATTACGCATTCGTGACGAACTTATCACGTCATTCATGACGTAATTGATTATGACGTCATCCTACACGTCACGTAGTTGATTTTGACGTCACATGATTGACTGAGAAACTGGAATCCTCCATTCATTTGATGAGGTCACCAAAAGGTTAACCATGACTATGCAAATAAGCACACCATCACGTCATGTGCTTCATTCATATGTAAATTTGTCGCCTGAGCAGAAGGCGTGATAATCTTGCGAGACATGAACACATATCCGCTCAAAATAATTTACCAACATGATAATCTTCAATAATTCGATCACTACTCAAACAATCCTAGTGAATAGTTGGCTAACATTAGCAATCGTTATTGAAATAAATGTGAACCAGCACATTGCCAAATTAGATTAAAAAGGCACCACATGATCAGTTGCCATGTCAAGAAACACTATGACTCATTGTCATTAATCGCATTTAACATTCATTAGCTAATCTGACTGTTAGAATGTTGACTAGAGACAGCGTGTGTGCGGTGCTTACCTTCCACATTCCAGCTGTCAACATGTGCACAGCTATCATTTTCACATTTTTGTTGAAACAAGTAAGATGTATATAAATTGAACCTTCCTTGCGTGTCCTAATTTTAAATGCCAATCTCATACATATACACCATATCCCCTCGTCAGTCTCTATCGATAAATCAAGATTTTCAAAAAGAAACCGTACACAATTTAGAAACAAAGATCCTAAAAGCATAGGTGAAGTAATTCAATAATGGATTGCACAATAAATGGAAAACAGAATGGTTGTCCCCGACAAATGGTGCGATACCGAATAGCTAAATAAGAATGACGCCATTATTCATTAGACTTACATCAAAGCTGTGATCCATATCGATGAGTGTAACATATAAATTCATATAGTCCAGTGATTAGTTCCGGACTACCATTTTCATGATAAACCGGCCTCTACAGTTGTCTTGAGGTTTGTGCATTTGCAGGCCAAGAGAAAACCATTCTTGAAGATCTACTACTTGAATGACTGGCTCGATGATCAAGCCAGTCATTCCAATGGTAAATCTTCAAAAGTTTTCTTCTTTTGGCTTGCAAATGGACATTCAATAAGCAACTAGTTTGATTTTCTTGACGGAATTTAGCCATGTAAGGGAAAGATTAATCTTAGTGAATAATATTTGTTATAGTAATAATAAATGCTTGTTGCATGTTTCTATGCGGTCTGCTCTATAAATTGAAATCTATTTGAATGATGCTTAACTGAGACCATGACACATTAGATAGAATTAAAGAACTATTATGTTGACATTAGTAAGACATTGTGTTGCCGATACAATGGACGTTTCCAGTTTATCCATCCATGATATGACGTCTTATGACGTCATAATCAACTACGTGACGTGTATGATAACGTCATAATAATTACGTCATAAATGACTCGATTTAGTCCGTCTTAGGCGCTTAATAGTCCACCAGGTTGTATGGAATGCTATAGCTTTACTATTTAATAACCATACTTTTGAATATTTTGAAACTAATTTGAGTGGCCACTTAGGCAGCAACAGCACCCAGTGAAATTAGTTTCAAAATATTCAAACAGCTTACCTGTATAGTGTTCTGAAAATAGATAGTCAAGGATTTCAGAGATCGGTCGATCACAACACGAGAGAGCCGTGGGCGGAGCTTAGCTAGAGATAGGCAGGGCATAGCTAAAACTGGATAGGTCCTTTGAGTCAATTAGTTCAATCGACAGGTATTGGTAATCCCTACATAGAACTAACTATTTGAACCCTTGAATTCCCAGAATATCAATTGAAAGGAAACTATCCAGGTATTCTGTTGCATATTTCGAAACTAATTTGACAGGAATCTATTGGTGCTCTAGGCAGTAGCAGCTTACACTCAAATTAGTTTCATAATATTCATCAGTGTTCATTAAATGGACAAATCCACTTTAACTATGCCCCCACATCTCTAGCTGAGCTCCACGCACGCTTTGTCAGTATTGGGATCTATCGAACCCTGAACTCTCTGAATCTCAATCTCCAGAAAACTATACAGATAAGCTTTGCAGCAACGGCGCCCGGTCAAATTAGGCTCAAAATATTCAACAGAATAATTATTGAATAGCAAAGAGATGCAATTCGTGAAATGTGGTTGCCCATTAAGCGTTCATAATTTCGAACCGTCTTAAAACATTTCTTAAATTTCCAATGACTTTTATTATTTGTTAATTCACGGACAAAATAGATAAGTGCTAAATTACATCGCTGGAGTTACAAAACTTGTAAATTAGCGCTTACCTCTCAACATTCTTAAATCCAGGGAAACACGTTTGCACGTACCGCTCAAGACAAGTTTTGTAACGCCAGCGTATCTCTGAGTTTGAGAGGTACGTGCTAAGAATATTATGAGGTAAGTGCAAAATTACTTCCTTGGAGCGAGGAATGTTGATAGGTAAGATCTAATATATGAAGGTTGAGATGTTAGTGCGAAATTGCAAGTTTGAAGTTAGGGACGTTGGAAGGTAAGAGATAAATTGCATCCCTGGAGGTTGGGAGGTTGAGAGCTAAGTGTTAAATTTACTTCCCTGATGTAAGGAAGGTTGTGCGGAAAGTCCTAGGTTACATACATAGCGTTAGGAAGGTTGAGGGCTAAGTACTAAAATGCAGCACTAGCATTAATAGGAATGTTGACAGGTAAGTGCTAAATTGACCTGTCCAGTTTTAGCTGTGCCACGCCCATCTCTAGCTAAGCTCCACCCACGCATCGCCCGTCTTTGGATTGATAGATATCTGAACTCCGTGACTATCAATTTCCAGAAAACTATACAGGTAGGATATTGAATATTTTGAAACTAATTTGACTGCTGCATTATGACAGCGACAGCCCCCCCCCCCCCCGTTAAATTAGGTCCAAAATATTCAACATAATATTTATTAAATCGTAAATAATACAATTCGTACAACAACGCTTAGTTCGTCTTCAATTAAGCGTTCGTGACGTACTTATCTACGTCATTCATGACGTCATTGATTATGACGTCATCCTACAAGTCACGTAGTTGATTATGACGTCGTGTGATGGATGGATACACTGGAAAGGTCCATTGCATCGCTGGTGATAGGAAGGTTGCCAGATATCCGTTCAACATTAAGGCTGCGTATATAGTGTAAAGGGATGTATCGTCGAGCGATGCTATCACATATAGGCAGAAAAATACAATAATATGAATTATTGAATCACATTCTCTAATTAATAAATCCGAGTAACTGCGAATATATTACCCTGAGTAAATGTATAGAATATGAAACATGTAATACGTACACTGATAACGTAATTATTGTTAATTATTTATATCGTTGTTTTGAGTGCTGCGAGTGCAATTGTTGTCATAATAACCACACAGTGTAAGTGGAATGTCAAATCACCAAAAATATTAATCTACCTGTCATATGATTTCACACAGAAGCGCTAGAGACAATGAATTGCCTATGTTTGTCTCATGCCCAAATTATACATTTACCCATTTCAATCTAAGTTAAGCCGGTGACATCGTTGTCCATTAAGAAATATCCTGTTGAGAAGTTTGAAAACAAATTTGACTAAACGCTGTTTCTGTCTTAGCCATTGAGATTTCAATATTGAAAGGATAAGGATAGATTCAAATATCATATTGAGAGCACAAAAGATGAGAAAATGAAGAGATATATCGTCTTTGTGTATTCTCTCCTCAATGGTCAAAGTTAACTAAGATACCACGGATGATTACAGTTCATCCATCAATCATATGATGCCATAATCAACTACGTGACCTATATGATGACGTCATAATCAATTACGTCATGAATAACTTGTTCGTGACGAACGCTTACTTGATGACGAACTAAATGTTGGTGTATGAATTGTAGGTGTTTATTATTTAATAAACATGCTGTCGAATATTTTTAAACTAATTTGACTTGGCGCTGTTGCTGCCATAGGCAGCCACCACACCCAGTCAAATTAGTTTCAAAATATTCAACAGCTTACCTGTATAGTTATCTGGAAATTCACATTCAGAGAGTGCATGGATCGATCTCAACACGGGCGAAGCGTGGATGGAGCTTAGCTAGAGATGGGCGGGACAGAGCTAAAACCGGATTCATCCAGAATAATCATTTGAATTTCACCATTTTACGACCGTCTAACTTAAAAAATATTTATGATATCTAGCGAATATAATTCAGATACAGATTCATAAAACCATATTATTCCGTAAGTTGAGAACGTCATTCAAACAACGTTTACTTTCTTGTTGGGTACCATATTGCGACTCAGATTTAACCTTTTAACCCTTTAACGACTAAATGTGTTCAAAAAATTAAAATATTTACCTATTGAATGCCCATTTGCAGGCCAACAGAAGACTATTTTTGAAAATTAGCCACCGGAATGACTGACTCGGTTATCGAGCCAGTCATTCCAGTGGCAAATCTTCAAAAATAGTCTTCTCTTGGCCTGCAAATGGACATTTCTCAAAACCTCTGCAGAGGCTGGTCTTGGCCGGTTTCGTCCTGAAAGAGTTAACCATTGACCTTCCCGTGTCTCAATTTCACTACTACTATGTAGGGAAATTGTTGAATATTTTGAAACTAATTTGACTGGCGACTGTTCTTGTTATGCGTAGCAACAGCTAACAGTTAAATTATGTAAAACAAATTGTTGTTTCGGATTTAAAGTAGTTAAAGGTTTAACACCATATGGGATACTGTTATTACATGACAATACTTTGCAAATATTAGTGGCACAAGTTTCGTTGATATGCGGATATGGATGTAATTTGTCGAAATTTAAAAACGTTATACCAATGGAGGATTTCAGTTTCTTAGTAAATCATATGACGTCATAATCAACTACGTGACGTGTCGACTGACGTCATAATAAATTACGTCATGTATGACTTAACTTAGTCCGTCTTGAACGCTTAATAGTCCGTCAGGTTGTACGAATTGTATGTCTGTACTATTTAATAAACATGCTGTTGATTATTTTGAAACTAATTTGACTGGGCACTGTTGCTACCATAGGCAGCAACAGCAGCCAGTAAAATTAGTTTCAAAATATTCAACAGCTTACCTATATGGTTCTCTGGAAATTAATAGTCATGGAGTTCAGGAACCGATCGATCTCAACATGGGGGAAGTGTGGGTGGAGCGTAGCTAAAGATGGGCGGGGCATAGCTAAACCTGGAATCCGCCATTGATTTCATAAGTAAACTAATTTAAAATTATTGAGAGAATATCATGGCTGTTAGAATGTTTATAGTCTAATCAATGCATATGATCATATGAGTATGAACTCTGATTGGGAAGCTATGGAACGTGTTATTTGTCTTTAAATCAAATATATATGCAGAGAAGTTTCATCACTTGAAAGACAATTCCGCTTAATCACTTTAAATGTTTTGATTGTGCATCTGTCGTCAATCCAAAATTTGAACACATTGCCCCATAAAGGTTTACTCCAAATTTACCATCTGCTCTTCGGAGCAAATATTGCGTTCTCTAAGTCTAGCTTGTGTACGTAAGCATATGTCATTGTCTTGCAAAGGACACCCTTTCTCTACAACACGTGGTGACTACATATTCTGGTAGTATTATAGGCAGTTGTGGTAAATGAAAAAAATTACATAAAAGTACAACACCATTTCCTATTCTTTGCCACAGAAATATTTAGCGATGTCATTTCTTACAGTTCTAGCCGCTAGACAGTACACTATAGGGTTGAGGATAGAGTTACTGGTCATAATGTTATTAAATACGAGCCAAAGTTTATCCTGATGCAAGCCTTCTCCTGGTTTGAACTCTCTAATTGTAGCGTATGTATTGTTTGGTATCCACGTAATAAAGAAGAGCACTATTACTATCACTATAGCACGAACATCTCCTTCTTTCCGTTCCTGTTGAACCTCAATGTTCTTCCTGGCTTGTATAATGCGGATGTATTTGGCAATATGAAGAAGTACTATGGCCACTGCTGGATATATCGTATTCGAGATAAAGAATGCCATAGCTCTTACGTTTGTATCTCCGGTGAAGGTACATACGAACTTTGGTTCACCGTTATACAGAACCAACTCTGCGTATTGGAAGTACAAGAATGACGCCCAAGTGAGACCAAATGTAAGCCATACTCCAGCACAGCACCGACATACAAACCCACCCGTGATATACGCCCGCGCCCTTAATGGGAAACAAAGCTGATAGAACCTGAGACCTGCGAACAGGACAAGATGGTGGACGCTCCCGTCAACTGCCCAACCTGAAAGATACGTTGTTATCTTGCACACTGGTTGAACAACAGCCTCTGGAACAGTCAAATATGGTGACACCATGGCGGCCATCCCCACGTGACTTATACACGTCAGCCAATCGGCACAGGCTAAACTCGTGATTAACATAAACACGGGTGATCGGTATTTCTTTAGTCTAACGAGGTAGTACAGCAGAAACATATTGGCAATAGCACCAAGAGATAAGAACACTATCGGTAACTCTTTATAAAGAGGGCGCGGGATATAGTCATTGCTGGTGTAATAGATTTTCCAACCGGCATATTCTGACGTTATATTGTCTATTATTGCAGGCACTGTTATTGACGCCATTTCTTCTATCTAGGCTCTGTATGAATTTCTAGGTACAGCCAGCTAGTAAAAACTAATGTAGGTTTTAGTTCACCACTATTGAAGCATCAGCTTCTTCAATGAACCTTCCATTTTTAGCTATGCCCCGCTTCGCTCGTGTTAGGATTGATCGATCTCTGAACTCCCTGACTATCAATTTCCAGAAAACTATACAGGTAAGCTATTGCATATTTTGGAACTAATTTGACTGGACGATGTTGCTGCCTATGGCAGCAACAGCGTCCAGTTAAATTAGTTTCAAAATGTTCAACAACATGTTTATTAAATAGTAGAGACATAAAATTCGTACAACGTGTCGGACTGTTAAGAGTTAAAGACGGGCCAAATAGAATCATTTATGACGTAATGATTATGACGTCATCCTACACATCGCTTAGCTGATTATGAAGTCATATGACGTCAGCTGATAGATGGATACACTGTCGATCAATTATATGACGTCATAATCAATTCCATCACACATAGGCCGACGTCACAATAGTAATTGGCCGATAATTCGCAATCCTCAAGCTGGAATAGTCCGTCAAGTGTGCGAATTGTATGTCTTTGATGGATTTACCATTTAATAAATATTTTATTGGAAATTCTGAAACTAATTTGACCGAACCATGTCGCTGCTATAGGCAGCAACAGCCCCAGATTAAATTAGGCTCAGAATATTCAACAGCTTATCTGCATAGTTACCTTGATATTTGACATTCAGGGAATTTAGGGTTCGATCGATCCTAACATGGGCAATGCGTGGGCGGTGTTTAGCTTGAAATTGGCGGGGCATGGCTAAAGGTCGATTGATCCATTGATTAACATGTTCATGTTCATGTTCACTTTATTTACATCCAGGCTATTACAATAGCATATGGAGGTAACAATATGTAATTATATTGTTCTTGGCAGTGGAGTTTGTTATACTAATTAAATCATTAAGACTAATATTATACAACAATCAAAGTCCTATTAATACTATTATTAATATCACCATCATCATCACCACAACAATAATCTTCATTATCATCAGTACTAGTTATGTCGTGTGGTAGGCGCACAGAGTGATTGGCCGAGAGCCCCGCGACGTCATCTCTTCAGCATACTAGGCCCCGCCCCATTATGCCCATACATGGAAGTATGAATGGGCTTGTCCTAATATGCTAATGAGCTGGCGTCACCAATCCATCCGACCAACCACCCTGCATACCCACATCACCATTTTCGTCATCACCATCACCATCCCCACCGGCACCATCACTATCATTATTATCATCATTATTATCATCTTGAGACGTTATCAATTGGACTGCACTCATTGTATATAGCATCATTCAGTATTTTACCATTATGATCTATAATTTGAGCTGGTACAGTCAATGTGGTGGTATAATTTTCGGGTTGAATAGTCAGAACTATATTTAAATGTTGTGAACAAGTTGTTGCCATATTACAGATATGTAAATTATCACAACTATCAAATATTCTTTTTCGAAACCCCAGATTTCTGAGGCATATAGCATAACAGGTGAAACCATGGCATCGAAAGGTATACATTGGATGCCTATTGGTATATCATTTTCTTTTGTCTTATGTATAAATGTATACATTGCCTTGGTTCCCTGTTGAAGGTTACGTTTTCTACATGAAATGAAGCTACCAGTATACTTAAACAGGACACCTAAAAATTAACATGCTATGGAGACAGTATCATTTTATTTACAGATATCCAACAGGACTCTGATGGTAAAATCCATATCTTGACCATTAGATAATGACTTGTTTAAACGGATGGCCAAACCTCATAACAGAACAACAATATTTTGAAGCAAAATCCATTTTCTATTGCCAGGGAGGTATTCGATCTGTCGCTTAAGCATCTGACGTCATAATCAAAATATTCCACTTGCTAGCTGACGTCACAATAAAATTGCGTATGTCCTAACAGTTTGAGCTATGCCCCGCGCATCTGTAGCTAAGCTCTACCCACACTTTACCCTTGTTGGGATCGATCGATCCATGAACTCCATGACTATCAATTTCCAGATTTTCAGATTAGTTTCAAAATATTCAACAGAATGTTTATAAATAGTAGACATTGGCTATAATTCGTACAACAACGCTTTGTCCGTCATTAATAGCAGCCGTTCGTGACGAACTTATCTACGTAATTCATGACGTATTTAATCTTTTGATTATGACGTCATATGATTGATGGATAAACTGGCACTGTTTATTGGGCATAAGTCTCACAGTAATGCATGCTTTCGGTGAATTTACATTTTAATAAAAAATTATGTTGGATATTTCGAAACCTAGTTGAGTGCGAGATGCTGCTGTCGTATGCGGCAACAGCTTCCAGTCGAATTTATTTAAAATATTTAGCAACTTATGTGTATAGTTACCTTGAAATTGAGATTATGGGAATTCAGTGTTTAAAGTATTAAAACTGATTGAAACAAACGTGAAAGGTTGGCGGAGGTCAACTAGAAGTGAGCGAGATATGGCTAGAAATCGTTTCCTTTATTGTATTGTAGAGCAAGGTTCACACGACATTAGTGACCATTGTATTTCACTTTACAATATCGATATATTTGAATCCCCATCATTATCAAAATAGTATGTATTTCAGCATCTAATAGGGCCTATACGTTCTTCAACACGATTTTAAGTTAATCACAACATAATTCTCCTTGACACTCGTATCAATCAAAAAGGGCTTCTGCAGTGGTTTTAAGAAATGTCAATTTGCAGATCGAAGATTTCTTTGATAACCAAGCCAGACATTCTAGTGGTAAAATTAAAAAAAAAATAGTCTTCTTGGTCTGCAAATTGACATTTCCGTGAGAAAATTAAAATTTTCTTGAACAAATTTGAGGGTTAAAGTATTAATAGGGACAACTCGGCCTCGCAATAGCTATCTCCATCATTTTGGCAATGTATAGATCCTATCTGTCTCGTGGTTCACGATTCATTCATAATAAGCAAGAAGTCTGAGGCAAAATGTGAGAAATTGAGGATTTCAAACCAATGGCCATTACCAACCCAAACTTATCACGCGAGTTTAGTAATCTTGCATCAGTTTTTGTTTATCACTGCCCCTACTGACGGGTGTGACGAATGCACAGGATATCGCTACAAACGATTACAAACGCAACACATTACGATTACATGAGTAAAGTTATTTTAATTGATCCATTGAATTTTTCGAATGTTTCATTGAAATTTAACATCGTACTGGATGGATCCAGTTTTAGCTATGCCCCGCATATCATTAGCTAAGCTTCACCCACACATTACCCGTGTTGGGATCGATCGATCCCTGAAACCACTGACTATCAATTTCCAGAATCTATACGGGTAAGCTGTTGAATATTTGGCAGCAACAGCGCCCAGTAAAATTAGTTTCAAAATATTCAACAGCATGTTTCTTAAATAGCAAAAGCGTACAACTCGTACAGCAACGCGTAGTCTGTCATTAATAATTAACCGACCGTCACGAACTTATCTACATCATTCATTTATAACGTCACCCTACACATCACGTAGTTGATTATGACGTCATATGATTGATGGATAAACTGGAAAGGTCCATTCATGACTACTAATACCAGACTTCGTTATTGACAAGAGAAAATATCGTACAACATTGTTGATAAGCAACGCGGCTATTAAGTAGGTCTGCATTCCCATAAAGCGAAAATATTGCGGTGATGTGCACGTGTAATATATCGGTTCAGCTGACTTCACTAGTGAGATTTACAATGATATGCCATCGCTTAGTTCTCTGATGGCTAAATTTGGTCATGAAATTCAAAATGTTTGCTTACTGAATGCCCATTTGCTGGCCGGTTATCCAGCCAGTCATTCAAGTGGTAAATTTTCAAAAAATAGTAATCCCTTGGCTTGCAAATGGCCATTCCTCGTGACAACTGCAGAGGCCGGTTTTTGGCGACTTCGACGTGAAAGGGTTGATGAATGTTATACTATGGAATATAATGATAAAGAAACAACAGACAAACCTATGATCATTACTTAGCACAAACTGTCTACCATTTAATGGAGGGATCCGATCTGTCACTCAAGCATCTGCGATCATAATGGATAAATCCAGTTTTAGATATTCCTCACCCACCTTTAGCTGAGTTTCACCCACACTTCGCTCGTGTTGGGATAGATAGATACCTGAACTCACTGAATCTCAATTTCCAGAAAACTATACAGGTAAGCTGTTGAATATTTTGAAACTAATTTGACTGGGTGCGCCCAGTCAAATTAGTTTCAAAATATTCAACAGCGTGTTTATTAAAGAGTAAAGACATACAATTCGCACAATAGCGCTTAGTCCGTCATCAATTAAGCGTTCTTGACAAACCTATCTATTACCATTACCTGTGCCACATCATTCGTTAGCTGGCGTCACAATCATAATGACGTATAGCTCCGTCACGAAAATAAAAAAATCGTACCAATTGTATGTGTTTGGTGAATATACAATTAAATACACATCCTCCAGTGAAATTATTTTCAAAATCATCAACAGCTTACCTGTAAGTTTACCTCGTAATTTAGATTCTGGTAATTCAGGTTTCAAGTCAATACCAGCACGCGTTAGGAGGGCGTGGGAGGACCTTAGCTAGAAATAGTCGTGGCAAAGCTAGACATGATCTTGCTACCAGCCATCTTAAAGAAACACCATCAACTGCACCTGTCCTTCCTAGACAAATGCGGCTGCAGTTGTCAATACAAATCCCACATTTGCACACATTTCGATGCTGAATCGTTGAAGGTGTCAGTAGATATTTGTTCACATAAGACAAAGACAATTGTAAGCGTTCTATTGATGGCGCAATAGCAATGTAACGTTGAAGTGTAAATACTCCCTTCATGGATGGCAATTATGAACAGATGACCAAATGAATATGTAAACTTATATCCTATCACACCAACAGTAAACTGTATCCCTCCACCCAGATCCCTTAGCACGCACCATCAGAGTAGAATGCTGGCGATTGTATACTGTTAATTATGGATAACAACAAAGGAACTGACATTATACCCATGCACGTTGAAATGATTGAAACTAAGCTCAATATAACCACTAAGCGACTTACCGTTCCACGCTACATATGGAAACGTGCAATCATTTTCAAATACTGGACCAGATGCCTGAGTAGTAATGGGGGGTTTTGGACGCTATTGTTCTTTTCGTTGGAATGTGGTTTTAACCAATCAAAACGCTCCATTTATATTCGCTATTGTTTGGAGAACAATGGCGTCCAGCGGCACACGTTTTCTAGATAACAATGACGCACAGCCGCACACATATTTGAGAATCCGCAACACTGGAATGTTCTATTATTTTGAATTAGTTAACCCTTAAAAGTATAAAAGTTGTGTATTTTACGTTTGAACGTGGCGGCGGTACCCCCCTCCGTGGTTATCTACCGTTGCAAAAATAATAAGCGATGATGTATGATAATGTAAAAGAATAGATTTTAAGAGGTGGTCCGATAATGGAGGTCGTATGAGGAGGAAGATGTAAGAGGAATTACGGTATTGATGTTTGAAAATAATTTGACTGTTTCGTCGCTAACGTCATTAGTAAACTGTATAATATTTAGAGACTGCCTGTAAGCTGTTACTGTCTTAGCAACAGGTACCAGACAGATTAGCAACAAAATATTAAAAATAATGTATTAATGGTATGTTCGGTTGGAATGGTAACCAAGACATGGTGGTGATGGATTGTATCATGGGTTAAAAAAGTTAACCCTTTCACCGATGAATATATATCTCATTTTCATCGATACCATACAGGAAAACTGTTGAATATTTTGAAAATAATTTGACTGCCTGTGTCAGTTGAGGCGGAATGCTATAGTATTCCTCCTCAGTTGATATTGCTGGATGATTACGAGGGCGATGCTAGCGTACTTGTTTACAAGGTATGCATGATGTACGAATATTTTGATAATTTGTTGCCGAATATTTTGATAATTTGAGTGGTAACTGAATATTTTGATAATTGGTTGCTGAATATTATGATAATCGGTTGCTGAATATTTTGATTGGTTGCTGAATAAATTGATTGGTTGCTGAATATTTTGAAAACGATTTGACTGTGTAAATTTTAATTTCTTATTAGGCGATGTTAGGTAAGAGAGAGGTGGTCTTATAACGGAGGTCGAAGGAGGAGGGAGGAATGCTATCTAGGCCAGCGACATGTTTTCCCCAGTCATTTAATTTTCAAAAATCAGACACGTACACAGTAATTTTTCCTATGCTATTATAGATAGTGTTATCTATCGTATTTATGTCTCTAAAATGGCAGTCATTTAATTATTAAATTTTCAAAAATATGGACAAAATGCATTCCTTGTCAATGGCAATGCATTAATCGACCACGAACAATAGCGTGCAGATGCCCATTAGAACAGTAGCGTTGGTATTGATAATAGTAAAATAATAGAGTTTAAGAGGTGGTCTGATAACGGAGGTCGTAGGAGTATGAGGTTGAGGATGTATGAGGAATTACGGTATTGATGTATATTTTGAAAATAATTTGACTGTTTCGTCGCTAACGTTATTAGTATACTGTAGAATATTTAGAGACTGCCTGTAAGCTGTTACTGTCTTAGCAACAGCTACCAGCCAGATTAGTAACAAAATATTAAAAATAAAATGAGAAAATGGATTGAATTTGTACCGTTTATAGGAATATATGTACTGCGGCCGCAAATCCGCAATACGAGCCCGCAAATCCGCAACACGCATCCGCATGCGGCCGCACACGTACGCACGCATTTTGGCGTGTATGCGTGTTCAGGCATGTGCATATAGTTGTTGCCATCCGCAACACGCGCCCGCAAATCCACAACACATTTTAGCCGAATGTACATTAACATTTACATTTATACTCTACTCTACTACAAAAAAAATGTAAGGAATATCGCGTGAGATGACTAGCGTCCTATCAAAAACTGTCGCGTACTGGCCTGCATATAATGACACGTACATGCAGGCGAAAATCTTGGATATGTTCACGGGCTAGACGCGATGGATCAGTTTGTTACGCGCATAAAAATCTGTGCGCGTTAAAAAAGTATCCAGGGAAATATGTTTTCTCTGACCACCTCGTTATTGTACAAAAAGCATCTATGATTCGCTTTTAATCCTTCAATTTGTATGCAAACGCGTTAACTTTCATCTAAAACCCTCAAAACTAAGCGGCTTCCTACCAGTCATTTAATTTTTTAAAAAGAGAGCAAAGTACATCTCTATGCGGGTAATATATAGCTAAGCCAAGCGATGTTGTATGCATAATATTATATAGATAATAATCATGCATCTCGTATTTAAGGAGTGCCCTTTAAAGCGGCAGTCATTTAATTATTAAATTTTTTAAATTGTTATAAAAAATAGTGGGAACAATGCCCACCGTCGTCATCGTTTACGAATAATGACGAACACCCTTGTATCGTTTAACGTATTAGGTGGTCGATGCGGTCCCTCGTGGTTGTAGTAAAAAAGTATTTTGAAACTAAGCGGAATCGTGGCTTCCTATGTCAAATTGTCGCATTGAACAGCACTTTTTTAAGAGTTTGTGCGCACGAAGGCGCTAGTGCAAATTGTAGCTTCCTATGTCAAATTAGTATCAAAACTATTCGCTTAAACTACCAATGTGCAATGATATAGGTTTGAAGAATCAGAAAATAACATCCCTGGAATGAGTGTAGGGGTGGTCGCATAATTGAGGTCGAACGAGTGAGGAGGAGGAGGGATGAGGTATGCTAGCGCGGTGCTGCCTGGCACGAGGGATGAGGTATACTAGCATACTTGTTTACAAGCTCGGCAATGCGCGTTGTACGAATATTTTGAAAATAATTTGACTGAGGTGTTAACAACAACTTTCTATCAAATCATTTCCATGATATTTAGTGAATATTTTGAAAATAATTTGACTGTCTGCATCAACTTTTGCTCAAATCGTTTCCATAATATTTTGCTAGGAAGTAGATCCCTGGAATGTCTGAAACACCTCGCGAGTCAGCCAGTTAAAGGTAATAAAACTAGGAAAAATTACCATGTCCGGGTACACACAGTATGAATGCATTATGAGTACCTAGTCAATGAGACCCCCGACAACAAAAATAATATAGTTGGCTAACCATTGTCTGGACATTGCGGCCGCAACCACCTACTACCAATACCGACCATCATCACCATCACCACCACCAACGCCATCTCCATCCCTCTATCAACACCAGCACCACCACCCACTAAGCACCAATACCCACCACCAAGCATTAACCCCACCACCATCATCCACCACAACACCTATTTTCACCAACCGCCAACCCCACCGCCACCACCACCAACAGCACTCCAATTTGTATATCGAGGGATGTGGGGGACCCGGCTGGGCAGCTACAATCATCAAACATGCGCATAAAGAACCAATGTTTTATTTGTATCCATAGTTTTACATTGAAGTAAATATTACATATGATAAAAACATATAGTTGCTGTAGCGTAAACAAATAGTCAATGTTCCGGAGATCCATTTTATCGATGACTGATTCCTTATGGATCAGATCCATCACCGACAGAATCATCATCATTATCGTCAGCATCTAGATGGTTCCTTATGTACTTCTTGATCAAAAACTGTCTTTTTCGAAAAGCTGAGAAGACTGCTTCATCGTATGCGTACCCCCTCGTCGATAAAATCTTTAATTTCCTGACAAATTATTTTAATGAGCGTAGAGTTCTGTAATCTTCTCGACTGGAGCATTATGTCTATACACTTTGTAACTAAAGCATCAGCATATACGGAAATAGGCACATTGCCTACACCATGCGGGTCTGTCCACTTCGCCATCCTCATCTTCTAAACCTGATTGATCAGCGTCTGAGCCCTGCTTAATATTTTGGAATATGGTAAATAGTTCCTCATTGCATATGTCTTCTTTTTCATCTTCACCTTCTTCTTCACTCTCAGTCTCCGCTGAGTCATTACCGGCTTCACTCTCCGACTCCGCTGATGCATCATCTTCACTCTTCATCTCTGTCATTTCTTCATCTTCACTGTCTAGATTTTCGCTATCTTCATCGTTATGGAATCGGATCTTATGCCGCTTCAGGTCATTTGACCTATTAAAAGTTGAACAACATTCAAAACATTTATGTCTCGGCATATTGATTATAGGATAAATCTAGCAAGTATTAAAAGGTTCTTCAAAGAAATCTGACTGCCTTACTACTCTGCGGTTACACGTCCAACCACTGCGATGTTTAAACTGGAATGAGAAAAGGGATTGAATTTGTACCATTTATAGGATTATATGTACTGCGGTCGCAAATCCGCAATATGCGCCCACAAATCCGCAACACGCGGCCACAATCCGCATCATGCGCCCGCAAATCCGCAAATGCGGCCCGCATGCGGCCGCACATGTATGCATGCATTTTGGCGTGTATGCATGTTCAGGCATGTACATACACTTGGTGCCATCCGCAACACACACCCGCAAATCCGCATCATGCGCCTGCAAATCCGCAACATACAACCGCAAATCCGCATCATGCGCCCGCAATCCGCAACATACGCCCGCAATCCGCATCATGCGCATGCAATCCGCAACATACGCCCGCAAATCCGTAAATGCGGCCCGCATGTGGCCGCACATGTACGCATGCATTTTGGCGTGTCTGCGTGTTCAGGCATGTACATAAACTTTGTGCCATCCACAACACGCACCCGCAAATCTGCATCATGCGCCCACAAATCCGCAACATATGCCCACAAATCCGCATCATGCACCCGCAATCCGCAACACACGCCCGCAAATCCGCATCATGCGCCCGCAATCCGCAACATACGCCCGCAAATTCGCAACATGCGGACCGCATGCGTTCGCACATGTACGTATACATTTTAGCCAGCAGAGCCAGTCATTCTGATGAAAAATTTTCAAAAAGTCTTCTGGCGCACGCATGCGCACAAGGGCGCACACCGCGGCACGCACGCTCGCACAAGGGTACAACATATAACTAGCAGTATCTCGTATTAGCACGTGTTCATACGAGCGTGACCTATATTAAACACTCATGACATACCCTCTCCAACCTATATACCATTTTTCAGACACCGCGCTCTCACACATTACGACCACAATGTCTAGACAAATGGATAGCTGTCAGAGGCAGTCATTCCGATGATAAATTTTCAAAGATAGTCTTCTCTAGGGCTGCAAGTATGAATATGAAGAAATTCGCTATGGGTTGTCGGGTGGGTGTTGGTGGTGGGGTTAATGCCTGGTGTTGGGTGTAGGTCGTAGTGTTGCATGCACACACAAGGGTACAACGTATAACTAGCAGTATCGCGTATTAGGACGTGTGCATACGGGCGAGACCGTTATTAAATCCTCACGACCCTCTCCAACCTATATGCCATTTTTTTCAAACACAGAGCTCTCACACATTCAGACCACAATGTCTAGATGATAATGGTGTTTGGTGGGGGGGGGGGGGGTTTACTGGCGCAATGACTAGACAAATGGATAGCCTACAGTGCCAGTCATTCCGATGATAAATTTTCAAAAATAGTCTTCTCTAAGGATGCAAGTATGAATATGAAGAAATTCGCTATGGGTTGGCGGGTGCATGGGTGGTGGTGGTGGGGTTAATGCATGGTGTTGGGTGTAGGTCGTAGTGGTGGCGGTGGTGGTGGATGTTGGTGATGATGATGGTGGTTGGTGGGGGGGGGGGTGTTTGCCGGCGCAATGACTAGACAAATGTATAGCCTGCAGTGACAGTCATTCCGATGATACATTTTCAAAAATAGTCTTCTCTTGTACCACAAATATGAATATGAAGAAATTCGAGGGTTAAAAGGGTTAATAGAGTCCATGTAATGACGTAACACGAGGTGGTCGCTTAGGGCAGGACTGAATTATATAGTAAAAAACATGGTTATAACGTATCACTGCTCTGTAGCCAAAAGGATATATTTATATTTGTAGTAAACAGCCATCTATGATTATGATACTACGCTTGTAATGTCGCTCTTAATTGTCGTATCTTTAAGGGTCGGTAAACAGCAATAGCCGGTGAGCGGGTGCAGGCGTTATTATCGATTTTTTACAAACTCTCGTCTAGGACATTGTAATATCTTGCGCTTAGAACGATACGTGAGGTGCATTCTTATAGTATTCCTTAACACATGACATGTTTGTATCTCGATTAAAGATTGATCTTGGTGCTTTAACATTCTTTCGTTATTAACACATGGTGTGTTTGTATCTCGATTAAGGACCGATCTCACGGCTATTCAAGACGTATGGATAAATCATACGCACCAAAATAATCTTTTTAGCATAAGTAGCTCGACATACAATTCTATAAACGGAACCCTCAGAGACATAATGACCACATTTTAACCATCGTATCTAAAACGTCTGACGTTAATGCAAAGTATTTAAAAACAATTTGTGCGTAATGATGGTTAAAAGTCAATCAAAATATTCAACAAAAATAGTTTTTCTAATAACGTTAGCGACGTCAAATTAATTTCAAAATATTCAACAGTTTTCCTGTATGGTATCGATGAAAATGAGATATGGGGAATTCATCGGTGAAAGCGTTAACTTTTTTAACCCACGATACAATCCAATGAATCCATCACCACCATGTCTTGGTTACCATTCCAACCGAACATACCATTGCCGCCACGTTCAAACGTAAAATACACAACTTTTATACTTTTAAGGGTTAACTAATTCAAAATAATAGAACATTCCACAGTGTTGCAGATTCTCAAATACGTGTGCGGCTGTGCGTCATTGTTATCTAGAAAACGTGTGCCGCTGGACGCCATTGTTCTCCAAATAATAGCGAATATAAATGGAGCGTTTTGATTGGTTAAAACCACATTCCAACGAAAAGAACAATAGCGTCCAAAACCCCCCATTACTACTTGCCTGATCACTTAAATATCCAAATAATGGACCTTTCCAGTGTTAGCAATACCCACCCATCTCTAGCTAAGCTCCACCCACACCACGCTAGTGTTGGAATCGATCGATCCCTGAACTCCCTGACTGTCAATCTCCTGAAAACCATACTTGTAAGCTGTTAAATATTTTGAAACTAATTTGACTGGGTGCTGTTGATGCAACGGCGCCCAACCAAATTAGTCTCAAAATATTCAACAACATCTTTATTAAATAGTAAGGACATTCAATTCGTACAACAATGTTTAATCCGTCACCAATTATGCGTTCGTGACGTACTTATCTACGTCACTCATGACGTAATAATCAATGACGTTATGATACACCGATGATGTCATATCGTAGCTGATTATGACGTCATATGATGGATGGATAAACTGGAAAGGTCAATGGGTGTGCACTGTACATGTGACATCCGTTACTGCGACAACTGGCTGGTAGGGCTCACTTACTTGTTCATCGTGCGACAACTGGCATCGTATCACTGGCTTGCTAATCATAAGTCATGATTCTTACCTAAGACTGCCTTAAAACGTCAACGAGACACGATACTCTAGACTCTGGAACAATCACTATGATATCAGAAGAGGAAGGTCATGCATTATTGACATATTGACCATGTAGAAGGTTGTAGAGCTAAATCCCTATCTATTTATTGAGCTAAAAAACCCTTTCGATAATGTGCATGGCGACAGGCTGTCCAGACTTATGCACGCTAATGGAATAATGCCAAAGTACATTGATCAGTAAATAATTACAGCTATGTTACCAGCTGCATGGCGCAGATTCAGTCCCATATCCGGCAATCGACTGGGATCTGAAGAGAACTACAAAAGACGGACCTACTGGTTCCATTGATACAACCATTCACTACACGCGTCCTTTCCGCAAATCCGTGCGAGGCCGTCATTCCAGTGATAAGTCTTCAAAAATACTGATATCTGGAAACCTAAAAAATGGAGTTATGCTGCCATCAAAGCTCTGACATATATAAGAGAAAAAAAAAGCCATTATGTGCAAATTCGCTAAGCAATCGTGGATCATCGAGTATATAGGATTTTCAAATGATGAAGATTAGCGTTATTCCAGAATTACCAGTGTCCAGCGACCGCACAGATAATGTAGGCTCGGGAAAATTATCATAGACATACCTGTTGACTGCAACAAAGGCTCCACTTTGGAGATTGATGGGTTGGGGTCCAGTCTTAGTGGTTCTGTAAACGCCCGTCAATTTCGCGCATTTGCCACAGTATAGCTCATAAATAAGTTAATTTGTTTCCTAAACAAAAGAATACCTCAGAAACATTTAAGTTAGTACAACTTTGAACACGATGTAAGAAACATTATGTTGTATATTCTGAACATAATTGGAGGGGAAGACATTGCTGCCTTGCACAATCTATCTTCCCGCATAAAGCGCGATATTGGTAGCAATGTCTTCCAATCAACGTATCTCCAATCCAATAGTACGTTTTATTTTGTTTAGAAATACAATAGATTATTTCTGGTCTGTGCTGTACTGAACACACGTTCAAACAATCCACGAACTACGGAAGGAGCAAATAGGCCACATACCGGGGCTTGGGTTTCGTAATCGCACCAAGGCTCCAGGACGATGTCATTTGCTTTGGATACGTCACTGGTCGCGTTGCATTCATCGACCAACGTGAAAACGCACCACCACTAAGTGTCATATAGTCAATACATATGGCCCAACTACTGAAAAAACTCCAAAAGAGAATCCATCAATTTTAGATTCCATCTATTCAGAACTGAGCTCGGATATTACTATCCCAGCCAAATAGCAACTGTTTGTGCGTGGAGATTTCAACTACAAACTGCGTAAACTCAGCAATAGGAACACCAATTCAGGACTTCTCTTATGCACGGGGTCGTACGGAGAGGGCACACACACACACAACAGCAATGAAGATGCAATAGTGGCATTTTGTTCCAATAGACTATTTGTCACAAACACAGCTTTCAAACACCCATGCCACCACCGGACAACATGGATAGGTGACATTGCTGATCACAAAGACTTCATACTATGCACAACAGAAGCAAAGTCCTAATTCTGGTTGTGCGTTCCTATGGAGGTGGAGACCTCAAGTCTGATCTTAAGCCAGCTCGTTATGAACCATCTGTACCTAATGCACAACCACTATGACAGGCAAGAGGGTAGTCACCTACGACATACACAGGCTCATCGCCGACACGGAAACGCAAATGTCATACAAAAAGGCATTCCAGGAGCTGATAGCATCGGCGTCAGCTAGCGGCACCATAGGAGTTCTCAAAACAACAACCACGTTAGGTATACTGATGATGCTGTATTAGTAAAACTATCAGCAGTGCAAAAAAGCACTAGGGCTGTGCATGTATCAAAGCGGACAATGTTAAGATCCCACCAAACTATGCATGGAACAGAATAAACATTCCGTGCCACATCAGCGAATTCTTGATAGATCTTGCTTTTCAACAAGCAGACTCCCTGGCGGATGAAATTACTGCCATGGATGACTGTCACAAAATGTTTTGGACAGCCCGCGTCCTGAGAGTTACTGACCACACAACGCCACTAACTGTACACACATCTGAAAGGCCTTATCGGTACTGACCAGGGCAAAGCGTGCGTAAGTCGAGAGCAGTTCAAGGAACATGTCACTGACCACGATGACGAGCACTTGCACGTGTTTTCAAGTGACCCCAGCCCATTACTAACACCAAGTAAAACAGCAGAATTCAAGGCGGCACTCAAAGGCCTAAAATGGATGTACACCCTGACTTGATAGCATGAGCAATGAATTATTCAAATACAATGATATTATCTCAAAACCGATCACGTACCTAATAAATTCAGCTTTTATGCATCACCTTCCTATTGATGCTGTAGGCCAAACCATCCTTATCGCGCTACCCAGGCCCAAGAGCCCAACAGACACGCCAGCCAATCTGCGGCCCATTGTGCTCCTCAACGGCATACGGAAAATTATATCCAATGTTAGTCTCTGTAGCATCCGAGACAAGATCGATGCATTCACTGGATCATGTCAAAGTGGCCTTAACCACGGACGCAGCCGTGCAGACATTGTATGGGCTCAAAGCATGCTTATGTCTGTAGTTATATCCAAACCCTGGGATTTCCATAAAATTGACATTGACATGTCATGAGCCTTGATCAAAAGATCCTAGATGTACTATGCCCACTTAGTTTCGATGAAGATGAGCTACGCCTATTGCCGCTACGACTTGCAGACAACAAGATGAGAGTATATGAGTCAGTCAATGAAGTCTGCAGAGTTTGAGCTAACAATCGACTCCCCACAGAGAAATGGCCTATCTCCTATGCTTTTCACCTGTTTCATTGCTGCTACATTGAAATCGGTGCGAGAAAATTTGACAAGACTAAAAAACCCAGTGTCCATACTAGATATACTGCTGCAGATGGACTTTGCCGATGATGTGCACTTCATAGACAAGAAAACGAAAGGACTTGACGAACTACTTCCAATAGCAGCAAGTAAACTATAAATTAAGAATCACTTTATGAATGAATCCAAAACGGATTTCACGCACATATACCTATCGACAAAGCACTAAACTAAAGAAAATGATGATCCGACTCGTAGCTGGAGGAAGCTTAAAATCATGGGCTTACTGCTTTGCAGGACTGCTGACATTGATGCATGCTGTGTAACGGGAAACATAGCTTTCCAGTCCTTCTGGAAGAGATATGGATTCGTAGATCAGATTCCCTTAGCAAGAAGACTACGTTTGTTTAGCGCAACTTGCGTATCCTTGATTCTGTATAATTGTAACAGCTGGGAAACTCCAAAGGCAGCTCTAGACAAACTCGATGCCTGCCACAGCAAACACGTCCGCACCATCACTGGACACCGATGGCCAGACAGCATAATTTCCAATGATGTCCTATACAAGCTGTGTAATACATCGCCCTTGTCCGTACGAATTGCCCAGTAAGGATAGTCCATGTTTGTCCATGTGCTAAGGATGCCAGAAGATACAACAGCACAGAGAGCCTTGAGATTCGGCCTACTGAGAGCAGGCAAATATAAAGCCAGGAGAGGACTTTATTGCATAAATATGTTAAGTGTGCTGTGAGGTGACGTTATGACAGCATGACTCGTTGAACGATGGAAGCAATATTTAATCTTAAAAGAAAACCTCCAAATGATGAATCCGATTTTGCAAAATGCATTTTCTGTCAATGCCTTACGGACAGTGTTTTACGAGATGGAACACAAATTGGTAAACAATATACAAGCTGTTGTGACACATAGACGGAAACTGCGTGATTTAAAGAATGTGGACACATTCGAGAGACTAGGGAATTTTGCTGACTGGACAGCCAATATGCTTTAGCATAAAGACTGCTATTCAGCTTTTACAACGGAGCAAAAAATATCACGACTACGAAAGGCCACCGTATCGGAAGAAGCATCCCCGTCAACATCGGAAGAACAACGATCGAGACGAGACCTATGTCTCGAAGTTCTATCAGTAAAATCGATTGGCTCATGTGCATATTCTGTCATAAAAATGAGCATAGTTCAGTTTTACGAAAGGTCCAAATAACTGAAACATCAAGCACGATTTTGGCTGGCGTAAATAGAAATCCTGAACTTTTACAGCAACTTTCGTGTATCACTGATCTCGTCGCCTCTGATGGTAAATACCACCTGAAATATAAGTCTTCTCCTTCCTCAAATACTTAAACAGAGGGAGTACAGATCACACTGATGGCGACTGTCATTCTATGGAAACAGTTGTATGGTCTGAGTATCGGTTTCTAACAGGGTATAGACAGTTTTGCTGATTGCATAAAAATGTAAAGACTTTGTCAAGAAATGCCTTCTATTTAGTAATTGGCAAGTGTTCGGTGAACTAATACATGCATTAAAATATTTTAATCTCTCCAAATAAATTTACTGTTTGTAAATACACAGTATCGCCTTTAGAGGGTTTTTGTGTACTTAGGTACCGGTTTCTAACAGGGATGTAAATTCACCATTTCTATAGCGACAGGTTGGTGATATGACATCACTGTCTATGATATCACAACAGGAGAGTTTGTCAGCAAAATAATGTTACAAAGGCCGCTAAAAAGGAAGCACAATTTAGGTTATTGTATTAAATTTAGACCTGGTCAAGTTCCATTTTTAGTAATACCTAATATACATAGATAAGGGCAACACCATTTCCAAAATCAAAATTTTATATCCTTGCTTTATAAAGTAGTAAACCTGGTGTTTAAAATGAAAATAAGGATTATTATGCATACCGTAAAACGTTAAAATTATTTAAATTTTTACCACATGTAGAAACTATGGCCGTGTTTAGATTGGGCATGTTCGTGAAAAAAATCAATCTAGATTTGAAAACAATATAAGCACCCCATGTCCCTTCGGCGCATTCGTGGAAATAAATTCGCCTTATGTCGGTGAAATCAACATACTGTGCTTGACAGCAACTGGCATGTGTCATCTGACGCGAAAACTGGACCAGTTTATTTCATGTCCTTACCAGTTATGAACATTTCTATGGACCCTAAAAAAATTTAGTGAAAACATGTTTTTCACACGTCCAAAAAAAAGATAGGTAAAATAATTACTTATTTCGGCCAAATTTCGATAAAATCCTCGAATGTTGAGTAAAAATGATGTATCTATTTAAATAAACATGTTTTGACGATGCCACCGAGTGCGGGAGAACACAAAAAGGAACAATTGTTAGAAATAGAACCATGTTAGAAATAGGTACACTGACCATACAAGATCTAAAGTTAGCGTTAATCCGTGGTGGTGTTCTTGAACTTGATGAGGGTTGGCACATATATCTAGAACTTGTCAACTTCTTGGTGAAAGCCCCAAACAGCGATATCTGTCTAGAAAATCATCCCTCAAAGACGATGTAGGGGTGTTTCTCGTAAATTCTGCCTCATTTGTGTTGCCTCTCGATTGCCAGAAATCATGCCTGATTTTTCCAACAGAATACGTAAATACAGCAGTCTCCAAATTATGTCTTGAGAATGGCAATGACGAATCTTGTTCCATATCCCACGGATCGTGAGTTCCTTCGGTCTCAGGTTCATGTTGTGCTTAGTATCCGATCTGATTTAAAATCTGTCTCATGTCATGAAGGTTGGAGAAATATTGACTGTGATCATGTAAAAGATCTGTTACCTGATAGCCTGTTCACCACGCTCATGTTGCTGTGCAATGGCGATTCTGTAATTGATGACATAGATGTTATCCTGTAGAAGAGTCAACTAATGTGTATTCAATTGACCAAGATATTGTATACGCCATGCCTAGTGGTAAAAAGCTGACGCCAAAGCATATAGGTCTAGGCCTTACTGTCCATAATGTAACACGTTCAAAGCAACTGGTGGACATTTTGCACGAAGCTGACCATTGTATAAGTTATGATATGGTTCGCAGAATAGACTCATCTATTGCATCTAGTATCGTTGATAAATTTGCAAAAAGACGGAAATGTTTTTATACTGACAAATAGCCTACAAGGCAAATTTGTACATTTCTCTACTGACAATATCGATATATTGGAGGAGACTATAGATGTAAAGATACATTCCATGCAACGCAAATGGCAGTGGCAACGTGGACCACCTCCAGACATGACAACCAAATCTGTAAAGATCGGCAAAGAGAAAAAAATTTACATGAAATCTTTGGAGGATATGAACACGGTTTATTATATTAATATGCCGACAGCTAACCCAGTACCAATATTTTAAGGTGGTGATATCAAATATGACGAAATATTTACAAACCATGGTAATAATCATATATGCATATCAAACTGGAAAGATGATGTATGGCTTTTGTCCAGATGGAAAAATGCCAACGGATAAAAGGATCCAGGCTGGACTGAATTTGATTCGGTGATACGGTTCAGTGACCCACAAGAGACAAGTGCTGGGTTTTTGCCTATGATTAACCAGCCAAAACATGAATATGATACACTTCATACTGTTCTGGTCCGATGCATGCGTATTTCAAAGTTTTTGATACAGACCCACACTGTCATTATCGTTGACCCAGCATTATACGGCAAGCTCAAAGAACTGACATGGTTGAGACCGAAGACATTTGAAAATGTTATCATTCGTCTAGGTGGATTACATATATTGATGCATTTTCTTCAGTGCATTGGCCAGCAAATGGCATCATCTGGTCTAGAGGACTTATGGGCTGAATCTGGTGTCTACGGAGAGAATACTTCCAAATTGATATTAGCCGGGAAATGCTGCCAATACGAAGAAACCGGTTGGCTGCTGTGTCGAACGTTGTCATTGGATGAAGGAATTTAACCAGTTAGCCAATCACAAACTTCGATACACAAGGTTTTAACAGACTCTCGCCGATCGAGATGATGTGTTAGAGACATATGGGCCGCCTCCGTGATTCAAAACCTCAAAAGAAACGGATATCAGTTCAAGACTGCAGAAAACGCATATGCCCTATACCTTTCTACCGTAGAAAAAATTTGAAACTCAATGTTCAACGACTTTAGTAACGCTGGCGATCCTTGATGCTAGAAGGAAGGGAACGCTGGTAAATTATAATTGAAAAATGAATTTATTGGCTCCTGTCCATCCCGAATGCCTTAGAATGATTGTGGGATATCTAAACCTACGTAATCAGACGGAAATGTATCATTCAGTGGCTCAATGTACGAGTCATATGTGGGTATATTATTTATTGTACATGGAAGGGTTCTCATCCATACAGCTTCACGGAAGTAAGCGTCACACGGCAAGCGAACAACCTGTTTGCGAAAGATAACATGGATGTACATGTACATTGCTACGCCATAGCTAGAATAGCCAACGTACACACTTGAAGATTGGAGAGTGCAACACATAGTCAAGAAAAGATCAATTTAAAACCCGATACCGAGAGAATAATACGGTAATTTAACAGCCGTGACTGTTGGCCTTGGCTACTTCCAAATAGTATGTGTGGGAGTAGATCGGGGACTAGCCACGGAGAGAGACAAGTGAATGAAAACTGTTGTACTATGAATCCTCGTGAGTGAATACTATACAAACGAATAATTCACCACAATAGTAATATTACCGCTATACGTATTACGTCAGCCCATAACATTACTTTCCAAGCTTGAATATACCGACGATCAGAAAATTAAGATGGGTTCAAAGGAGAGCCTCAAAATCATTAAAGGTAGAAATAGAAATGTGGTCGCTACACATATTATCAGACCATAATATGTACTTTCTATGCTTGACTACACTGGTGATCATAAAACTGAGATGGGTGAAAAAGAGTGCATCAAAAGATATCGTTAAACATATAGAGATAGAGTTAATTACGACAAAGAAATACCATTGTTACAATACACACTTTGACATATACTAAAACAACACGTGACGCTACACTCACTAATCAGTCTTCAATTCACAACAATAATTTTTAAAAAACGAAGCAAATTATTCTGATTTTCATGACTAGGCTCAACTGTTTTAAACAAATTACCAAGTTAACTGTGACATACAGCCACACCTATCTATAAAGAACAGCAGATTTTAGAACCAAACGACGGTTGTTCCATAACCATTTAACCCGCGAATTTATTCAAGAGAATTGAAATTTTCACGTATGAAATGTTCATTTGCAGACCAAGAGAAGCTTATTTTTGAAAATCTACCACTGGAATGCATTTCTCAAGACCACTGCAGAAGCCGTTTTTGGCTGATATGAGTGTTAATGGGTTAACCGTGTGGAAATGATAGATCAAATACGAAAGAACATATTCAACCTAATAAATATTCCTGCGAATATTTTGAAACGAATTTGACTGGAACCTGTTGCTGCCGGCGTTCCTGTCAAAATCAGTGTCAAAATATTCAACAGTTTACATGTATAATTATCTTGAAATTGAGATTCTGGAAATTAGGTTTTCCAAGTTTTTATCATGCGTGATCGTGAAAAACCGCCACAATTTGGTCTCAAAAGATACATATCACGAAGGTGAGTTACCTGTCTAGCGACCGCTTTCTGACGCCTCGCTGTGCGCATATTATAGACAGGTTTCACTGTATTTGCATTTTCAAACTCTTCAACGAACAACACATAGCGTACACACATCAATGCCATTAATATAGGCCTCAAATCTTAGATTCTTTTGAAAGCAATTTATCTGAAATTAGTTGTTTCCTTTGGCAGTAACTAGAAACTAGAATCTTTCGAATTTTTTGGATGAAATTTAAATAAATATAACAATAATGACTAGATCATTAATATTATAATAATAATTATAATAATTAAATGATTATTCTGATAATACATAACAATATTGACTAGATCGTTAATGTTAAAATAATTATTATGATAATTAAAACAATTTTTCTACGTTTATCTTCTAACTTACCTTAATAACTAAAGAAATATAACTGCGATGACAAAATGTGGTTTATATAAACTTGAGCTGCGCTTTGATGATATCAATAGGCATTAAGAGATATAGACATAAGTCTAATCAATTATTATGCTCGTTGAGGTACACTGCGGTGGTTAATATTAGACGCGGGAGCTCTCTGACAGACAAAGCATTACTAATAAGCAATATAATATAGATTAGGAAAAAAACAATCTAGGGCTAATGATAATAATACCGCGAACCCTGTCTATAGCGGGCACTGTACGGATCATCAACAAAGTGGTCACTAAAGAGAGGTGGTCACTTACTACAACGCATTCGACATGGTAAATATATTTTGGGGCCAAATGATGATGGCTCTTTAAGGTGATGATATCAAATATGACAAAACATTTACAAACCATGGTTTGTTTTTTACAAACCATTCTTACGACCACTCGTCTTAAAGATTCGCCATCATTTGGTCCCAAAACCAAGTGACCGCTATAGAGAGTTTTAAATGTAAAATCCCGATATCCCCGTAAATATCGACAACCTTGCTTAAGATACCTGGTGCGTTGTAAATATAGATGCGACAATACCATTGTCTGATTCCAGAGGCTTTGAGTCAGTCCCCAGCAAACACGCTTCTGATGAACTTTGTTCTCGCTAAGCCTAGAGCCACCATAAGATGAGAGAAGATGGAATTCTTAATCATATATATGCACCGACTCTGGTTTAATTAATGGAGTGACATTTTGCTTCTTTGAGGTAGATAGATACGTCTTTCACATTAGGACTAATACCGATCAAGTTTATTCCAAAATAGAAAACATAACCTTTTTGTACGAACATTACGTATCAATTAGGAGACGATGTTTGCGTGCGGAGTGTTACAATGGCTGCCATGGATATTTCTGTAATCATAAATAAGGAGAATATTAATGCAGGAAATTATGATGAAAATTGTGTGTCAGTGCTAAACATTCATTGGATTCTGTACCATTTGGTTGAAAACTTGGAACATTGGGGGTGCACGTTCGCGCCGGGTGCCTGAGGATGGAATTGTTTGAGTTCTGGACTTTTGGAGGGTTAATTCGTGCACATAATGCAATAAAACGAATTGGGTCTTAGCATGTGATGATTTCATTGATATAATTTTTTGGGTTGTGGAGTTAAATTAGAGGCTCGTGCCTCTGATTCGATTTCGCAGCTGAAGGGTTGTATTAATTTATACGGAGTGAAGTCATCATATGTTGGGATTTATTTCGTCCCCTTGCATCTAGGCACATAATTTGAGACTCTAGGAGTGTACGATTTAGATGGTTGTGTTTTCGGGCATTTGGTGTGGATATGCACCTTTAATGTCATATTTTCTTATTACTTCCCATGTAGAATAGATGTTAGTGCTGCACGCCAGGATTAATGTATTACTTATTTCTCGCCAAAGAACGGATAATGAACCGTTCCAGCTTTAGCTATGCCCCGCCTATCTCTAGCTAAGCCGCAACCACATCTCGCTCGTGTTGGGATCGATCGATCACTGAGCTCCCTGATTATCAATTTCCAGAAGACTATACGTGTAAGCTAGTGAAGCTTTGAAACTATGGCATCAACACATCGCTCATCTTGGGATCGATCGATCACTGAACTCCCTGATTATCAGTTTCCAGAAGACTATACGTGTAAGCTATTGAATCTTTGAAACTATGGCAGCAGCAGCGTCCAGTCAATTTAGTTTCAAAATGTTCAGCAGCATCTTTGTTAAAAAGTAAAGACAAATAGTTCGTACAACAACTCTTGGCCCGACACGAATCATACGCTCTTGACATACTTATCTACATCATTTACAACGCCATGATTATGACTTCATCGTGTATGTCACGTGATAAATGGATAAACTGGAAAGGTACATAGCCGAGTGACACATGGCTTGTTTCATATCTACTTAGAGCTTACTCAAATTACTGTCTTAAATACTGCGTTAAATTTATGACATAATGTAGTCATGTCCAAGCCCATATAAATACGACAAGCATGGTCACCACCACGTTGCTATATAATTATAATGTATTCAACGAACGAATATGGAACGTTATCAAACTGCAATTGGAGGAGACCATTCCCCGCTTGATTGTGCGATATGAGTATAGGAACTAATGAAACGCATGTATAATGTAATATGCCGCCAGTTGTCGCAGATCTATATCGTCTTCATCCATGGACTTGGATAAGATAGTTACCAGTGGATATGGCAGTCTTGGCATATGACTATAATAATAATAATCGTAAATAATAATGATAATGTACAATTGTTACTCTGTCTACTATAAGATGTACTATCTGTTTTCCCCATATGTCATGTATGTATGACCTGGGTGTAATAAAATTCGGTTCAGTTCAGTTCAGTCTACATCCATTTTTAAAAATTATTTTTAAAAATGAACACCCGTTTAATCGAAGCCGCAAAACCGGTCCGTGATTCTCATATTTTTACAGGTAGAGAAGGAAACACTCACGGCTGGACCCGGGTGTAACGCAATGTAGGCCGAATGCACGATATTGAAATGTAAATTGGACAGGTGATGTTAGGCCTATGTAGACCTACCTCTAATTCAATGTAGATATTCTGACGTCTTGTCAAATCTGTCTATATCAGCCGCCTGCTCCTGGGCCCAAATGCGCATGATTCTTAGCACCTGCATCAATTATCTAAGTGGACGGGGCTAGAATCACACACACATAGACACACGAATGGCGGGATCAGGTAGGCCACTAAAATATTTGACGCCACAATTAATAACGTCGCATCTTAGCTAACAAAGCTCGTCACGAAAGCGTGCGAATTGCAGACCTATGTCTTTGATGGATTTACAATTTGATAAAATTCTGCTGAATATTTTGAAATTAATTTGACTGTGAGCTGTTATTACTAAAGGGTCCCTGGCAAATTAGTTTATACATATTCCAAACATACGAATGGCGGGATCAGGTAGGCCACTAAAATATTTGACGCCACAATTAATAACGTCGCATCTTAGCTAACAAAGCTCGTCACGAAAGCGTGCGAATTGCAGACCTATGTCTTTGATGGATTTACAATTTGATAAAATTCTGCTGAATATTTTGAAATTAATTTGACTGTGAGCTGTTATTACTAAAGGGTCCCTGGCAAATTAGTTTATACATATTCAACAGCTTACCTGAGGTTTCAAAACGATGGCAACATATGTAAACATGAGCGGTGTTTGGCTAGAAGTGGGCGGGGCATAGCTAGAAATGGATCCGTCTATCAAGATGAATATCGCAAGAAGAATGTTTGGAATCTGTGAAGAATTATTTATTATGCTTGAATGATACTCTAGTTAACACGGAGACAGATGAAGCGAATGGAAAACTGCGAAGCAACACGTGACTGTTAATCCGTTACTCCGTCTTATGCGAAGAGCGCCTCAAAGCGCTCAAAATGCTACTCATAGAAATTAAGATATATCAACACAATTAACCACTCGTGTGCCAACCGCGCCTCAAAGCGCGCAAAAGGCGACTTTTATCAATTAAGCGTTTAACTTGTCAAGCGTTTTCAAGCAAATTGAAATTTTTGCTCAGTGACTGACCCATTTGCTGGACAAGAGAACATTGTTTTTGCCAGTTTATACCTGGAATTTAGGAAAATCGTTTTTAAGAGGTGTTTTTTTTTACCGGTTTGACGATTAAAGGGTTAATTGTCAGGAAAATCTAAATTTTTGTTTAGTCAGTGTCCATTTGTAGGACAAGAGAAGGCCTTTTTGAAAATTTATCACTGGAATGACTGGCTCGGTAACCGAACCAGTCATTCCAGTGGTACATTTTCAGAAATAATCTTCTCTTAGTCTGCAAACAGACAGTCCTCGAGAGATCTGCAGAGGAAGTAGTGGTTAGTTTTACTATGATATACCACAAGTTGACACAAGAACGGTTAAGAGAAGACTATGCCTATTTAGACTTACTGACTGGAATTTACAACAATAGCTTTTAGTTTTCCAGCGAATGGATATTGCACAAGTCGGCTGCAGAGGTAGATTTTGGCGACCTTGCATTAATGGTCAAGAGAATTCAATTTCTTTGTTTATGCAATGACCAACAATTGGCATTCTGACCAGGGGTTCACTTGGCTCAAGCGGGCTAAAAACACTACAGAAATATCGCTACGTATTTTATACCATCAATGAAATTCTCTGTTGAATTAAAAAAAATTCTGCCTGAAACCATTTCTGTTTGCAGGCAAATTATTTTCAGAACAGTGAATACCTTATCTATATTGTTCTGTAGAACTTTTATATTCTTTAGGCATATATCGTTTGTAATTAAACCTCCGTGAAAAGTATGGACGACAATCGAGAATAGCTGCCTGAGTAAGGCATATGGAATACAATACATCAAGCCAGTATATGTAACATAAGCCTATAACGTTTATGTAACCGTAAACCCCCCAACACATTCATGTATATATTAACCAATGCATCTGGTACTTAGATGGTAGCATAGGCCATGTTCTCACTCAGTATGCCGTTATTCCGGGTTAAGTCTCTAGTGAGAACACGGCCTTAGACGACGCGCCTGCAACCGCAACAACGACGGCGGCGGCGAAGACGACAACGACGACGACGACGGCGGCGGCGGCGGCGGCGGCGGCGGCGGCGGCGGCGGCGGCGACGGCAACAGCAGCAGCAGCACCGAAGAGGGCTACAGAGGCGAGCACGACAACGATGACGAGGATGACGAGGACGGCGATGATATGATCTCAAGGTTTCTTGAACGAATCCGATAAAAAGCTGTATACAAACTTGATGCAAAACGATGAACTATTTATACATCAACACCATTTCGTTACATGTATGGTATTTCTTATTTACAATGAGTTATTAATAAGATTAACTTCACGAAAATAACATTAATTAATAACATTTATAGTACCGTCACGTGTTTGAAGACAAAACTCAGATCTTTTAGGTACCGTTAACATTAGAGACCTAATCGCAAGCACAAAATATCATTTTACTAGTGTAAGCATTCACACTTAGGCCGGGTTTTTTTTACCAGAGACTTAATCTGGAATAACGCCATATTGACGTATGGCGTTATTCCGGATTAACTCTCCAGTGAGAACACGGTCTTAGGCCATGTTCTCGCTAGAGAGTTAATCTGGAATAACGCCATAGTTCAGTATGGCGTTATTCCAGATTACATCTCTAGTGAGAACATGGCCTTACACAAGTTATGACACGCAAATAACGAATATTTGCGATAGATTGGACTTACTTCGGATTAGTCCTCTAGTGTGAACAAAACCTTAGTTTATAGCTGTGAAATTTTATAAAAATAAATAAAAATAATATAGATCATATACCCGTAATCCGCTAAGAAATTGCACAGAAGCAAAATAACACATTATTTAATTCAAAAGTGGAATATACAGTACAGTCAAACGAACACATGTTGGACCATAAACATGCGATTTCTAACGACTGGTAGTCGCTTAGTACAAGTCGTTTGCTATAGTGAATGGTTATCGGGTCGCAAGATGCCGATTCTTTAAGACGGGTAGTCCTACAACAATCCGTCTTAAAGAACCGCCATCTTGCGACCGCCAAATCATTATCCGTTTAACCCTCGAATTTGATCAAGAAAATTTCAATTTTCTCATAGAAAATGTACATTTTCGGACCAAGAGAGGACTATTTTTGAAATCTTACCACTGGATTGACTGGCTCAATTATCGAGCCACTCATTCCAGTGGTAAAATTTCAAAAATGGTCTACTCTTGGACTGCAAATGGACATTTCTCAATACCACTGCAGAATCCGTTTTGGCTGATATGAGTGTTAAAGGGTTAACTATTTAAAAGTAGCGGCCGTGACATATCACAATTCGTGTCGCCACCACGCATAATTTGTTGTGTATGCTAATATGGTGGCCGGAAGGAGGAAGGATAGGTCCGTATTGCGCGTGCGTTTGGCTGAATTACATCCGTCAACATCGCACGTATAGAAACAGAATCTTGAGAGGTAATTATTGTTGTCACGACTCTCCTCACAACCGGCTGTAGTGAGAGGGCTACATGCACGGCGTATCTCCACAAGTGTGCCTGAAAGATAAGGACAAGGCATCTCAGTGTACTCGCTAGTAAAATGTGTGATATACATATTCGTTTGCTAACGCTGATAATAGAATTCAAAGGTAATGTTTGAAAAGGTTTTACATCTAGAAGCACTTAACCGGGCCACTATGAAAAGCATTTATAGACACAAGTAAACCCCCATTTGGTTTGGTACCAGTTTGAAATCATAGTGTCACTGGAGCATTGTTGTGTATTTTACTGCCCTGTCTTATTTTGACTTTCCCAGTCATAGCCTGGCCTGCCCTGCCCTTCACTGTCCTGCGCTACACTGTCATTCCTCGCCTGGCCTTGCCTTGCCCTTCCTTTCCTGTTCTGCTCGGCCCTGCTTGCCCTGTCATGCACTGCCCTGAAATCCCCCGACGTGCCCCGCACTGCACTGTCCATTCATGCTCAACACACCCCTGTTTTTCCTGCCTGCCATGCTCCATTCGACACGGTCCTATCGAGTCCTTGGCCTGCCCTGTCCTGCCATACGCTAACCTCCGGCCCCATACCGACCCACCAGTCGCGCCTCTCTGCGCATCGCCTGGCCCATCCGCCTCGCCCTGCTTGCCATGTCTTGTCCTGACTTATCAATCCGTATCGTATCCACATTGCTATACAATGCACTGCAATGGCATGGCTTTTCCTACTATGCCAAATCATGCCATCACTCTATCTGTCTGCACTACCCTGCCTTACTCCACACTTCCCTTTCCATGTATATCACATCACTGGGCACGATGTCCGAGAACAGGTGGGTATGCGACGACGCTAATATCGCCTTGGATCAACATTACACGCACATGCGCTATTCTCCAGTCCAAACTAGAAGCATATATATACGTCAATTCAGCTATATCCTACATTATTCTGCCATGCTCTGTCCTGCCTTACACTGCCTTGATCTACCCTACCATGCCCTGCCTTACTTTGCCTTGTACTGTCCTGCCCTTCACTACCATGCCCATATATATATATATATAAAATCTGGAACAAGGTCACTTTTCATATCACTATTATGGACCGAGTTGAAAATTGTCAAATTTCACAAGTTTTAGCGAGTGCAAAATTTATAATTTTCAACGCGGTTCATAATAGTGATATGAAAAGTGCCAGAGTTTGAGATTTTATTTATCATATAAACTGTAATTTTGAAATATTTGCCAATAGTTGCTGATGTGACATTTATCTAATTTCTCATTGTTGATTTTCGTGAAATCGATACCGCCGCAGTGACGCACCACTACTTGATAACAGATACTGAATGCGCAGCAAAATATAGTGACAAACACAAAATCTGGCGATGTCAGCCAGTAGTAGTGTCGGAATTAAAATGATACGACCTCCCTCAACTGGATTCCATTTAGACAAATAAGCCCCCACCTCCCTCAACTGGATTTCCATTTAGACAAATGAGCCCCCACCTCCCTCAACTGGATTTCTATTTAGACAAATGAGCCCCACCACCCTCCCAATCCCTTGGGGCATAGGTTGGTGAGACGGGGGCCACCACGGATCGCCAAACGGCTGCCAGGGAGGTAAGCTCATCCCGACACTACTACTACCAGGGGCTGAACGCCCATTTAGAGAAAGCCTCCACAGTGATATACACCACTGATCCCCATCAACCACAGGGCCGGCATCTCTCTCTCTCTATTGTGTGTAGGCTCAGATAAACACGTAGTCTCTGCCACAGTCGCATCGGCATGATGGGACCACCCATAGGGGCTTCCAACTACCTTGACAACGCTAACCTGGGGGGAGGCTAAAGTGATTAGAATGTGAACCACGGCATACTCTGGCATGTTCACATGTTACGCAGAGAATCTGGTGCTGAGCAGGGGTCTCCAGCAGACAACCACGGCCTACCCTCTCCACCCCATAGAAGTGGCAGACAGACTCGATCTCTTTACGTGGGTGAAAGCGGTCGTAAATGTTTCTCCGCAAGGGGTCGACCCAAGTATTGTACTGGGGGTCATCCCGAAAGCGGGCCCACTTGGCATCCGATATCATGGCAGTATCAGCGCCCTGTGCCACTGCTGTAGACGCCAGCACGAGCAGTATGATGAGAATCATGGCTATATATGAAGAGTTAAACTGAACAGAGTGAACCCCTCGAGAAATATCTGTGCCAGATCGAGCGCTGTTCCATCCGGATTGATAGTGATCTTCATCCCCTTAGGGGCAGGGGGTAGCTGCTTCACTCTGCCGCCGGCTAATAAACGTAGCTCTAGGACTATATGAGTCGTTTGCGGGCTAGTGAGTCCGACTCGCTGAAGCAGTTTAACAGCACCCTTGACTTTCGAGACATGTGACACACCATCTACCCGTAGGGTGCCCTCCGGGAGGTTAACAGCTTCTTCTGGTCCATCGAATGGACGACGCAGCAGGAGGTTTCCACCTGTAACCCCGATCCTGTGGCCCACACTGGTCAGAGAGACACCTTCACCTATGTAGGTGAGGAAGGATGATTCCCGATTGTAGAGCTTTCGAACTTTCCCATCCCTTTTCACAACAGTGGAGAGGGGAGTAACCTCTATGTCAATGACTGCAGGAGGTCTATATAGTGGCAACCATGTTTGCCAGTTACCACCAGGTCCAGCGCGGTACCACACTTCATTTTTCTCAAATATGAACTGCAGGTTTTTTGCCAGGGTCAATAGCAGGCCATCATGGGCCATCGGCGGGGCACCGCTCGAATAGGGTTTGACCAGATGAAAGCTGAGGTCATCGTTTAGATTGTTGATGTCTGCCACTTCTGTATCCGAGAGCTCAATCAACGGCTCGAGGATGTACTTCCTCTTCGGGAAATCGTACCAAAACACGATCTTGTGGCCATCTATGTTACGACCCAGGCGCTCCTTCGTGAGCTGTGAGCAGCTCCACCCCATCACCACCAATGGGGTGGAGGGGGAGTGCCTTTGATCTTGCTACGTACTGTAGGGCGAATGACTTGCCATCACTCTCTTCCACCTTGGCAGCATCAACAGCGTACACATCTGCCAGGTCAGCAAGATTAGTCGAGTGAGCAAATACGGGTTCCATAGCATGCTATAGAAGGGGTTTAAACAGGAGATATAACCATGCCGATTGCCCGACTGCTGCTCTCCTGTGGTGAGAACATAATCTCACCCTCCCCAGAGGGGAGACGGGTGGTACAGTACCATGTAGAATGGGTCCTCTTCGAGGTGCCTCAGCGGGGCACAACATACATACACGCCGATGCGCTACATCAACCTCTGGGCAGTGCACACAGCAGCTCACTGGTAGAAGTCGGCCGGGACGTGATAGAGTATCTCCCAGGTGCCAACAACAACCTATGGAAAGGTATCAGTCCTAGCCTGTTCACACCTGTAAATCACCTGTTTGACAGCCCCTCCATTAACATATATGCCAGCACAGATGGGATATCGGATGCCCATTTAGAGTTTACACTCTTGTTACTCATTGACCTGACGACAACATGATATCACACCAGGAATATATGACCTTTGCCGAGATGATTAAGAGCCTGCTACAGGGTTGCCCCTTCATGAGCCCTGCACAGATAAAGGCCTTAAACGAACGGATGCTCGCACTGCAACAAGAAGGAGAGCAACTACAGTGGGAGAGCTGGTATCAATGGAACGCGAACCTTGCAAGGAGGCGAAGGAACAGTGAAGGTTCCCGATACTGGTAGGCCCTCCTGGAGGAGAGTAAGTAGGATGATGTCTTCACATACGACCATGAGCCAGATGTAGCGGAAACCGCAGATGATGCAGCGGAGACCGCGGACGAGGATGAGCCAGAGAGTAAGCAGAACGATGAGCCAGATGTCTTCCCATACGACGATGAGCCAGGTGTCTTCACAAATGAGGATGAGCCAGATGTCATTCAGTGGGAAGAGGAGATGGTGTAGAAGAGTAAGACCAAGAAAGCCATCCAGCGGCGGACATACTATCTTGGTCATAAGGTGAAGTTCCAGATGTCACGTCTCAGAAAGCTACTGGCACCCAACATAGTGCTGGATGACCTCTGTCTAAGAGACGTCTGTCTCGAAACCAGCAAGCTGGCATGGTTCGCCAGGCTCTCCAAAATGTACCCTTCTAAGACTCATGAGCAGATTCTGCAGGTGATGCAGGCTTAATCGCCAGGTATAATATGGCAAAATCAGAGTTGCAGAAGCAACCAGAAATATACCCCTCCCTGATGGCTGACGAGGGCGGTCAGACAGAATCTCGGCCATGAGGCAGAAAAGTACAGCAGAATGCGCAGGCGATGTAAGATGGCCTACAACGTCCTCGCACATACAACCACCGCTGTGGGTGTGATTGGAGTCAGTGCACAGGGGTGGGAGCCGTCGTCGCCATCCTGCTGGGTGGCGTGACAATAGCTGCCACTGTCTTGGCCACGGGCTTGGGGGTGGGGCAGTGGCAGATCACAAGGCGGCTGGAGAAGCATGCTAAGTACGTAGCACTGGCACAGAGTATGCTTATTATCGACGAGTCTGCCAGCAAAGCTCTCGAGGATGGCCAGGTCACCAATGAAGAGTACCATCATATATTAAAGGTCCAAGCCCTGTACCGCATGGAGAAACCTAAAGTGCGACAGCAATACCTCAAAGGCTCCAGCGGGCGGGTTGATATGGAGGAGTTGAAAAAGGAGATGTTACGGCGAAGTCGTCTCGCTGGTCTCTGGAGTCGAGACGACTACAAATAGTGTGCTTTAAGAACACCAGTATAGATGGCCTTCCCACTGTACCTCACGACATACATCCGGAGCCAACCGCCCCTCCTGCGTACACCCTTGACTGGGCTGAGAGGTCTACTGGATGATACACCAGCGCTAACACCGTTCTCCATCACAGTGGATGGACGGTCCCGAACCAGCTTTTCCATCAACCCACGACCGCTGACCAACCGCCCATCACCATCAAGGATGCGAAGCAAGCTCATTCTTGGATGGCTGCTCCAAGCCTCTCATACTGGAATCAGCAGCTGAACTTTGCCGTGTGGTGTGCCACGGCAGGATGTGGAGTAAGTTCCACCCTGCTTCACTCCTATTCTGGTACTCCTGAAGCTGTGCTCATCACCAGCTGTCTCAGATTCCACGTGTACTTCACCGTGCGACGAATCCTCCATGAGCTGGGTGCACGCCTCCCTGATACACATGCTTTCGACCCACAGCTCAACAGTCATAGCGTCTCAGCGGCCAGCAGACTACAGAGAGAGAGAGAGATCAGCGCTCACCCAGACTATCAGTGACATGGTGGTAACAACAGCAGCCTAGAGGTTATGTACGGTGACCCGAGACGTGACTACTCAGGATTCCCCTATTGAACCCCATCGACGAGTAGGCCATCAGAAAACAGCGACATTCTCATTCGATCCAGACTCCGACCCTGGAGTGCTGGTGCAAAATATGCACATCACTGGCTTGCAGCAGGACTATCCAGATGTGTGGACGTATTTTGTCCCACACACCACCTCAGGCCTCACACCAGCAGGGATCGTTCGGATCAACGAGTCCCTGGAAGCACTGTGCTACTGCCTCCTTACGGCACAGACCCAGCTGTGGTATTCCATAGATTGTGTCAGCGGAGCAGAGGTCCAGGCCATGTTCATCAGTCTCGTTGAGGATATGATCATCGTGGTAGACCCCAGTAGTCTTATTGCTAAGTTCCAGCAGGGGTTGCAGAAGGCCCGTCACAAACTTGACTTTGCTATTTCGCCACACCTACGGTTGATTCCGAGCAACATGATCATGAACATCGAGGACCTCCAAGTCAGGGGAGTTCCCCCGGTGTCCACTTCGGCTTCAACACTGCCATCAATGCACCTACGCATAGTACGAGCCATACAATCGTTCCGACCCTGACACTGCAGCCAGTCGACACAGCAGCTCTAGGCGCCACGACACTGAAGCCAGTCGACATGACACCGCTTCCCGTGGTAGCTCTACGTGTGGTGTCAGGCCTAGCTATCATGGCGCTCGAGATCAGCCTACTCCGCCGCTAGCAATTCAGCTATAAGACTATCCTGACTCTCCACAGTAGCAGTGGCGACCACGGTGAGACACTGAACCAGCTTGGCATGCCCTACAGCCCCTATACACGCTGCCACCATGCACAAGATAGAGCTTCACAGCTCTCAGCTCTTCTGTCAGCTAAGCACCGGAGAGCTGAGCGAGCTCATCTGGTGTCTTCTTGTTGTCGTCCTTCAACTTCCTTTGGAAGACATCATAGTACTTCTCGCATAGCATGTTTAAGATGTCTCAATAGAGAGCTGAATATTTCTGAGTATAAACCTGGCCACCTGGCAGACGCAGACTTGGAAGATCTTATTAGCTCTCTCAACAGGGGACGCAGACGTTTGACCACATTGTATACTAAGTGCTTAAATAATGACGTCAATGGTTACATATCGTGAAGCAACTGCCAGCGAGCCAGGCTAGTCTTCAGGAGGTGGAGAACCTGCTGCGAAGCAAGACACAGAAGTCACTGACCAACGTCAAACCTCTGGCAGTCCATGTCGCCAGTAACGTGGTCGCGAATGTGGCTGTTGTGAAGATGACATGGGGAAATGAGGGTCTTCCTACTGCCACTGCGGCTGTGCTCGCTACAGTGGTGAGTGGGGTGGCTGGGCACTGTCTCGGAATAACTCAGCACATCCAAAAGATCGCCCTCAGTGGTGCCTCCTACACTGTTGCCGCCTAATGGAGGCCGCGGTTCTAGGGATGGCAACGAGTGCAATGGCTGAGATCATCGTCGCCTACGTTTAACCCCTCTGAATAGTGAAAGATGGATCACGAGACCCCTGCAGCATATGAGGCATGGCGTGCCAGAGCGAGGTGTGTAGCCCATAGTCGAGCACACGGACTGAGGATCGCCAATGCCCGGGAATGGTGGATTGCCCACAAGGCATGCCCATGCAGAGAGGGCCAGTACCCTGAGCACTGCTACCTATTCCCTTGGCCGACTGCATGGTCCTCCTATGCCCAACTATTTCACTGCGGGTATGACTAGTAGGTCTAACCCGTCTATATATATATATATGAAATAGTTGGGCATAGGAGGACCATGCAGTCGGCCAAGGGAATAGGTAGAAGTGCTCAGGGTACTGGCCCTCTCTGCATGGGCATGCCTTGTGGGCAGTCCACCATTCCCGGGCATTGGCGATCCTCAGTCCGTGTGCTCGACTATGGGCTACACACCTCGCTCTGGCACGCCATTCCTCATATGCTGCAGGGGTCTCGCGATCCATCTTTCACTATTCAGAGGTGAATGACTCTGTCACTCACAGAACTAGAAAGCAAAGAGCTAGGTGATCTTGCTCACTTGGGCGAGGCATGCCTAGGTTCAGAGGACATTGTTGCCCCTATCTCCTTCCTAGACCTCGATGAAAAGGGAGACGTGCGGGACATCCGAGGTACCATCCCAGCCCGAGATATCATCGGGAACACTGATACGGTAGGACAATCGGCCATTAACACGGCCAAGACTGTATACAAGGGGATGGGCATCAAGCAGAGGGCGACGATGCTCGGTATGCTTGGAGTCGATGAGGCTGGAGCCATCAAGGTTATGGCTGAGTCCTTTGCACAGGAACTGGTTAAGGATCTCCTGAAACCACGGAGCTCATTCATCTAGGATGCAGAGAATCTCAAGATACCCACCCTCAGCCTGAGCAGTATCACTGTCGATGGCCAAACAGGTGCAACCGCCAGCTTCCAGCTACCAGAGTTGAAAGGGACAGGGTTTTGTAATTTGCCGTTTAAGACCACAGGATAATCATGGCTTCCCATGCATGTATCATACAGATACTGGATGTACTAGACAATGTGGGTGCTGGCACAGGCCCTCTATACTATCTTCTCAGCTGCTGCTGGGATTTCATGCTTGATGCCTCCATCGCATCCTTCGTATCCACTGGAGATGCAGAATTCCCCACTCTGCAGGCGAAAGAGCTGGTGCAGGAAGTACTGCCGTTTAGTCTCCCAGATATAGACGAGGCTACCGCCGGCCAAGTGCTAACTATCCTCCGCATGCATGTCTGTACCGTTCGACAGTAGGCCGACCGATGCTGGCCAGGTGGTGCTGATTATTGCCCCGTGAGGACATGGGAAAAACATCTTGCTGTGGGATCTCCTGGCCGAACATCTACACTCTCAATACATCCTTCTGGTGTCTGACTCCGGCGCTGAGGCGGTTGACAGTAATGATCAATGGTACAATGGCCCAATCCCCAAGATGCAGAACCTGCAAGCACTGATGGAGAAGCTGCTGGCAGCCTGACTGACAGAACCACTTGTTTTAGTTATCGATGACCCTGCAATGGACCAGAAGACAGTCACCTACCTCAGCAACATCACCAAGCGCATCCAGCACACAAAGATAACTGTCTTCATCCTCTTTCAGAAGTACACCCGCGAGATCTCACCAGACATCCACCACAATGTCCGGTTGCTATACTTCAACTCCAAGTGCGGACGTGCCCTGCTCGAGACCATATACGACAGCCTAACCATCAAGGGGGCCAAAGGGAACTTTATCGGAGGTGTACAGAGGGCAGCTGAGCTGTACCACTTTATCTTCAGTAACAAGGAGACAGGTGAGCTGTCACACTTCAAGCCATCTCTGGAAAAGGTGCAGACCTTCACCTACACGCTGAATCCATCTAGGAAACTAGCCTGCTCTACGCATCATCGCTGACAGACTTTCGCAGCTGCCGCAACTTTTTTTTCATTGATCAGAAGGCCGAGAAACTTCGTTCCCGGTCTCTGCCACTTCGTCAAATGCTTGAGGACCTTCGCTAGAAGCACGAGGAACTTCGTCAGAAGCTGGAGGAACTTCGTCAGTTTCGTCAGAAGCCTGTCGCTTACACTCTACCCACTGAGGGCCAGAGTTTAGGGCTCTCTTCTTCTGGAACTTCTCATGGAAGATCTACTTTGTCTATGTGCGACGAGCATCTGATTTGTGAGCGGATTTGATTAGGTTGACCTGGTAGTTATCTGGGAATTTCCAAAATACTGGCAGATTACTGGCCCATCTCCTGCGCCCTTCTTCATTGAAGATGTGCTCAACAGCCTCCTTGCAGCCAACAGTGAACCCCTACTGAGTACCTTCTGCATGACCGGTGTCATGGCTCTCCACTACAGCGGCACTGACCTCCTCCCTGAAGTAGTTACTTGCTCCAGACTGGATGCTATCCAGCATATCTCGCTCTTCCTGATTATGGAGGCCAAATACGGAATCCCACTTCCCGACCATTAGTAGATCTTTGGGGTCGACCCTCGCCCTTTGGAGAGCTAGAATAACAGGACTGTTGGTTTGGGCCACAGGAGATAGGTCGAGTGTCCTGCCCTGGGTGCTGTCAAACATCCGGTAGAGTATCCGAGTCAGGAGTTCTTTTGCACTACGTGCTGGTGCTCCTTCCTCTATGGCGGCCAGTATCTTCGCATCAGACGGAGGTGTGACCTTGGCTCACTCGTGGATAATGTTGATGTCACGAAGCAGTCATCGGACCCTGTCACAGTGGGACAGTGCACGCCGTAGCTGTCGTGCTGACTGTCGTGCCGACTTGTCCTGCTGCACATAGCCAATCTGCTGGAGAACTTTACCAAACATGGCAACCGTTTAACCCCTCTATATACCCAGACCTTAAACATGCTGCAGTATGTGCAACATCCAGATGAGGCCATTGAACCCGCGACATCGCACCGCACTGATCCTCGGAAGGACTGCCAGATGGTCATTCGACCCAGTATACACGATGAGAACCCATTGTCCACTGCTGGGAAGTACATTTACTTTGCAATCTCGGCACAGATCTACGAGATCAAGAGCATGACACTTGAGTTCAAGCTTCAGAGCACAATAGAACCGACGGTAGAGCTCTCGCAGGTTCTGAATAGGTGGGAGATCGTGCAGAGCAACAGCACCGTGGACACCACCTATGTGAACGATGAGTACCGAGTCCTAGGTCCGCTGGCTCGTGGCCCAACCTTCTATGCGAAGGGAAAGGGGGTACTACGCTGTGGGGTGCAATGAGGGGTTCACGGAATTCGAACTACGAGCAGGTGTCGAGAAGCCCGTGGCAGTTCCACTCTTAACCCTCCTCTGGAATACACACGTGAATCCGGCTGCCATGCAGGATAAGCTGTTCCTCCAGGTATACACTGAGCAGCTCGCAGATGCGACGATGAATGCTCCAAGACTTCATGTCTGGCATGATGAGAAGGACCAGGAGCTGAAGCAAACGGGTTCCAAACAGCGGATCGTGCATGCGGAGTGAGAGCACCAGCAGGTCCAAGCCACAGCTAACCAATGGGTAGAGCTGACATTGCATCGTGGTGCATCGTTCTGTGTCACTGTTGCAGTCCTGGCTCAGAAGGGAGGAGCCATCCAGCAGGTGGATACGCTAGACGACTTCAAGCTTGTGGTTGCTGGGACCAATGTTCTTGGTGAGGTACGTGAGCTGGCTGATTGCCAACTCTACAGACAGAAAACTAAGTCATATGCACTTCTGGGCCTAACCAGTGGAAGCGACGAAGGGCCGTCACCACCGCGGGGGCAAGGACATCCCACCTCGGGGGCAGGGACATCCCACCTAATTAGGGCAACGGGCTTAGCTTCATCATCGGAACCGTCATAGCTGGGACTCGCTTATTAGGTGTGACGGTACTTTACTTTGGCTATGCTAAGGTATGCATGTCGAACACATCAGGTATTCAGCTTGAGCATGTGTAGAGCGCGACTCCTGTCGTCACCGCTGCAGCTGCCACCACTACTATAAGCTCTGCTGTCTTCTGACCTGTCGATGCTTCATAGTCGAGCGTTGGCTCAGAAATCTTTACAGCCTTGTAGTACTCATCGAGACTCTCATCTGCCTCTTTGAGGTTCTGGTTTGCCTAAGGCCGGAGTTGTCGTCGGTGTGCCTCCCTCTGGCGCATATGCTCGAGTGCTTTGCTGTACTCAAACTTCTCCTTATATATCTTCTCCATCGCCTGGTTATGATGCTCATGCTCGACCTCTGCCGCCTTCTTGTCAGCGAAGCTGTGTCCCCAGTTTGCTAAGGCAAACACGCCGCATTCAAGATTGCGGAAGTCATCCTATAGACTACAGTTTAAAGCTACTATATAACTGCCCCAGCGACGGATCCCCAGAGTGATGTATGAACCAGAGGCTGATCCAGTCGAGGCTATAGATGATGACGACTATGAGGAGGACTATGATGAGGAGGATGATTATGATGCAGACGACTATGATGTAGTGGAGAACGCGGGTGAGTATGATGATGTAGAGCCTGAATCCCGCAAGCTATTACACAGAGCGAAAGGAATCTATCGCACTTACGTAAAAGGTTCTATCAGTCCGCTGGCAGCAGTTGGGACTCTGATCGCTCTGTTGAGAATGAAGGCTTGCTAGACGGTCCGCAAGACCACCAACAATGCTCTCCATGGGGTGGAGCAGATTTCTGAAGCCATACCAGCCATCGCCTCAGGAGTAGGTACGTTCTACGGAGTCGCAGGCCCTTGGCTCTCATACGTTGCCATAGCGTTCATGGCCATCTGGGCCGCCGAACATGTAAGCCACACTATATAAGGATGGCATCTCTGTACGACCTGGTCAAGTCCCTTAACTTCCCAGGGTTGTTCGATAAACTATTGTTCAGTGAGGATCCAGCAGAGATTAGACGAAAGTGTACAGAGGTGTTTGAGGATGTCTTCAGTGATGGTCGAATGAATGACGGCCATTTGTTCGTTTGTTTAGAGTTCACCCAGGCCGTGCGTGACAGGACGGGAGCGGGCATCAATGATGAAATCCGGGAGTTTATCAACCGTCTTTCTTGAGGAACTCTACTATCAGCCTGGTGGAAAATACTGTGAGCCCCCTCAACTACTCGAGGCTGCTTGTCTCAAGGGCCACAACTTCACATTGGAGACAGTTAGCCAGTGGCTCAGCTGCCAGGCGATGTGGCAGATATACGGACCTCGTCCACGGCACATCAGACATGCCCATTTCGAGGAAACTGTCCCGAACAGAGTTCACCAGGCAGATGTTTTATTCCTTCCACATGACTCTGTTGGTCGTAAGACCTACAATTATGCCCTCACCATCGTCGATGTCGCCAGCAGGTACAAGGCGGCAGTACCGCTCACAGACAAGTCAGCTGGCCAGGTGGCCCAGGCATTCCAGGGTGTCTACGAGGCTTCGGAAATTCCCATCCAGTAGCCGGAATTGTTGCAGGTGGATGAGGGTAAGAAGTTCAGAGGGGAGACTGCAGCCCTCATGCAGAAAGACAGTGTGGCAGTAAGGCAAGGCGAGGTAGCGCATCACCGTTCCAAGGCTATCGTTGAGTGGTGGAATCGGACACTGGCAGAGAGACTGTTCCCACACCAATACGCCCAGGAAATGGCCGTGCTGAGTGAACGTTCTAGAGTATGTGTGAGAGGGCTGCCTCCTGTGGTGGAGAGATCCAATGCGGAGGTTACTAGGCTAATCGGGAAGAAGCCGGTAGAGGCTATCAGACACTCTGCTGGTCACAGCTCTAGAAGAGCGAACAGGGGAGAGGAGTGCCTACCACCTGATGCTCTGGTTCGGTACCTGTATCAGCCTTGTGAGCTGAAAGGTGGTCCATGGCGTGCAACAGATCCTAAATGGTCGATAGATGTTCACAGGCTTGACAGGTATGTGGAGGCAGAGGAGCGGCCTAAACTGTACTACCTGGCACGCCAGCACGGAGTGCCTAGGCGACCATTTGTCGTAGAAGAGCTTCAGATAGTCCCTGCAGACACACAGCTACCGCCCCCTAGGGTGCTAACATGATACTCGATGGGCTCGGTATGGACCCCATCTGGCAGCACATGGCGCTTATCATAGTAAGCGGAGAGTCCGAGTCTTTCCTGCGCATACGTCACCATACCCTGGTTGCGCATGCGTAGGCCTCGGTTTTTAGCTCTGTCCACCATGTAGGGCGCTGTATAACATCTGCTAACAGACCTCATTCTGCCACTTTAACATTCCCTTAGTCGAGCACTTACTTGCAGCTGTGCTCTCCATCTAGTAGCATTTGGAGCAGAGAGCGATGACACAAGCGCCTTCGAACTCGAGCTTGAACAGTCCCGGAGTCCATCCAGACCATTTGTCCCAAGCTAGCCAGTCCCGCTTATGAGCCTGGTACTCTGCTCGCATCTCAGGGCGAATGAAGTCGTCGAGGTTGGAGCCTGCTATAGTGATATACGTGGAGTCAGTCTCCATCTGTAGGTACTCAAAGCTGTCACGAGCTATGTAGCGATCGAGGAAGTCGTAGTAGAACTCCAGTATTCGCAGCTTTGCGAGCTCATAAATGGCTATCCCCACCTGGAAGGGCCTTCGAATTGTGATTCTCGGCTTGCGACTCTGGAGCTCGTATGACTCACCGATCTCCTCTAGATCTTCGAACCATGCACTACGCAGGGCCTTGTCTACCACCCGTTCATCCTTCGTGAAGCTGGCGTTGCTATGGCATTCTAGGGCCCCGATGAACTTCCCGTAGGCACTGTTGCTGAGGAGTTTGAAGGGATCTACCAAGAGCGCTTTGCTCTTATCTACATCTCCCGAGCGGCGGGCCTCCGTAACATTCTCCATGAACCACTCGAATGGGCGCTTGGCCTCATAGTCTATGGTGCGGTATACAACAGTGATCTTCAGGCCATGGGTTATATACCACTTGAGGGTCGGGGCATACAGCAGCCGCTTCTTGCCAGAGAGGGCACCGACCAGCTTCTGGGTGGTGGGTCGCTTCCTCCCTGTTCACCCTAGATATGCCAGCATCACAGACGAGATTGCCTCTACCGGGATCTCGCGATTATAAAGGAGAGAAGGAATTTCCTCGAACTTTGCCCACAGAGCCTTGGTATATCCACCTCAGCAAACCCAAACCAGCTGTCTGCTAGGGGAGCCTCCTTAAAGCTAGCTACCCCACTGGCCCCGGACCAATGGCACACTTTCTCCTTACCACATGACATCTCGTTGGCCATCATTGACAGGTACAGAGCATTTGCGTCATAGCCGAGTAGACATTGGCAGACACGCTCACTCTGGTGGATTCGAGTAACACCGGCCTCGTGGTATCTGGTGAACACGATGCTGGGACCGCCAACAACAGCACCTTTCAGCATCTCGTAGGCTTCCTTGTCTTGTGAATAGAGGCTAACATACAGCATGTGCTGCGCGGTTACACGTAGGAGGTACTGCAGAGACACACCTGGGAGAGACACCGCGTCTTTGAGGATGTCTATTTCTCGTTCTGTGTAGAACTCCCGCATCTGCTCTAGGGCTTCGATGAATGGACTGACGTTCAGGTAGTTGCAGTATCGCAGCCAGTCGGCGAATGTCCGCATTCCATGCTCGCTGAATGTCTGGTTACACTGTTCCTATTCTGTTCGCGTCAAGAGGTAGCCCCTCCCCCCCCCCCTTGAGCTTAGATGTCCCTGCTGAGTAGTCAGGAAGCCCTGAATGGTAGAGCTTCTCATGTATGTCAAACCATTCATATGGGAGCCAGCGCTTCTGCTGTGTACACCCGTAAGCTTTGACCCATACCTCGTACGAGACTCCTGGGCCGAGGTGGTTCAGCACATCTAGAAACCGTAGCTCAGGTGTTATTGAGAACATGGTCTGACTAGCCTTCTTGGCGACTTTCACTGTACCTGTACTATCAGTCAGCTCATCGACAAAGTACTTCTTGATGAGGTTCAGGTTATACCGCCCAGAGTTTAACCCCAGTACCATCACTTGGTCACACCACTCGTTGATCAGTCGCTGCTGTCGCTTTGGGAGCTTGTCCAGGTCTGTCTGTATGTACTGTGCCCTAACCCTTGTCCGGATTAGAGATGCCCGCTGTTGGATCTCCAGCATGAACATCCGTTCTTTGGGTTCAGGATTGCAGGGGTGAGTGGGCTCACTCATGGCACCCTCTAAGGAGCAGCCAACTGACACAGAGATAGGTATGCGAGTACTCTCGATCGTGAGAGTCTCCATAGGATGAGTCTTGATACCATCTATGAGTGCTTCGAAGTCGTAAACTATTAAGTATGGGTATGGGACAGTCCGAACTCGTTTAGGGACGCTTGGGCAGCGTTTTATACAGCACTCCCACTGTACCACAAGCGTGCATCCAGAGGCTCTAAACCTCTCCTCTCTCAAGACTGTCTCGCAATATCTTTGTTCGGCATCCTCACCTCGCTGGCGTTATGGACACCCATGGCAGTGACAGCTATAGAACTGGTAAACGGTGTAGGTGGTCGGATCATAACCATCTACGGGAGCGCCATCGATCCAATGTTCGCCACCGTGCCCACACTCTACATGGTGTATGTGTACGCCTCTGTTTCTCGACTCATACTCGATCCAACGAGTAGCCGCTGAACTGGATAGTTGGGGTGGATAGAAGGCTTTCTCATACACAGACTATGGCGCCTCAACCTTCTCGCCAGGACACACGATTTTTGTTTTGCCGCCTGTACAGTGATCAGTGTGGCGTTGAAGATTGCATGCCTGTGTAAACCTCTGCTGACAGCTATTGCAGACTAGTGTATGTGCCAGCCTGGAGATGTTCTTGATGTAGAAGGCATGGTGGTCCCACACTCTGATGGTCATGGTGTCACGGTAGTCGGCTGGAATAGCAACAGGGTGGTGGTAGGAGATAGGTGGGCAGAATAGTTAGGATACGTACATAGATAGGATAGGTAGGATAGGTCGAAAAGTGTCCCACAGATAGAAAAACCTCCTCAGGATACCGGTCAGAATAGAGAGAGAGAGAGAGAGAGAGAGAGAGAGAGATAGAGAGAGAGAGAGGCCGGCCACTGGCCGGTATCCTGAGGAGGTTCTCCCGGACAGTGGGGTCTGCACGGGAGTTTTATATTCGCCACAGCCTTCCATGGCCACGGATCGCCGAACGGCGGCCAGTTGAGGGGGGGGGGTATCATTTTAATTCCGACACTACTACTCAGCCGTTAAATAGTATTTTAACTGGCCATTAAAAATTATAGCCACGACAATCAATCGTTACATCGCTGCCGACTGATAAACTGTCAAACGATGACATTTTGCGATGACGTTTCATGAATGACAAATCATAGTAAACAAATCGTAGTAAAACAGTACCACGTAGTAATCCCTACGCGTCACGCTCACATCAATCGGTGTTTTAGCTGGTCGATTTAAATGGGTTGCGCACCCAACAGCCAATGAAAATACCCCGTTGAATATGGCACGTGGGCTCACATCGAAAAATATGGAACGGGCTAGAAGGCTTGTTTATATGATAAATTTCACTCTCATCAACATTATCCTCATTCTAGTGACGCCATCGGTCTGTACCAATCACTGACCATTAGTTATCGTTAAGGACCATCCATTATCACAATTATTATCACTGACCTCAATCATGAGTCATGGCAAACAATAACGATTCCGTAGGAAATTCTGTCTTTCGGCCCATTGTCTTAAAATGGCAACATCTTATGACCCTAAAAGACAGATTGGCCTCTTGGAAGACATGCCTGTATATATGTATCATTACATGAAATGACACACACCATTATGGGATACAATCACTAAATGCAATATGTATGTAACAGAAATTAACCCTTTGAACAACTACAGGCAAAAAGATCATTTACAATGCAAGAACTAGTCCGTTGAGTATTTTGAAGCTAATTTGACTGGAAGTTGAATTAGTTTCAAAATATTCAACAGTCTACCTGCGCAGTTATGTTGAAATTGAGCTTCAGGACCTTCATGCTTCAAAGGGTAAACCTTGCCTGCCATACATTACCATTCTGAAATGTGCTGGCGATAATACAATATGTGTAATTCGTCATGAGGCATGTCTTGTCCTGGTCCCCGACGTCATCACTGGCAGTGGATATTTTACCGCCCAAGCAGAAGGCACCGCAAGGTGTTGCAGGAGGAGGGGAGTTTGCGCAGATCTGGTCATTTTTGCTGTTGCATTGCACACACTTTATACACGGCACTGCGAACAGAAAACAGATCAGAGTTAATACCATTGCGGTACGTTTTGACAAACGCTGTAATATTCACTCTATTATCCTAATGTTGTGATGAAAGAATTCTATCCGCCCACATTACCCTGACAGCGTAAGTTACTGGGCCGGTACTGGGTCAATATCGGGCGAACACGTCCGATAATAACACGCATTATCGGCGATAATGTGTGTTATTATTGGACGATTTATCGGCGTAGTGTCTAGCTAGATACTGACTAATTACATGTCGATTAGAATCGCGTAGTCAATTTACATACCGTAGAGTCCCGTAAAGATGTTACACCTTAAAGCTTCTGTTGTTATCCAGGGGTGGTGTAGGGCTGGAACGGGTGAAGTGTGGTGGTTAGTGGTGAGGTGAGTGTGTCGCCTGCTCACTAATCTGACAAGTTTCATCACCAAGTGACAAAATTGGTTTTACAGTGCAACACTGTTTGGTCTAACATAGGAAGTGTTCTCACTAGAGACTTAATCAGGAATAACGCCATGCTAGCGTATGACGTTATTCCCGATTAATTCTAAGCCTAAGGCTATAAAGAAACCCACTGGGGACAAAGTACTAGGAGGTGTGCATGAATAAGTAGATTTGGCCAGAAAGCCAGCACATATACATGTATGGTAAGTGTGGTTTGATTTTTTGTACACACTGGACATTTCTCTAGTAATGTTTTTTCAGCACTGTGCTTGGTTTTTCATCAAATATATGAATGGAATGAATAATGATGATTGTTGCGATGGAGGAAAGACAGGAGCAGATGATGTCAGTTAGACAGAAAATCAAAATCAAAATATATCTTTTATTGAAAATACATCGTAATGGGTGAATGATCATTAATCCGACATGTCGATCAAGTAAATGACGTCATAATCAATTACGTCATATGTGCTGAAATCAAAATCAAAAAGCGTAATGAATGACGCAACTAAAGGTCCGTCATGAACATTGAATAGTCTGTCAGTTGTACGAATTGTATGTCGTTAACATTTACTAAACTGTGTGTTAAATAATTTTGAATCTAATTTAACTGGACGCTGTTGCTGCCATAGGCAGGAATTCAGGATTCAAAGTACACAAATCGATTCCAACAAGCGCAAAGCATAGGCGAAGCTTAGCTAGACATGGTCGGGGCGAGATTGCCGCAGATAATCTGCTACTGTCATTACTATTTAATAAATATCCTGTTGAACATTTTGAAAATAATTTTACTTGGCGCTGTTGCTGCCATGCGCAGAAACAGCACCCAGTCAAATTGGTTTCAAAGTATTCAACACGTTAGCTGTATAGTTAACATAAAAGTGGAACTCTGGGAATTCAGGATTCGATGTATATAAATCGATCCCAACACGCACAAAGCATGGACGGAACTTAGCTAGAGATGGGCGGGGCATGGCTAAAAGCGGATTCAGCCATTATGTAACATGACTCGATAATGAAGTTTATATTACGGTGAAAATAAGTTCATAGCTTGTATCATTTTCAAAATATTCCGTAACAACATATTTATCATAATTTGTGTCTGAAACACAATGAACTTAGCTTTACCCTGATTCGATAAATATACTGTAGTGTATGCAATGGACCTTTCCAGAGTAATGACGTCATATGACGTCACAGTCAGGTAAGCGGCGTGTCGGATGACGTCATAATCATTGCGTCATAAATGATTCTATACGGCCGGCCGTCTTTAACTCTTAATAGTCCGACACGTTGTACAAATTGTATGTCTCTACTATTTAATAAACATGCTGTTGAATATTTTGAAACTAATTTGTCTGGGCGCTGTTGCTGCCATAAGCAGCAACAGCATCCAGTCAAATTAGTTTTAAAATATTCAACAGCTTACCTGTATAGTTTTCTAGAAATTGATAGTCAGGGAGCTCAGGGATCGATCAATCCCAACACTATCGAGGTGTGGGCGGCGTTTAGCTAGAGATGGCAGAGGCATAGCTAAAAATGGAAAGGTCCATTATGTAATAGCCCAAAGAACAAAGCTACCAGATTTAGATATTTAATCCAATTACGGGTGCCGTGCAATACAAATCGATCATCTCAATTAAGAAAGAATTTTAACAAAATGTAATATCCACTGCTTATTTCTACACGAGTGTTGTCCTGAGCCGTTGTTTATCGATTTAAGGTTAATGTAGGTACGCAATGGATGAATATTCTATTAGCTATTCCCCGCCCATCTTTAGCTAAGCTCCACTCCCGCTTCGCCCGTGTTGGGATCGATCTAACCCTGAATTCCCTGGATCTAAATTTCTAGAAAACTATGCAAGCACGCTACTGAATATTTTGGACCTAAATTGACTGGATGCTGTTGCTGCCTTTGGCAGCAAAAGCACCTAGTCAAATTAGTTTCAAAATATTCAATAGTATGGTTATCAAGCAGTAAATACACACAATTCGTATACAGGGCGGATTTTTAGCAGTTCATGACGGACTTAGCTACGCCATTAATTACGCATTTTGATTGTGACGTCATCCTACATATAACGTAATTTAATATGACGTCATATACCTGAGTGACAGATTGGATTCATCCATTTCAGAATACACGTTGCGATTCAGAAAACTGACCTGCTATATCATGAACAAAATCGGCCTTTTGTTGTAGCCATATACGCATCATAGGCGGTGGTGAAGTAGATTCACGACTACATATTGTGGCCACATTTGTTTGGTATAGGTTCTTCTTGAACACAAAAGCTACGTAGAAATCTGGCTACACATTGATCGAATTTAGCTGCTTAAAAAGAAGCCATTTATAAGACCATTTACGTATGAACTCATTGGGGTCGAAAAGTAAACATACACATTATTCAGACTGGAACTACGTATGTATGATTACTGTATTTTGGGGCTGTAGTAGTAGATACATTCTACAGCTGCAACCAGTCCTTCGCTTTTGACCACTGGGTCTTGTCCTATTTAGCTTTCTCAGATCCATTCTTGATTTAACTCTAGAGAGTTCTGCTTTCTTGGGGTCAACTCATAGCACGCTTAATAGATTTATGCAATGACGTCCTCTACTGACTTTGTATTTGCTGGCTCCCAGTAGGGTGAATTCCAAGGTTCTCTATGCTGGTGTATTTTCTGGCATCCGTTGCACATGGCCAAACATGGACCATCTTTGCTGCGCCACTTTTGCGGACAGCGGTGATGTATTACACATCAGGTATAGCGCATTATTGAAACTGGCCATCGGTGTCCAGCGACGGTGCGTAGTTGCTTCGGCGGCAGATATCACGTTTGTCTAGAGCCGCCGTTGGAGCTGCCCAGCTGTTACAGTTATACAACATTAAAATACGCAGGTTGCATTGTCTAAATGTAGTCTTTTTGTCAAGGGCATCTTTGATCTATGAATCCACTACGTATGCAATGATACAACAAGAACATATATTGCACTGATTATAACTTGATATTGACGCTATAAATGATGGAAAGCTTATATAGTTTTATTGAATATGACAGTCCTTGACAGTTTATCAAGTCAGTTTCAAGTTTATCATAACTATGATTCAATATCATAACTAAGATTCAATATCATTTACTGTAAACATGCCCTAGTTTCCAAAATTATTATAGTTTCACTGTCCATTTGAGCAACGCTGTGAAGAAAAATCGGACTTTCCACAGTTCATATGGATTCTCAATAGTAATTCACTTCTACTACATGCCGAATAAAAATGGTATCGCATGCCTGGCAGCCATAGTTTTAAGCATGTGTTTGAAGCCTTGTTCTCCGCATGCAGTCGCTATTTCGGTAATTATCAGGTATATCAGCTAGCGTTCTCGTCAAACCTTATCTTGTCCCGCGAATAAAGACGTCACTTATTTCTGAAACTTAGGCCATCTCTAGTGAGAACATGGCCTGAATCCCACAAAATCGGTGCTTTATCTTCCGATATACCCTTATTGTTTCCCTATGTGAACGCAACATATTCCCTCAAAATTTGCCGGGTAGCTTTACTGTCAGCATTTTCTCTCACTCTCCGTCATGTAGCGTTACGGTCATCAGCTTCTTCTCACTCTCCGCTAGGTAGCGCCACCTTCCAGTCCAGGATTATCTTCCGCCAGTGTGAATGCAAACGGATGTATCAGCTATATATTAAGCGACATAGTACACGAAATAGTTATACAGGATTAGGCAATGAGAAAGAGGCCGTATTCAACATATTTAACCGCCTTTGCGTCAACAGCGCCTCACAGAGCTTAAAATTCTATTCATACCAATTAACACTTTAATGATTAAGATTGTTCAAGAAAGATATAATTTTAGGGGCCAAGAGAAGACTATTTCTGTAAGTTTACCAGTGAAATTTACGAAAATAGCTGCCTGTTGGCTTGCAAATGGACATTCCACAACACCACTGTAGATGCTGTTTTAGATTAGAAGAAACTAGCATCTTTTAGAGTTACGAAGCTGGACATCGGCCCCGAGTTGAGTTCTAGTTTAACAAACGGTTGTGTTTCTCTTGCATCTCATTAACATGGTGGTGTGTGAATGAGTTGTTATGAGCTATCAGCCATCAATAACAAAGTACTAGTCACACGATGGCGTCATAGCACAACAATCATTCCAGCCATGACGTCACTGCGTGAGTATCATGAGAAATTGAAGAAAACGATTTTCCGTGCTCATGAGAAATTGAAGAAAATTGTATTATTGAGGAATTCGAATATATGTAATTTAATATATTTTATTTTGTTTAAAGTAAAGTATACAAAAGCATCATTTGGCTTATCGTGACCGTTCTCTATTTGTGTTCCCATTTAGCGCCCCTTACAACCATCAACTCTTGCAGTGCAAGTATTCTAGCTATTCTGAGAAAAAGTGATCGAACTTTTATCATCACTGCACTGTCTGCATAGTTCAAAATTTCGATCGGCTCTTATAAGACCATCCTTCTTTACCTCTATCTCCCAATCTCCCTCTCTTTCGTTCATTCTTTCTTTCTCTCTCTCTCTCCCTCTCTCTCTCTCCCACCCCTCCCTCTCCCACCCTCTCTCTTTGTCTCATTGCTCCGTTGCGGACCTCATCGTACTTGTAGGCATCCTGTTAAAGCTGGAATGGACTCTTATGCTCGAAGTACAGCTTAATTATTATTCCACCTAGTTGGAGACTAGTTCTTAGGAGTTGTAGCGAGATATCCCTAGTTGTCTGAAATTGTAAGATATCAACTCATATGATGTACGCTGGCATATAACTAGTCGCTGCGGCTAATTGCCGATGATTAAACATGTTTAATATTTTCGACTATATAAGTTTAATACTTTCGACTAGTTTGACTAGTCGCCAACTCAGTCGTTGAATGCATGCCAATCAGGTGCGAGTTGTAAGGAGTGGTTCTGTTACAAACCAGCCAAGAGTAACATGTTTACAGGATCACACAGACAAAATAATTTGTTCGAAAATGTGAAGTCATACGAAATCCATCAATTTTTATGATGAAAACGGTACCATAAAACTTGTCCACAACGACCATACACGTTTTAAAGACATCTAGGTGTTTTACGACCATCCGTCTTATAGAGCCACGTGCTTGTGGCTATAAATACTAATTTTCTTTGCTGCAAACTTGCAATATGTGACTACATGGACGTTAGTGACCAGTTCTTTGTGATATACATTTTGGAAAGTTCCACATTTGTAGAAAACCAGAAGCAACGCCTCTCTAAGAAATCTAAAATTGTGGCATCT